>CM066328.1:417199605-417799605 GCA_033807585.1 Hydrophis major
GGAAGCAAAAGAAAGCTATCCATTTCAATTTTAAGATGAAGATCATCAAAGCTTATGATTCCAGGAAGAAGGTGAATACTATAGCACAAGAAGAAGGCATAGCCCATTTCACCACCCCACTATTGAAAGATAAGAAAAGGATCAGAGAAATGATAAAAAAAATCTCTAGGAATGAAAGAAGTTATAAAAACAGTGAGAAGGCCTCATTCACAAAACAGAAAAACTCCTTATATTTTAGATCGAAGATCAGATACAAAAGAGGATGCTGATTGACCATCTTATTTTTCATGCTAAAACACACAGAAATGAGCAGGCGAGTGCACCAAAACATTCATTGCCAGCTGTTAGGAATGATAGACACCTAACAGTTCGGTTGGCAATATATAAACCAGGATAGTTATTTAATACTGTTGTATCTTTAGAGAATGCTGTAACTGTGATTGGCTGAGGTTCCTCCGATGGCCATAAGATGGAGCCAGAAACCTGGTTGCCTTTTGCCTTTTGCCTGATCGTCATTCTGCCGAAATTGTTGTGAGTCTTGCAAGTGTTAGCAAACTCCGTTTACTGAACTTTTTTTATGATACTGGACTTCGTTTTTGGATTATCCCTGGACTGATTGTATTGAATACTACCTGCTTTAACCTTGTATGATTTTGGACTGTTTGTTGGACTTTGTTTACCCATTTACTGGAAGTAAAATCTACATTTTACTATTCAGTGTATCTGTATGCTGGTTGTGTGTTATCCAACACCACTCTTCACTACATTTCCCTGAGTGCACTCCTCCTCATAACAGGGAATATCTCAACACCAGCCATGGTTAGTTTATGTGGTTTCAGTGAAGATTTTAATTACCGCAACTCACACACGAGGTAAAGCTGCAAGCACTGATGAAGAAGCTGTCAAATATTTTCTGGATAATCTTGATGATAACATAGGGAATTATTTTCCTGGACAGATGTACCATATGGGTGAAACTGAATTATGGTGGAAGAAAATGGCAGGGTGGGCCTATATACACAAAGAGGCCAAAGCAACGTCCAGATGTAAAGCAATTAAGGATAGAGTAGCCTTTCTGATAGGCAGAAATTTCACCAGATTCAAGCTGAAACATTTCTAATAAAGAAATCATATAACTCCCATTCAAAAGTAAGCCAATGTTGTTTATTGATCTAGTTGGAAAGTGGATGATGCATGTCCGTTTTAAGGATTAGTTTATAAATTGCTTCATAGAACAAGGTAAGCAATATTGCTTGCAAAACAAAATTCCCTTTAAAATTCTGTTCCTTGACAATGCTCTGAGCATCTCCCACATCTTGATGTCCTCCACTCAGATATAGTTTATCTACCAAAAAACACAATCCCTCTCCATAATCCCTATCGATCAAGGAACCATCCTGATATTCCAGGCATAACTTTTCCCAAAGCCATAGCCACAATGGAAGATGATAGGGTAATGTGTGCATTTTTGAAAGGCTATGGTACCCTCCATCATGTGAGAAATGTCAAAGTAGCATGGCAGAATGTTAATATGAAATGCATGTGAAATATTTGGACATAATATTTTAAAACATTTTATTGTAAATAATTTTGAAGGATTTGATCCAAATGGAAATAAAATGTTGACTCTCATAAAATTCTTTGATTTAGAGCCTGATACTGAATATGTGAAAAAATTAGTAGCCAACACTGAGGGAGAGCTTTCAAATGAAGGTTTAGTTGAATTGAAGAAAGAATTGGAAGCACAAAGTTTTGTGGAAGAAAGAAAGAAGAATCCAAGATTGAATTGATTACAAGATCCAAGACATCAACAAAAAATTTATCAGAATTGGAAATACGGGTCTACAGATACAGATAATCAGAGTTGGATGGGAGCTTGTAGGTCATCTAGTCCAATCCCGCCCGCCCAAGTGGGAGACCCTACATCATTTCTGATAAATGGCAGTCCAATCTCTTCTTGAAAGTCTCAACTGATGGCGCTCCCACAACTTCCAAGGGCAAGCTGTTCCATTGGTTGATTGTTCTCATTGTCAGAAGGTTTCTCCTTATTTCTAGGTTGAATCTCTCCTTGTTCAGTTTCCATCCATTATTCCTTGTCTGGCCTATAGGAGCTTTAGAAAATAGCTTGACCCCCTCCTCCCTGTGGCAGCCCCTCAAATATTGGAAGACCGCTATCATGTCTCCCCGGTCCTTCTCTTTACTAGACTAGCCAAGCCCAGTTCCTGCAACCGTTTGTTGTATGTTTTAGCCTCCAGTCCCCTAATCATCCTGGTTGTTCTTCTCCACTTTTTCTAGAGTCTCAACATCTTTTTTATAATATGGTGACCAAAACTGGATGAAGTACTCTAGGTGTGGTCTTACTAAGGCTTTATAGAGTGGTATTAGTACTTCCCTTGATCTTGATTGTATCCCTCTGTTAATACAATTTAGGATTGCATTAGCTTTTTTGGCAGCTGCTGCACACTACTGGCTCATATTTAGCTGGTTGTCCACTAAGACTCCAAGATCCCTCTCACAGTTACTGCTATTGAGCCTGGTTTCACCCAGTCTATATGTGTACTTTTGGTTTTTCTTGCCTAGGTATAGGACTTTACTTTTCTCTATATTGAATTTCATTTTGTTAGATATGACCCAGTGTTCTAGTCTGTCAAGATCCATCTGGATCTTGAGCCTATCTTCTTGGGTGTTAGCTATTCCTGCCAGCTTAGTATCATCTGCAAATTTGGTAAATTTCCCTTCTATTCCCTCATCTAAGTCGTTAATTAAGATATTGAAGAGTACTGGGCCTAAGACGGAACCTTGTGGCACCTCATTGCTTACTTCCCTCCATATAGACTTAGACCCATTAAGGACTATGTGTTGAGTACAGTTTGCCAGCCAGCCTTGCTGAAATCTAAATATATTGTGTCCACAGTATTTTGCTGGTCTACTAATTTAGTCACTGTGTTGAATAATGAAATAAGATTGGTTTGGCATGATCTGTTTTTAACAAACCCATGCTGACTGCTAGTTATTACTTTATTTGTTTCTAGATGTTGGCAGATCTGTTTTTTTTTTAATTATCTTTTCCAGTATCTTCCCAGGTATTGATGTTAGGCTGATTCTATAGTTTCCTGGGTCTGTTTTTTTCCCCCTTTTTTGAAGATGGGAACCACATCAGCTCTTTTCCAGTCCTCTGGTAGTTCCCTGGTGCTCCAGGATTTTTGAAAAATATGGATCTAAATTTACAATGTTTTGGAAAGGTACATTGGGAAATGTATGAAATCTCAAAAGTGTAAACATGACATATATAAAGAAAAAAGTGCCAACCAAGCTTAATGGATTCTTTAAGAAAGTTACTGTTCCTCAACTTCATTTTTCTTTCCATCACTTTCCCCATCCACAGGTATAGAAGACCCAATCCTCGGCCATCAGCCATTATACCAGTGTATCTAATTTTCCGAAGAACAAAGAAAAATATAATATATGGATAATTTGATGTTTGCTGATACTACAATTGTAAATTATTATGCCTAATTTTGTACTTACATAATAAACCAACTTTTCAAACACTGAGTTTCCATTTAACCTTTTTTGTTTTTTATTTAGGCTTCTTGTCAAAAATAATGCATACAGTATTAAAACAAAGTTTAAATTGTCATAATCACATGTAAAGACTGAAAGGTAATTATTACTACAGTGTATTTTTATGGCAAAAATGGTTAGAATGAAAGAATTGAAATGACTGTATTTGTTAAAAAGTGTTTCATGAAGTGTAAAAAATATTGATTGTGGAACACTGGAGAAAAGTTGTGAGCTCAGTTGCAGTCATGCCTAGGCTATCGTGATATTCACTTAGCTGCCATTTTGCTTTAAAGGCCTAGTGTTTGGAATGAACCTTGGTTGATAACTAAGGAATGAGTGTAACGTGAATTTCTAACAAATCTAATTTCTTAGTGGATTTTTTTTTTGACCACAAAATTTGGCTGTTCAGTGGTTGCTTTCAGCCAGGTTTTCCTTCAGAAAGTCTTAGATAGAAAAAGAAGATGGGAGAATAACAAAAGATGATAAAATGGCGGGAGGGGGGGGGGGCTTTAATTTTGTATTACCTTTCCTGTGTGCCATAATTGCTAGGCATGGAATTGCCTGTGTTACACTTAACTGAGTAGTAACCTTTTGTCCTAAATGTCCAGACAGAAAAATGAGGAAAGATTTGGAAAACAGTTGAGTGGCTCAACTGGTAATTGTCACTGCTCCAGTACATTTATTGGGTGACTTAAGATTTGCATTAATAAACTGTAGCTCCTCTCCTAAATCATCATCTGTAATGTTCTCATATTTGTGTGTGTGTGATTTTCTTTGTCTTATAGGAGGGTAAATTCCTTCTATTCAGGTAAAATTTTGACTCAGGTACAGTTTTTTCTTCTCTGTTTGTAGCAAAAATGGCTCAAGCAGCAATAGCAGCAGCAGCATCCAGCCACGATGAGGACTCATCTGAAAGCAGAATGGTGGTTACCTTTCTCATGTCAGCCCTTGAGTCAATGGTAAGATACAATATGAATCTGCTCTACTGTGACTTTTCCCACATGGCTTATATCTCCAGGACTTTTACAGTGTGTATGTGTGTGTATATATACATATATACATATACATATACATATATATATGTTTGTCTGTTTCTTTTTAATCATCAGTTCATTTGCAAACCAGACTAGAAATATTTGACAGTAAAGACCATTGTTTTCTGACATTGCATCTGAGTATAGTACAGGTAGTCCTCAACTTACAACAATTCATTTAGTGACTGTTCGAAGTTATAATGGCACTGAAAAAAGTGACATGACCATTTTTCACAATTATGACCATTGCAGCAATCATGTAATTATGACCATTGCAGCAACCATGAAACCAAGTCATGTAATTTACATTCAGATACTTGATAACTGGTTCATATTTATGGCAGTTGCCGTGTCCCTGGGTCATGAGATCCCCTTTCGCGACCTTCTGACAAGCAAAGTCAATAGGAAAGCCAGAATCACTTAACAGCTGTGTTACCAATTTAACAATTGCGTTCATTTAACAAATGGAGCAAGAAAAATGGGGCAAAATTCATTTAAGAAATTTTTCACTTAACAACACAAATTTTGGGCTCAATTGTGGTAAGTTGAGGATTATCTGTGGAAGGAAAAATAGGAAGCAGAGTTACTCATTTGACTCAATATAGAAAGCAACAGTATTTGATTTTTCCTGTATAGAACTTTTTTCATTCCAGCTGGATGTGGTTTGAAAGTCAATAATTCTCGAGGTTTCCGGTTCCGCGTGGCTTCGGGGCAGCAGGAATTCGCGACAGCTCGCGATTCCTGCTGTGCTAGCCGTCGAGGTACCCCCGATCCAGATGGGTCAGGGGGATATGGCTGCCCTGTAGGGACAGCTGAAGAGAGAGGGGAGTCGGATAGGGAGGTGGGGGTGCCGCAGACCCCCCCCCTTCTCCGGAAAAACCCCTTTTTCCCAAGGCGGTGGAGCGGCGGTCAGCAATGGCCGCCACGAAGAAGCCAGCAACCGGGTAAGATTGTGCTGGAGGAAGTGTGAAGAGTGAAAGTTTTGTCTGAGCCGGGTCAAGTAACATCTTTTAAATTGCCTGGAACTGAGCTGTTTGAATTGCTGGAGGATACATTGTATCCCTAAGAAGAGCGAAAGCGGCGGAGAAGCTGTTAAAGGGAACTTTTGTTTTTTCTTCACTCTCCCACCCCATGGAAACAGCAGAAATGTTTGGATTTATTGGACATTGAAAGTGAATTGCTTTGAGAGTTGAAGCTAAGAGACAAAAGGATTCTTGGACATTGAAAAATTTAAGAAATTGGAGAACCCTTGTCGGAGGTATGGATTTCTGATTATTTAAAATTGACATTGCAAGTGGGAAGGGAGAGGAAAAAAAAATTGGAGCAGAAGCTGAAAAAGGAGGAGATTGCCTAGAATCCCAAAGGAAGATATATGGTAATTGGACCTCTTTGATTAAAAATTAACCCCAGAAAGAGAAAGAGAAGAAGGAAGAAAAGTATTAACTTTTGGAACTTTTTTTTAATTGTTTTTGATTGTCTTTGATTAAAAATACTTTTGGTTGTTTTGGAAAAAGTTTCCCTTTTCATAATGGCATCGTTTGTGGATGAACTAGAGATTGAATATCAAAAATATAAAAAAGAAGATACTTTGGGCACTTTGTTTCAATTCTTAGAAATGGCGTTATGTACTTATGAAAAGTTGATTACGCAGCAGAAGGACTGGGACAAGGAAGAAGAGGAAGAAGAAGCCATCTTTGATGAACAATGGGTCCCTTCCGGAGAGGAGGAGAAAAAGGATAAGAAAAAGGGGATTTTAAGAACTATAAAAACAACCAAAAGAGAGAAAAATGAGCGAAAAGGTGGAGGCAAGGTTAGAAAGCAAAGGAAAAGGAGCAAGAAAAGCGAGGAGAAAAAACAAAGGGGTAAAAAGGGCAAGGAGAAGAATAAGCAAGAGAGAAAGGGGGGGAGGAGAAGCCTTAATGGGGGGAAGCAAGACCTAAAGAAAAAAAGTTTATTTAGAGACAATGGGTGAATTTAATTTAGGATAAAAGAGGGATTCTGGAGGGTACATAAGTTTGTGTTTTTATATGTGTATTTAGAGTATAAAATTCATTATGTAATCTTAGAATCTTTTAAACAGAATCCCAAGAAAAATTGCTATATGAAGTATTTTTAAGTTAGGGTAATGAGTTATAGACGTTACTCCAATTGGTGTTTAGGAGAAGTATAGTAAAAGAAAAAAGATGAATGGATAATTGGAAATAGAACAGACAAAGAATGTTGTTGAAAATGGTAATAAGATATGGAAGGATATATATGTTTTTTTTTTTGGATTTTGTATATTGATAAAAGGCAATAAAATTTTAATTAATAAGAAATAATTTGGATGAAAAGGAGAAGTAGGGATAAGATATGAAGTTAATACTATATGAAGTATTGATACTATAATTTGGAATTGTTATGCTTTATTGGTCTTTTATTATTATTTTTTCCTAGAAAAGAATTTATAAGCTGTTATGCCTTGACTCTTTGTGCATTGTTTTTATAAAACTGATAAAAATGGTTTTTATATATACATATAAAAAAGAAAATGATAATAAGATATGGAAGGATATATGGGATGAATATGATGTTTGAATTTGTGTCTGTGTGAAGAGTTTTAACCCGGGAACAGACAACCTTCAGAAAAGATCTTTTAGTTTTGTTTATGTTTTGTGTTTTGTATGTTTGTGTATTGTGTTTTTTGTAAAACTAATAAAATTTGTTTTTTATAAAAAAAAAAAAAAAGAATCAATAAAACCTTGGAGGAATGTTAGATGAGAATAATTGTAAACAAGCCAGAAAGAAATGAATATGATGACTATAAAATGGATAAATATAGAAAAGAAATGAAATTGAATAAGAGTAAAGAGAAATAATGAGAAATTTGCTGAAAGATATTTATGTGTCCATATGGAAATGGGATAAATTAGAATTATGTTGTATAAAAATAATGTTTTATTCGACTTGTAAAAATTTATAATGTAAGAGGTTTTATGTATTTAATGGTTAATGATGTGTTGTTTGTCTTTAAAAATTAATAAAATTTGTTTCAAAAAAAAAAAAGAAAGTCAATAATTCTCAGCTACAAGAAACAAAAGAACAATGTTTCCCTTCTCATCCTCCTTGACATCTTGAATGATAGTCACCTCTTACATGCTTTTACTAGTCCCATTCATAATCCCTCAAATTTGGCAGTGAAAATAAAAAAAATTGGTGGCTTACTTAGTGCCTCTACTTTGAGTCATGTTGTTTTTCCAATATAGGCATGTGAATATGAACAATCAGTTCTTTTCAGGACGTTCATGTGACCAGTGGTAATCAAACACTGCCAGTCTAAAGTTTGGAAAGGACTTTGGTTCTTCCAGAATGTTTCCCATTGTTTCTCATGTGTCTTTGCTAGAGATAACGGCAGGTGATTAGGCTCCTCATTTGGTTTGTAGATTATCAGTCTGCACCATTTTTTAAAAAAATTTTTATTAGTTTTTAAAACAAATGTAAACAAACAAAACATAAAAACATCAGGCCATCTTCCATATATATACATACAGTGTGCCGGTTGGTTTACAAATTGTTTTGTGCTTCCATTTTGTAGTCTTCAATTACAATTACATTATATATAATCTCGTATTTTCAATCAAATATTAAATACATTAATATCATTATTAATCATTTGACTATACTTTTATTCATTCATGCTTTACGAAATAATCATATTTTACTTAATTTGTTTTATGACAGTTCATATTATCACCCCAAATCTATCCTAGAATCATTTTGTAGAGATAATAAGAAAAGAATACATCTTTATATATTTAGTATTTTCTAAAAGTCTACATATTCCATTACTATATTTTATTGTCTAATCATTGATAGAATAGATCCCAAATTTTATAAAATGTTTGCACCATTGATTATATGAAAGCCCTTTGTACTTGGATTTCTAATTGCATTTCCAATTTGTCATAATTGGAAGTGGCTAAATTTCATTTTCAAATTTCAGTTTAAGAACTGTCATTGTTAATGCCTACAACATTATTTCAGTAAAATGGGTTATTTTTCACTGTTATATGCTGCCCATAGTCACATTTTTGTGAGAAGAGTGGGCATATAAATATGGTAAATAAATATTAATTATGCATATCTATTATCTTTTACTATATTGTTGATATTAAGAAACCAGTAAAAGTAAATAAAGAGAAATACTATGTAAATCTGATCTAGCACCTAAGCAATACTGTAGATTAGTTGTCACATTCTTTTATTGCTGGAACACTTTCATGTTGTTTGCATAGGTCTCAGTTTGTGCAAGGGTTTTTTGGTGAAAAGGTTCTCTTCTTTGCAGAACAGGCTGTAGCCGTGGTTTTAAAAAATACAGCAATGCCAGGAAAAAAATTATTAAAAGAGTATAATACATTTTCTTTTAGGTCTTGCTATTACAATTCTAAATGGTGACCTTTTATTTCCATAGTGCAAAGAACTTGCCAAGTCTAAGGCAGAGGTTGCCTGCATTGCTGTGTATGAAACAGATGTGTTTGTGGTGGGCACTGAGAGAGGAAGAGCCTTCGTCAATACGAGAAAAGATTTTCAGAAGGATTTTGTGAAGTACTGTAAGTCTGAATGAGAAGTTCACAGACTTCTTAACTTACTTAAAGTCTGTTGATTAGAATCTGCACATCAATATTTTTGCTCATGTAACATTCCTTTTATGTCTATTAATAGTGTAAATAAATAAGATGGGCTATTTTGAGAACTTTCATGCAACTTCTGTGCCCATTTTCTGTAGCAGAAGAGAACAGACTATGCATTTGATAGCATTATACTTCCCCCCCAACAGAAAGTAGTGCAATATAATCACAAACTATGGTGCTGAGTATTGAGAGGACCAATGAGGAATGGTAGGAAATAATTTACATGCTTAGATTATGGATTATTAAGGACACTGGGAAAATGCCCAGTTCGTAGATTTTCTGAAACAGAATATTGGTATCTCATATTTTCTCTAAAAAATGAACCCCCCAAAACTTCTGAAAATTATATATTAAAAATTAGTCATACATTACGTATGTAATAATAATTTACAGGTTCATCAAAGTGTTATCAAACCCATAATGCAAGTAGTGTGTCCAAATAATGCTTTTTTCCCAAACAACTGTTATTCCTAAAAATCTAATTCAACAATGCTTGTTGTGTAAGAAAATTTATTTTATATGATTTATTTTTATAGAGCCATGGTAGTGCCAGTGGTTAGAATGCAATATTGCAGGCTATCTCTGCATTCCCACTGATAACAGCTAACAGAAAATCAGAGTTGGAAGAGACCTTGTAGGTCATCTAGTCCAGCCCCCCGCCCAAGCGGGAGACCCTATACCATTTCTGACAAATGGCAGTCCAATCTCTGCCAGGAAATCGATCATGACCAGCTCAAGATTAACTCAGCCTTCCATCCCTCTGAGGTTGATAAAAGACTCTGTAAACCACCTAGAGAGGACTATAAAGCACTATGGAGCAGTATATAAGTCTAAATGCTGTTGCTATAATTGTGGCAAGATGGTGTGAACACAAGAAATGTGAAAAAGGTCTTAATATATGGATAGACTCGTGATTTAAATTAGTAGTTTATGGACAATGCCAGATTTCATAATTTCTTCCTAGGTATTAACGAAGAGGCAAAAGCTGTAGAATTGCAGAAGACAAAATCATCATCTCTTGATAACAGGATGACTGTGGATATTGTGGAAATGGAAGCTCTCAAGAAGTCCGTGGAGGATTATTTCTGTATTTGCTATGGTAGATATTTAATTTTAAATGCAAATTGTTTTTCAAAGCAGGACTGTGATGTTTCTCATTCTAGATTTAAATGCAGTTGATTTTGATTTGAGGAAGGCAGTTAAATCATCAAGATAGAATGCATGATTTGAATTCTAATTCAATAATGAATGTGTGTCTGTTTCATGGGATTGGATTTAATTAACTAGGTATATATAGCCTGCTTTATTCCATTCAGGAACTATACAGAATTTCTATATAAATAAAATATACATTGTACATAAAGTTAACCTCATTGTAACTAATATAATGAATTACCATATATACTCGAGTATAAGCCGAGTTTTTCAGCCCATTTTTTGTGCTGAAAAAACCGCCCTCGGCTTATACTTGAGTCAGCCGCGACGGCACCATGCCTGGCCTGCGCTGGCGTGGCTGCAACCGATCGCGCCTCCAGGGCAGCATCGCCGTCGCGGCTGTCTACCCGCTGAGGGACACACAGGCGACCCCAAGCGGCCTCTCCTTCCCCATTAACGGGCGCCCGGGGCCTCCGCGAGCTCCTGCGTTGCGCGCTTCCAGCTTCGCCAAGAAACTGCCAGGTTCAGGCAGCCTCCCCCGCCCCCTAGCCTAGCAGCGAAGAGCTGCTCCGGGGGCAGCGAGACAAAGTGCCTGGCTGCGCCGTGGCGGGAGCACCCCGGAGCAGCTCTTCGCTGCTAGGGGAGGGGGAGGGGGAGGCTGCCTGGGCCTGGCGACCCCAAGCGGCCTCTCCTTCCCCATTAACGGGCGCCCGGGGCCCCTGCGAGCTCCTGCGTTGCGCGCTTCCAGCTTCACCAACAAACGGAGCTGCAAATCTGGTAATCGCTTGCGGAGCCTCGGCACGAACCCCCTTTCCCCGCACTCCCCCCCGCACTCCTCTGGCGGCAGCAGGCGGAGAAAGCCCCGCTTCCCCCTGGCTTTGATGGCACGCGTGAGTTGGCTTCCCACTCTTTTTTTTTTAACTCTCCTCCTCCTCCTCCTCCTCCTCCTCCTCTCCTCTCCCCTTGTTGTCTGGTCTTCCCTAAGGAAACTCGAGGGCTCACACTTCCAGGTGTTTCTCCCTGTCTTTCTCCCTGTCAATGATCTTTTCTTCCCTTCCCTTCTCTCAGCCCCATCCTCCTTCACCTTTGTCACCACAATCCTGAACAGATGAAGTTTGTACTTCTCAAGAAAGGTTGGATGTTTCTTTTGAGGAGGGAACCTAGTGTGACATCTGTATGTTGACCTACTACTGAACCATGGCATGTGTGCACATGCAATGGAGGCATGAGGGAGAGCTGTGAAAGAGATGGTGGCTCTCCAAAACAGGATGTACATGCAGCACATACACATGCTTTTTTCTTGCAAGGGAGAGGGTGACTCTGTTTGGACATACAGATGATGAGGAGGAATCCAGTTTTGAAGGATTTTAACTCTTGTGTTTTAGCTTGGTTGCTGATTGAGCTAAGGTTTTTGTACTTTTAAAGTTATTGTTGATACCATATTGGTTTTGTTGGCTCTCTTTTCCACTTACAGAGCTAGTTTACTGTTTTTCTTTGAAATAAATATTCAAAAACATTTAACCTACTGATGCCTCAATTCATGTAATTTTATTGGTATCTATTTTTATTTTTGAAATTTACCAGTAGCTGCTGCATTTCCCACCCTCCACTTATACTCGAGTCAATAAGTTTTCCCAGTTTTTTGTGGTAAAATTGGGTGCCTCGACTTATATTCGGGTCGACTTATACTCGGTAGTTCTTGAGCATGCTTTTTATTCTTTCCAAATCAGCACAATGTTGGAAAGAATTTAGATTAAAAAATCTCGGTCTCTGCCTTGATTTCAGCAGGTTAACTCAATGAAAAGAACAAGACCAAATTTGATGTGATGAAAAAAACTGAATTTGATTGTTCCATTCAATATCTCCCACCTACTCATAAAAACACAAAGATGCAATTTGAGAAAAAAATCAGAAACTTCCTCCTCCAAACCTTACACACTATCCTTGGTTAGAGCTATACATGTAGGTAATATATGCACATATGCTGAGTTCCTGCAGAGAAACTGTGCTAATCTGTCTACATACAGATTCAACTAGTAAGGTAAAGGTTCCCCCACACATACATGCTAGTTGTTTCCGGCTCTAGGGAGTGGTGTTTCTAAGCTGAAGACCCAGTGCTGTCTGAAGACAGCTCCATGGTCATGTGGCTGGCATGACTAAACGCTGAAGGCGCACGGATCACCTTCCCACCAAAGTGGTCCCTATTTTTCTGTGCATTCGAACTGCTAGGTTGGCAAAAGCTGGGACAAGTAAGGGGAGCTGACTCTGTTACGCAGTGCTAGGGATTTGAACCGCCGAACTGTCGACCTTCTGAAACACCGAACTGTCAGCCTTAGCCACTGAGCCACCATGTCCCCAACTGGTATTCCCTCCTAAAAACCCCTGTTTTTAGGATTGACTGATTGATTTACAATCTTCATCTGCCTCATTCACGAAATTACAAATTTATAACTAAACCCCACAGAATCAAATATGGAGGATAAATTCCACAAAGGATAACTAAGGGTAAGAGCTCACTAATAACAAAGCCTTGGAATGTTTATGGATTATTAATCACATAGAAGCTATATGCACCTTTGAGGAGAGAGTTGCATAATGTGGGAGATGCCACAGAGAAGCCATGTCATAATAATAAATAAAGATGATGCTACCGGGTGATGCTTTCCTTTGAAATCTACCAGCTTCTCATTTTTTAACATTAAAAAAGAAAGAAAACCAGGAGTCTGGATAATTAATTATGTTCACAGTGCCAGATCAGAGAATTCCATTGGAGACCTGAGGGCTTGTGAGTAGTTAAACTATTTCTTTCATCTACATAGAAAGAATTGCCAGCTTTGGAAGCCATATTAGTACCAGAAGCTTCCATGCTGCCACATTCCTGTGGCTGGGAAAGTAGGAGGGGGGAATTGTAGAGTATTGGTAATTAGACATAATAGCATTCTTCTCTTCAGTCAAGGTCATGTTATTCCTGCACCTGAAGGAGGAGTGGTTGAAGGGATGTCTCTAGCTGGGGTGGATGATTGGACCTATGGGTGCAGGGGTGGGTTTTGGACTTTTGAAATACTAAGGGAAAACCAGGGACTCAGATTTGGGTTTTCCCAGATGTGTTAGTATACCTACTATAATAAAAGGAACTTCGAGAAAATGCCTGTCTCTGAGTTTTTAATTGGAGTTGGGTTTTTCTGGAACCCTGACATTAACCCGAATCTCTAAATAGTTACCAACACCTGAAAGGGGGCTATCTGGGGTGCTGAGTTGCAGTACCAACCTAAAGTTCAGGCAGTGCGAAGACTCAGCAAAGATGGAGGAGAAAGAGGTGACAGAATTATTGGCTGATTTTTATTTCAAAACAAGTTCACACATCAAAGAAAAAGACACGTTTGCCATTGTTTTGTTGTTTTAGGAATAGGAGTGTTGCCTCATTGGTACAAATTGATTTTTTCCTATCTAGGTAAAGCTTTAGGAAAATCAACAGTAGTTCCTGTGCCATATGATAAGATTCAGAGGGATCCATCTGCTTTGATAGTACACGGTCTTCCAGAAGGACTTGCTTTTAAGCATCCTTCCAGCTATGATGCCACAACACTGAAGTGGATTTTGGAAAACAAATCTGGGATTTCATTTGTCATCAAAAGGTACAAACAATTTCATTTTCTGAGATACTTTGAGCTTGCAGCAAAATATTCTTAAATCACTTTGCATAATAAAGTGTAAATATGGGTTATTAAAACCATTTAACTTTCTAGCAGGACAGCAGTTCCCTTGTAGAAACAGACTTCCATGTAAACCTATGTAGATTCCTGGAGAGCAACCCTTACCAGGAAGAACATATCAAAAGACCAAATTTGGGAACAGATCGGATGCTTTTATGAGGAAGACAGATACATATTTTTTCTCTTCAGATAATTCAATAGCAATTAGAAACTTCCAAGAAATCAATTGTTCTGGCATTGGAAAAGAGGAACATTTTAGTAAGAATTGCCAAGATTCCTCTTATAAAGCTTTAAATTAATTTGTAATAGTATGGAAATTTCCTTTCTAAAATTGTGAGAAATGATACCATTCAGCTGTGAATCAGATATGTTTGTTTATGATTCTATTTCCACCATTCCTTTAACATCCTTTTATGGTCCAAAATGGACCCTGTAACATTATAGATGGTTGTAGGAAATATGGGGAAAATGTTGAAGACATGATCTGAATCCTCTTAACGCCATTATCATATTTATAAATATATCTTGTAGAATAATAGAATTTATTCTTTCTTTATGTAGGCCTTTCCTTGAGCCAAAGAAACATTTAGGTGAGTCTTGATTTGATCTAATTTTGAAAAATCATTTTCTATACAGTACCAATTATATTTCTGTAGTGTTTTTTTTAACATAAGTTGATACCGTGTTTCTCATATAATAAGGCCGGGTCTTTTTTTTTTTTGAGCCCCGAAAAAATGGCTAGGCCGTTTTTTCAGAGGTGACTTAATCCCCCCCCCTTTGCATCTTCGGGCGGGTGGGCAGCAATGGCTTGGATGTTGACCTTGGCGTTGGTGGGGCACTTAGTATTGGGGTCAATGCAGGCAGCACCATATCCGGGTGTGCAACAAAAATACTTCCTAATGACAAGCCCCCCCCCCATTCCCCCCATTTTGCATGTTTTAATATAGGTCTTAATTTGGGGGGAGGGGCTTAATTTCATTTCAAGCCTATAAAACATGCTGGGACTTACTATTGGGGGAGGCCGTATTGTTGGAGAAACAGGGCACCTGAAAAAAAGTGTACAATACTGAAAGTTCTAATTTTTTTAGCCTTTTGTGGGCCAGAATAATTTTCTTGGTTACTCCATCCCCCAGACATCTCATGCCTGAATTTATTTTTGTTACTCTCTTATAGTAAAGCAAATCCTATTGTTAAGAAGCCATATAATTGTCTCAGATATTGCAGACCTTAAACTGTATGGCTGTGTAAAGCCTGGGTGGAGGGGGAGGAAGACTTTGTGCATGAGCATTTAACACACCACCTCCTTTCAGATAATTAAAGAAACTATCATTTGCAATAGCCTGGCTGTTTCACAACTAACTCCCAATGCCATCTATATATACATCTGTATATACATTTATATATATGCACTGGAGACAAATTCCTTGGGTGTCCAATCACCCTTGGCCAATAAAGAATATATCATTTTTGAAGTAGCTCTGGACCCTGCAAATGACATATTTTAAAAGGTGCTTTTTGTACATCTACATGTTGCAACACATCTCTTAAGATTTTGCGGTTGTTTATTTATATTGAAAAAATATATGCTACCAGAATTGTCAGTAATGATAATTTGGAAGACAAAGAGTCAGGATGGCAAATCTATGCCACATGTGGGCATAACAGCTGTTTCCCGTTGCTTTTTTGGGTTCCAGCGTGTACATGCGTGCCAACTAGCTGGTTGCATATGTGCGGGAGCGCCAGAATCCAGAAGAGCAGCTCCCTGGAGCGCACAGTTGGTCTTTGCACATGCATGTGCATTAGAAACTGGAAGACCAGGTGGCCGGCACACATATATGCGCCAGGAAGCTAAGCTTCTGGTTTCCGCTGCTCCTGAGCGTGCACATCGGGGAGCTGCTCTTCTGGTTTCCAGCACATGCACGCGCACACTCCCATTTCAGCACTTGGTGCCAAAAAGGTTAGCCACTGCTGCTATAGAGCCTTGAACAACATTGCCATGACACAGAGTCTTCACCATTAGAATGTGGGGGGAGTTACAAAATTCTGACAAACTGGATAGAAGCATTCCTGTCAAACAGACAACAAATGGCCAAAATTGGGAGTGTCCTATCAAATCCTGTACCTGTCAACAGTGGTGTCCCCCAAGGCAGTGTTTTAGGACCAACTCTCTTCATCCTCTACATAAATGACCTCTGTGATCACATCAAGAGCTACTATGTTCTCTTTGCTGATGATGGAAAGCTATTCAACACCACAGGCAATACTGCTACCCTTCAAAAAGACCTTGAATATGTATCAAAATGGTCAAACAAATGGCAACTTCAAATCTCAACAAATAAATGCTCTGTCTTACATATCAGCAAAAAAAAATCACAAAATAAAATAAAAGCTGAATAGTCAAGACCTTGTTGATGATCCAAGCTCTGTAAAGGACCTAGGACTACTCATTTCTAATGATCTAAGTGCTAGAGCCCACTGTAACTACATAGCCAAAAAGGCATTAAGAGTTGTTAACCTAATCCTATGTATCCTTTTTCTCTGGTAATATATCACACTACTACCTAGAGCATACAAAACATTTGCTAGACCATACTCGAATACAGCTCATCAGTCTGGAATCTACATTACATATCTGATATTAGCACAGTTGAGAAAGTCCAGAAATATTTCACAAGAAGAGTTCTACACTCCTCTACTCGTTGTAGAATACCTTATGCCACCAGACTTGAAATTCTAGACCTAGAAAACCTTGAATTACGCCATCTTCAGTCTGATCTAAGTATAGCATATAAAATCATACATTGCAATGACTTACCTGTCAATGAATACTTCAGCTTCAATCATAACAATACAAGAGCACACAATAGATACAAACTCAAGATTAACCGCACCAAACTTGATTGCAGGAAATACGACTTCAGCAACAGAGTGGTCAATGTCTGGAATACTCTACCTGACTTTGTAGTTTCTTCCCCAAACCCCCAAAATTTTAACCTTAGACTGTCTACTATTGACCTCACCCCTTTCCTAAGAGGGCTGAAGGGGACGTGCATAAACGCACCAACATGCCTACCATCCCTGTCCTATTGTTTGTTTTATTTTTCTTACATGTACCCATTTCATCTATTCATAACTATGTATATACTTATACCTTTTATCTTGTAACCGATTGACAAATCAAAATAAATAAATAAATAAATATAAAATAAAAGTTCTGAATGAATTTACAAAGAGATAAAAATGGATAATCCAGATATTTTTTAACATAAGGGTTACTTATGCTAAATAGAACTGTAAAAGTTCTGTGCAATTATATAACAGAGGAAAGTAATAGTTTTCTGCAACTATTATTTAAATTTCCATATCTGCTGTATTCTGTTTGTGTGTGTGTTATTAGATTCTTTTTTCATTTTTTTTCAGGCCATCTTTCAGATTCATCACACATGATGAAATCTCCAGGTGTAAGGTATAAATCATTTTATCCCTTTTTTGTCTACAAGTTCTCTACAAACAGTTCAATAGTATTTTTTCCAGTGGCAAAGTGTGAGGTGACAATATTCAGGATTTGTCTTAATTTTAATTTTGTGGTTTAAAATTAGGGATTGAGTTTAGTGCCAGAACGCCTACAACTTGCGTTCATCATCTAATGAGGAATTTGGATCAAGTTGCACAACAGATGCATTTGTCGAAGTTTGCTGTAGCTATTTTAAGGCCTTTTCAAAGCCTTCTAAGTATAGGAAGTCTGGAAGGAATATTTCTTTCAGCATCCTGGAGAGCCAGTTCGCCTAGTGAGTGCTCATTTAGTTTAATCAAATGACAAAATAAATTCATATGGTATATTATACTCACCAAGAATTGTCTATTCTCTGTTTGTCTAGTTGCCCTTCCATTCAGGTGAAGACTGAGCCCAGTGAAGATTCTGGTACGCATTTCTGTTTCTTTTGAAAATACTAATTCCTTGAACACACAAGGATATTCTTCACAGCAGTGTGGGAATTGACATCAATCTGTGTCCATAAGAAATTCAAGTATCTGTCCTACCAAAATTCCATGAAGCTTTTTTTCAATATCTCCCTCAAATGTATTGCCAGATATATTTTCCTAATATACATGTTTTATTTGAGTTTCTCAAAAATATATGCATTTTTAATATGAAGCAGCCAATATTTTTTGTAGTCATTTCCAGACTTCTACTAATAAGCTTCATGGCGTAGCCAGGCTGTATGATTTTCATTGTAATTAGTGGGATCTTGAAAATACCTCTTTGCTAGGAATTTACTTTAATACAAGGCTTGGTCTTAACCTTTAATAATAATTATAAGAAATATTTACACATGGGAAATTGAGGCTGTTTCCTACATTTCATTGCCACTGTCATTTGAGGTAAGCGCATCCATAAAAATTATGGCCATTGCTAAAATACTTACTTGCAAATGTGATTTTTTAAGTCCCGCCCCCCCCCCCAAATGCAAATATCTGTTTTCCAACCATGAATTGGGTAATTGACTGGATACACACCGTTTCAGAAATAGTACACACTTTTTGGATCTTTATTTTGAGTGTAAATTTCTTAAAAATTTAAAAGCTTTAGTAAAAATAAAGCATTTGAATGTAAAAATAAGAATATAAAAATATAAGTTCCTTTTCAAATCTTGGAATCTTTCATATACTGCATTACAGGCCAGCAAACATTATTTAAATGGTAATATTCATTCCAAAGACATGCAGTAACAGGAAAATTTAGTGAAGAACAAAAATGTTTTATAATATCTGATACAGTAACTAATAATTCTTACCCATTGCAATATAGAAGGACTATAGTACTGGCTGTTGTTCATTGTTTCAGCTTAGAAAAATCTTCAAGTTTCATTGGTCTGTATAATTTTTGATACTCATAACTGGTGATTTATATTATTCAATCAGATACATGTGGTTTATCTGCAGCAACACTTGCTGGAGAAATATGGCAAATGTGAAGTAGGTATTTTACAGATTGTTTCTATCCATGCTTCTTACTTGGACTGAAATAAATATGTACATATTTTGTTTTTGGTTGATTTTGGAAATGGAGTGATAAGCTGGATGGGATTTGATCTGATAATTGTCAAGAAGAAGAAAAACATACAATTTTCTGGCAAGGTAGACGAATTGAGTTATAATGGTGATTAGTGCACTGTTGGAAAACTTGAAGACCAAGTTAGAGACAAGTCATGGAGAGTATCTATGTGGTTGCTAAGAGTCAGCACTGACTTCAATGGCACATAATCAGCTATTTTATAATATTAACATTGCGGAGTAACAATTTGTTACATAACTTGGGTTTTAACATATTAATTGCAGTTAACTCAGAATGTGTTGATTTTCTTGATGCATATGAAACAGCAAAGGGTGAGCATTGATTTAGATTCCTATTACTCATGTAAAGGAAATATTAATTGTTTCTATTTCAGGACTTGAGATGGTAACAGTTAAAGAAGAATCAGAAGACCCTGAATATTATCAGTTTAATATTCCAGGTAACAGTGAATGTGAACCTTCTTTTATACAGTCTGAAATCTTGAATGGCAAATTATGCAGGCAGAAAAACGGAATGAAGGACAAGTAGTTGGAAAACACCATAATGTTTTGGTTCCAGTATAATCATATAGTATTTGAAGCAGAACTTGTTTTTAGTGATCACCTTGTTTTAGGTGATCTTTGCCTGCTTCCTGCTCATTTATATGCTGCATTTGTTCCCTATGGACGGTTGTCTGTGCTCTCCTCCCCCATTTCTTAAAAATTGAGAGGTATTTGTGGATGTTTTAAATAAATTACATAACTTAAAAGTTAAGTATAATAACTATTCTATTGATAGTCAAACTTGCTGCCAAATACCAAGTATTACAAATGTGTCGTATTAGAAGGAAGAATGGAAGGATGGGTGGCAATGCCATATGAAAGTTTTATATATCTGAACACCTTATTGATTCTTATTAATGATAGCTATCAAAAATTATGTGGACTTGTGTACTTTATTTATTTAAAAGCCACAAAGACATCCTTGTTATGGACCATAACTTTGGTCTGCTTACAAACAGCAAAAGTCATAAAAACTGCCAATTCCTACCAAAATAATACCCCATACGTATATCAATAATAACTTTATGAGGCTCTGTCTCAATGCTTGACATAAGAGCCAGCTTTTTAAGGCTTTCTAGAAAGCTAGATGGATAGTAGCTTATCAAAGTTCAGGAAGAAAGCGTAAGAAGACACTTCCAATGTTGAGCTAGACAGCAGAAGATCCTCCACCTTATCTGTCCTGGTGAAATAAGCACTTTGCTTAAAAAATGTGGGGTTGATAATACAAAATAAAGCAGACAACCCACAGCAATTATTTATTAAACTTAAGTGTATTCAAATTGTTTTTGCCCTCTTGGAATATTCATTTGGAAGTGGCATCCTGATTGCAAGCTGTACATACGTGGGATTGGCATGGTTTAGTTGACATTGTTTACTTTGGCATACAATTAAGGACTACTGAAATGTGTAAATTTGTAATGGGGCTTTTGCAGTAGCTTTGTACCAATTATTCTGAAAACCATTTCAAAGGACAGCATCATTTAACTTGCCCTATTGGAGAAATGGATAGCATATAAATTCAAGAAATAAGTAATTGTTGAATGATCTCAGCCTAATGTAGTTTCCTGGGGCTAGGGTTTAAAATAAAAGCACAGAATTGAGTAACCTTTAGAAAAGTAAGCAGGTCTAAATCTGATTGATATTTTGGTGGGAGACCACTTAGAGTCCTTTTTTATGTCACACTAAACTTTACAATGGAAGATAAGGGTTTTATATTATAAAAAATGTAGTTTCATTTGTTCCTTCCATAATTTACATTTTCTTCCAGGAGGCAATTTTAATGAAAAGCTAGTCATGTTCAGTATCTTTTGTCGAGGTATTTCTTCTTTCTCCTTCTTTCCTTCTCCTGACCTAGATAATATTTTTACTGGTTTGTACTGCCCCCCCCCTTTTTTTTTTTTAAAAAAAAGACCCATTCTGAGCAAGATGCTCTGCAAGGAGACAAACATTTAGGATGGTGAATGCTAATTGGACAACTGTTCAGTTGTGACCCGTCGCCTAGTGCTGGCATTGCAAAACATCACCAGGTCGGTTTGCACCAGAATCCTGAAAATAGTGTGTATGAGCTGACAACAGAAACGGTATAGGATGAAGTGTTAAAGCATGGATATTCTTTACAGAATCATATCAGACTTTGTTTATGTGGCCAAAAAATAACAACGTTAAAAACCTGCTTTGCTTACAGATACCTTCTTTCATATCTTGAGGATAATACCTCATTGCTCCGTTCCCCAATATCCTTTCTATAGTATGCCCTTGAAGCCTTCAGTTACAACAGAGGCGGTAGTGAAATTCGGTCATAATCTTTTAGCAAGGGCAAGTGATATATATATATATATATATATATATATATATATATATATATATATATATATATATATGTATGTACGTACTTATGTATGTATGTATGTATGGCATTCAGCTTTGTTCGGGTATTTTCCCATGTCATAGTAGTGGTGCTTTTAAAGTTGTAGCAACGTTTCAGCAGAATCTCATCTGCCATCATCAGGCTTCTGTATAGTTTTGTCTGTGAGTTAGACTTTTACAGTGGTTTCAGATTTAAATTTGGGGCAGCCTATTGCTGTGCCAGAATGGTTTTTTCTTCATCCTGATTGGTTGAGAGTCTTGGTCTGTGTTTATTGGTCTTGGAGTTTGCTGTGTTCTGCTTCTAATATCTTCTGTCTGTTTTTTTGGCTCTTTTTGTATCTTGATTGGCTGGCAACATTGTGTTACTTTATTGGAGGCCTTTAGTGCAGCTTGGCTTCGGGTAAATGGATGGCTATCATTAGTTAGGAAGCTGGGTTTCATCTGGGTGCCTGGTTGGGGTGTGTTTGAGCTGGAGGTATCAGGGGGATCTGTTTGTGCCCAGGTGTTTGCCTAGCTTGTGGTGTGGAGATTTTTTTGTTTGTGAATGCAGGCTTCCAAATGATTGACAGCCTGGTGGAATCATCTCTTCTGTTCATGCTTTCTGGTCTTTTTTCAATCTCTATGGCTTCTCTGATGATTCTGTGGCTGGGATTTTCGATAGTGGCTAGGGTTTTGGTGCCATTGAAGTTGATGCTATGACCTGTGCCTTCCATGTGCTGGACTAGTGAGGAAGTGTATTCCAGCTTTTTGACTGCATTTCTATTGGTCTGTCCAATGTATGTGGCCGGGCATGATGCACAGGGGATTTCGTATATGCCTTGGTTTTCCAGGTCAATTTTGTCTTTGGGGTTTCTGAGGATGGCTGCTATTTTTCTGTCTGTTTTGAAGGCAGTCTTGATGGGGTGTCTGTATAGTATCTTACTAATTTTGTCTGTAGTGCCTCTTATGTATAGAAGAATAGAAGAATAAGCACCCGCCAATAGAAGAATAAGCATCCGCCTGGATGAACACAAAAATGCAGATCCCCCCTGATACCTCCAGCTCAAACACACCCCAACCAGGCACCCAGATGAAACCCAGCTTCCTAACTAATGACTGCGGTCCATTTACCGGAAGCCAAGCTGCACTAAAGGCCTCCAATAAAGTAACACAATGTTGCCAGCCAATCAAGATACAAAAAGAGCCAAAAAAACAGGCAGAAGGTATTAGAAGCAGAACACAGCAAACTCCAAGACCAATAAACACAGACCAAGACTCTCAACCAATCAGGATGAAGAAAAAACCATTCTGGCACAGCAATAGGCTGCCCCAAATTTAAATCTGAAACCACTGTAAAAGTCTAACTCACAGACGAACACTGTACAGAAGCCTGATGATGGCAGATGAGAGAAACGTTGCTACAACTTTAAAAGCACCACTACTATGATTTGGGAAAATACCCGAACAAAGCTGAATGCCATACATGTTAGTACCCCGAAAACTTAAGAATATATATATATATGGATCTTTGGTTATTTGGGTTTTCTCCCGCGTAAGATTGGAAGTATCTAGGCAACGTTTCGATGAAGTCTCATTCATCATCTTCAGGCTTGGTCTTCAGCTCTGTGCTTCTCAGAGTGATGTGAGCTTGCAGCTGCTTCTTTCTTTTAACGGCTAGTGGGGGTGTGACTTGATTGGGTGGGGGCTTGGCTGTGTTTTGACTTTATTATATTATATTTCATTAAAAAATATTGCTTTTATTGAGCAAAACAAAAATAGTAGTGATGGTGATATTATACATTGTCAAAGAGAAAAAAACATAAAAGTTAAAAGTGTTTAACAAAAAAGTGAAAAAATATGACAAAGAAAAAATATATAAAATAATTACAATTTCAATATATTTTGTCTAATGCATATTTGTCTAATGTAAATCCTACTGAAGTGTGTATATATTTCTGTACATTTATACCATATCTTTTTAACTTACTGTATTCCGTAGGAATAGGTCCCATATTTCATTATACTTATTTATACAAATATTGCAGTGTTGGAAAGATAATTGTATGGCTCCATTTAATCAATGGATTGAACACCTGATTGAACTTAGACATACACAGTCTATTGACCTTAAAAAGTAGCTGTTAGGATTATAGAAGAAGATATGCAAGTCAGGCATTTGAAAGCAATTTCTTAATATGTAACTGAATTTTTTCATGGATCATCATAGTGCCTACAGAGTTGTGGGTTTCTGAAGAACTCTTAGACGGTTTCCATGGAACCATAAATTTTAAGCAAAATCTTATGGTACGAATCTCGTGAGACTTCAAGTCAATGTGACGTTAAATTCCCAAAATGTCATGATTTTTTTTTACAAGATAACATTGTAGAATAACTTCTATCTATTTGTTTGAAAAACATCATAAAGAAACCCTTCGCGGGCAAGCATACCTGATTGAAAATTCATTACTGTTCCTAAAATGCCTTGAATTTGGATTTAAGAGGTCACCTTGGAGAAATGCACACTGTACAAGTATATGAATCACTAATAAATGGTCCCAACAGTATAGCCAGAAGACTGTACTCCATCTTGATTACTGTCTTGATGACACTGGAGTATGTTCCTGCCTTTATATTTCATCACAGTTTGTACTAACCATATGCTAGTTGATAGATAGTAATTATGCCTATTGCTTGACTTTCAGAAATTATGTGCAAAGTTTTGTTAGTTGAATGAATAGGCAGCTTTAAATTATTGTTTATCTTTATGGTGCTGATATGGTATGGAGTGTGATATGATTTGCTGTCATTCTAGGATCCAGAGGTAAATGACTTGGAATTTTCACACTGCTGTAATTCTTCATGATATTTCCGTATCACATAAAAGTGGCTGAATACAAGTATTTCCCATAAATGCCCACCATAATCCTCTCATCTATTTAGAAAATGTATATGGCCACTCATCTGAGACAAATCATTCTGGGTAGTAATAAACAAAATAAGACTGAATGAAAAATATAATTAATAGCAAATATAATATAAGCTGAAATATCTAAAAAAAACTGGGATTCCCAAATGTGCTTCAGCTTCTGCCAGTCACTTGGTCCTAATGTCTAAGATTTCACCAGGTTTCGTAGCCCTTTGGAAGGCCAGCAGAATCAGAGGCATTCGGATCTCAGAAGTGAGGTTGTCTTTAGAGTGGACGCCATGATAAGGAAAGTGTATCTCCTGGATCGAACAGGATTGCATTGTTTCATTGAGGTGACCTGAGCAAGATCTGGTGGGATGGGTAGAAGTTACTGGAGACAGGTGGTTCCACAAAACAACCTCTGCTTTATTGAGCTTTAATAGTTGATAACCAACAACTTGAATGACTACTGGAAGCCAATGCAGCTTGCTCAGCAGTGGAGTTACATGGGTGAATCTTGGTGCACTACTGCCTTCTGGACCAATGAAGCTGCCATCTGTATTCCAGAGAGCCCCATTTAGAGAGTGCTGCAGTAATCCATATAGAAGGTAGCTCATCTACCTATGGATTGTTCAAAGGAAAATCTGGAACCTTCTGGAATTACACAAAACTCACAACTTCTCATGTTAAACCGCGCAATTCATTGGAATTTGAAAGTACATCACAAAACACATGGGGTGGTATGTGTTTTATACAAATGACAGAGGGAGAAGGCTGTAGATGAATTTGGAACGTGTTCATTCTAAGCATTAACAGCGGTTTTAACTATTGTTCAACACCTCTCCCCTGTTATAAGAATTCTTTGCTCTGTAATTGCTTGATTCAGCTCAGCATGCTCTCATAATGGAAATGGAAAAATCTTAGTGATTTTTTTATGGCTGTCTTTATTTACAAAGCAGGTCCTTCAGAAACTTCGGCGATTGATGAGAAAATCGCCATGGCAAAGTCTTATACAGGTATAGCAATTCACTTGTTCATTATCATGGTACTATTTCTCACAACATTAATGCCACAGTATCATGTCCTGCTTGCCAGGAACACTGTTCGTCTAAATTTGATTTCAGATCCATAGCCTGAATTACATTGACTAGTGATTTCTTGCCCTCATTACTTTTCTGTTTTGGATTCATTCAGAAACTTTGTTTCTGTTTACAGCTGCTGTATTTCTCCTTTTTCCATTTGTGGGGAATAAAGATACCTTTTTGCACACTTTTCTGTTTTCCATATTTTCTAACCCTTCATATTGGCAAATTAGAAGGGTTAGCAATTCAGTAATACAAAGGAAATCTGTTGAATATAATGGGAAAATGTGTATATACATGCTGTCATCCATTCCCCAGTACTTTTTAAAATCTATGCTATCTGGATTATGCGAAGAGAACTCTTCCAAAGTATCAATGACCTAAATACTGTACTTTTGGATTTTTGTTTTGGATTGACTTTTCCCATAGATTTCTGTTTGCAGTGATCCTGATGGAGGCTGGGTGCCAATGTGCCATAAAATTCAGCCTATTTAAGAAACTAATTCTGAAATTTCATCCTTCACTTTTTTATGATGGTATGTTTATATTTGTCTAAAGGGAGCAACCAGGGTTCCGATTGCAGTGAAGGAACAGATGTGGAATTGCCAGTAGAAGGTTAGATATATGTAAATTTTAAAAAATAAACTGTTATGGTATTTAAAAAATTAAAAGAGCACAGTGCAAACATCCATTGTGTCTGTGTCTTGCATTCTTTTTTCATATTCCACATGGTTGTGTATTTATTTTTCTCCTCTTGAATTGTGATCCTGCATGTTTATTGTGGAAAACTATTGAGAAATATTTTCAATATAATCTCCTTTCCCTTTCTCCCTTCTTTCATCTTCTAGTAAAGTATAAAAGTTACCAATATTTGGAAAGAGTTGATAGTTGATTTCCTCCATCCAATTTGTCTTCATCAAGTTTGGTGGATTTTATTTATCCTTTTCCTACTGAGTGGGCAATAGTGCTGCTACATAACAGACCTTGAATGTATGAAGGCAGCATGTGTGATTTTTTTTTTTTAAAGGTGGCAATGAAAGTTAGATATGTGTTTGTAATTTACAATTATAATTAAATTTTATGATAGATCTGTCTTACTGCCTATTTCAATTATTTCAATATTTAAAACTAGCAGTGCAAGATTTGGTGCAATGGGATGTGAAGAAAAGTATAAGAAGTTATTTAGTTGTATGATCTTGCTAATATGAATTTTATTGAATAGATTATCTCTTTCAAATTTAAAGAGCTTATTTCTGAAACAGGATTGCTGCTGTTACTACAGAGAATGTGACTGGTGCTTGCCAAAGTATATATTAACTTTTCAGTTGATTTCAGTGCTGTAATATTAAGGATTCTTGTTTAATAAAAGCTGAATTGGTAGGCTTACAAATTGTAGTTCATAGGAACAATTCTATTATGGAACTGTTTTTGAATCAACATACTGGCGAACAGTTTTATGAAACATCAATTTAGCAATAGTGTGTCATTAGGTTTAACTCCCTATTCAAATTTTAAGATCATATTGTCAAATTACTCTGGTTCCTGAACTTTTTCTGTGCATTGTAACATAGAATCTGAAAATAAAACTGTTTTGGACTGACCCCAAGGTTATGTTACTGAACAAGCCAGTATTTATATATATTAATGTATTTATTTTAAATGTTGAAGGAGACTTCCCTGTTCCCTTAGGGTCGTGTTTATGCTTATTTTTGCTTATTTTGATGGAGTGATTCTGAAAAATTGAATTTTTTTCATTAGACTCTAAAGAGGAAAATTCAGCGGGTGTAAAAGGCAAACAATCAACATTTGTATTAAAAATAGTAGGCCTTAAGTTAACAGTGGAAGTAGCTTAAAAGAAATTTCTTCGAAAGCCATTGTGGATATGCATAGGGTGTTACAGGATCCTCAGTTCTGTACAGTGTAAAATGGCATATTATTGTTTGGACATAGAATCTTTTCAATGTCTTCTTTTGTTGGTCACCTTTTATGCTGTGTAGATCACTTCTTTGTCAATTTAAAATTTTGAATCTGTTTGGAACATGCTTCATTTTTAAAATGGATCACTTGCTGTCCCTTTTTTCTTTGATTCAGATAAAATAGGAATTGAGAAGTTTGTTTTTGTTCTTCATTAAACAGAGACAGATCTATTTATCTGTACTGATTAATCTACACTATGGTTATTTGAAAGGGATGAATTTCAACCTTTGTTCTGTAATGTTGGCTTGGTTCAACATATCTAATAGAAATAGCATTTAGAATTATATTCCGCTTCAGTGCTTTACAGCCCTCTCTAAGTGGTTTACAGAGTCAGCATATTGTCCCCAACAATCTGGGTCCTCATTTTACTGAACTCAGAAGGATGGAAGCCTGAGTCAACCTTGAGCTGGTGAGAATCGTACTACCGGCAGTGGGCAGAGTAATCTGCAATTTTGCATTCTAACCACTGTGCCACCATGGCTCTCAAGTTGTTGAGTTTAAAATTGGAAAAACTTGTTCTAGATTGTGTGGCTATATAAAAGAGAATGCCAATTATGTTTTATTGCCATGTCTAAACCGTTGTTCACTAATATGTCAATATATATATTTATATTGTCTGACATTGCGACATGTATTCCCAAAGTGGAAATCCTGCACAACATGTTTCCTGACATGCCTTGCTGGTAGGCAAGAATGGGAAGTCTTAACTTCAAAAGAAGACTTGATAAGGACCATACAACCTTTTAAAGCATTAACTAAGGTTCAGCAATTCCTAAATTGGAATGGAAAGCTGAATTCAAATACTTCTACCGTCTACCATGCAACTGTTATTTATATGCTGCTTTCTGTTTTCTTGAAACTAGTGACTTACTAGAACATTATGCATTTATATGGTTTAGTAAAGTTTGGTTTGATATGACAATGAAAAAAAGTCATCCTCTAATACAGCCTTGAGAATTGCATAACCCTTTACTAAGTAGTCACATGGGCTAATCCTAGATATTATATTAAATTGATAAACTGAGTGAGTTACCTAATTCAAAATGTATTTTCATGCTTATATGCCTGGAATTTAGCTTGCTTTGCTCATCCAGATTTTCATTAACACAATTGTTACATTTCTATATGCATATTTCTAACTGACTGTAAAGACAGTATAAAAGTATTAAGTTCTATTGTTGGAAATCTCCTTCAGAGAATAATCTAACAAATTATATGTAACCTCTTTCTAAAGAGTAGGTTTTTTTGCACTACAATTTTGATATTTTTTCATTTCTGCCAAAGGACAAAGAACATGGTTAAACATGTGTTTGAATTAATTTTTCCCTTATTTTAGATATTTAAAATAAATGAATAAAATGATGGAAACAATTCTGCTTGAAGATATTACCGTAATAATTTAGTACCTAACTTCGGGTTGACTCGGACATGAATTTTATTTCCTACCTTTTTTTCATATTTATTGGAATTTACATTTCCTAAATGGACGCTTTAACGTTATATGCAGGTGGTCCTCAACTTAAGACCACAGTTGGAACTGGAACGTACATTGCTAAGCAAGGTGATCATTAACTGAGTCATGTGCCTGATTTTATGATTTTTTTATTGTGATGATTAAGCAAATTTCACTGTTATTAAGCGAATCTATCTTTCCTTGTTGAAAACTACCTGGGAGGATAGCAAAGAATGATCACATGACAGTGATTAAACTATAACTATTGAAAAACTGGTCCAGTGCATGGATTCAGCCAATTGTAGTTTGGAAATATTAGCTCTTTGAAGCAGACTAGGTCAAGAAATGCTGGAATTTCTTGCTGTGTTATTGATACATGCTTGTTTCTCCACCTGGTCTGCCTTGAAGAGCTGAGTGGAAACAAATCAGTTTAATAATGGAAGTAGTGGAGTCCATTATCCTTGTTATAACCCTCTTCTCTGAGTCTTTTGACTGTTAGAAAGAGCTGTTCATTTGGATTTGATACGTATTCTGACTTTGGCACTGGGAATAGGAAAGAAAATAAGAACAGTGTCTTTTTTAGAATGTCTCATGTTGACATACAATGCTGTATCAGTGCTTAATGATACTTCCATTATATAAAATGTTTCTGCTGAAAATTGATGACTTCAACATGGGGAAAAAAGGTGAACCACTCAGTAGGTTTGGACAGCTGTAGAATACAAATGAACTGGAGAAAATACTACTTGCAGTTACAGTTCTAATCTTTAGATAACAGTTGTGTTAACATACATTTTTAGAAATATTACTACAGTCATTATCATTTGTTTGCATCATGGCAATTGTCTTGTGTGAGAATTTGTGTGTTTCCTATATTCATCATTTTGAAAATGTTTGACAGCAGATTCAAGTGAATCTAGAAAAAAGCTATTAATCTTGTTACTTAAACATCCACACGTTTCTATTTTCATTTCATAGATTTTAAAGCTTGTGATAAACTATTTTGGCTTATATGTTATGGGTCTGTTTTATCCATAGTGTACAAGATATATGTTGACGTACCCCTGTCGAGTAAAATCAGTCTTACAGTGTGTCTGCGCCGTTCAGATTTGGTTTTTTTGTTCTGCTTTTTTCAGATTCTTCTCAGCATGCCACTTCTGAAACAAGTGAGGATCCTGAAGTGGAAGTGACCATTGAAGGTTGGCCATTTTCTCAACTAATTTTATTTTGCTCACTTGTTTCAGAAGAATCTCAGTCATGTGGCATTGTGTACATCACTTCTATCCTTCCTCCCAAACCCTTCCCATTTCATAAGATAACTTGTGTTGGGCAAGCTAGTCTTTTGTAAATGCAGAATTTGAATCATGTTTTCTAGAGCGGTTGATGTCAAAAATGCAAAAAAAAAAAAAAGGGGGGGGGGAATATTCAATTTGATATTACTGCTTACCAGAAGGAAGCAGGTTCTGTTTCAGTTGAGGATATTTCATTGGGCAATGATTAAAGCTATGGAAGTTCTCCAGAGTAGGGGTCCCCAACCACCGGGCCCCGGACCGGTACCGATCCGTGGATCACTTTGTACCGAGCCGCAAAGAAATAAAAATAAAAAATAAAATAAAAATGGCGGCTTTCCTCACCTTTGGTGAATGCTGCTGGGATCAGGGATCAAGAACACAATGGAGAGAAGGGGAGGGAGGAAGCAACCAAAGCCTGTCCTGCTCTCCGGCTCAGCGGCTTTGGTTTCCTCCCGTCTCATTCCTCTCTCACTCCTCCACCAGCCCAGGAAGAAACTGCTTCAAAGAAGCCGGCAGGGTGGCTTCCTGTCGGCGCAGCTCCTCCGAAGCGCCCGTTCACCCCCGCACAGCCGCCCGCAGTTCAATCCAGTGCTCCTTTCTGCCTGCCTGCCTTTATTTCTGGTTGTAAGCGGCTCCGAAACAACCAGAAATGAAAGCAGGCAGGCAGAACGGAGCACTGGATTGAACCGCGGGTGGCTGTGCGGGGGTGAACGGGCGCTTTGGAGGAGCTGCGCCGTCAGGAAGCCACCCTGCCGGCTTCTTTGAAGCAGTTTCTTCCTGGGCTGGTGGAGGAGCGAGAGAGCGACTGAGAGAGGAACGAGGCAGACACCTGAGGGATGAGGCTGAGGGAGGGAGGGAGGGAGGGAGGGAGGGAGACGGCTGAGGGATGAGGCTGAGGGAGGCAGGGTGAAGAGGCGGGGCTTCTCAGCCATCCTGCAGGGACTTGTCCTGAGCCGCGGAGACAGCCGTGGGCCTCCACCGCCCAGTGCTCAGTTTTGAAGGCGCTCCTCAGCCAGGCACAGTTCCTGAATCTGCAGCTGAAACCCTCTGTTTTAAATGTCCCAATAGAAGAGAATATCTGTCGCTCAGGGTTGCAATGAGGAAGGAGGCATTGGCGCTCCCTGAACTTGGTGGTTTGCTGGCAGACGTTTTATTACCCGACTAGGTAACAACATCAGATGTTACCTAGTCAGATAATGAAACGTCTGCAAGCAAACCACCAAACTTGGACTCTTCCCCCCCCCCCCCGCCCTCCCAGTCCTTGAAAAAGTCTTTCTGCATGAAACTGGTCCCTGGTACAAAAAAGGTTGGGGACCACTGCTCCAGAGTATTCAAAAAAGATCCATTCATTTGGTAATCTAGTAAAACCAAAAGACCTGTTTGTCTGTAATCTCCCCACATCATTTTGGTCTTGCTGAAGTTTTGTAAGATTTGAGGCAGATTAAACAAAGTGTTCACTTGAGAAATTCAAATGGTAGATTTGAGAAGTAGAAAATACCTTGTGAAGTTGACTGCCTCATGTTAAAGTCTGGTAATGTACCTTAAGTAAAATCATCTTAAATCTGTTTCTTCCTGCACTTATCTCCTCTCCACCCACCTATTGCCTGTAATAAATTGCTATTTTAAAAACTACACGAATCTCATAAAAGAAAGAAAAGTGAGATGAAAGAAGTTGAAGAACTGAAAGGGCGTTCAGATTTTGCAGTTCCACACTAGTAACTATTGTGCTAAGAACTGTGAATTTAGTAAACAAGGTTGGTTGAATTCTGATAAGACTGTTTAGATGATGTATGACTTGATCATGCCTAGTTATTTGGATATTCTTTGATGAGAAATAGGAAAATAAGATATTTCTGCATGTGAAGAAAAGTATAATATTGATAGCTTTTCCTGCTTGAAAAATAAAAGCACCATGTACTGTAATGTAGTGTCAGATTTTGTAAATAAAGTTAATAAGAGTAAGTCCTTTCAGTGTTAAATTGTATTATTTTACTTACTTTGTCATGAATTTGAAGGATGTCACATAGAAATATAATCTCAAAACATAGTTACAATGCATTTTTTCTTCATCTCTCTCTGTTTCATTTCTAGTACTGGCAAAAGTCAGTCTATTAATTTTTCAAAAAGTGTTCAAGAATGCTAGTCTCTGTTTGCTAACAATGAACTCACACTGCAACATCTGTTTATTTTACTTTGATCAGCTGTTGGATTAACCTGGCAGGCTAATGTAGGTTATTGGGGGGGAAGGGTGGAAACAAAACTAAAAGGGACATTCCTGTTTATGCACGTGTATGTTTGCATCAGACATCTTCTTTTCTCTTGCCTCATAACTTTTTAGTTGATAATTGCATCCTTGAATATATAGTTTAATATACTTCTTATCAAAAATCAGTTTTTCTTTCTTAATGTTTTGGCAGACATTGGTTTCTCTCTGTTTAAAATGCAAGCTTATTCACATTTATTAGAGCACTAGTAACATTTTACACATCTATTCCTGTTAATTTATTTAGTGTTTATTCATTTATTGCTGGAATTACAATCAAACTGTGCGTCTTATACAGTGAATGTTGCCGAAACCCTGCCCACCTGCCAGCCCCCACCTTTCAGCCTCTGCCTCCCAGCAATTTGCCTTCTTACAGCAAACAGCCTGGTCAGCTTCAGCACAGCCTGATTACGAAAAAGCAGCTGATTGTCAGTTGGAATTGCCTCCCAATGATCAGCTGTTTCCAGCTGCAGAGATTGCCATTGCCTATTGCCACTTCCGCGTGCCTCATTTTCAGCCTCCACATCCTGTTTTTGTCCTCCGCGCACCCCATTTTTTGGCTGTTCTGATCTCTGCTGCCTGGAACAGACAGAAAATGGGGCGTGCGGAGGCAGAAAACAGTATGCAGAGGCCAAAAATGGGGCACACGGAGGTGGCAATATGCGATGGCAATTCCTGCAGCCTGAAACAGCTGATTTTCAGGAAGCAATTCCAACTGACAATCAGCTGCTTGTGCTCAATCAGGCTGTGCTGAAGTTGACCAGGCTTTTGGCCTCTGTACATCCCATTTTCTGCCCGTTCTGATCCCTACTGCCTGGAACGGGTGGAAAATGGGGCTCGCAGAAGTGGCAATAGGCAGTGGCGATCCCTGCATCCTGAAACAGCTGATCATCAGAAAGCTGACAATCATCTGCTTTTTGCTTAATCAGGCTGTGCTGAAGCTGACCCGGGCTGTTTGCTGCAAGGGGGCAAATTGCTGGGAGGCAGAGGCAGATTTATTTTCTTTTTTTCCTCCCCAAAAACTAGGTGCGTCTTATACTTTGGAGTTTCTTATAGTCCAAAATATACGGTATCTCTTGTCCCATCATCTAACAATATATTTATTTGATATTCTGAGAGAGATTTATATCCAATAACTCTGTGATATTTTTTATTTCAAGTCATTTAATCTAACGTAGAATCTTTATATTTGGTTGGAACTCCAAACAGAATGGGGTAGGATAGGGCCGTGTTGAAACTAAGATGGGAAAAGCCAGGGTGCAAATTCTAACCCTACTGACATAATTTGAGTATCAAATAGGAAAGTGAATCCTTATTTTGGAACAGTTCAACAGCAGATTATTTGTTATGATTTTTAAAGACATTGTGATAATGTCAAGTAACAGCTGTGATGCATATGTTTGTCTCTCTGAAGATGATGATGACTATTTACCACCACATAAGAAGACAAAGAGCATAGAACCAGTTAATGATACTTCCACTGTGGGGAGAAGAAAAGCTAGAGAGTTCAATTTTGGTAAGTTTTAGATTAAATTATCTTTTTTGAAGCAGTTCTAGTTTAGACCCATTCACTGGGAAAGTTCAAACAAGGCTAATTAAGACTGTCTTTCACAAAACCTATTTTGCTAGATCATTGTGGCAGAATGGTATGCCTGTGAGAGGTGAGCAAATAAAGGTAGGAGCATATGCCAAGGGTATATATGTTAAGAAGTTCTGGCAAGTAAGATAATATTAAGAAGAGATGAGGCTGTCACGTTCCTTATTCTTGTTTCACTGAGATATAAGAGGAAAGGGAGGAGAAGTACAATAGGATTTGCAAGATTGTATTATAGTCTATCTCAATAGAGTTCTATTTTTCCTGTGGAATGTGGTTCCTGTTCTGGTCTACCCCAAAGGGATGACTATAATACAGGTAGTTCTTGACTTAGGACCACAATTGAGCCCAAAATTTCTGTCAAGTGGGATATTTGTTAAGTGAATTTTGCCCCATTTTACATCCTTTCTTGCCTGTTAAGGGAATCACTGCAGTTGATAAGTTAGTAACCCGGTTGTTAGTGAATCTGGCTTCCCCATTGACTTTGCCTGTAAGCAGGTTGCAAAAGATGATCACGTGATCTTGGGACACAGCAACAGTCATAAATATGAATCAGTTGCCAAGCTTCTTAACTTAGATCACATGAGCATGGAGATGCTGGAAAGGTCGTAACTGAAAAACGGTTATAAGTCACTTTTCAATGCTGTTGTAACTTTGAACGGTCACTAAGCAAACTGTTGTAAGTGGAGGACTACCTGTATAAGCAGAATCACACAAGGCGTAAATGTCATCTCAATTCTCCAGCTAAAGCAAGCAGGCACGTCTATTGTGCAGTTTTGATATAGGAAGTTGCTAGAGGTGAAATATGACTTAGTGACAATGGTAAAGGGATAGTTTCAAAGTACACAAGAGAAGGCAATGATAACCAAGCTGTGTGGTAAAACCAGAGTTAGGAGGGAGAGGAAAAAGACAGCAGAGTTTGGAATGGGTCAGGAGAGAGCAAAGTCAGACTTTCCCTAGCAAGTCAGAGTATATCTATAATTATTTAGGAATTAGATATAGAAAAAGTGGTACCAAATATTCAGTATGGATTTGGAAAAGACAGAGGAACATGAGACATTGCTGATACATACTGGATTATTCAGAAAGCCAAAGAATAGCAAAAAGAAGTCAACATGTGCATTGTTTATAGAAGGATTCTTACTTGTGAATCATACAAAGCTGTGGAATATGCTTAGAAAAATGGGAATCCCAGAGTTCTGGGGAAGGTAAGGTGAACTGAAGAAAGTTCCATGAAAGCAAGCCAATGCCAAGAGATCATGCCCATGGAGAGGGAGCAGGTATGATTGTCAGGAAGGGGGCATCCGAGATGCAATGCAGGCAGGATGTGCAATGGAGGGTTGGGCAAAATATGTGTGAGAGATGCCATGTTTGTAAGGGAGTGAGGGTGCTGCGCAGATATGAGAAAGTGTGTGTGAGAGGCACTGTGTGGGCTGGGGAGAGTTTGTGGGGGTGGTGAGTGTACTGATCAGGGAAGGTATGTAGTGGTGCACAAGTTACAGACATATAAGTCAGGGGATGCGAGAGTCTTATGCCAGCAATGTTTAATCTTCTCTGCTGGCTTTCCCATTGACTTTCTAGGAAAACTGGGAGGGAAGGTTGCAAACGTGACTGAATGGTTGTATGTTGAGGACTTCATGTACATGTCTGCAAGATGATGCAAAACCTTGAGACAACAAAAACACCTCAGAAGACTTTTGAAGAATGGAATCCAAAAATAGTAGTCACAATATCAGATAGGCAAAGAGAATGAATTAGAAAAAGATGCTTCACTGGATCTACAAAAGAAACTGGCTGAAACTTTAAAATTTAAAAAGGAAATACAAATGAGTAACCAAAAAGGTGATCTGTATAATTCTTTCATATTGGATTTACAATAAAAGCTTGTTAAGGCTTTGAAGAACTCTTGATAAGACAAAGAAGAAATGAAGATAAATTAAATCCTACAAGAACGACTGAAATACCTTGAAGTTCTCTGACATGTAAAATCCAAGACAGTCATACTGGCCATGGAGGAAAAGTATATATTTTGTAGAACTAAATGTATTGCCTAGACATATATTTTGAAGATTCAAAATGTTCCTGTGAGAGTAGATGTTAAGATAGATGTAATCAAGCTCTTCATCAGGCTTCTTTAAATTTAAATATTGAAAAGTACGGTAGAAGAAGGACAAGGAGGTAGTGATTTGACATATATAAACCAGTAAGCTAGCCTTTTATATGATTGATAGTGTAGAGTTAAGCTAAGTGGTCTTGGGCTTGTTTCATGTTTATTATATAATGAAATGCCTTAATCCTGATATGGAGATGGATTGATTCTAAACCAAGTTAGAATTTTATTTGTGTCTTAACATTCAAAATACAAGTTTTGTATGTAAATACTTCCATAATTTAGGTCTCCTTAACTTTAATGGAAATAGGCTACTGACTCACTTGCTAAAGAGAAATAATTTTTGTTTTTTAAAAAATGATTGTTTGTCTGCGAGATGGATGGATGGATAAATGGATATAGGTTTATTTATTTATTTATTGTAGGCTTTACTTTCTGTATTCACACATTAGCAATTAGAATTAATACTTAGAATGAAATAAGTTAAAAGATTACATATATCCTCTATGGCTAACATGTGCTTTTTTCCTTTCAGAGAAATGGAATGCCCGAATTACAGACTTGAGAAAGCAAGTTGAAGAATTATTTGAAAGAAAATATGGTATGTGTCTTCCTCCCCCATTCTCCAGTTATCCAGTTATATTTGAGTACTTCTAATAACTTTTAAAAAGTTTGGTTTCTTTATGCCATAGAGCAGAGGTTTCCAAACTTGGCAACTTTAAGACTTGTGAACTTCAACTCAGGGGTGGGATTCAAAGTTTTTAACAACCGGTTCTGTGGGCGTGGCTTAGGTGGTGGGCGCGGCTTGGTGGTCATATGACTGGGTGGACATAGCTTGGTGGTCATGTTATTGGCTGGGCGTGGCCAACTCAATATCACTCACATCGAGGCACGCATCTCCTCGCTTGGCCTCGTGACTGTGGGGATGCTGCAACAGTCATAAGTGTGAAAAATGGTCATAAGTCACTTTTTTCAGTGCCATTGTAACTTTGAATGGTCATTCCACACAAGCAAAGTACCAGCAAAGGAGGGGGGAAAAACTCCAGAGAAGTTCCAGAGACAGGAAGTCTAGTCCTGCTGAGAATGTAATAAGGGTTAACGGAGAGGCGGCTTCTGTAAGCAACACCAGAATGTTTCCTTCCTGCCTTCCTTACAGGATTAGGCCAGTAATTTCTTCTAACAACTAGTTCTCCAAACTGCTTAGAATGTTAACAACTGGTTCTAGCGAATAGGTGCGAACTGGTAGAATCCCACCCCTGTTTCGACTCCCAGAATTCTCCAGCCAGCATAGTTGAAGTCCACAAGTCTTAAAGTTGCAGGTTTGGGGACCCCTGCCATAGAGTCTTGTGCTGCCATTGTCCAAGAGCTGCCAATGCCAAAGGGTGTTTATAACTGATTGGTTCTGCAGATTGCAATGGGTTTTAGTATTTTCTGCTTTACTGAAGGGCCTGCTGTTAGAAGTTTTTTTTTAGACTTGGCTTCCTAAGAATGCAAATCCTCTGTATGGAATTTAAATACACTGCCAAGAAAAGCTGTAGCCTGGGACCTGCACAAAATAAAAAGAGTATTAATATTGTATATTTTGTGGCAATTTATTTTTCTCCTGTGCGGTTTGAAAAGGCATCTATATATGAATTAATCTCCTGCACTGCTTGGAAGGCAGGAATCTCATGACAAGCAAAGCTAGTGTTAATGATGGTACTCTTAATCTCTTCCTTCAATTCTGTTTCCCACTTGACTCAATTTAGACCTCTCAAAAAGTTTTCATATTCTACTGCAGAATATTCTACTGCAGGTCAATTCTGTTCATACTTTTATTTCTCTTACATTTTTTTGTTTTGCACACTTTTTCAAAATTTTCTGTTTTTTAGTTATAATAGTATAAGGAAAGAATCTACCAAGTATCAGATTAAGGCTGAAAAAAAAAGGCAAGGGGCTTTTGTCTAAGATATTTTACTGCTGGAGCCAGAGTGTTTTTTTCTTGGAAAATAATTATCCAAGGTTGCTGGATCCAAGGAAGGCATCTTCCGAACGGGATATGCAATCCCTACTTAAATACATTGAGACAACCCCTGGTATCAAAAAGGTTCTGCCAGCTTTCTGAAATTGATTACCAACAAATATGTGCTAACTGATCAAAAGAGCCAGGAAGGGCAGGTATTCCAAGCTCTTTTCTACTTCATCCAAATCTACCAGCTGGAATGAATCCCAGATAATAAAACAAGTTCTTCCACATTCCACCTAGGAAGAGACGTAGATTTTGGCAAATTTAAGTATAAATGGCACTTATTATTACGTTGTAGATTGAAGCATGAGTTTTTGTGCTCAGTCAAGTTCACTTTTAGCTTACTGGTACTCCAGGTGTAATTTCTGCCACATGATCTCCTGAAGACCCTTAATATAAACCAAGATCTTCTGTCAGAAAGAGGTCATGTAGGAGCAGTCTTGTCAAGCTGCCACTCCTAAAGCAGAACGCCAGCTCCAGTCTTCCAGTACTCCAGCCAACACCACAAAACAAACACCACCTTTACCTTAAAGTAAAAACAAAACAAGGAAAAATAACAAAACAATAAATTAACAAATGGAAAGTCCCTGGTGAGTTTCCACTCAGAGCCAAGTGTATCTGACATTTTGAAGGTGTTGATGTGCAGTTTTTGTATACTCCTATGTAGCTGCCTAACATTTAAAAAGTGGAGTCTAGAGGCAAAGGAAGGGGATGTGAAAAATGTATAAAATTAGGATGTTTTTATATTGGCTGTATCGGCATCTTTTCCTTTGAGTAGACCTTATTTACTCCTAATCTGTCTCCCCATTCTGCATATCACATAGTTCAGCAACATTTCCTGGCTCACAGATACTATTTCAGACTGTAGTACAATGGACCAGATGTGCCACATTCCTCAAATCCTAGAAAACTTTACAGTATTTAAGACTGGCAAATATTTTGCTATTCTGTTATTATTTTACTTTGGGGTAGCTGAGATCATAGTATGAGGCTGATTTCTTTTTTGATAAAAGAGAACAATTGTGAGATTAAAAACATTAAAAGTCAGTTTTCTAGCAGTGATAAGCCACTGCACAATTCAAAGATTCTTGAAATTTTAGAGGACCCTGAAATCACAAATTACTTGTCCTATTAATTTTGAATCTACAATTCTCCCTTAATAATTTTTGAATCAGTCCAATCTCTATGCATTGGCAGAATCCATTAGATATTGAGGATTCTGAACTGTAGTACAGTGTCTTCCCTTCCCTATGCAGAAGATTGGGAGACAAAGCTCTCTTTATTTTGAGTCACCTTACGAATAAGAACTGAAACTCCTTCTTTCTTCTCTCTTTTTTACTTCCTGCCAAATGCAGGTGTTGCTCTGTTCAATGGGTTATTTGCTCCCACCTCCTTTCCCCCTGAGAAATGATGAGAATACAGAAAGAGGGAGACGTAAGATGGTCCTATTACATTTTTACATCCTGACTCTAGATGAAAACATCCTTTTGTAGGTGTGAACTGCAGGCCTACAGAACATATTTGTGAATAGCAAGTAAAAACTTCTGGGTTAATATGGACATGGCATAGATTTATAGTTGAGGTTTGCTATCTGTGTGAACTAATGTGATATTTCTGACCATCTGTAAAATGAATCAGAAAATAAAATATGAATTGATCTGGATCTGTACCATTTATAGCTTGATGGAATAGCTGCACCAGCAATCCAGATTTATGATGATACTTATATCTATAGAGAGCTTGCACTGAGAGATTACAATGTTAAAGATTAGAAAAAATAAAATTAGTTAATTCTGAATCATAGTTTGACTATGTTGTATGTGTTAGAGCTCAAAACCAGAGTGCTAATATATTGTTAATGAAAATTACTATTGATAATTGATGCTGCTTGGCATCGGTTTCAGGTCTGGAACCTTGGGGGTCCCTCCTTTTATTTAAAGTAGGCTCCATTGAAACATATTGTTACATTGGTTACATTCAGCATCCTTTGGGAGCAAATAGTTGGGTATTCTTTATTTAAACTGTAATATAATTTTTCCTTGTTTACATTAAAGCTGAAGCTATTAATGCAAAAGGGCCTGTATCTATCCCGTATCCACTCTTCCAATCTCATGTTGAAGATCTGTATGTGGAAGGATTACCAGAAGGAATTCCTTTTCGTAGACCCTCCACTTATGGGATCCCACGTCTTGAACGGATTTTACTGGCAAGGGAACGGATCCGATTTGTGATTAAGAAGTAAGTAAGTTGGATTTAATTTTGTGGACAAATACATCAGCCTTTTCTTTTTCCCCAAAAGAATTGCTGAGTTGTGATGATCTCCATTTCTCTTCCCGTTCTACAAGAACTAGAATTGAGTCAACCGCACACTAAAATTTACCTATAAACAGGAAGGTACACAAAATTTTTAAAAAAGTTCTGTTTTAATCTTGGAACAAATCCCTACTTTCTACCAGTTCTGGGAAACCATTTTAGTTACCATTTAGCAAACACCATACCCACAACGTTTTAATGATTCTAAATTTTGAATAAAACATAATTGGAAAGGGCAATAGAGGAAGCAGCCTATGTATTCCTCTTTCTCTTCCCTTTTTCTCAGCAAGTACTGACATGTCCTATCCTTCAAGCCTGTTCCCACTTCATCCTAGAGTCTTCTCTTTCCTCCATCCCTTTTGCTGTCCCCATATATGCATCAGTGAAACCTACACTGCTAGCCTGATCCTCAGTCTTCCCAGTACTTTCCCCTCCTTCAGTTGCCACTGGTGACTCATGGCAACATCACCCAACCCTCTCCACAACATCATCTCATATTCCAGAATGCAGTCACTATTCATGGCCATCCAAAGATGTTTCGCTTCTCATCCAAGAAGTTTCTTCTTAGCTGAAGAAGCTTCTTGGATGAGAAGCAAAATGTCTTCAAAGGAAAACCAGAAAGTCCAGTTACCTGTTGAAAAAGCACCTGTGAGACCACCATGGCGGGGATGACTGAGAAACTCCATAGCTATTCATGGAAAGGGAAGATAGATGTTGAGAAAACTGAGGAGAGCAGTCTGTGAAATATTCCACACTGAACACTGGAAATGATTGAAGGGAGGGAGAGAAGGCATAGGCACTGGGAAGATCAGGGCATAGGTAGGCTGATGGGATACACTATACTGGGAGCTGCTGAGGGGAGAGAGGGAATGATGTGCTTCAGCCATTTCTTCCCTTTCCTCAACCATCAAACCATCAATCAAGTCTGTAAGTTCCCCCTCCCTTCTACCTCCCATGACCTCTTCTGATTAGAAACAAATTTGTACACAAACCAAAACATCTGAAACATATATTTTACTTGAGGCACACATCCAAAAACAACTGTCTCATGCTTGAACAGGTTAATTATAGATCATGTTGCTAATCTTTACCTTTAAATCAAAGACAGACAGAAAAATGAAATTTGCTTTTAAGAAATCTAGAAAAATTAGGTTTGATCCTGAACAGAGGCGGGCAGGGGTGGTGGTGGTAGATAACCAAGGGGAACTGGTTGTGCAATTTGGAAATCGAAAGGAGGATTTGAATGATGGAGGAGGTCCTATGCACACAATGAGCATAAGTACAAGCACATTTAACATGATTCTTAACACAACCACTTTGAACAGTAAACTTTCAGAGAAAGGAGCTTGTGTGCATGTGATTTTGCTCAACTATATCTGCTGATTATGCTGGAATATTTTAAGTTTCAAAATTCCATGACTGTGCGTTTGAGTTGTTGATGGTTCTTAACATCCTCAGCTGGACCATCAAGCTGCAAAGGTTGGGGACCACTGCTTTATGTGTTGAAATTGAAAGTAAACATAAAGCACTCCTGCTACATACTGAAAACCACCGTTCTATTGGATGCCCTGACTCTGTAGGCAAAAAGTCCTTGTATTTACTGTGAAAGCCTGTAGTTTGTAGCAGAGACAAGGCCTCCAGCTCGCACCTAATAATTATGGCAGAAAAGTTTCAGCCCCCACCCCCCAATCTATATCTGCCTCTTTATTCCTAATTTTCTCAAGTATTTTATCTTTGCGTCTTTTTCTGGCTTATTCTGAAACTGGGAAATAGCTTAACCTTTCCCACTGGAAAGTAGGATTAGAAGAAATCTAAGCCCTGCCTCCAAGATGTGTGGGAGAAGATGCCCACTACCAGATACCCTCTCTCTGCTTAGCAAATTAACTTTTATGGTAAGTTCAGTGTACCATCTTCTCAAGACAAACTTGGCTTATCATATTCCTGCATAGTGTATTTTCCTGTTGAATGATGGTGTTCTTAATTTAGGTTTATAAATCTCTGCTATAATTTGGTCTTCTCACATTATAAAACATGTTCTTGTTTAATTTCTCTGTGGAAATGAGGTGAGGTATATAACAAACAATGTGTTTACTATGTGCTAAAGTTAGCAATCAAAGTGGAATGTTGATTGCTGAAATACATACTTTGTTTGAATATTTGCAGGCATGAGCTGCTAAATTCAACACGAGAAGATTTACCATTAGACAAACCAGTTACAGGAGGTAAGTCTGTGCACCTCAGTTGTGGCTACATTTGATGTAGATTAGAGCACAATTTTTGATGGAAGTTGATGGTCAACCATTGACAATGTATCCATGGTTGTAAAAACCTAAGCTTGGAATTCATCTAGAGAAGTCCACTGACACTTATTTTAATGGATTGGTGTTTGTGGGGAGAGTTAGGCAAAGATGCTTTCTTACATTCTCAGGCCTTTAAATTTGCTTTATGTTAGTAATCATCCATTTTAGATTTGTATTTTTTTTTAAAAAAAAAATTGTGTGCACCTTTTAAGGATTCTTTGTTAACTGTTTTGAAAGATTCATTAAAATATAGTAAACAAATTAAAGCATTTCAGTAAATAAGTCACTATATAAAAATGTAGATGCAAAACATTTGTGGTAGAAATTATCTATTAACAATTATATTATTTAACTATGCTTAGCTGAGCAGAAACAGTTATACAATCTGACTTATTTCTAGTGGATTGACTCTGCCCACCAAAAATCAGCCCAGATTAATTTCATTGCTTTGAAAGATCTATAACCTGTTTTTAAGAGATCTTTTCATAAATAAGCATAAATGAATTATTGCACACAATATCATTTTATTTCTAGCATTTGCAAGTAGTGAAACTGAAATTGTACCAACTAAAACAAATGGAGTACTTGGATCAATAGTCTGAATAAGTTTAAGGCTGTGTTTCTATCAGTCATGGGCATCTCTTCCTAACCCAGTGCTGCAAAAATGACAACTTGTGTCATGATACCATGATACGTGCTCCACCCTTTGTACATATGCCAAGTTTGCAGTGTATGTATGCATTCTCTTCTTTTCTCACATGTACATACATACCGATATTAATATCTCCATGTACATTGTGGATACCTATGCTACCAATATGGAGTAAATATGAAACGAGCTGAAATGTAAATTGACTTGTTTCCTGCTGAATTAGATATTTAGACTGTAATAGGTACTCTGAGATCAGAGGTCTATTTTCTGGTTGTCTTTTTGCCCTACTTACCCTTTTTGGTACTTGTCACATGACTAGCTATCTCTCTGGCATTTAGAAAAGCTGCACTATCTGCCCTTATTCATTGTTTTGTCCTTTATTATAGTTGCACTATCCTTGATAGCTATTAACTTACAAATTCACTTATCAAAAGCATCTTCATCTGGCCTTTTCCTCTACCAAAATGATTCATCCTTCAAGATGGAAAGGCTGGCAAAGGAAATGGAATTTTCTGAGTTGCCTTTGGAATGTTAACTATTTTGGTAAAATCTTTGTTTTCACCATTGATTATAGTGAAAGAAGAATGGTATGCCAGAATTACAAAACTAAGGAAAATGGTAGATCAGTTATTCTGCAGAAAATTTGGTAAGTACGCTTGGTAGCAATTTATGTGTGTTGGTAATCTCTTTATAATACTTGGAAAAAAAGTCTACCAGTTTGGGCAAGACTCTTCTTTCTGTGCTGGGATGCTTGTCTCTTATAATTATTTCTGAAAGAGATGGACAGCTATTCCATCTACTTGATTTTGTGTACTATAAAGCATCCAGAGTCTTTGAATCAGAATCTTTGAATCAGGTGATCTGTAAATCTAATTATAATTATAGATCAATTAATTATTAAAAATAATAAATTAATGTATTACTTTACTATGAAAATTCTGCCTTTTAAGAAGAAAGGAAAGATCAATTTTATAAGAGAAGGGGTGTAAAAAAATTAGCATCAAGTACAGTGGTACCTCAGTATCCAATTGCTTTAAAACGGGTTCCCAACCTGGGGTGATCGCACCCCCTAGGGGTGCAAGACAATATTCCAGGGGGTGCGAGAAAAGTCCAGGTAAATAATAGGATATTGGCTATATATTGGCATTTTTATTTATTATTTATTTCAGGGGGTGCGAGGTTCGAGTGAAATTTCTTTAGGGGTGCGGGGCGAAAAAAAGGTTGGGAACCACTGCTTTAAAACTTGTCGAATTTGATACTCGATGCATTTTGACCCAAAAATGTTGTCCCAGTACTCATTGCTTGTTTAGTACACAATTCACTGCAAAAGGAAGTGGGGGACAGCTGCAGAGGGTGGACAGGAAATAGGCCATGCTGGGAAGGTCGCTGCAAAAGGAAGCAGGTGACAAAGGCAGACAGCAGAGAGGAAGTCAGCCATGCTGGGAAGGTCGCTGACATAGGAAAAGGGACAAATAGGAAATCCTTCCTGGCCGAAACAAACAAACAAACAAACATGGTAAATCACATAGTTTGTTTGGTACTTGTCCTTTTTAGTATTTGTTGCCTCTCTGAACCAATTAAAGATAAGTACTAAGGTACCACTGTATAAGTTTAACCTTTTTCTGAGATGCTATTTTATAAATCAGGACATTTGTAGTTTAGATCTTGTTCTTGCATGGAATTTGAGTGCTTTGTGTTGCTATGTTTTTTTTATAGCTGAGGCCTTGGGAAGCACTGAACCAAAGGCCGTACCTTACCAGAAATTTGAAGCGCATCCCACTGATCTGTATGTGGAAGGTTTACCAGAGAATATTCCATTTCGGAGTCCCTCTTGGTATGGAATCCCTCGGCTGGAGAAAATTCTTCAAGTGGGGAATAGGATAAAGTTTGTAATAAAAAAGTAAGACCAATTACCTGTGCATTTCAATATGTTCTTGTTACATTTGCAAGATAAAAAAACAATCCAAGTTTAAGCAATATAATATATATTAAAGGAATAAAATAATTGCAAGGGATTTATTGTATGTGTTAAAATTACAATGAATGATGCCATTCTCAAGGCTTATCTTTTTTTCTATGTCATGTTGTTTAAATAATGGTTTCCAAAATATATACAAGCATCAGAACTAACCTTTATTCCAACCAAGCTTATAGGTCTTGTGTACATCCCAGAAATGTTTTTAGAAAATAAAATTTTATGTAGGTGTTGCCTAACAAGATAAAAATGACAGCATATTTCACAGCTAAAAGAGAACCTCGATCTTGTTGACTTTCTGCTAAATACATGTGCATCCCTTGTGTGAAAGTTGGGGACACCTGTTGAAAATCAGTCTATGGATTGTAACATCGTAAAATTATAAAACATTTTTTGTGTAGTCTTAACGATGAGTAAAACAAATGGAGTTTATATGTTTTAAATGCATTTCAAATTAATGAGTAGACGCTGTCCTATTTTGCATTTTGAGCTGCTACAACCTAATGGAGTAGTTTTAAAATAATTTTCATTATGTATAATTCAGAAAAGAGACCCTAAATATTTGAAGGATAAGGACCATAGAATCATTATCTATATTTTAAATTCTAGACCAGAACTACTCACAATCAGTTCCACAGAAGTTACTCAGCCAAGAACAAACATGCCAGGTAAGATAAGTGTTTCTTAAGATGATAAGAACACCTTTTCCCACTTCAGTAGAGATCCCTTTCTTGTTTCTCTTCCCATTTTATATTTAAAGATAAAGTATGGAACTTCATTTCTTTTTTTTCTGAGATAGCTTGATATTCTCCTTTGTTTTTACTTACCTACTATGATTTGAAAGAAAAGGGTTGATAATGCTTACCATATAATGTTTGCAATCTTCCAAATGTTACAATTCCCAGTATTCCTCATCATTCGTCATGCCAGCTGGGGGCTACTTTGACTTAATTATAAGTGAGATCTAGCGAGCCATGGATTCCCCTCCTCTACCATAGCTTCTTCATCTCTGGCTCTTTGTTCTTGTAATTTGAAGCAATGTTACTAACTGGTTTCTGAATCTGTTGGCACATTTATCATGGTGGGAAGAAAAATGAAACCAAGAATAAATTCAGTTAGTAACCTCTTATGGGCTGAAGTGACAGTTGCTCTCATTTTACTCTTCAACTTAAAAAGAGAAGGTCTAATGCAGATTCTAAGACAGGCTATTCATTATTTTTGATAGAATTTGAGAACTAGCTTTAATTTTTAGTAATTACAATCTAGATATTTAAAAATAACAATTGATTCAATTAGCAATAGGAACTATTAAAACTATTAGTTTTGCCTAAATAAGTTTAATCCAGTTTCATTATTCAATACTTTTTTATCATATAAACAAAGCTAGATTAGTGACTAACTTAAGGTACTAAATCTGTATTTTGGAGTTGAGCAAGTAAATGGTACAATTGCATTGTCTCTGTTGTTGCAGCTAAAGATGAAATCTAAACACATTTGAATTTTTTAGCTTTGCTGAAAATATTGGACCCGTCCTGATAAAGTTAAATCAATCCAGATATATTGTTGTATATGTAGGATTAATTAGATGGCATGCCAAGGAATGATTGGGTCTAACATAACGTAGACCTTAGCCTGAATTTTCAAGCACATTTATTGCTTTTTGTTTTCTGCAACAACATCATCTAAAAATTGACTATAAATTATAGTACTTCAAATCTGATTTGAATGACCGCCTGATCATTATAATGATAAGATAATTATAGATGGGAAAATAATATTTATGAGACAATAAAATCTAATAATCAGTAAATGACAACTACTTTTTTGTAATTAAGGTTTGATGGAAATAGAATGTACATCTATTAAATATCATTGTATCTTATTAAGGTGCAATCTGTATTTTTTGTTTTTATTTTCATTCCAGTCAAAGAAGATTGGAATGTCAGAATCACAAAATTGAGGAAACAAGTAGAAGAAATATTTAATATGAAATTTGGTAGGTGAAGCGTTATTTGTTTGCTAGGTAGTACCAAAGTTTCACGTAAACATGCAGAATAAACTATAAAGTGTATTCATAATTTTTGCATTCTGATTAATTGCTTTGGGCGTGAGTGAAACTGTACATGCTAAAGTTTCTAGAACTTCTATGAATGTTAACAGATTATTTAGTAAGAAATATAGTATGTAAAGAGTATTGCACGTTACTGTATCTCTGCAACAATTGTGATGCCTTGCTTTGATCTATTTTTGGATGTAGATTAATCCCAGTAAACTTTTGAATAGCTTGATCTGATTTTCACATGAAAAAAGTGGGAAAAGACAGCAAATAATTGTATTTATTCAGGGAGATACAAATAGAGCAGTATAAATGCTGGAGAACTATGTCTTTATGCCTTTCTTACTCTCTCTGAGGCAGTGGCAAGGAAATTAGTCTTGCTAGCAGAGGAGGAGATGCAGAATTTAGTTGTCTTGCTATGCTAAAATGAAATTTATATTGGATTAATTAATGTCTGTGTAAGAATTCTGAAAAGATACTCTTGGGATTAGAATTGTCACTCCAATTCACTGTTTTTAAAGGATGACTGACCAGAAAATGGGTTTTTTTATTGAGAGGTTCAACAAAGTTTTTAAAAGGTCCTTTCATTTGACTAAAGGAAAATTTAGTGTTTTCAAGATTTTGTATACTTGGAATGGTATCACCAATACAATAACAAACAAAGCCTGAACTTAATTAAGTAGTCTTAGACAGATTGAGTAAATATCTGATGTGCCTTTGGTGGGTGAGTTTTATCTTTGAATGCCATTTCTATGATATGAGTTTGATCCAAATCAAGTTCTTGCCTCCTTTGCAGCACAAGCTCTGGGTCTCAGTGAAGCAGTGAAAGTTCCTTATCCAGTCTTTGAGTCAAATCCTGATCATCTATATGTAGAAGGTTTGCCTGAAGGGATCCCCTTTCGAAGCCCAACCTGGTTTGGAATCCCACGCCTGGAAAGAATTGTGCGGGGCAGTGGAAAAATTAAATTCATTGTAAAGAAGTACGTGGGTACTTTTTAATGAGCTTGTTATTTGTATTATTTCTTGGATTTCATTTTTATTGTGCTGTCTCTGATAAGTTTCTTCATTTAACAAGACATCTGTTTAATTGTGATCTTAGCCCATGTATCAATAGAGATAGTTAATATGATTTTTAAATGGTTTGCTGAATCTTCGAGGCTAAGGCACTTGGGCACATTAAAACTTGCATTTTGAATGAGGTGCAGATAATCTTTAGAAAGCTTTCCCATTACCACAATAGATACCAAAAACACTTTTATTATTATCAATTATTCATTTCAAATGTGTGAATAAGATTGAAGGACACAATACAATCATAATAGGATCAAGACGAGTAATGGTTATGTTCTAATTTCAACAAATAGAATTAGACAAATTCTCAATTATCTGGCTCAGTTATTTAGCTCTGGCTCTGCGGTGGCACTGTGTACATTTCTGCAATTTAAAATGTGTACAGTAGGTGATGCTTACGAAGTATTGACAAATTGCTTCTTAATCCTAACAAAAGCGATCACTTCCTTCTAAAATCCATTTTCCCTGCAAAATCTCCCCAAACATAATTCACTACAGTAACCCCATAGACCAGGGGTATCAAACTGACAGCCCACAGACCAGATGCAATCATGTGCAGGCCACACACACCCCTCAGCTCCGCAAATGGGAAAAATGTCACGAAACATCAAATGATGCAGCGAATTTGACACCAGTGCCATAGAAAGATACCTTATATAACTTGATTTGTTTGTGAGAATGCTTTAGTAAAAATAAACTGTCTGATTTGTAGGCCAGAGCTTGTTACCTCATACTTGCCTCCAGAATTGGCTTGTAAAGTGAACACTTCAGGTAAGTGACTAAGAAGCTGTAATACTACAAAATGGAAAAATCTGGTGTTGAAAGAGGATACACGCATTTGAAAAATAATTTTTTTAAAAAGAGGTTTTCATTGTCTTAATATATTACATCATATGTTGAACTTTTGAAAGCAGTACTGCTGAAATTTATGGTGGCTATTGAATCACATTTTCTTTCCTACATAGTTTCCAATTTAAATTCAGATTTTGGGTTAGCATTGATTTGATGATGTTTTTTAATTTGGCAATGAAACATTTGCAAGAAAACAGCCAAGCTTGGAAATCATCAAGAACCCCACTGTTTTGTAATAATACCATTTCTTTCTGTGGGTTTGAGATGCTGGTTAACTGAGATGCATCCATTGAGGGAAGCTCCATGGAAGAAATGTTTTCCAAAGTGTGTCCCTCTTCTTCTAGTACAGGGGTGTCAAACAAAAGGCCTGCGGGCCGCATCTTGCCCGCAATGTGATTGGATCCGGCCCACAGGGCCATTCTGGAAAATGTAAGGGGCCCACCCACACCATTTTTTCCTATGATCAAGAAAACAACCTGAATACAAAAGCCTATCAGGTTTTAGATAGATAGTTAGTATAACAGATGGGAGTTTTAGCTTAGTTAGGAAAGAATGTTTTGTTTCATCAAAATAATAGTGGCAAAATACAATTGGTTAGAAATAAAAAACAAGTTACTTCTTTTTTTTCCAGTAGACTTAAAGAATATTAATTTTATTTAAGGCCCCCTTGAATAATGCTTTACTTCCATTTATCTCACTGCTATATCTCCCCATGTGCCCCTTATCTAGGTCATCATAAAATGCAACAATGCAACTTCGTTAGAATGGACAAAAGCCATTTAGTTTTATACAATCAAAAAGAGGAATATTTCTCCACCTATTAAATCTGCTGGCAGAAATGTAATATATTCATATTTTATTAATGATGTGAAAAGTTTTCATATATAGCTGCCTAAATCATGCAAAAATTAATGGTTTTTAATGTATGCAAATAGTAAATGTCTCTGTAGGATCTCAGAGTCCCAGCAGCTCAAACTCTACACGAAGTCCTGTAAGCAACTCTAAAGTTCCAGAGATTGAAGTTACTGTAGATGAAGGTATGGAATTCACCCAATTATTTCCCCTTAGGGATAACTGTTTGGGATTATGTAGGAAATAAGTCCACTTGGAAATTTTTATCAGAATACAGCTCAATTTTGCCTGGGTATTTTGTTGAAACTTTGAAAAAAAAAATCATTCTTGGAAACAGTGTTCTGTGATGATCTTGGAGAATTTAAAATGATCCATTTCAAGTGTGAAACTTCATATTTTAACAATCAAACATTCTGAATATCACTGCTTAAAACAAATAACTTTGTTTCAACGGAGGCTCAGAATTCATAGAATGTGTGTTCTTTACTATAAATTTTGAAAACCAAAACTTTGCTAGAAGATTGACATGTTTTGCCTTCTCTTGAAGAGCAGTTTCCAAATCTTGCTGAATCTTACCATACCAAGAGAGTTTTCTATATCGTTCTTAATTTCCCATATGTATATTGGAATAGTGGCTTACTGAAATATTTTTAAATTGGGAATTGTATTTCTGGATTCTTGGGCAGTGAGCTTTGGAGAAAGCCTTAGAAAAGGTTAAGGAACCAAAACAAAACTTGCAGTTAATGGGGCATTGCAGCCTTAAAAGGAGTTACTTAAATAGCTGTTTTTGCTTTTTAAATATGTGTCTTATTATTTAATTGCAACCACTGTGAGAATAATTTAAGGTTGATTAAATGTGATGTGTCTTTTACATTCTCAGATGAAGGTATGTTATGCAGACTAGGCTTTTAGAAACACACTGGAAATTTTGACTGCATATTCAGGATTTCAATTTCATATGAAATTGAAACTTAAAGCTACTTCTAAAAATGGAATGTATTTGTTATGTTCCTATATACTGTATAGGTCCTGCTAATAGGGTATCAACCTCAGATGTTAGAACTAACCCTCAAACTAATGGATCCAATACAGGCTTTAAGCCAAGAGGAAGAGAGTTTTCTTTTGGTAAGTTCATATTTTCTTTTACGTTAAATTAAGCTTCTTAATTTTATTAGAATTAGTAATTAGAAGATGGGATAGTTACATGTCTATAGTTTTTGCATTAATACATTCTATATATCTTCAGCTATCCATTCTAGTTTGCTGCTCAGTAAATCCGATGTTGGTTGTTTCTTGATAGTAAAAAAACTTTGACATTTCAAGGTTTGTAGCCAAAATGTTAAATCAGTGAGAGAACAACACTAATAAGCAGTGTAATTTTATTGCATGTTATGTGTTCTGAAATCTGTCAGAAACTTGTTCTGAAGAAATCCAACTGAGTAATGAGAAAAACAAAAATATAATAGGATTGAATAGTGATGGCGAATCTTTTCGCCACAAAGTGCTCAAACTGGAACGTGTGCTCATGCATGCATGCCAGAGTGCCGGAAGCTGAAAATCAGCTGGTCGGTGCACATGCCCACCTAGCCAGCTGGTCTTTGCGTGTGCTGGAGTGCCAGAAACCTGAAAACCAGCTGGCACATGCATGCCGGAAACCAGAAGACCAACTGGCAACAGTGTGTATGTCCACAAAGAGTGCTCTGTGTACCACCTCTGGCACATGTGCCATAGATTCACCATCACAGGAATAAAGTAATTTCCATTATATTTTGACAGAGGCCTGGAATGCCAAGATTACTGATTTGAAACAGAAAGTTGAAAATCTTTTTAATGAAAAATGTGGTAAGTGCTTTTTATCTTATTAAACATAGTATGCTTAGCATTTTAGAAAATTTTATTAGGAAAATAATTAAATTCAGTAAAGCATCAATTAGGTATGCAATTGAATTCCCATTTTCTGAAATGTTTGCCTGAATAGAATGGACTTAATGATGTAGAAAACAAAATTGAACACGCCCCAAATATTCCTTATGGAAGGAGTTCTCTATTGCTAAGAATGCTCTGTCTCTTATTCCATCTAATCTAACCACACAATGGTTATATGCATTCATAGTTCTGCAGCCTGATTCTCAAAGAATTAAATCTGTATTTGGCTATGTCACTTCACATTGCAGATAAGAATTCTCATTAGATAATATCCGCAAATCATTTCTTTCCACTTACATTTACTACTTAAAACATTACTGTTATAAAAAAAAATGTATGCTTAAATAAATAGAACAAAAAAAAAATGTTCAGAAGAAAGGGACAACAGACCAAAACATACTTAGATGGCTCAGTCTTGAAACAGAGCCCATACACTGCAACAGAAACTCTACAACAGTTTGTGTTACAGCACTTTAAATGTTCCTGATTTTAGTGTAATATAAGAGTCCACTGACTATAATCCATAAAGAATATTTAATTCCTTAATAACAGAATAATATTACCAATCTTCTGAAATTAAAAAAAGACATTTTGATTCTAAGAATGCCTATTGCTACAAATTGTCTCATTTCAAAATAATAGCTGAAGTTTTAAAAAGTAAATATATTTTGCCTATGTGCAATATGCCTACCTTGAGTTTGGCATAGAAATACTTTGTGGTGGATGAATCATATCTTTAATTCAAGCATTATTATTCTGCTCTTAGTTGAAATAATTCTGAAATTACTTGATGAAACATTCCTTAATTCATCCATTTTGACTCAAACCTACCAAACAGATGTGAAAACCCTATTAAATGAAAAACAAATCACTCACACATATTATTCTATTCTAGGGGAAGCTCTTGGACTGACAGAACCTGTTAAAGTTCCTTTTGCGCTTTTTGAATCTTATCCTGAAGATTTTTACGTTGAAGGCCTTCCTGAGGGAGTGCCATTCCGTCGCCCATCCACTTTTGGCATTCCAAGATTGGAAAAAATCCTCCGAAACAAAGCTAAGATAAAATTTATCATTAAAAAGTAAGCCAGATGAGTGGCCTTTCTTTAAAAGTTAAATAAAGATGGGATTCAGATTAGTCAGTTACAGGATTTCTTAAAAGTTGTATTTTAATATATGAAGGATTGAACCTTAGGCCTTCCTAAGAGAGCAGAACTGTCCAAATAATCAAGTAATATTGAATTATACTCAAAGAAATTCAATTTTACAAGTATGTGAACATTTACTTCCTTATTTTTTTATTAGAAATAGTTGATTATTTAATTAATTATTAATTATTTTTCTCCAGTTAATACATGCTGTATATAAGTAGCAATGTAGTAAATTGATTGGCATGCTTGCCTCCTACTCTGAAGATTGAGAGTTCAGTTTTAGGTAGCAGACACATTTCTTTCCTAAGACACACAAAAAAGCTATCTGCTATGAACTCTATGTGGTGTCAGGAAGGGCATCCGACCAGTAAATGCTCGGCTCCAACCAGTCTCTCTGACTCTACTCTGAATTAAGGGATTTCAGGGTTTTAAAAAGGGAGGATAGTAAATTGACTGCAGGCTGCAAATTGAGAGTCGCATTACTGATATTGTAATCTGTTGGATGGTGATGGTGACTAGAACCACTCTCTTTGGCCATTCTTGCAACCAGTTAGATCTTCTGGAACTCCCATGGGACTCTTTTTCCAGGCCTGGAGTTAGGATCTTTGTGTAGTCCCTGCCAATTGTTTTCCTGGATATTATTCATTTGGCTTTTGTGCTTTAATGCAAAGGGAAGTAAGCAAATAATAATAATAATTCCATCTCTCCCTTCTTTATGGAATCATGCAATTTTCATTTGTTTCTGAATTCAGAAATGGTCTGGCTCCAGGGGATACTGTTAGTTTCATTAAAATTAAATAAAATATTGGCTTTGTGCATTCCTCCACATCCTGGTAATCCCAAATGTGTTGGATTCTAATCCACAATACAATTGTCTGTAGGGTTTCAGTTGGGGGAGTTCCAACTCTGATGATGGGCTTCACATTGAAGAAAACTAGATGACATGAACATTTTTTGTCTAATGTGTGTTTATTTCTTCAGCATGTCATTTCCCCCCTGTTAAGCCTGTGTTCCCCAACCAGGGTTAAGGAGACAAGCTAAACAGAATGTGCAGCGTTAGTCAGATAGGCACACAGATAAATGAGTGAGATATGTTTGTATGTTTGTTAACATACAGTAAAAATAACAGATACGCTTGTGCTATCAAAAGATAGTTTATTCCATTTAGAGTTTATAGCATAGTCAAAATAACAGTCCATTAGTCATGTATCGTTTTAGTCAGTCCATTCAAGGATATTCAGTTAGCAAAGTCCGTGTAGAATATCCAATGTCAGTTCACTTACAATAAATCAGTCCTTTATCTCTCTCCCGTTCCAGTAGGGAAATACGCAGTCTTCATCCAGTAATTAGGGATCATCAAGTCAGAGAGAGCAAGCTGACTTTCCTTGCTTCTTTTATGGTGCTTTCACAACCACTCCCTTAATTACATTCCTATATTTAAAGTTGCAGACACTTTAACTTATAAACCATGATAACATATTTATTATTTTACCTAAACCAGTTAGGGTAAACAATGTTATCCCTAACACACACACCCCTCCTTTTTTTTTTTTGAGAGAGAGAGAGAGAGAGAGGAATAACCCCTTTCTGGTTACTTCTTGCTATAATATAATTAGAATTCAATCTCTGTTTTTGAAACACCACAAAAAATGCCTCTATGCATAGCATTTGGGTGAAATTACAATGAAAGTCTCTGTTTAGGATGCCCATAGAGCAGTTGAAATATTCCCTGTGTTTTGCTTTAATCTTTGGCTCAAGGGTTACCTGACATTTCTGAGCTTCAGCGAATGGGACAGGGTTTAAAAGGAAATGGGAATGAGGCAATAATTATCCTTGCTACCCTGTGATCAAATTTAATATTGCACTCTTGTGACACTTACATTGAGCTGCTTGTCATTTCTTTGCCCTTGCTTGTTGATTTTATTTCTTTATTTTCTTATGCCAAATCTTAACTGTGTTTCTTGGCAGGCCAGAAATGTTTGAGGCAGCAATTAAAGAAAATGCTACTGCTATTCCATGTCCTCAAAGTGAGTTTCACTTCTGCTTTGGCAGTAATTCTTTTGCATCAAAAATTCACAGCTATTTTGTTTCTTCTCAGGAACTGGGTGTTCTTAAAGAGTGATACAGATAAATCTACAGTTTTTGGAAGAGTCCCTAGAATTTGTTCAAGACTTTGGGCCAATCTATTTCCAATCCCAGGTGGTGCATGAGTTAGAATGGTAATTGGAATCAGAATTTCTGTTGCTAAGCGATTGGTCAGAGCATGATATTAGGTGACCACATCACTTGGTAAGAACAATCCAGCAGTCCCTATTGTCATCATTAACCAAGGCAAGCAATCACCCCAATCTAAGCCTCTCCCGGTTTGGTCTCTCCCAGCCATGACTCTTGGTAAAGTAAGGGACTGCCTTCAACTCCCTCCCCCCCACCTGTCTCCCTCCATCTGTGCCGAGGTAGCTGCTGCCTATATTCAGCCTTCTTCCCAAGGCCCTGTGATCTTGTCCAAATCGTATGTAGCTTTCTCATGAAGCTTTGAGAGATTGTGTGTGATTTGGACAAGCTTGCACATGGTCTTGAGAAGAAGGCTTGGCATGGCCAGGAGCTGCCTCTTGAAGAGTCCAGCTGGACATGCCTCATTAGTGATGGAAGGAAGAAGATGGCAAAGGTCAGCTGGAAGGTAGCAGGTCCAGCAGAGCCCAAGACCATAGAGATGGCACAGTATAGACTAGAGGAAGTGCCCCTCCATTTGTAAATACAAGTGAGATGCCAAGCACTTGAGTTTTGATTATGTGACTTTGGGACATCACTACCATTAGTTCAGCACTGCTGAAATACAGCAGTTCAGTACTTCTGTAATTTTGAATGGTCATCAAATGAATGATGGTTAAGTGAGGGCTACTTCTATATCATGTGAGAGGCCCCCAGATTTGATACTGATCTCCGCATCCATTAAGTAATATCTCCTTTTCCTGTGTACCGTGGTGTTCTCTCTGTGCAAAATTTCAGTAGATCAGCATGAAAACTGGGAGTGGGCACTGCATATCTGAGCCAACTAGTAACATTTCAGTTAGATTCTTGATCCAAAATGGATCTGCAGCTGCAAGGGAATAGTTTCAACATCAGCTGTGGTTTACTGACATTTTGCTTCATTAATTATTTATCCAAATCTCTAGCTGTCAATCTGTATGCTGGTCTGTATTTCCGTTCTAGTGCTTTTAATAATCAAAAACTGCAGATCTCTGCAGCACTTTCACCCTTTTGTAGTAGGAAATAAGTTTTAATCTAGTTCTAGTTACAGCTGTCATCTTTCATCTGTGCAATCTAACTCTTGCATAGTCAGTCTTTCTCTGGTTTATTCTTTTCACTATGCAGTTTCATTATTGAAAATGAGAATAGCGTTTATTTGAGAGGTTTTGAGCTAACGTTTTATCTCTGCATCTTTTCTAAGGAAGAACCAGCTTATGTAATACTGTGATAAATGCTGTAAGTGTGCCTGATCCAGTGGTGAACACAGCTGCTGGAGTAGAAGACCTTAACATCATTCAGGTGACAATACCAGGTACTCTGTCCACTTCCTATAACAGAGGTATTTAAAGCTGTTGAGTAACACTTTTAAAATTTATTTTACATTTTTGTTCTAACTCAAAAGCACCAACACTTTTTTAAAAAGAGGTAAGGACAATTAATAGTATTTAGAACATTATTTTCCTTTGAACATAAAATAGACTCGTGTGCTTTAGGCTAACGATGAATAAAGGTTCTACCCAATGGGCACTCAACAGAATCAGCTACTAGCAACAGTTTAACTTGGGTCTCCTTTTTTACATTGGTTCTAAAAAAAATGGAATTAAAACACATGGCCGAAATTACAGCCATTGCAATGCCCCCATGGTCATGTGATTAAAATTTGATGCACCAACTCCCGAGCTGCTTATCCCCCCCCCCAAAAAGACACACACCCCACACACAGAGTCTGTGCCCTTTTGGTTGCCTGCATCCTGACTTGTGGATGGGCAAGTAATCCCAGAAACACACTTGCCTTTCCCCAGCAAGTGCCAGCAAGCGTTCATTCACCCAATTGCCTTATTGTCCCAATCCCCCACTGGCAAGCAACCAGTAAGCATTTTGTTCAGTCCTGAGCCTGCCCCAGCAAGCATTCATTCACTCACTCAACTGTCTTCTCTTCCTGTTCCCCACATTAATCTTTTACCTTTTGGAGCTGGCTGCAGCTAAAGTGGTCCACTACCCACTGTTTCCTTTTCAGACCCACCTTCATCCACAAACATTTCCTATATGTGTGACTAAAGCTGTGCCGGGTTACAAAGGTTTACATTACCTTTGCTGACTCCTTTCCGAGCCCACGTTCTCCCAGCAAATGTTCCCTACACGTGTCTAAAGCTGTGCTGGGTTAAAGAGCTGCCTCTCATAGGAAACATTTGTGGCAGAGTCTGGGTCCGAAAAGGTGAAAGCACAGCCAGGGATCCACTTCTGGTTTGGCGCAGCTGGATGCAAAAGGTGAAAGGCTGGTGCGGGGAACTGGAGTGGTGTGCTTCTATTTTTCGTCTTTTGCTGGGTGCAAAAGGCGAAAAATTGATGTAGGAAACTGGAAGAGAAATAACTGCTCCTGTTTAGATGCCCGGTTCAATGTTCCTTGGAACACTCTGTCTGCAGGCAAACTTTAGGAGAGGGACAAATTATTTTTATTTTTTGTTTTGGGTGTTGGTATATGTATGTCAGGGATTGGCTGGAAATTAAGGTCGAGATGTTTCATTTGAGGGCATCTTTGTGTTTTCATTGTTATAAGAACACTTAAGACTTAAGCTTACCTGTTTGCTCTGATTTCCATTGCAAAACTGCAAGGCATCTGCCAGTAATTTTCAGTGCTTTCCAACTGGATCTGTGCAGAGCTTGGGGATTCTTGGGGGATTACAAGTTACTGTTCTCTAAACCAGAATTTAGCAGTTATGCCTGTTCAAGAATTGCCTTGGTCTCAAGAATTCCCCCTCCTCTCTTCCTGTGTAACTAATAGAAATTCCAAAGCTTTTCTTCTCATTTTACTTATCCACAGTTTGCTGTTGTCTGCAGCTAAAGATTTACTCAGTTGCAATATCTTCAGAAATTGATTTGGAATCCAGTCATATGAAATAATCAAACAAAAAATGAATTCCTTTTGGGATTATTTATCCAAATCTCTAGCTGTTTTTATTTTTTTAAAATAAAGTTTTATTTGGGTTTTCACACATACAAAACACAAGTAAAACATCTTTTTTGAAAATAGCATGGTCCCGGGTTGAACTTCTTTATACAGACAAAAAACTCAATTTCATGCTCCTTTTTGTGTTCTATTCCATATCTTATACTATTCTGCATTTTCTATATAGTTTTTCCCTTCTTTTATTTTTCTCAATTTTATTTTGATTATCTCATCTCAATTCAAATCATTATATTTATACTTTTGTCTGTTCTGTTTCAATTTCATATTATCTTTTCTCATTAAACAAATTTTCTCCTGTAGTTACTAATTGGAGTATGACACCTTTATATCTTTTAATTGGATCCATTCAACTCTTATTTAAATTTCAATATAAAGTTATGACCTTCAATATAATACATACCGTATATACTCGAGTATAAGCCGAGTTTTTCAGCACATTTTTTGTGCTGAAAAAAACCCCCTCGGCTTATACTCGAGTCAGATTCCCCTCTGAAAAAAAAATGGTGTGGAGCTCCGAAGCTGGGCAGCCGCTTCCCTGCTTCCGTGTTTCCTTTGCAACTTTTAAGCATGGGAGGGGGAGGCTTTTCTGAGCTCTAGGCTGAAAAAGCAACGCCAGCTGAGGTCGCTCCACTCAGTTTCATTTCCTCAGCTCCAGCTGCTTTCAGTCCACTCGGGAGGAGGGGGAGGAGGGGGAGAGAGAGAGAGAGAGATATCATAAGAACGGCTCTTGGTTTTTTCTTGCAAGGGAGAGAGTGACTCCTGCCTACCACTGTCATCATCATCATCTTTTGGGTTAGTGAATCAATCAAACCTTTCATGATAGTGAGATCGTTTCCCAAATTTCCCTTAAATCAGGGAAGAAATCAGAAACAAACCTTTGGGCTGAGAATAAGCTTGTTCCTATGATGCCATTTTTGTTCACTTCAGTGTGAAAAGTGTGAAAAAACACACTTCTTTTTCTTCATCTTCTTGTTCCCTATTTACTAGTCTCTTTCAAAGAGGAAATTGTGAACATCAAACTTATTCTCAACTGTCCTAGTGAAAGTTTTTATTGGCATCTATTTTTATTTTTGAAATTTACCAGTAGCTGCTGCATTTCCCACCCTCGACTTATACTCGAGTCAATAAGTTTTCCCAGTTTTTTGTGGTTAAATTAGGTGCCTCGACTTATATTCGGGTCGACTTATACTCGAGTATATACGGTAACTTCCAATTGAATTCTGCTTGGTACAATCTTATAATACACACTATATTCTTTTTTAAAAAGGATTATAAATATATGTAATTATAAACCCTCATTCCATCCCAATTCAGTTCTATCATTAATAATCATTAAAATCTTAACATCTTTAACATTTCTTTTCAATTAAATATCATACTTCCTTAAAGACACGTATAATCTCCATAATTAATTTTTCCCTTGTTTCTTTTGGGATATCTTTTAAGGGTCTACAAACCAGCAGCTGGGAGCAAGAAATCAGTCACTACCTTAGTAATGTAGCATAGTTGAGCAGTGAAGAGGATATGTTCTGTGCTTCTGGTCTTCCTTCTCTATATTTCTTCAAGCCCCAAAGAACAAATCAGCTGGGCCAGGATTAAAGCACCATCCATTTCCAGGAGATAGAACAACTCCAAATAGTTCCCCTTAAACTGATCATTAGGTTGTCTTAAATCTTTAAAAGTCATTTAAAAAAAACAACCATACAAATAAATGCAGTCATTGCGTCTTTACATTTTGCAGATGATGATGAGAGAACTTCCAAAGTAGAGAAGGCCCGGCAGCTGAGAGAGCAAGTGAATGATCTCTTCAGTCGAAAATTTGGTAATTTGTGCATTTCCTCTTCAGAAAGTCAAAACAAGTGTCTTCTCAGCCTTTGAATCCATCGTTTTGCTGAAACAGAAAACAATCTTCACCATTTTTGAAGTTCAAACAAAGGGGAGATCTATAAACAAACAAGAATTTAATTCTTGTGTTTTGTTTTAAGTATCTGTGGATCCATGTCCTAGTTATAGTAGCAATTGGTTTTAGAGTGGGTTAGGCGGATTTATGTGGGATCAGGTGTATTTCTTATCAGAATCACTGCACAAAATGGCAGGTGGGTCTGTGCTTGAAACTACTGAAGAAATGTCCCAAAGGTGCTTTTTCAATAGGCAACGGGACTTTCTGGTTTTTTCTTTGAAGATATTTTACTTCTCATCCAAGAAGCTTCTTCAGCTTCTTGGATGAGAAGCAAAACATCTTCAAAGAAAAACCAGAAAGTCCCGTTGCCTATTGAAAAAACACCTTTGGGACAACCATGACCTGGATGACTGAGAATCTCTATAGACACTTACTGATAAAATGGAGGATGACAATGAGACTACAGATGAAACATTGACTAGAATGAGAGGCATTCAGGATTGCTTGTTGCATCTATGAGGAACTGTATGCAGTGGTAAAATGAGCTGCTACATGAGAAATTCAAGCATTAAGTTTTTAACTTAATGTTAGAATAAGTAAGAGCAAATACATGGTTTAAAAGGAGAATTTACTTAGAACAGGGTCACACTTTCTTCCCTTCTCCTCACAAAACTGGTGCTCACAGCCAGCTGCCTTCTAGTTCAAGGCCCAACCATTTAAACCCCACTTGCTCATGACTCCCCACTACAATGAATCCTACCTCCAGAGTCAGAGCTACCCACCAGGAAGCACCTGCTGCTACTGTGGCAGCTCAGGGTTCTTGCTCTCTTTTGCAATGATTTCCCCATCCCAATTTTTTCTATTATTAACTTGGTTACTTTTAACACTTTTGAAATCAAAAGTAAAGCTGAAGCACTAGTATCAAAATAATTTTAAGAACGTAGCTAAGTTTTTAAAAGAAATCCTATCCTATCCCAGGCTGCATAGAATAACAAAGAAAACAGCCACAAATCTCCAGCAGAAATATTATCACAACACAAATAGAAAATGAAGATTAAAGGCTTTAGGGAATAAAAAGAAATAGACCTGGGATTAAGAAAAAAACACCAGGTAAAAAGCATTTTGGAGAGGATATGCTAAAGATAGGGAGCTGTTTCCCTAGCAGCCATTGGCCATACCAAAGAGAGCAAGACTTCTATCTGACGGTCATATCTGGCACAGGAGAAGAAAATCCTTCAGTGTAAGATACAGCGTTGTTTGACACAAAGTGTGCATTTTGAGATTTTGGTCTTTCATAATGGTGAGCTTTGATAACTACATTTTTAAAAGCAACTGTTCCTCTAAAAAAAAAAATTGCTGAGAAGCAAATAATAGGCAGAAGTTATTGCTTTCATTTCCTAGTCGTGAAGTTCAAAAACATCAACCATCTATTTGACTACATCTATTTGATTATTACGATAAAATTGATTTGTGCATGATGGATCTTATCAGGATTTAATTTTTTTAAAATTATGAATAGGTCATTTGACGTTTTCTTAAAGCTACACTATTACTATTGCTACCTTGAATGAACAAATCAACATGTAATTAAATATTTGGTTCTTCATTATATGTAAAAAAAAAAGTCATTTGAAGTTTTTTCTCACAATACTATTCTTTCTCATAACTACTATGCAGTTATATTCCAAATACGTTGTTCGTTCCTCGTGCATTTTTATCAACTTTTTCCAAAGGAATATGTATCTCTGAACCCAGAACCGTTCACTCGCCATCTTTGATAAGCTCCCTTTCCTGTTCTGTAGGGGAAGCCATTGGTATGGGATACCCTGTGAAAGTCCCATACCGAAAAATCACTGTCAACCCTGGCTGTGTGGTGGTGGATGGAATGCCCCCTGGTGTATCTTTTAAAGCTCCCAGCTATCTTGAAATCAGTTCCATGAGGAAGATTCTGGATTCTGCAGAGTTTATTAAATTTACTGTTATTAGGTATGTGACTTTCAGCAGTACAGTATTTAGTGTAACCTACATATTTTAATTGTATGTTGAAAGAAGCTGTTGTAGATCAGGATGTTGGGCTGGGCCCACAGCATGCTCAGGGCTGGGAAAAGTCAGCAGTCTTCCCAGTGGCTGGCAGGGTCTTTAACAGAGCCCATCTTGTCGTCTTCTAGCCTCTGTTGTCCTCAGCAGCCCAGCCTTCTGGTGGTGACAGCATTGGCAATTGACCTAGGGAATGGATCATGGTCAAACAGTTCTAAGGAATTTTGAAAGATCAGGAGGGAAGTTCTCTAAATTGAAGCTTGGCCTGGAGACGAACAATTCTGTTTCTGCCTCTGACCTGTAGACATCTCTTCACATTCTTAGGCTGTACAGGTGGTCCTTGACTTACAACCATTAATTGAGTGACCATTTGAGGTTATAATGGCACTGATAAAAGTGACCTACAACTGCTCCTTACACTTATGATTGTTGCAGCATCCCTACAGAGACCTGATCAAAATTCAGAGGCTTGGCATGTATTTAGGACAAGTGCAGTGTCCCAGGATTACAACCTACAGCCATTTTTGACCTTCCCAGAAGGCTTCTGACAAGCAAGTCAGTGCATGTGGTGTGTGTGTGTGTGTGTGGGAACCAGATTCTCTTGATGACCATATGATTCATTTAACAAGTACAGTGTTTAGCTTAGCAACCGTGGCAAAAAGATCATAAAGTTGGGCACATTAAAAACTGCCTTGTTTAGCAGTAGAAATCCCAATCCCAATTGTGGTCATAAGTTGAGGATGGTCTATAATTTCTAACCACTTTAAGTAGTGCAGAATGGGAAGATGAACTCTTCTTTGGTACAATGGTTAGAATGCTTTATAGCTATCAGGCTTTGTATAATCCATCTTGAAGAAGGGTTTGGCTGACAGCTTCTTCTCTCATCCCCACTTAAGACAAAGGAGAACTGATTCAAGGAGATATTTTCAGTATCAGAGATAAGTGTTGTCCTTGAGGTTTGCCCTGGGTAGAGACAGAAATAGAATTTTTGGAATGCTTGCGATCAAGGATGGAGTTAGCCAAGTTCTGGAATTCAAGTATGGTAAAAAAAGGGGAGGGGGATAAATACAGGTATGGTATTAGATGTTGAAAAGAACATGCAAAAGTGAAAGAATTAAACAATTCAATAAAACAGGAAATACGACGGTGATTACTAGTTTGAACTGGGCGTGAAGATAGGGCTGTGTATTTTTTATGTTGAATATTTCTTATTGGACTTGCTGAATGGTTTAGGACTTACAGTATTGGTAGAGCACAGTTGAAGTTTCTAGATTCCATTAATTCAACTATTTGTTGCATTTATATTCCGCCTTTCCTCCAGGAGCTCAAGGCTGTCTACATTATCCCCCTTCAATTTTATACGTGCAACAACCCTGTAAGGTATGTTAGGCTAAAAGTCACCCAGGGTATTTTATGTCGGAGTAGAGATATAAACCTGGGTCTCCACATTCCTAATCCAACACACTAACCACTATTCCAACTGTGATTGGTGGCTGGGAATGAAAGAAGTTACAGTCAGACACATTTGGAGGGCATCAGGTTGAGGAAGCCTGCATTAAAGTAACATAGAAGAAGAAAATTGCGCTGTTTTTGAAGATTAAGTGGGTTTATATTGTTCTAAAATCAAACACTTAAAATGTTTCTTGGAAGTCATCAGTGGAAATTTGGATTAAAAAATTTATTTCTGAGAATTGAAATGTTGCATTGTTTTTCCAACAGACCATTCCCTGGACTTGTAATGAACAACCGTGAGTATTTCATTAACAAAATAAATCTTTATAAACATTTTATTAATTGCATTAACTCATCTCATTGTTGTACACTGCTCTGGGCAGTGTAGAAACAACTATGCATTCCTGTCATTTCTACGGTGAGTTTAGAGGGGTTTTTTTTTTCCTGCTAGATTACCCATTTTAAAAATAATCCATCATTGCCCAGATACAATACAGTACATCACATAGCCATTCAACAATATGCTGAAGGATAAATTTCTCAACAATTCTTTACCTGTAGTTGATTGCCATTTTGGTTTGGCTGCATCAGCATCCACAGTTCAACTCTACATATTATTTTATTTTAGTAAAATCTCTAATCCTCTGCAAACAGGCTTCTAAGTTGTAGGTGGTTCAAATATACCCCAAAATGTTATTGCAGAAAAGGGGAGTGATTTTAATAAGCTCAGATTTTATACAGACAGCAACATTGTTCTGGTGTTTTTTCTTATCTGAACTGCCAAAACATTTTAACAGTTTGCACACTGAAACTGAATAATACTATATCTCTGTGAATGACCCTCAGGTACTTCTGAGGAGCATTGCTTGATCAAAAGTTTGATTCTGGTCCTGTTCGTTCTAGAAATTACTGAAAAGGCAGAAGCAGAAGTCCCAGCAGGCACTGTGTCAGCTCCTGAACAGGTGATACAAGGTAAATGTTACAATTATGTTCATGGATCAGTAATTACCAGCAGCATTTCCAAGGAAGCTTGTGCTCATCATGTTTCAAATTTCATGTGCTAATAATTGTATTATTATGTTATGTTAATACAATGCATTCTAATTTTTATTTATGTTCAGAGGAGATGGCCCAACCCTCCATGGCAGGATTGTGGTAGAAGTAGAATGATGTAGTTTTAAATGTTCTTCTCCACACACAAAAAAAGGCTTTAAAGACTTCTGTATAGAGTGCAAACAGTCATTCAAAGGCTGCAGTCTTTGACAAAGCAGGTTGATAAAAGTTGGCTACCAATATAGAATTAATACAAATATCTATGTATTTTCTTCTAGAGCCAGTTGAAGCAGACCAAATAGTACAAGTATCTGTGGAGGAAGGTAAGGATCTGTGATCTAATGAGAAGAAAGCACTTGCTATTTGGATAAGTATGTCATGTCCATGAAGCTAAAAATAAAGTTAAATCAGTTTTACACCCTTTGTAAAGAATCTTGCTAGCTTTTCTAATTATGAATCAGTGACCATATAGTCATACATGGGTTGAGTGGTATTCTATTCTTAAATTGCAATGCGTCTTAGGTTCAGTGGGTTTTGTGAATCATATCCCATTTGTTGCTTTTCTTTCTTTTTTTAAACTACTTTTTTGGAGTTTATTACATAACAGTAAAAGCATCAGGAAAACTTAGCAGCCCATCTGATTTGTTAATCTTTGGACAGATATAAGATGTTTGTATCTCTTGTTCCTCAGTGTCCTTCGTGTTGTCTAAAAGCAGCCAAATATTCTTTGTCTCCACAGATTCAGTACAGACTGAAGAACACACTCAAATAAAGCAGGAGCCAGATCCAACGTGGTAGACCTGACTTGCATTAGGGTAAAGGACAGTCATACACAAAGCAGAGTGGTGGGTGGTATTCAGATACTTTTCTAGGTAGGAGATGGACTCCCCACTGTTGCTGTGAATGCAGAACCTATGATCTGACTTCCATTTATATTGGTCCTGTAACTATGTAGATCACTTAACTTGGCGGAGTCCCTCTTAACGTCTTTAAGTTGTGCCCCTTTTGTCCTTGGGCCACTTGCTAATCATCCTGAAACTTTAGAGCAATCTTCCACACCCTAATGCCCTCTGTATGTTTTGGATGACATCGTCTCTGCCCATTGGCTTTGCTGGCTGGGGCTGATGGGTGTTGCAGTCCCTGTCTGGAGGGCTTAAGATACCTAACAGGAACCAAGTTAAACTGAATGAAATATGTACAGTATGCAAAAATATCCATTATTTTCATAGGGCTTCTAGTAGCAGTTTATTTAACTTCAGTCTCTGCCATTTTGTTTTTTCCTCCTCAATCTCCAATCAAAAGCAAAAACATCAAGGCTTGAGAAGAGTTTGTGGGGATGATTCTGGCCTGTGTAATATAATTGTATAAGAGAAGTACCTTCTTTCTGTCCTGTCCTAATGTCTGTGGAGATTCTCAATCATCCTGGTCATGGTTGTCCCAGAGGTGCTTTTCAAAAGGCAACTGGATTTTCTTTGAAAACATTTTGCTTCTCATCTGAAAAAGCTTCTTGGGTGAGAAATGAAATGTTTTCAATGAAAAGACAAAGTCCAGTTGCCTTTTGAAAAACACTTCTGGGATGTCCTATCTTAACCTATCCCATTCCTCCCTTTCTTTCTTCCTAGACAGAAATCTCTACTTGGGTCAAAGGTCCTGGGACTTGTTACAAAACATTTTAAATCCCAGGCCTAATTGAGAAGAGAGGCCGAGCACATAGCTCATGATGGTTACTTTTTTGCTTTTGCTCATAAAAATCAGCAGGGATTAGCAAATAAATAAATCTGCCTCCTAGGTGAATAAGCCCCTAGATGCATTTGCCTTTTTTTTTTCCTTGAAGAAGGATGTCCACCATAGTTCGGATTAATTTAAACTAGGTGGGGTGGGAATTGAAATTTGTCTGATTTTAATATCTTTCTCCTTTAATGGCTAATTGGATAATAGTATCTGTATATTTGAAATAATTTTTTCCTATATCTCTCAACTCATATGTTTTTAATAAATAAATAAAAACTGATTTCCTGAGCTGCAATTTTGTTTGAATGTATAAAGAGTATGATGGTGGGAATCCATATCATAATATGTCGGGAAGCTTGAGGCTGGGCTTCTTACAGGGATAATAAGGCCAGTGGTTGTGACCTGTCCTGCCCTCCGTCCCACAGATTCACCCCAAGGAAGGAAGTCCTGTGGCTTTTGTACAGTTTCATCAGGTTTCATCAGGTCTCATGATTTCAACAGCCACCCAATCCAATGCAATAACCATTTCAAGCCCCTCTTCAGCCAGCACCGATTCTTCTTTACCCAACACAGGTTAAAGAGGCATGGCAAACTTCTCTACCCTGAAAATTCTGCAATATTGCAGTGATCTAGCCACAAGGTGACCAAGGCATGACTGACTGAAGGCTTCAGATCTTGGAAGTTGCATAATTGATTCATTACACTTACAGGAAGCTGTACAAAAGCCACAGCTGCTACCTGCTCATCAAGCACAAGAAAACCCTAACCCTAACCCAAATTGCACACATCATTGTACTATTATTACATACAAGGTCAAAGATGGAATACATCTGTATCTGGGCAACACCCACAGACATTGGATCTCAATAGGACTGAGTCAGAGATGGTTGCTCGCGTTATGTTTCTTCCATCTTCTGACCAATAGCAATAGCAATTACTTATAGACCTCTTCACAGTGCTTCACAGCCCTCTCTAAGTGGTTTATAGAGTCAGCATATGGCCCCCAACAACCTGAGTCCTCATTTTACCGACCTCCAATGGAAGGTTGAGTTAACCTTGAACCTGGTGAGATCCGAACTGCCAAACTGCTGGCAGCCGTACTTTTGATCAGCAAAAGTAGCCTGCAATACTGCACTCTTAACCACTGCACCACCGAGGCTCTGAAGTTATGGCAGGAAAGGGCAGAAAACTGTTAGTTATTTGACTCCTGCCTGAGTCAGATTTCCTGCAAATCCAGGGGTAATTGAAATCTCCCATTGTCAGTATCGGGCGCCTCTTTGAAAACGAGAAAGACATCATCCGTATCTTCCACTCTTCCAGGCGATCTATTAAAACCGTCTCACAACAAATATTGTTTTTGTTTCTCTCCTATTACCCAAACACACTCATCGGGATCAGCATGTTGTGATTAATGAACTTTGGTATAACTGTATTACTTCGTTAAAATTTAGAGGATCTCTGACTTGAGATCACTCTTTTACATTTTAAAAACTAAGGACAAATCCCCATTAATTGGAGAAAAAGAACCATATACGTTCAGAAAAAGCGTACAATATAACAACAACAAATGCACCTGAGGGCTTACCCTCCACCCTACCACAACTCAGAGGAGAACAAGTTTTCAAAGACTTTTGAAACTTCTTCATGGAAGGAGCCCTGTGATATTCAGACGGCTGGGATCACAACAGACCACTCGCTTCCTAATCCTGATGGTTGATGCTGTATAGCAGGGACTTCAACTCCAGCTTTGCTGGCTGCAGAATTCTGGGAATTGAAGTCCACAAGTCTTATAGTTGCCACGGTTGGAGACCCCTGCTATATAGCACATTGCTTTTTTCAGTTTATTCTTTGCAATTGTGGAGCATTTGTTATATAGGTAATCCTCGACTTACAACCACAATTGGGGACCATAATTTCCATTGCCAAGCAATTCAATGAGTAGTATCTAATTTTATAACCCCTTTGTCACAGTTAAAACAAAACCCTGCAGTTGTTAAACGGATTCTGCAATCATTAAGCAAATCTGGCTTCCCCCAGGAGTCAGCTGGGAAGGTTGGAAATGGCAATCACAGGATCTTGGGATGCTGCAATCATTGTAAATACATGCCAGTTGCCAAGCACCCCATATTGATCATATGATTATAGGGATGCTTCAGTGGGCATAAGTGCAAGGAACTGGTCATAAATCACTTTGTTCAGAGCTGTTTTTACTTTGCTCACCAAACAATGACTCTAAGTCAAGGACTACCCATAGCTAAAAGTGTACAGCAACATGGATGCTTTTCTTATTCTCCAGGCTGGCGAGCATTTTCTTTCCTCAAGCATTTCATTCTGACTTTTTCCTCTTTAATGGAGCCAAAATAAGATCTTTTCTGGTTTCACACCTGGCCTCTTGAGAGACTGTATGTTAATTAAACCTAGAATTTCCTCACATGCATTTGGCAAGTCACATCTTTGCATGTTTGTCGTTTGTGGTCAGAGATGTTTTTTTTTTTCCCCCTTTGTGTGTCTAATAAAAAATATTGAAGCACAAAAAGGTAAAAAGATTTAAAGTTTTGTTAGCCGCCACTTTCCAAAATTATACCAAGAAGGGGAAGTGACCTTGCTAAAATGTTTTTCCTTTTCTCAGTTTCACTCTTAAAGCCAGGTGTTGGTGGGAGTCAAAATAGAAGGTTTTGAAAAGACCTGAAGGCTATTCAGAAGCAAGAGTGAGAAAAAGAAAGCTGAAACTCAAATACTTTGGCTGCCTAATGAGAAGGAAGGACTCAAGGCTGGAAAAGATCGAGGGGAATAGAAGAAGGGTACAACAAAGAATGAGGTGGCTAGATGGAGTCACTGAACCAGTAGGCGTGAGCTTAAATGGACTCCAGAAGATGGTAGAGGACAGGAAGGCCTGGAGGAATGTTGTCCATGGGGTCACGATGGGTCGGACACAATTTCGCAACTAACCAAAAAAAAATTAAAAAAACCGTTTGATCTAATATTCTTGCTGCCTAGTCCTATGAGAATCTCAGTACAATTGTTCTCATATAGACCAATTTCCTTGTTCAATGTAGATTATAAGATTGTCACTACAGTATTATGTTACATACATAGGCCAAACAGGCACACCAAATTAAAATCTAAAAGAAAATTGGTATTAAATATATACTAATATACATTAATAATTGTCCATTAATATTTAAGCTAAATAAACCATATCGCAATCTCTGCATGTCAGGAAGCAGAAGGAATGTTTTGTCACATTGACGTGAGAATATGTGGTTTTCTAAGGAAAGATAGTGCTTTTTCATGCAATCTGTCTCTTGTTTATAAAAACAAAATTATCAGATGTTAAGTCTGAATTAACACTCGGTCCAGGTTGTTTCAGCTGCAAGAAATCAAAGCAGAACACACCTTTGTGTTGCCTGTAAGTGAGGAATAGTGACAGCAGCTTGATTTGGCAACTTGCAGAGCAGAGGTGGTATTCAGCAGGTTCTGACCAGTTCTGGATTACTGATGGCGGAAATTTTAAGTAGTTCAGAGAACTGGCAAATCCCACCTCCGACTGGCCCCACCCCCATCTATTCTCTGCCTCCTGAGTCCCAGCTGATCAGCTGGGTCTTCTTTTGTTGCCCTGCATAGGAGAATGGAGCTGGAAAGCAGGTTAGTGGGGTGGGGAGGGAATGGGGATTTTACAGTATCCTTCCCTTGCCACCCCACCAAGCCATGCCCACAGAACCAGTAGTAAAAACGTTTGAATCCCACCACTGATTCAGATCAATAAGGAAGATACTGCAGCCATCACTTTTTGACTTCTTGTGTCTCACAAAGGTTCAGTCTCATCTCCTGAAGAAAGGTTACTTTACTCAACCATTTCCACAGAAGCTTGTTTCAAAGCAAGCAATCCGCAAAACCTTATGCAACAATAGTGTCTCAGTTGTGGTGCAATAATTTATTCCATCCTGTTACAATAACCACACCTAGGTCACCAGAAGCAGAACTTCTACAGGCACGTAGGCATGAGATGTTTTGTGGAATCCTGTCCACCGGCTTGTGTGTTTGGGAATGTGTAGAATCCAAGTATGAGAAAAGTAGACAAACAAGTGTGACACTAACAGAATAACAGTTACCCCAGAAACCTTCGACTGTCTACTATTGACCTCACCCCTTTCCTAAGAGGTCTATAGCACCAATGTGCCTACCATCCCATCCTATTGTTCCTTTTATTTTTCTTATATGTACCCATTTCATGTATTCATAACTATGTATATACTTATACCTATTATCTTGTAAGTGATTGACAAATCTAAACAAACAAACAAACATTGGAAATCTTCTAGTCCAAGCCCCTGCTCAAGCAGGAAACCCTACATTTCAGACAAATGGTTGTTCAATCTCTTCTTAAAATCCTCCAGTGTTGGAGCACTCACAACTTCTGGAGACAAATCATTCAACTGATTAGTTGTTCTCACTGATAGGAAATTTCTCTTTAATCATAAATTGGACCTCTCTGATAATCTTCCATCTGTTACTTCTTGTCCTGCTCTCAGGTGCTTTGAGAATAGGTCAACCCCATCTCTGTGAAAGCCCCTCAAATATTGGAATACTACTATCATATCAACCCTAAACCTTCTCTTCATTAAGATGAGACATTCCAAGTTCCTTCAACCCATTTTGGTTTTAATCTCCAGTCCCCTAATCATCTTTGTTGCTCTTCTCTGCACTTTTTCTAGAATCTCCACATCTTTTTTGAATCTTGGTGACCAAAAACTGGATGCAGTATTCCAAGTGCGGTCTTACCAGCCCTGTATGAAGTGATAATAATTCATGTGATCTTAATATACAGGGCTTATGCTAGGAAATTGATCTTAAAACTCATGTAGAGTTTGAGGCTGTACTAGAAGGTAGAATGAGGTCAGCACTTTACACGATGCTTGCTAAACCTGAGTAAATTACCCCAAAATGGGCAAAAGTTATTTTTCTCCAGTAATGATTCACAGAACCCATTACCCAATCAATCACAACACAGACATTTAAATTGACGTAAGATGTTTTACTTAGAATTTATCTGTACTATATAGTGTTTCTGATAAATGGTTTCAGTAAGAAAGAAAAAAAAGTATTTTATTTCATATGGCATAGCAAAATGCAGCATATGCCATTCAAAGAAATAACATATAAAATATGTATCAAAATATAAAACAGAGCAGTGAATTATTTTAAAAACACACTATATGTGTGATTAATTAAATTATGAACCATAACAGATTATTCTCATAGATAAAAAAAACTCTAGACTAGTGGTTCTCAGCCTATGGTCTGAGGGCCTCTGGGGGCCCCACGATGTCACAGAGGGTTCACAAAAGCTTGAAGAAATATTACGATTTAAATAGCAATAGCACTTAAACTTATATACCACTTCATAGTGCTTTACAGCCCTCTCTAAGCGGCTTATACAGTCAGCATCTTGACTCCAACAATTTTGGGGCTTCATTTTACCTACCCTGGAAGGATGGAATGCTGAATCGACCTTGAGCCTGGTGGGATTTGAACTGCCAAATTTCAGGCAGCCGACAGCAGAAGTAGCCTGCAGCAGGGCTCGCCAACCTTTTGGACCTCAGGGACCACCAAACTCATAATTTTAAATCCCGCGGACCAGAGACCCTGGGGAAATCCCCCAAAAAGTCTGCAGGAAAATTCCCCACCCCACTTTCCTACCAATCAATCATTCTTTATTTGGGATCGCAGGATACCATCTCCAGCTCCGTTCTCAGTGGGAGAGAGAGAAAGAGACTTTTGGCTTCATGCAAGGAAAGCAGCAGAAGCAGCAGAAGTCTTTCTTTCTCTCCCCCAAACTCCACCAGAAATGAGTCTTTGTGAGACTTGTTGCACTTGTGCAGCACCTTGGAGGAGGATGCTTTGCAGGATGTCAAAAACTCATTTTTAGCGGAATTTGGGGGAGAGAAAGACAGACTTTTGCTGCTTTCCTTGCGTGCAGCCAAAAGCAGAAAAAGAAAGAAGTGGAAAGAAGCAGCCGGTGATCAGGCAAGGCATGTGGGGCGAGGGGGGCAAGTTCCCCCCCCGCACCCTTTCTCCCCTCCCCTCACTACCTCGTGTTGTTCACAATGCAAGCGACATAAGCCTTGTGTTCCCACGGGCCATGTGGGTGGTGTAGCCTTGTGTTCCTGCGCAGCCTGGATTAATTGCTTTGTGGGGTGCTTTGTGGGGGTGACATTTCTCTGCAGACCACCAAAATTTTCTCGCAGACCACCAATGGTCCCCAGCCCACTGGTTGGCAACCACTGGCCTGCAGTACTGCACTCTAACCACTGCGCCACCGAGGCTCATCTGGAGTTAAGGCTGTTTTTAGCATGGAGGAGTGGAGAATGCAGTGTTTGTCACTTTCCTTCACTAATAGTCCTAGTGACTAAATGATTGATGATGTCATCCAAACCACCTGGAAACTCTGCTGTTGCTTTCCTGGTTCAGGATTCTGAACATCCACAATCCTTGTTGTTATATTGGACTTACATAAACTGCCTTTCAATGACCCAAGATCCTGGTTTTGTACAACACTGCAGAGCCTCTTTCAGGTTTGTTTCACTGGTTCTGCAAATAGGAAAAACCACGGAGGAACAAAAAAAAAATTATATTGAAACTTACATTAAAATGTAGCCTCTTTACCTTTATGCAGCAGTGGGAAATCTGCAACTTTTCAAACCCTACTGAATTTATAACTCCTAACATTTTTCTATCTTGGCCATTTTGACTGAGGGCTGATCAGCATTATAGTTTAGTCCTATCTGGGCATACAATTCTCAGCTTTATGTCACCCTAAATAAATTTAATCAGTGAGCCATGGATTCATGAAAGTGCTCCAACTTGTAGCACACCTTCCTGTAGATTTCCCCCCTCCTGTGACCAGTTCATACAAGAACTGTTTTTGCATAACACTATGGACCACTAGTTCCATTTTAATAAAACAGAACATGGGTGGTGTGTTAATACAAGTATTCCTCGTTTAGTGACCACTCAGTTATAACAGTGTTAAAAAAGCAATTTGGTGATCAATCCTCCCATTTATGACTTTCACAAATTTTCAAAGCAGAAGCAAGTTGAAACAAGAACATAAGGGTGGTTGCAGTTTCAATTAGTGACTGCTTTGCTAAACAACGGAGTTTCTGGTCCCAATTGCGGTCACAAAATGAGAACCCCCTGTATAACCCCCTGTACAAGTGAGTAAAGAAACCAGAATAGGGCTAATTTCCAAACCTGAAATTACTTTTACTGATCCTTCTCTTAGGATTTTTAGAAATGCTCATCTTAAACTCTTAGTTGGATACAATAAATAAAAATCTCAAAGCTTAGATCATTTTTTTTAAAAAAGCCCTCCTCAGCCATCATAGCATGATCAAAGGGAATTGTCCATTAAAGTACAAAACTAGTGGTGAATCTTTTAGCAGTTGGGATGGTGTTTTCTTCCAGTGATGTAGTAACAATGCTCCTGAGTCATCAGACTAGGGTTTCTTTAGAAGGGAACATTGGGGAAGTTAACCTTTTTTATTTTCCTTTGAATTTCTTGGATGTGGAAAGCCTAAGCAAATATTGATCATAGTTGGCAGTGCAATTGATAGATGTTGTATTATAGACAACTACAGAGAAAATGTAAATGGTGTAGGATCTACACCTAGTCTAGTCTAATGAAAAGAAAGACTAGGGGTGACGTGATAGCAGTGTTCCAATATCTCAGGGGCTGCCACAAAGAAGAGGGAGTCCAGCTGTTCTCCAAAGCACCTGAGGCAGCACAAGAAGCAATGGATGGAAACTAATCAAGGAGAGAAGCAACCTAGAACTAAGAAGAAATTTCCTGACAGTTAGAACAATGAATCAGCAGAACAACTTGCCTCCAGAAGTTGTGAATGCTCCAACACTGAACATTTTAAAGAAGAGACTGGATAACCATTTGTCTGAAGTAGTGTAAGGTTTCCTGCCTGGGGAGGGTGTTGGACTAGGTGACCTACAAGGTTCCTGTTCCAACTCTGTTAATCTGAATCTGTAACAGCAAAACAAGCTGTCAACAGAAAAGGATCTTAGAAAGAAGCTTAAACTAACGCCACCTTAACTTCCTTTAAAAGATGCCCACAGAAGGGGAAAGAAAAAACACTGCCAGCCTTCCAAAATTCTGTTGTTGTTATACCTTTTAAAAATAAAATAAAAACTAGGAGTTCTTCTGATGTCTGTTTCCTGATGTGTCCTACCTTCAAAGGCTGACATTTTTCCAGCCATCCTTTCACTTGGTATCAATGTCCATTCATCGTGCAACTCTGGGTAGTTAACATTCAATTGAAAACAAGAACAAAAATAATCAAAAATTCAAATGCATCCTATCTAAAGCAAAAGGCTGCAAAAAAGAGGGCTTAGGGCAGGGAAGACCAACTCTCTGCAACTTTTGCATGAGTGGCTGAGAAATTCTGGGAGTCCACAAGTCTTAAAGTTGCGAAGGTTAGTTGTCCCTGGTTTGGGCCATATATTAATTGGTGCCTAGAGTCCTTTATGTGAAATGAGCAGCTATTGCAAATTCATCAATCCATCAATCAGCCCCCAGGGGATAGGACATAAATTTCCTGCAACTCACAGGCTGAGAGATGTTTACTGCAAGTCTATTTAACCCAAGACAGCATTCCCTAAACCATATTCTCCTCCCAGCGTGCAAGTTGAAAGCAACCTGATGGCATAGAAGCAAACAATCACAACATTGTGAGAAGACAATATCAGCAGGATGTGGTCAAAAAAGCCAAGATGGTTACCATATGTGCTACATGCTGCACTTGCTTCTTCTTCTGGCAGAGTGCATGTGAAGGCTTAAGCTAGGATTGGGAAGTCCAAGAATCACACGACTGTGACACATTGTTCTGTTTTGTCCCTTTTCAAAATATTATGATTGTTATTAATATTATTATCACTTCCTTTAAGTACTAACCCATCCTCAGTGGGGAGATAGCAAAATCAACAAGAGGTCAGATATGTCTCTGGGATTGAAGCACCACTCTATTTGCAGGTGCATGGAATGTTGACACACATACAAAAGAGGTGGGCCTTGGGCCATGACATCACACTCAACATCTTAGTAACTGTGAGAGGGATCTTTGAGTTTTAGTGGACAACCAGATAAATATGAGTCAGGAGTGTGCAGCAGCAGCCAAAAAAGCCAATGCAAACCTAAATGAATCACTACATTTATTAAGTGAATCCCAGGGTCGTTAATCAAATTTGGATTGCCCCATTGAATTTGCTTGTCGGAAGCCAACTGGAATGAGTGCAACCATCATAAATACAGGCCTGTTGCCAAGTGCTCAAATTTTGATCATGTGACTGTGGGGATATTGTGACAGTCATAAGTTATCTCTGTGAGGATCAGTCATAAGTCACTTTTTTTCACTGCCATAACTTTGAACAGTTGCTTTGAACAGTTTGAACAGTTGCTAAACTAATATTAATTGCTAAACTTATATTAATATCCAGTCTAAGAACTTTAAGAGGAGTACATCTCCTGTTATATAGGATGGATTGAGACAAAATGCCAAGCAGAAACATCCACCAAGCTTCACGGCTGACAGTAGACTGAACCCTGAATGATAATCATCATACCGCACTAGCCCAAAATATGGATATCTCAGGACTGACTGGGCAGTCATCTTGTGAACAATCTAGCACTTGCCATTTTATAAGACCATCAATGAAATGCTTTTGGAAACAGCAAAGCTCAAGTGCAACACAAAGTGAGAATGGGGGATTCTTAATTAATTTGATCTAGTTATAACCAAGAACAAAACCTCCTCAGGGTCGGCTTTCAAAGAATTATTCCACTATCGCTCATCTCTGATTCTCATTTAGTCAGACTTGGGAGAGACAAATGGAGATGGAACTTCAAAGCAAAACAAGTCTGTGGTTTATTTTGAAGCTTTTCCCCCTCTTGGGAATGGTGCGTTTCCTCGATTGCCGTATTCATAACTGTATTTATTGGAAGCTTGAAGATGAACTGATATTAGATTGCCCAGTATATTGCAGTTGTGTATCTAATTAGGGAAATGAATAAGTAATACCAGATTGCAAGAAGAGAACCCAGGAGTCCATGATTAAAAGACGACAATCCAATTTCTCCCCAAACTTCTACATATCGTTCAGATTTCTCTTTGTAACCATAGTAAACATATATTTCTGAAAATGAATCAGTAGCAGCAGAAGAAAGAAGGGTGGCTCATCCCCCATCCCATTGCAGGCCAGTTATTTTCAGAGAGATCTTGGAGTCTTAATGCACAATCAACTAAATATGAGCCAGCAGTGTGTAGCGGGAGCCAAAAAAGCCAATGAAATCCTAAACTGCATTAACACAGGGATACAATCAAGATCAAGGGAGGTACTAATACCACTCTATAAAGTCTTAGTAAGACCACACCTAAAATATTTCATCCACTTTTGGTCACCAAACTACAAAAAAGATGTTGAGACTCTAGAAAGAGTGCAGAGAAGAGCAACCAGGATGATCAGGGGACTGGAAACTAAAACATATGAAGAACGGTTGCAGGAACTGGGCTTGGCTAGTCTAGTGAAGAGAAGGACCAGGGGAGACATGATAACAGTGTTCCAATATATGAGGGGCTGTCACAGAAAGGAAGGGGTTGTGAAGAGTGTATCTATTTTGTGACTCAAAACTCAAGATGAAAAAGGGAGTTTTTCCTTTGAAGTAAGGAAAGGCAGTATCAAACACTGATTAGGATGTTGACTGATCTTGGAATGTCTTTGAAGCACTGGGAATTATCACACTTTTTAGGAATGCCTTTGAAATGCCAGATACCGGTTATGTATGTTATCTGCTAAGGAAGCGATTGAATAAGGTAATAAAATGTAACTTGTATCCTGAAAAACAAATTGTAAATCAAGCCATTTGTATATTGGGGGTGGGTGGGTCAATTTTAGGGTATAAGAATAGAGCCTTTAAGCTTTGCTTTTCATTCTCTCCTCAACTGCCAGAAGGGGAGAACCCATCTGCAGATGTTTTATTCCAATAAAGTCTTTTTCCTTGGATCAACTTTGAATCCTGGTGGTTTTTCTTAGCCACAATCTCACAGGGTCAAGCTATTATCCAAAGCACCCAAAGGCCAGCCAAGGAATAATGGATGGAAACTGAACAAGGAGAGATTCAACCTGGAAATAGGGAGACATTTTCTGACAGTGAGAACAATCAACCAATGGAACAGAAGTTGCCTTCGGAAGTTGTGGGAGTTTCATCACTGGAGGCTTTCAAGAAGAGACTGGACTTCCATATGTTAGAAATGTTGTAGGGTCTCCTGCTTGGGTGAAGGTTTGGGCTGACCTACAGTACAAGGTCTCTTCCAACTCTGTTAATCTCTTAATCTTCTGGATTTGAACACTGGGTACAGTCAGGTATTTTGTTCTGCTTGTTTATTTGACATATCTCTGTGCTGCTGCAGTCAAAACAAGTCTTAACAGGTAATGTAGAAGAAGACAATATGATTTAAATATTCCCAATACAATAAAAACACATGAAGATATTTTTTTAAAAGGTGACACTGGAGCACAGAAAGCTACTTTAAACTGACCTGGTCTTTCAAAACATCTGCAATAAACAGCAAAGCAGGAGTTCACCTGATCTTTATTGGGCAGATGTTCCATGTTGGGGTAGAAAAGTAGCACTTCCTCACCTCAGCCCCTGAACCTCCACAACGTGTGAGCTCTGCAGCTGTTTCCCCTGGCAGTTCTTACTGGCCAGGCTGCTACTGACTGCAATAAGTGGCCCTGCAGGAATCTGATGCTGAGCCATAAAGGGTTTTGTAGTTCAAACCTATTTGCAGGACTGAGAGGAGGCCTCAATCCCCAACAGATGCAACTGAATAGAAATTAACGCCCAACGAAAGAACGAATGAAATCACACAGAAGGAAGGAAATTGAAAACAAAATCCTAGGGCCAGTACTGGATCCAAATTAAAAATTGGTTACAAGAGATCACTGGGTATCTATCAGATTGAGCTTGTTAAGTGTGGAGCATGAGTACGAAGAATGGAGACGAGCCGGTGAAATAGTGAACTTCAAAACTCTTTATTAACATGGTGTGACAGCTCAAACTGGATGGCTGCTATAGCCTTCCTTATATAGGCAACTAATTAACTATTCAACCAATGGCAACCTGGGAGCGCTAGCTCCGTTAACCAATGAGAACGGCTTGCTAATGGCCAATCAGATTCTCCTGAACGGACCAATCTGATCTCGCCATTTAACAGCCAATCAGAAGTGCAGGGCCAGGACCCTGCACTTGACTTCAAGCTCTAGATAACTTTATTAAGCATTTATTCATTCACAACAGAGCTCAGACCAGAAACCTTCCTTTTAGGAATCATCAAAGATAGATTACCAAAAGGAGTAAAATATTTATTGTTACATATTATAATAGCCGCCAGAATAGCCTTTGCGCAGGTATGGAAAACACCAAACACCCCTAATGAAGAACTAATAATACATAAAGTAACAGAAAGTGCTGAGATGAATATGCTAACAATGAAATTGAAAGACAAAGATGACTCTGAATTCTTTTCAATTTGGAACAATCGGTATAAATGGCTAACAAACAGAACTAAGAAATGAGACAAAAATTCTAATTGGAACAATCCTTAAGAAAGTAAAATAAAATTTTGTAAATTGTATAAAGATATAAGAATAGTAAACATAGTTAAAGCTACTATTTAGTAGTAGACAAATGTAATACAATATATTATGATATTTAAACAAAAAACTTGTATAGATGCCAAGAACGTTGTTGATATCATGATGTTTTATGACGTAACAAAAGAAATGTAATAAAAATATATTAAAAAACAAAAAAACCCCCAAAATCCTGGGCCGGCAATATGGGAAAATTGGACTTCCCCCTTTTGTGGTATATAAAAGCTGAAGTCAGAACAGCACAAGTGTTCAAGAGAAAAGTGCAAGGTGGACCATTGCTACCACGAATCTAAAAGATAGTTCCCAGCGGCAGAGATGGGTGAATCGATAATCTACATCCGGCATATCGAGTTGCTGGGATTTGAGAAGAGATTTTTCCCCAGCCAACACTATGTAAGTACTTGGAGGTCAACAGCCTGATTTAAGAAGCTGAATTTGACTTCTGGAGGGCTGGGAGTAGAACAAACTGATGGACTTCTTTAATAGCTCAGAAACATTATTTAAAAGTTATTCAAAATGTCTTGGAGAACAGACTCCATTCAGAGGTTAAGCATGCATTCCACTGTTAAAAGGTCTTTAGTTTAATCCAAAGTTTTCACAGTTATAGAAGGGAAGGAGAGAGGAGGGTAAACGTGAGGACAGATAATATTGAGTTTGATGTTTATAAATTACCATTTCATCTTTCCCTTTAAAGGAAGATCTCTGAGACAATGATAGTTCAATGGAGTAGAACAGAATGTACAAGATAGGGAAGGGAGTGGATTTTTCAAAGAATCTTAGATGAACAGGCTTAATCAGACTTAATTTGGCCAGATAAAAACCCAACAGTTGCACTCAAGAGTCTGAACTTGGTTACTTTTTAAGCTTAATTAGATGCCTGGATGAGTTAACCTAACATGAACTTATCTCACTTGGTTAGCTTCCATTTCAGTGTAGTGCACAAAATGAGAATGTTGATAAATTAAGTGTGCCAGTTAAAGGAGTGCTGTGCACTCCTTTAATTGTGAAGGGAAGAATTCATGTTCTGGGCATATGAAAAGATTGTTTTATATTTTATATTCTGGATGAATACTGTCTCAGTGTACATCCAGTAGACCAAAGAAAAAGAAAGAAAAAGAAATTTAATAAAAATATATTTTAAATTTAATTTTAATTAAAATTTTAAATGCTGTGCTTTTCTCAGGTTTATATGTTTCTTGTGAAATGGCAAGATCTGTCAGAAAAAGTTGTGTATCGAAAGTTCACGGAGATCTATGAGTTCCATGTAAGTATGGATTGGATCTATCTAGGCCACCTGAATGTTTTATTATGACATTAGGTTTGGGGGAAGGCTGAGAAAATAATAAGGCCTTGAATTAAGTTTCCACCAGTCTTAACACTTTGACTCTAACTGCAGATTTCCCCATATATAAGTATTAGTAAACATTATCTATCCCAGGTTCTTCGGAAATATTTGATAAGGGGACAAAATGCCAAATCCAGTCGAAACATCTGGCTGATTGTATGACCAACCATAATACCCAGAACTATGTGGGAAGAAAACTTAGGCAGAAAACTTAGGACCGGCTCTATCCTGATTGATTGGTGAGAAGTGAGCCTAAATTTAGACAGAATCCTTAAGGCCACCTCAATTTAATTCCATCATATTTGGCTCTCCAAAGTAGAAATTAATAGGGGGACCTTTTTTTTTTTTTTTTTTTTTGCTTAACCTACACATTTGCTGAGTAAGCCCAGCTGAGAATAACTTCGGGCAATTAAGATGGAGAGGATTTTTTTTCTCCTTTGGATAGTCCCCATATCAAGATTGGTCTTGTGTTTTCTTTTCTTTTCTTTCCTTTAAAATGCAGCTGGTTAGAACTTTTGTATCTTCCAATTTGGACAGGATTATGAAATCACGAAGCTTTCCCATGTTGTGAAAGTGGAGGAAACCCACAAAGAAGCAATTGGTTACTACTGTCTTTTTAAATGTAGCCTGGGGTTTGTTTGTTTTTTAGTGTGTACGTGCATTTTTGAAAGAATTAGGAAGATACTTCCTTAGACTTCAAGAAAGACAGCCCCTTTAATTCTGTATGCTTCAACTCCCTTTCTTTTCCTATGACTGTCCCTGGTTCCTTTTCCTAGGAAAGGAAGATCAATTTCAGGGCTGTGACAGGCAGAGTTGGCACAAAACGCTGTTGGAAGAATGATTTGGGGTTCCAACTAGAGCCAGAGTTGTGCAGTAATAAATAAAAATGAAATCCAGACAGCTGTGAGGAAAGGCAGAATATTTATTGCCAAAAGCATAGAGGTTTGTTTTGGGGGCAGCTGCAGAGAAATGGGACACAGCAAGATTGTTTTTATAGGGGAGTTTAGCCTAGGTGTGGAAGTGCATACGTGCTGCTTCTAGGCAGGGGTGGGATTCAAATTTTTTTAACAACTGGTTATGTGGACATGGCTTGGTAGTCATGTGACTGGGTGGATATGGCTTGGTGGTCATGTTATTGGCTAGGCATGGCCAACTCAATATCACTCACATCGAGGCACCTGGCCTCTCTGTGGGGATGCTGCAACAGTCATAAGTGTAAAAAATGGTCATAAGTCACTTTTTTCAGTGCCATTGTAACTTTGAATGGTCACTCCACACAAGCAAAGTACCAGCAAAGGAGAGGGGAAAAAACTCCCAAGAAGTTCCTGAGACAGGAAGTCTAGTCCTGCCAAGAATGTAATTAGAGTTAATGGAGAGGCAGTTTCTGTAAGCAACTCCAGAATGTTTCCTTCCTGTCTTCCTTACAGGATTAGGCCTGTAATTTCTTCTAACAACCGGTTCTCCGAACTGCTTAGAATGTTAACAACTGGTTCTAGCAAATAGGTGCGAACTGGTAGAATCCCACCCCTGCTTCTAGGGCAGGGGTGGCTAACCTTTTTTTGGCTCCTGTGCCCAAAATTGTGCGCTCGCATGCCAGCACCCAGAAGCAATGCGTGCTGGCCCCCAACGCTCCCTCCGCATGCGTGCGTGACCCCCCTGCGTGCGCCAAGCATTTCTGTGCATGCATGCATGATCCCCCTGCACACCGTGTGTCTCTGCACATGTGTGCATGATCCCCCATGTACTGCACATCTCTGTGCATGTGCATGATACCCCCGCATACACTGCACATCTCTGCACATGCGTGTGCCTCCCATGCCCCCATGCATGCGCACCAGATACCCAACAATCAGCTGTCGGGTGGCAGTGTATGCATGTGCAGTGGGGCTCTTCTGGGCAACCTGTGTGTTCCACTTCTGGCACGTGTGCCATAGGTTCGCCATCATGGTTCTAGGGTGAAATTTGAGGGGCATGTGTGTGCATAAGTATATGCCATCTAAGATCCAAATGTGCTTTTTTTCAAGAGGCAACTGGACTTTCTGGGGTTTTTTTTTGAGCTGAAGAAGCTTCTTGGATGAGAAGAAAAATATCTTCAAAGAAAAAACTAGAAACTCCTCTTGCCTCTTGGAAAAAACACCTTTTGGGATAACCATGACCTGGATGACTGAGCATCTCCATAGACATTTAGTGCCATCTACAATGTTTATTCTTGTGAACAGGCAGCTCCTCTGGGAGACTGTTTTAATTAAGTGTTTGTGTTTACAAACCTTATCCTTTGATATGTGGATTAGGTCTGAGTAATTTATGAGGAGCTGGGGGTTGAGGAAGTTTGAGTAAAAGATTTCCCTGTTTGCTATTTTTACTTGATTAACTTAGTTTCAGCCTGACTATCAACTGTCTAGTGGAGACACTGATTCTCAGTCCACTGTTAATGTTTAAGCAAAGATAAAGACAGTATAAAAAATAATATATATATTGGTCATAAGACTTTCCACAATGCTAATCTAGACTAAACTGAATGTTTACGTGCAGTTTCTCCATGTTGTGAGAGCAACTATTGTTTTAAGATATCTCAGAACCAGAGGGTAGACCATGGGAAAAAGGACAGGAATTCCCCAGACATGTGCAAACAGTTATTTTTTTAAAATTACAGTGATATTTGTTGTTACAGAGCTTTTCAAATAAATAATGTTGATCTCTATTCTATACAATGGGCAGAGCATATTTGGTGTTCTGACCCAAACCTTGTTCCAAGCAAACAAACACGAAACAGAGATAACAGCAAAACCTTTTTAATGATTCTTTACAAATTCCATTCCTTCATGGTTAAAAGGCTGTTTCAAATTAATTATCTCTGATAAGAACGGGCCTTACCAAGGTAGTGCAAGGCTGCCAAGGACACTAGATAAAGTTACTAGGAAATAGTTAAAGACAAACATTCTCCAAATACCAACCAAGAGATTCCGAACGTCCACAAGGCTTGAGTGTGAAAACCTCTTTGCTTCCTGCAAATAACTCCGGTTTCTCAGCTGGCTTTTTATCTCTTAATGGGAGTGGCCATTACCTAGCAGCCTTATTCACAAGTCACTTGTGCTGCAGCAGCTGTTCTTTCCTTCGAGCAGCCCTGCGTGCACACACACACACTGGGCACAGGCTCCTCGGGAACCTCTTCATCACTGCTGCCAGCCTCCACAATCTCTGAAGGCAGCATTCCGCTCCCTGATGGTCCTGGCCCATCCCTGCATCACATGCAGGCCCTTCCCCTCATCTGAGTCCTTGCTGTCCGAGACCTCAGCCGTCCGCACCTGCTGCTGGCAAACTACAACATTTGGTGAACATGGCAGCTGTAGTTCATTTGCCTGAGATTTTTGGGTTGTGAGAACCCAGCCTTGTCCCCCTCTCAGAAGCTGGTCTGCAGGGAGAAAGTATTCCTTGCACTTCTAGAGGTGAACATGCTACCATAGATGGTCCAGGCATTCCATGTGTCATATACAGAGGGGTCTCCAGCCTTGGTGACTTTACGATTTGTGGACCATAGCTGGCTGAGGAATTCTGGGAGTTGAAGTCCCCAAGCCATAAAGTCACCAAGGTTGGAGACCCCTGATATACACCTTAGTTAGTCTTCTAAATCTTTCTTGCTGCTCCTTAACTCTAGCATTGACTGGGCTACCTTTTACTCCAAAGAAAGGGATGGCTCTGTCCTGGGCAAATCTTTGTCCCCGTTTTATTTTGATTTAGGCAAATTGTGTGCATAAATACGGAGGCACCATGTTATTTACAAGCTCCAATTTCTATATCAGTAGAATGTAGGATTGCTGTTTATATTTTTAAAACAAGGAATATTGGTTTCTAAATCTGTAGACAATGGATTACCCAAGGGAAAGAGCAGGCAATAAGGACTCATCAGAAATGCTGACATGATGATGCTATCAAGCATCAGTTACTATGAACCTTCAGCTTTGAAACATGATCTGGGGGACTTTCTGTAGCTAACTTACTAACCGGTTTTTACACTTCTAATGGGGCAAGGAAAATGTTTCCCAGTGAGAAGTTGTTGTGAATGAATAAATGTACAATAAAGTTATCTTGAGCTTGAAGTTAAGTGCAGGGTTCTGGCCCTGCACTTCTGATTGGCTGTTAAATGGCGAGATCAGATTGGTCCGTTCAGGAGAATCTGATTGGCCATTAACGAGCCGTTCTCATTGGTCTGCGGAACTTTCGCTCCCAGGTTCTCATTGGTTGAATAGTTAATAAGTTGCCTATATAAGGAAGGCTATAGCAGCCATCTAGTTTGAGCTGTCACACCATGTAAATAAAGAGTTTGAAGTTCACCGTTTCACCGGCTAGTCTCCATTATTCGCACCCAGGCTCCATACTTAACAGAAGTCAATAATCCAACACTCTTCATTTATAGAAGTAGTCTTGAATCACTATAGATTATAGCTAAATTATGAAAAATTGAGCACCCCGTAGCCTTTTAGGCAATAACTTAAAGGAAGTTGACAATTAAATTTCCCGAAAGTTTTCTACAACTATGAAGCTGGCAAAAATTTAGTAGGCAGAACTCTTTCCCTGCCCCAACACTCTTGGTGTCAAAGCAATGGAGAAGAAAAAAAACCCCAGTTTTATTAGATAATAGCACTTAACAGTGAATTGGCCTAGACTGAAACTGATCTTTTGTTCTTTTCTCTTGCTTAGAAAGTTTTGAAGGAAATGTTTCCGATTGAATCTGGGGAAATTAACACGGAGAATAGAATAATCCCTCACTTGTCATGTAAGTAACCTAACTATAGCTGCAATTAGTTGTGACAAAATTGCATAAAGTTGAAGTTGACATGGGTTAGTTCCACCTGCTAATTTCAAATATGTTTTCCTTGTCCCGCTCATGACTGTTTTTGGCATTAATATGAAGCGTCTGTGGATGAACCAATTTAACTGCTTTCCTGATTGCCTAGGACAAAGGCAACATGTGGCCATTCTAAACTTGCCCTCTATCTGCAACCAGATTTACTTCTGATGGGAGTCACTGGGAATTGTAGCTTAAAAGCATTTAAGGACTATAGGTTCTCTACTTCTGGATTAAATGAAATCAGCTAGGTTTATAACACAGAATTACCTGCTGGTCATATAATTCATTTTTCTACTGCATAGCTTCTCCTAATTCTATCATTAGCATAACAAAAAAGAAAGAAATTTAATTACAATATAACAATAGCAATAGACTTATGTACCACTCCATAGTGCCTTACAGCACTCTCTGAGCAGTTGACAAATATCAGCATATTGCCTCCAATAATCTGGATCCTCATTGAACTGACCTTGAAACAATGGAAGGCTGAGTCAACTTTGAGGCAGTGATGATCGAACTGCTGGCAGTGAGCAGAGTTAGTTTGCAATCCTGCACTTCTAACCACTAGAGTTCCTAGTGATATAAAATTCCACAGTTGTTGTCATCTGGTACAAAACTTAGACTGTAGCTTGTTTTCCCGACACACCAGGTTTTATAGATCAAACATAACAAAGAAGGAAATTTGCGGCACATTAAATTTAAATCCCTTCTTGGTCTAAGATTTGTTCTAATCTTGCGCCAATCTAGCACTGAAGTTGTTGCCTAGTTGGATAATGGAATATCTACACGAAAATATCTAAAAAGGTTAAATCAGAGCAACTTTAACTTTTAACCTTTTTAAATACTTTTGGATATTGAGTCTTCACTGATATGTCTACAAGAAAACAGCCATATTCAGCGAGCACCAAGAATTCCACAGTTCAACCCTGAGCTACAAATATTCCCTTCTATTAGCGTTTGCCCCAAGTTCTTTCATACATGTGCCAGGTGCCATCAAGATATTTGGGCAGTACTTGTATGGTTGCTGTAACAGTCCAGCTAGCTAGGAGAATCCCACAGCCTCTTTGTATATTCAAAGACATCCACAAGAATTTGAGGTTTGTCAAGATTTGTTGGACAGCACGGAAGAGGGGAGGCCACAATCAGCAGCAGAGTGGTGCAATATCTATACTGGGAGAGGTCACACCACTTGTTTCCTTCAATTTTCCATGGGCTTTGTGGGAGGGGGTTCCTTTTGTGTGTGTGTGTGTATTAATCTTACTTTAGAACATTGCTATTTTAGTTTGAGTCCTGCTTCATAATGGAAATTATGAGACTGGTTTTCTGCAGTTGTAACCAGAGAGAAATTCATAAAATTAAAGAAGGCACAACAGGTATTGTCTACAGGGTTTCTCAGTCATCCAGATAATGGTTGTCCCAAAGGTGATTTTTTCAAGAGGCAACTGGACTTTCTGGTTTTTCTTTGAAGATGTTTCACTTCTCATCCAAGAAGCTTCTTGGATGAGAAGTGAAATGTCTTCCAAGAAAAACCAGCCCAGTTGTCTCTTGAAAAAGCACCTTTGGGGAACACCAGGTATTGAGTAGTGTTTCCTAAGTTTTCTAGCTCCCAGTTATAAAGGCACTGAATTAAAAAAAAACTAGCAGCATTTCATGAAAATAACAGCAGTAAACTGATGGAAAAAATTGAGTGGTTTCATCCTGAAAAGGACAGATCTCTGAAAATTCTCCCACTTGCTTACACATAAGCTATTTTAATGAACAAATTATCTTTGTTATTACTGGATTATTGACCTGTGACTGAAATTCTATCTTAAAAGCCAGATCTTCTTCCAACCACCAGATTTCTGGAACTTTATTAAAGTGGAACTGAGACCATGATAGGTTCAAAATAAATCTTTCCCTTAGATTTTCTGGCTTCCTTAAACTGAAGGTTTCGATATATTCACGATGTGGCTAGATTTACACTAATTTTGGGAAAGGAATGATCAAATCATTACATATGTGTGCAAGTTCTGGGTTTTTGCACGCTAATCTAACATGATATGTAGAAGACTCCTGGAAAAGTTGTATTATGGGCCAGAGGCAGGTGACTGATAACCAGTGACCAATACTGATGACAATGCTGATGACAGGTGGCTTCTGAATTTGGGGCCCATGCTTGCAAGCAATCAGCCTTGAAACTGCCTTGTATTGAATCCATTCTATCATAGCAGCCCAGCAGTTATGAGAGCTCCTTCTTCATATTTCTCCTGCTTTCTTTGTCTCTAGCCTCTCCTGGCAGGAACAGATTGTTGGGAAGTTCTGCCTTAGAGCATTGATTGAGACCTGCTTTCAACTATCATTCTAAGCCATTACTTAATCGTGGTTTGCTGATTAACCACATTTGGTTGGGTTCACACAACTTCCTACCCACCATAAACATTCATAAAAGCCAGAACTGTAATTCATATACCAGGCTAAATCCAAGCTAAACAAGCTGCATTTATTGCCCAGAGAACTCAGAGTTAGGAATGTTATCAGGCTGCCATCATATGCTTGAACTTTGCAACTTTGCATTCAATAGCTGTCAGTCTGACATGAACTATGGTGGCAGGCAACCGGACCGGAAGAGGAAAATGAAACTGATGAAATTGATGGGAAGAAGCCTGCCTCTTAGAGGCAAGTTCTCAAGGTCATTACCCTGGAAGAAGAATGCATGACCAGTTTCAAAAACACCTCTTTCAAAATTGATGGAATGATGACGGGGACCATCAATGGGAAGTGTCTAGGAGGGGAAAATTAAACTTACAGATTGGGTGTGCAAACTTCAGTTCTGGCTTTGCTATATTGTAATCCACTTGGCTTTTAGTAAAAAATACCTGTTTCCCCAAAAATAAGACCCAGATGAAAAATAAGCCCTAGCATGATTTTTTGGGGGGGAGGTTCGTAATATAAGCCCTACCCCAAAAATAAGCCTCAATTAAGATCGTCAGCCAGATGGATGCATTTAGTACCATATTTCCATGAAAATAAGACATTGCCTGAAAATAAGCCCTAGTGCATCTTTTGGAACAAAAATTAATATGAGACCCGGTCTTATTTTCAGAGATATCTTTCACTACAAATGGAGCTGAGGGTTTTTCTTAACTAAAGGACCAATTCGGGGCAGGTCTGACTAATGTCTTCAAAGATCTTCTATTTCACTCAACTCACAATCTGCATTGTAGAATATGATTATGGCATTTCTGAAAGGTGACCCATTCCTCATAGGGTTTAGCTTACCCTCTTTCCTTTAATTTCCTTTTCTCCCTTTTCTCTTGCTGGAAGCTCAAAACACACAAAGAGGGAGAAATGTCCAAGAGTTGAGAATGTGGAACAAAATCTCTGTCTTGGATTTTGGGGAAATACACCAGTTTAGAATTGGGTATTCTGGAACAGATGGATAATGAGCCACACCTGAGCTAAAATGTATTTGCTTCCTTTCTCTGTCTAGCTCCAAAGTGGTTTGACAGCCAACGCGCCACTGAAAACCGTCAAAATACTCTGTCCGAGTACTTCTCTGCCTTGATCAATCTTCCACGCAAGATCTCCCGTTGTGTGCATGTCTTAAACTTCTTTAAAGTCAGACCAGAGGATTTGAACCCGTCTACGGCAAACCAGTGAGTATTGGCCAGGCTCTGGAAGATGCAGATTGGGACCATCCATGTTTTGTGCAACCATTGCTTATAGAATCAACCACTGTTGCTTGATAAATATGGTAAGCCACTCACAGTGGCTTACAATCATGGTTGTGTCCCAGATTATACATGTACTATATGCAAAATCAAATGATTGAATTCATGCAACACAGTAAGCCCAAACCAAAGAAAACTACATAATGCATGACTGCAAGTATAGATTTAAATGGAAACTGGAACTACAATAGGGAATGGTTTCTTTCTTTTTTCTTTTTAAACAAATTTTATTAATTTTACAAAAACAGTACACAAACAAACAAGGCATAACAGCTTATAAATTCTTTTCTAAAAAAAAATAGTAATAATTAAAGAAAAAAACCAATAGAACATAATGATTCCAAATTATAATATCAATATTTACTTTATCTATTTAACTTCATATCTTATCCCAACTTCTCCTTTTCATCCAAATTATTTCTTGCTAATTAAAATTTTATTGCCTTTTATCAACATACAAAACGCAGAAAACATAACAAAACTTAAAACATCTTTTCTGAAAGCTGCTTGATCCTGAGTTAAAACTCTTCACACAGACGAAATTTATACATCATATTCACTTTATATATCCTTCCCTATCTTATTACCATTTTCAATAACATTCTTTGTCCTATTTCCAACTATCCATTCATCTTTTTTCTTTTACTATACTTCTCCTATACACTAATTGGAGTGACGCCTTTAACTCATTGCCCTAACTTAAAAATACTTCATATAACACTTAATTTATCTTGGGATTCTGTTTAGTCCATTCTAAAATTACACAATAAATTTTATAAGAAAGATTCTACTCTAAATACACATATAAAACACAATCTTATGTAGGGAATGGTTTCTTTCTTATTGTGACCCTGGCATTGACATTATTGGCATCCATGTTTGCCCTGTGTGTTACCAAGTGGTTTTTCTGGACAATGCAACAACCTCTGCAGATTTAGATAGGACCATTGCTGGAAGAAATAAGGAGGATAACAAGGAAGGAAATTCCCTAAAAGTTATTCATTGCCAGAAACACAATCGGAGCTGGCAGGTGGCTCTATTCAAACAAAGTCTTGCTCAAATAAAGGATTTTTACTTTATATACAATCTACCTAACCCTTAGTGGGGGTAAGCGCCACATGAAATGGTCCAGCGCTTTGCAATCTCAGAGTCTGAGGACATTTATTTTGGGAAGTCCTGCAGTGAAGCCAGAATTGCAAAAACGAAACAAAAAAATCCACTTTTTTGTCTGTGTGTGATGCAAGAATGTAGTTCTGCAGAGCTTGTGGGCAAATTATTTCTGCAAATGTATTGCCTCATTCTTTCTCCAGATCCTGAATTTTCTTTTATTAGTTTGAGAGGCTGCACCAGATGGCCACAATCCACCATGTTTGGGGCTTAAGAGGGGAAAAATAGATGCCCTTATGTCTCTGTATTTCGCTCCTTCACATCTCCAGATTGCTCTCCAAATATAATCAAAAGACTGAAACTTTCGGCCCACCTGGAATTTGTACTTTATCAATTGGAAGCTCAGTTGATAAAGAGCAACATGCCCAAGGATCCTGCTGCTTTCTTTTCTTAGCCAGCAACTAGTGGAAATACAAAGTCTCAAAGAGCTTGGATATTTCCTCTATGGTGCAAAGTGACTGGCAAGTGAGGGGGAAAGAGTAGCATTATGGAACTACCCACCTACAATTTTTAAAGTTTTGCATTTTGTTTAGAACTTACAACTTCTTCCTTTCTTCAGCTACTGCTGCAGCCACTGACCACGATCTAAAGACTTTGAGGAAGAATCTTATTGCAAATTTATGGGAGAGTGTATCACACTGCTTGCAATGTGATTTTTAATGCAAATGGAATGATGGCTTAGCAGCCAGAGAGCTTTCCCTTGTATAAATCCTCAGTTGTTTTCTTGATCATATGCTCATCAAGTCAAGGTCATCTGTTAGCCACCATATGTGTAGCTTTCCCTAGGATGGTCAGTTATTTTTTTTATTAATGCATAAATTGCTCTGAAGTGTTGTGTATGCAGTAAGATTAATAAAGTGTGAGCTTGGAGTAAGTGCAGGGTTCTGGCCCTGCACTTCTGATTGGCTGTTAAGCGGCCGGACCGGATTGGCCCGTTTCGGGGAATCTGATTGGCCCTTAACAGAGAGTTCTTATTGGTTATAAGAGCTAGCGTTCCTAGCTCGTTATTGGTTAAACGTTGCAGGGTTTGCCAATATAAGGCGGGTTTTACTGCTGTTGAATAGAGGAAGTCACAATGTAAATAAAGAGCTGAAGTTCACCGTTCAGAGGCTTGTCTCCATTCTTTCTCGCCCATGCTCAAAACTTAACACTGGCGACAAAGGTGGGATATGGAGATATCTGAACCAACGAAACTTCGAAAAACACTGAGCATGTGACAGACGACGCCAACAACGGAAACATGTCCGGCGGCATCGTACCACCCACTCCGTTCGATCCAACACAAGAAGACTGGGAGTCTTACATGGATCGTTTCCAAATGTTCCTAGAGATGAACAACTTAAAGGATGCCACAGCCGGGAAGAAACGGGCGGTGTTCCTAACACATTGCGGTCCAACCGTATTTAAGATGGCTAAAGCACTAGCCAAACCCCGAGAAGTGAAGGCCATGGATTGGGATGACCTAGAACCTATCCTGCGAGACCACTACGCCCTGACCGTGCCTACGCTCGTGAGACGACGCATTGAGCCGAGCACCATTCCAGAGACTCTCGATGATCTAGCACCAACGGTAACCACGTTGCAAATCGAGGCACTCAACTCGCCGCCACTGACCGCCCGAGATATCGCGAGAGAAACCAAATGCAACCACACCCTAGCACAAGTCCTAGGCTGGGTAGAACGCGGATGGCCATTGGACCAGTTATCAGATGACTTCACACCATTCAAGTCTCGACAGACCGAGCTCTTCTCCCAGAAAGGCTGTGTCATCTAGGGTGATAGAGTCGTTATCCCAGAACGACTCCGAAAAGCGCTACTGAGAACTTTGCATGATGGCCACCCCGGCATCGTGCGAATGAAAGCCCTTGCGCGAAGCTATGCATGGTGGCCGGGCATTGACAAGCAAATTGAACAGTGGGTTAAAGCTTGTCCCAAATGCCAAGAAGTCAGCAACGCCCCACCAAAAGCCATGCCTACTGAATGGGAGACACCACGTGGACCCTGGTCCCAAATTCACCTGGACTTTGCGGGGCCAACCAAAGGCTACACTTTCCTGCTTACCATCGACGCCTACTCGAATTGGCTCAAAATTCATCGCATGACGACAACGACCTCCGAGGCGGTTATCAAAATTTTAAACAGACTCTTTGCAACCCATGGATTACCAGACGTCCTGGTATCCGATAACAGCCCACAATTTACTGCACTAGCGTTCGAGCAGTACCTCGCTGACCGCGGCATCCGCCATGCACTCACCTCGCCTGCGCACCCTGCGACCAATGGCCGAGCAGAACGCATGGTCCAATTTGTGAAGAAAACCTTGCAAAAGGTAGACTATGACAACATTGATGACAAGGTCAATCAAATCCTCTTCTTGCAACACATCACCCCACATAGCGTCACCAACAAAACTCCCACTGAACTGCTAATGGGACGAAAGCTCCACTCCAACCTCGACCGGTTACACCCGGCTTATGAACCAGAGAAACCACTAGGATCCAGCGGCCACTGTCGCACCTTCCAGGTAGGAGACCTGGTTTATTCAAAAAATCTATCGGGCGACCCGTTGTGGGTGGAAGCGACAGTAGTACGTGTAACCGGCCCCAGATCCTACCTTGTGCAATGTCTTGACGATAAACTTTGGAAACGGCATATCGACCAATTACGATCGCAGCTTTCAGCGGCCAGTCCGCAAATACCCTTTGACCAAACTGGGGGGGGGAGGTACTGAAGAAGATGAATTCCTAGGAAAGCAGTTCGAAGGAAACGACGGTTTAACAGAAACTCAGGAAGCGGACCCGGAGGAAGAAACGGAATTGCAGAATATGTGGGCAACGACGTAGAAGTGAACTCTGAACCAGAAACAGCCCCACTGCCAAACAACGATCTACCTCAGCATGATTGCAACCAGTCGATACAACGAAAATCAAAGAGACTTAAAAGACAACCGTCCTACCTAAGGGACTATGTAACTGCGCCCTGAAATAAGAAGCCAGGGGGTAGGGGTGTTGTGTATGCAATAAGATTAATAAAGTCTGAGCTTGGAGTAAGTGCAGGGTTCTGGCCCTGCACTTCTGATTGGCTGTTAAGCGACTGGACCAGATTGGCCCGTTCCGGGGAATCCGATTGGCCCTTAACAGAGAGTTCTTATTGGTTATAAGAGCTAGTATTCCTAGCTCGTTATTGGTTAAACCTTACAGGGTTTGTCTATATAAGGCGGGTTTTACTGGTGTTGAATAGAGGAAGTCACAATGTAAATAAAGAGCTGAAGTTCACCGTTCAGAGGCTTGTCTCCATTCTTTCTCGCCCATGCTCAAAACTTAACATGAAGTATGCTCTTGATGCTGGCTGGGGAATTCTGCTTGTTGAAGTCCACATATTTTAAAGTTGGCAAGATTGAGAAACATTGCCCTGCAGGGTAGGGGCTTTTAAATTTCAGCTCCATCCTTTATATCGTATCTTAGAACACATTGCAGTTAGCAACTTTGGATGCATTTAAATGAATGTTCCCCCACTTAATGTTTTACAAAACCCCATCAAATTCTCAGAAACCCTCAAGATTCTACAGGACTCTGTTTGAAACTCCCTGGATCAAAGCATAGAATTTGATCAACCTCACTACACCTTCACCCGGCTCAGAGGCCAGCTGAGGAATAAGCAATAATTCAGTGGTTTGCTAAAGGCATTTGCATTGCTGGCTAATCAGTGATGCTTGAGATAGTAACAAGTCTGTTCCTTACTCCCTGCAGCCCCAAGAAACCAGAAACATTCCTGATGCCATATGATTCAAAAAAGATTGCAACAGGTAAGTTGATGGAAGTCAAAAGGAACTATTTGTGTCATCTGTTGCATTTGTTCCTGAGTCAGTTGCATCTGTGTTGAGAATGAAAGGGTGCTAGGATGTTTCTGCATTAAATCTCGGCTCCCTAAGGCATCCGGTGCCCACTGTGAGGTAAAACAGAATACCAGATTAGATAGCTCTTTGATCTGTTCCAATGGAGGATTCCTATCTCTAAGGCTGCCCTTCCTGCAGGATTTTATTATTTCTTTCAAGAAGTTTTACTACATAGTTTATCCTGAGGACTAGACACTTGTATTTAAAGAAGAATAGCATTAGGGAAAAACTTTGACAAATGAAAGCTCTCAATGTTCAAGTCTAGCTTTTAGGTTACATGAAATCTCCTATTTTACTACCGTGTTTCTCATATAATAAGGCCGGGCCGTATTTTTTTTTTGAGCCCCGAAAAAATGGCTAGGCCATCTTTTTGAGGGTGACTTAATTCCTCCCCCTTGCATCTTCGGGCAGGTGGGCGGCAACGGCTTGGATGTTGACCTTGGCATTTGTGGGGCACTTCATATCGGGTTCAACACAGGCAGCACCATATCCGGGTGTGCAACAAAAGTACTTCCTAACGGCAAGCCCCCCCATCATTCCCCCCATTTTGCATATTTTAATATAGGCCTTAATTTGGGGGGAGGGACTTAATTTCATTTCATGCCTATGAAACATGCTGGGACTTCCTATTGGGGGAGGCCGTATTATTGGAGAAACAGGGTAATTCTATAAATTATCTCTTTGTTTCTGGAAATAATATTTTCATACCAAGTAAGCTGTTTAGATTCCTCCTTTTTAATTGAAGTGGCACAAAATAACATATATTGTGGTAAATAAACTAAACAAATAAACTGGGATTACCCCTTTGCAAAAAGACAGTCCCTGCTCTCAGGTTTACAACTGTGGCAAGAAAAAGGGGACAGGGAGAAAAGAGGGGAAGATGGACACAAATCAGAGATGATCCCATTTCCCTTTTTAATTGCTCATGGCTAACCTCATTCTGTTAAATGTTGGTTACAGCTGAGTCCTCCGGGTTTCTCATTGCAAAAGTTTCTCCTTTTCTGTAGACATCACAGGCCCAATCATCCTACAGACCTACCGTGTGATTGCTGACTATGAGAAGAACTCCAGCACTGAGATGGCCATGAAGGTGGGGGACATAGTAGATGTGGTGGAGAAGAGCGAGAGTGGTAAGAAAATAGCTGGTGACATTTCCCCCCCCCCCATCTTGCGTTGAATTGGGTCTTTTGCTCAGTGGGAAAACAAAACACCCTTCTTTTTGGTTATTCATTTCAGGATGGTGGTTTTGTCAGCAAAAGAATAAACGAGGTTGGGTACCAGCTGCTTATCTAGAACCAATGGATAGTCCAGATGAAGCTGAAGAACAGGAGCCCAACTATGCAGGTAAAGGAACTTTACTGTTGGATTTGAAGAGGTCCTCAGGCTAAGGCCCATGCAGAGCAAGGCCCAAGTTTAGCTGTAGAAGGTAGAGGTAGTCCTCAGCTTATGACCACAATTAAGACTGGAGCTTCTGTTGCTAAGCGAACGGTTATTGAGTCAGACCTGATTTGATGACTTCTTTTACCACAGACACTATGTGATTTCCGATGGTCATTAAGTGAATCACACAGTTGTTAAAATGTATCCAGCTTCCCCCATTGATTTTGTGAAAGCCACAAAGGGCAGTCAGGTGATTTTGAGATGCCGCAACTATACATGCTGGTTGCCCGGCACCCAAATTTTGATCATGCGACTGTGGGGATAGTCATAACTGTGAGGACTGGTCATACGTCACTTTTTCAACACTATTGTCACTTTGAACAGTTGTTAAACAAATGCTCGAATAAGTTTAGGCCTACCTGTATTGCATTAAAAAAGAAAAGGAAATGATTTAGGTATTCTTATTATAAAATATGGGAAGGATGTCCCCTCATTGCTTCATTCCTTTCAGATTTTAATGTAGTATGTTAAAATAATCAGCAACAAAGGCCAGATTGGTTTTGAAAACACAAAGCCAGATGTGGCTCAGTTTATCAACCATAGAACAAGAAATGATAATAAACCTTTGTTAGTTTAATTTAAAGCAAATATAATTGGTTTAGACAAAGGAACTGAAGACTCTTTATCCCAAGGGTTGTGAGGATTAAAAAAAGGGAGGTATGGCATTGTAAGATTTCTAAAAGGGCACTTTATATATATTATACCTTATGTAATATATGTGAAAGAAATCAATAATAAAGAATACTATGATAATCTGCAAAATTTACTGCAATATTTATTAATGATCAATGCATAGTACAGTACAGTGATCAATAAGCAATGAAAATATTTAATCAATATTGAGTAAAAATTAAAACAAATACGATCAAATTAATATAAAGGTGAACTGGGATGGCTTTGGAAAGTCTGGTTGTACTTAAGCTGCATGAATCAGCAGTAAGTTACTGTAAAGATTGCATTTCCTTAACATAAAATCATGCATTTTTGTAAAAAAAAAAAGTTGCTATTAATGAACTTCCTTCCTGCATTTTTTCTTTGGGAGCTAACTAAAAGAAATCTAGTCTGTTTTGAAAACACATATTAACAATCCAAATTGTTTAGCCTATTTTCCCATTAAAATGCTCACTAACTGATAAAATATTCACTGTTGTGTATGTATATAAGTAATAAAGTGTGAGCTTGGAGTAGGTGCAGGGTTCTGGCCCTGCACTTCTGATTGGCTGTTAAGCGGCCTTACCGGATTGGCCTGTTCCGGGGAATCCGATTGGCCCTTAACAGAGAGTTCCTATTGGTCATAAAAGCTAGCGTTCCGAGGCTGTTATTGGTTAAAACGTTACAAGGGTTGCCTATATAAGGCGGGGGTTACTGTTGTTTTATTGAGAAGTCACTATGTAAATAAAGAGCTGAAGTTCACCGTTCAGAGGCTTGTCTCCATTCCTCCTCACCCATTCTCAAACTTAACATTCACCATTAAAAAAAGACATTTAAAAGAGGTTGCTGGTTGAAGCTAATTTAAATGAAATATTAAAAAAATTATGAATTAAGTTGGAAGCATTTATTATACCTCAGAATTTGTTTCACCACTCTAATTTGAGTTTGTTCCTTTTTTTTCCTTTCATGCTTTGAATGCATAAGCAGGTTTTCACCCTCCACAGTCCAATCTGTAAAATGGGTAGCTGAGGGAAATCAAGATTTAAAATATGAATGAAAGCAGTTAAATGTTTTTGGGGCACCTGATATCAGTTTCAACTCAGAAACACTTCTTACAAAATGGGTGGCCGTATAAATTTAATCAATCAATCAAATAATCTCTCTTCTTGTAAGGTGAGCTCCATGTTGTCCGAAAAGGTTACACAGCTGCTCAGGAAGACGAGATGTCCCTGAAGGAAGGAGAAACCATAGAAGTTATCCATAAACTGCTTGATGGTTGGTGGGTAGTCAGGTAAGGCTTCAGCCATGACTCTTTTCAGAAAGGAAGCAATGGAGATGTTCTGTCCTTGAACTTCTCACAAATTGTTCCCTTGCAAATGCGCTGGGACAAATTTCAGAATTCTGACCGGGGAATCTAGTTGCCAGAGTCCTAACTTGCTTGGAGGACACCTCATTGAAGGCCCCTGCGGCTGAATGTGGGAATGACACTCATCAATGCCGGCTTTCTTGGATGAGAAGCAGAACACTTGTCACTTCAGAGTTTGAGGGCCTCTTTGGGGATCTATCTGGGTATTTATTCTGTGTTGATTGAGACTTGCCCTTTAAGCATCACACTGAAAATATAATAATACGTGGACATTGGACAATTACAGTTCATTTTCTGTCTCCATGTATTGTCAAAGGCGTGGGAATCAACCACTGGGTCAGCAATAGCCCTGCAAAATTTCTATCAAGGGTTTTTCCCAGTCTACCTCAGAATTAATCTTGGAATTCTGCCACAAGTCAAACAAACAAACAAAAAACACCACAGGAAAGTCCGGTTCCCTTTTGGAAAAAGCACTTTTGGGACAACCAAGACCTGGTTGATTGGAAATCTCCTTGGACCTAAATCCAGTCTAATTATTTTAAGATTCTCGAATCCCTTGTCTGCGATGATGAATCTGTCAAAATCAATTTTCTCCAGTTTGGTTTCTGTCCAGTTTCTAGTCACGTTTTTTGAGTTCTTCCTCTCTGCTATATATGAAGTCATCTGTGAGTGGGGTTGGAGTGCTTTAGGGTGAAACTTGTGAGTGTAGTCTTTTTGTCTTTAGTCATAACTCAGGGGCACAGGCATGACTTGTGGGCAGAAGTTCTAGATTAATTCTGAGGTAGACTGGGGAAAACCCTTGACAGAAATTTTGCAGGCCGATTGCTGACCCAGTGGTTGATCCCCACGCCTTTGACAACACATGGAGACAGAGAGAGAACTGTAATTGTCCAATGTCCATGTATTATTATATTTTCAGTGTGATGCTTAAAAGGCAAGTCTCAATCAACACAGAATAAATACCCAGATAGAGCCCCAAAGAGGCCCTCAAAAATCTGAAGTGATAGATGTCTATGGAGATTTTCAGTCATCCAGGTCATGATTGTCCCAAAGGGGCTTTTTCAAGGGGTAACGGGACTTTCTGGACTTTCTTTGAAGATGTTTCATTCCTCATCCAAGAAGCTTCTTCAGAAGTGACAGGTGTTAAAAAGAGGAAGTCTTAGCTGACAGCCATCAGATAAGCATTTATTTATTGCAACACTGTATTAAATTCAGAGCTAAATTTATCAGTGTGTGGGAGATAGCCCTGGAGCATGACATATTCTTTCTTCTTTTTTGTAATAAGTTTTTCTTTTATTTTATAACATACAAAAATTCCAATTTTAATTGAACAGTGTGTTGTCTGGGGACAAATAATAATTAGGAAATAATAATCACAGTATTTACAACAATATTCATTGCATTAATATCAATTATATTAATGTTAAAAACCATAATAATCATTTTATTTATTTAACCAAGTTAAAGTATCTTACTTATATCACTAATCCTTTCATATATTTCCCTGTTTCTAGCTCCTGTTTTTGTTAGTTAACCATTGATAAAATAAGTCTCAAGTCAAAAAATATTCAGTTTCTTCCTTTTCTTTAATGATAAGTGTTAGCTTATCCATTTCTGCACATTTTAATATTTTTCTAATAACATCTTCATCTGTTGGGATCTCTTCACTTTTCCATTGTTGTGCAAATGCTATTCTTGCTGCAGTCAAAATCAGGTATACATTCCCTTTCTTATATCTGTCTGGTAGAATGCCCAGCAAAAATATCTCTGGTTTGAAATCGATATATTGTTTTATCATTTTTTCAAGCCATGTATGTATTTTTGTCCAATATTTTTTTGCTTTTTGACATGTCCACCACATATGATAGTATGAACCAGGTATCTGGTGGCATTGCCAACATTTTGCAGATTTATCCTTAAACATCTTTGCAAACCTTGAGGGTGGATAATGCCATCTATCAAACATTTTATAACGATTTTCTTTGTATGCAGTAGACATTGCATTGTTAATTTATAATTTCTATCCCATAGCTCTGCCATTAATCTAACTCAATTGAATAGCCAAAGTTCTAGCCCATACTATCATTGTCTCTTTTACTTGTTCCTCTTCCAGCCTGATACTGAACAAATAGCTACCTATTTTCTTTATTAAGACATATTCTTATTCTGTTCAGCATTATATGCCAATAGAGGAGAATATATGTAGATCAGGGTTGAACTGTGGAATCTTTGGTGCTCTCTGAGTTGGTTTTTGGCTTCCAGATATTTTCTTACCCAAATAGGTAACATCATCAGTATTTAATGTAGACTTTATCTTTCTTAGAAGGATCTTGCTATGCAGTGTGACCAAAGTTCAAGCTATGTCTGTTTGTTTATTTTTATGCCTCAATAAAATGGTCTTCTTAAATCTTAGGAAGGATGAGATCACAGGCTACTATCCTTCAATGTATCTGCAGAAAGTAGGAGAGGAAAACATGACCGAGAACAACCAGCTGAGGAATAAAGCAGCACCCCCTCGAAGGTATAGTTGGCCTCTCTGGAAGTTCATTTGTTTGTTTTGAAGTGTTGAATTTAGATTGGTGAAACCAAACTTCAAATCCATCCTCAGCCTTGGAAACTTACTGGGAGATTTTGGGCTGTCAGCCTAGCCTACCTCACAGGTTCTTGTGAGGACAAAATGAAGGGAGTTCTCTTTAGAATCAATTTGGAGCCCCTAGATGTAAATGTAAATCAAGAATTAGTTTACTTTGGCCTTTTGGCCATAAGTAGACATTGTCCTGTCCTTGTCAAGACTAATCTCTGAACCACGGGCTCAGATCAATGCTGGTTAATTCAGCAGGAAGTCAGCAAGATTCATATTTTCTCGGGTCAAAGAAAATATGATATTTTAAGCCTGGGAAATTAGCCAATTGCATAAAATCCCATAATAAAAAAAAACTGGGAAGAAGCAGCCAAAGAGTCTGACATTTCGCTCAATGCAAGATCCAGATCAAATCATCCCTAGCCAATGGAACCATGGGGATTTTATAGGAAAATATATGGGAGTTGCTCCACTTGGAAACATTGAGAATATTAATCCATACACAAGGAAAATGCTAGGTTGGAGGAACCTGCCTTAGCAGAGTCTAGCATTGTTGTTCATGTGCTTATAGTTTCATTGATGATTTTCCTTTCCTTTGAATGACTGGGCAGGTCCAGCATCAGCAACATCAAGAGCATCCACAAGCAAAGTCGCAAGCAGATTAGCCAGGAGACGTATAGGCGGAACAGTGTGAAATACATGCAAAGCAGAAAGAAGCTGAACAACAAATTCTTGGGCAAAACCAAAATTATCGGTAAGTGTGGAAGCTTCGGAAAAATGTCCTTCCAAAATCTCTAATTTGGTTAAATATGTAAAGGTGACAAGGCACAAAACGGCCTTCTCTGACCACCTAAGCCAGTATTTATCCACCTTGGCAACTTGAAGAGGGGTAGGACTTCAACTCCCAGAATTCCCCAGCTGGTGATTTGCTGGCTAGGGGATTCTGGCTAGGGGATTCTCCATCATCTTCAAGTTACCAAAGTTAAGAAACATTGTTCCAAGCTTTGGTAAATTTGGTTTCTTCTGAGTTTTGATTCTTTCCTCTTTTTAACATGGCTACCCAACTCAAATGACATGACACTAGGCATTGGGCAAAAATCACCAGCCAGGGAATTTTGGGATTTGAAGTCCACTCATCTTCAAGTTGCCAAGGTTGGCAAACATTAACTCAAACATTTAACTCTGGCTAAGCAGATTCTTTCCTCTCCTTTTATTGATACAAATGTCTTCATATGGAATATTTGCATGGAATATTTGACCTGACATGATAGGCAACACAATTATTAGCCTACTCTAATATTGTGGCAAATTAAGCCTATGAATATTAATTCTCCAAGGGCCTCAGGGTTGCACCGTTATAGATGCCAGATCTGAAAGAAAGAAGGTCTTGCTTTTCTCCACCACAAATCAGGAAATCAGTTTGGAATGTTGTAAAAAGTTTTGCTGTATCATCTCAAGGCTGTTTTCCCCTCCCCTCCATTTTATTTTATACAGAGGAAAAAAATGAAAACGATGAACCCAAGCCTGTAATTCCTCCGAGACCCAGTAAAGATTTGCTTCTGATTCGTTGTTCTGAGAGCACGAAGAAAAAAATTCAGTGAGGAAGAAATCCAGTGAGTGGTTGTCTTTGCTACCATCACTAGAAAGAACTTGAAAGGATCTAAAAAGGATCATCTGACGACCTCTGTTTTTGGAAGAGTTATTGCAAATGATGTCTAGTGATCCCTTGCAGCTCTTGTGTTCAGAGAGTATGATCCTTTTTCTACTTCTTGACCAATCTTACAGGGGAGAGAAGTGTTTAGAACGTAAGAATAGCTTACGGTTATTACAATTCTACAATGGTTATATAATTATAATTGGGCATAGAATTTAGCACTAATGACTTCTTGCAATTTTTTCTACAGAGTCTCTTATTGTCTAATCCAGGGGTAGTCAACCTTTTTATACCTACCGCCAACTTTTGTATCTCTGTTAGTCGTAAAATTTTCTCTAACCACCCACCGTGTCAGCCTCACACACTGACACACCGGTTCCACAGTAATGGTGATTTATAAAGTAGGGCAGTGGCCCCCAACCTTTTTTGTCCCACGGCCCGGTACCGGCATCAGCATGCACGACCAAGGCAAGGCGAGCCGAGCAACTGGCCAGCCAGCCGTCCCCCGCATCTCCCTGCCACCTTCAACTCCACCTTTGTACCTTTGTTGATGGGCTTTTCGGGCTCTTTCTTAATCTTCTTCTAACACGAGACTCCATCGCCATCAGGACGGCTCTTCGTTCAAAGCTGCCCCCCCCCCCAACGAAACTAAGGTGCGAGGATTCCTTCAGCACCCAAACGCCACTTTCCAACTGACGACCGACAAGCTCACCCGGAAGCACTTTCTCAAGCACTGTCGAAACAAGATGACGGCACGCACTTCTTTGTGGCCCGGTAAAAAATGATCCACGGATCGGTATCGGTCCGGGGCCCAGTGGTTGGGGACCACTGCAGTAGGGGACAAAATCTCTACTGCCCACCATGAAAGCTGGAATGCCCACTAGTGGGCGGTAGGGACCAGGTTGACTACCACTGGTCTAATCAATTGAATCAAGGTGGTACAAGCTATTCTGAATTGAATTAAGTATGTTGTAAGAATTGCATTCATGCACCATTCTTGGCCATTTTAAGTCCTGATAAGTAGTATTTTTCCTACATTCAAAGTCTGCTGAGTTTTCACTTCCATTTAGTATTTTGTTTGAGGGGTGTTATTTGTCTGTGGTTTAGCTCCTTTGGTTAGTTTGGGTTCAATATGTTAATGAAACTATATGGTAGGTTTAGATTTTATGATTAGTTTATTATATATGACTAATTTCATTGGGATTGTAATTTATAAATATATGACAGTATATTTTATTCTTTTTGCATGTGTCTAACTACTGTTTGGTTTTCATCTGATTTTTTTTTATTGTAGTTACAACATTAAAATTGTTTTTTTCCCCTGAAAAACAAGAAAAAGTGTTGCCATAGCCACAGAGTGAGTTGAGTGAGCACACATGTCTTTAGATGTTGTAAATTTTGATCAGTGGGGTAGCTGGCACTAAGGGGTAGACACGTGCATTGGGCTTATGATTATTAATTATGATTCACAAGTCTATCAACTTAGTGTATTTATTTTTCATGGGCCAAAGGTTGTTACCCATGTATAAGATAGATTGCTTTCTAAAATACATTTTGGGTAGATGGGAGCTTGCTTTACATCTACTCTATTGCACTTGTAACATCTGTGACTATATGATTAATAAACAAGCTGGGATAAACAAACGGGCCTTTAGTCTTCTTTTCAGCAACTCATTCCAATCCAACAGCAGTGGTTGTGACATGGTTGTACTTCCGACCAGCAGATTGCTCAAAAAAGGCTCTTGCATAAGATTCTGCGCAAAAAAGAATTTGCAAACATTTAAGAAAGTGGCTGTTTTTGAGGAAAGTTGACCAACAAATGAATTTGCAACCGCAAGGTTGCGTGGGACCTCACAGCCTCTCCAGTTCACCATTTCGGCTTCCAGCCAATCCTATGTGTGGCTGTCCAGAAGTTAATAAAAACTTGGCTTTCCTAAAAGGTCTTGGGACTGGCTGTGAAACCACAGCCTACTTTATAAGTGTTTGTGTGTGTCCATTTTTAAAAATTATTCCATACACCTTGTTAATATTTTTGTTACAAAATATTATATTTTCCGGATTGCTGTTTTAATCTCACTAGACAGAGAGATGGTGGCATATACAATACATACATACATACATATACAATACATACATACATGCAACTGTCAACTGCCTGGAGTCCATGAAGATTGGGAGCATTGATAAACTGCATTAATTTTTCTTAAATGCCTTTCTGCAGAACTTTCTTTCCATCTTTCTCTTTTTCCAGTTGATAAGCAAGATAGCTATTTATTTAGTTATATTTATTTATATCCTGTCTATATTATTTTTACAAATAATTCAAGGCAGCGAATGTATCCAACACACCTTCCTCTTCCTGTTTTTCCCCACAACAACAACCCTGTGAGGTGGGTTGGGCTGAGTGATTGGCCCAAAGTCAACCAGCTGGCTTTCATGGATAAGGCAGGACATGAACTCACAATCTCTAACTTTCTAGCCTAGCCTAGTCCCTTAGTCACTAGACCAAACTCTCTCTGTGGTCAGTTGGATGCTTGAACATGGTTCCTGCTCTTGTGCTATATGTCTGCCATCTTTTTGCTTTTAGGAATAAATATTTCTTCACAGTCTCAATGGTCCAAACTTCCTTCCACCAACCCCCTTCCCCCCCAGGTCCAGCAAACCCCCACTGGAGTTTGACATACCTCATTTTTATAATTTTTATAGAATTTTTATAGCCTGCGGTTCGATCTAAGCAGAGTTCACAAAATTGTCTGCTATAACATCTTGCCTGTCAACAACTTCTTAGCCTGAATCACAATAATACACAGGCAAACAACTGATGCAAACTCAAGGTAAACTGATGCAAACTCGATTGTAGAAAACACGACTTCAGCAACAGAGTGGTCAATGCCTGGAACGCCCTACCCGACTCCGTTATTATAGCCTCAACCCCTCATAGCTTCAACCTCAAGCTGTCTACCGTGGACCTCGGTGGTCCTTAAAGGGGCCATGCATAAGTGCACCAGTGTGCCTACCATCCCTGTCTTACTGTCCCCATTTATCTGTATTTACTCCCTTTGTTCTTGTTTATGTTCATATTTATACTTGTTACCTTGTACATGTTTGACAAACAAATAAATACAATAAAAATAAATAAATATTCTTATGCAACCCCAGCTCAAGTTGGAACCCCAAATTATTCTTCTGACAAAGGACTGGGGATGTGTGTGAGACAATAGCCATGTCCCAATATTTAAGGGAGTTGCCACAAAGAAGAAGGAGCCAACTTATTCTCCAAAGCAGCTTAAGGCAGGACAGGAAGCAATGGATGGAAACTCCTCAAGGAGAGAACAAAGGAGAAATTTCCTGGTAGTTAGAACTGTTCTGTACCTTCATTTGAATTCTGGAGATCCCCGCGCTTTGATTGGCCAAAGCGCGGGGCGATCGGATTGGCTAGGCGAGCCGCGCCGATTGGCTCGCTGAGAATCTCCTGCGATTGGTAGATTCGAATCGCGGGAGATTCAAAGCGGTGCCATTGGCCGCGGCGGCTTGGGAATAAAAAGCCGCAAAGTTTTCCGGAGAGCCAGTTCGGTTCCTGACTTCAATAGAGAGCTTGATACAAAGTCACCGACTCCTGGCTTCCTTCCATGCGGACATAACACTGGCGACGAAGGTGGGATACTTATCCTGAACCAAAGCATGTGTCCGACGGAAGCCAGCCAACCAACGAGATGGCCAGCATCGAGCCACCAACCCCCTTCAACCCCGCCAGCGAGGACTGGGAATCTTACACGGACAGATTCCACATGTTCCTCAAATGCAACGACCTGAAGGATGCCACGGGACCGAAGAAACGAGCCATCTTCCTAACGCACTGCGGGCCCGCAGTGTTTAAGATGGCAAAAGCGCTAGCCAAGCCCGCCGATGTTACCGCGATGGATTGGGCGGACCTCGAGCCATTACTCCGGAAACACTACGCTCCAGCCGTACCCATTCTCATCCGATGACATGAATTTTATCAGCGGGACCAGCGGTCGGGCGAGAGTTTCAGTGATTTCGTCGCAGATCTGCGGCGTCTTGGAGGACTATGCGAGTTCTCCAATATGAACGAGGCCCTGTGGGACCGAATCGTGCTCGGCCTTTGGGACCCCATTCTCTAAAGTCGGTTGATGACTAAGGGCAACATCGCTCTCGCTGATGCCATCTCCGAAGCCGCGGCAGCTGAAGCAACCCAACAATCAGCAGACCGCATGCGGAGACCGAATGCCGGGGACCGCACCGCAAACAACCACCCTGCAAGGTCCACTGAGGCCCAACATGAAACTACCACCCACCAGGGCGAACTCCACTCCACCTCGGGCACGTCAGACGAGGAGGAAGACATCCACCGTCTCTAGGCAGGCTGCGACCAGCGCAGCCGGCGGAGTCGTAAGTCGAGGACCGCATGTGCCGGTTGCGGAGGCGACCACCCCAGATCCGAATGCTGGTTCTTCGACTCCGTTTGCCGGCACTGCAACAAAAAAGGCCACATAGCCCGTGTCTGCCGCCTCAAGAAAACCCACAGCCCCAGACGATGGGAACCGAGCGAGCAGAAACGAGAGAGCACACCCCCCAGGACCAGAGACCGCCCAGCAGACAACCATTGGGAATGGAACGGACGAGCCCAATGAGGGGGCGAGACCCGGCGGAGAGAAGAGACACATCAGACGGTCACCATCGGCCACGCAACAACCACAGATGCCTTGCAGCAAAGCGCTTACCCCGTCCCCGTAGTGCAGCATCTCCTAAACTCACTGGGAGGGGGCAAAGTTTTCGCAAAACTCGACCTGGCCCAAGCATACCAACAACTGCCGGTCGACGAGGAAACTGCAGAGGTGCAAACCATAGTCACCCACCGGGGAGCCTTTGGATGCAACTGCCTCCAATTTGGAGTCAGCGTGGCGCCTGGAATTTTCCAGAGCCTCATGGAAAGACTCTTACAAGGCATCAAGGGGGTGGTACCATACTTCAACGATGTACTAGTGTCGGCAACCAACCAGGCCGAACTAGAGAGTCGCCTAAGGGAGGTGCTAATGAGATTCAAAGAAACCGGGCTTAAAGTGAAGAGGGAAAAATGCCAGCTGTACACAGAGTGGGTCGAATTCCTAGGATACCTTCTAGACCGACACGGCATTCACCCCACCGACAAAAAAATTAAAGCCATCAAGGAAGCCCCCACACCCAGGTCAAAAACAGAACTGCAGGCGTTTCTGGGTCTACTTAACTTTTATAATGTCTTCCTGCCCCAAAAGGCGACCACGGCGGAGCCTTTGCATAGGCTTTTGGACAAGGCGGCTACCTGGACTTGGGGGATACGTGAGGAAGCCGCCTTCAGGAAAACCAAGGACCTGCTCACTTCAGATGCCATCCTCATCCAGTACAATGAGACCCTACCTCTAGCAATCACATGCGACGCATCACCCTTCGGCATCGGTGCTGTCCTCAGCCACACTCTCCCCAACGGAAAGGAAGCACCCATCGCGTTCTTTTCAAGGACTCTTACCAAACCGGAGCGGAACTACAGCCAGCTGGACAAAGAGGCTTTGGCTATCGTCGCCGCAGTAAAAAGGTTTCACGAGTACCTCTACGGCCGGACGTTTATCATCATCACCGACCACAAACCGCTGCTGGGAATACTCGCAGGGAACAGGGCCACCCCGAACATTCTGTCTCCCAGAATGACAAGGTGGTCTGAATTCCTGGCCGCCTACAACTACGGGCTCACACACTGACCCGGTAAGACTATCTCCCATGCGGATTCCTTAAGCTGCTCACCGTTACCCGAACCAGACACTGACCCAGCACCCACGACGACCACCCTCAGCATAGAGACTCTACCCAACCTACCCATAACTGCATCAGACATTGCCCGAGAAACTAATAAAGACAAATGTCTGGCGTGGGTTTTGCATTGGGTAGAGAAAGGGTGGCCAGAAAAGGACAACAACGAGACCTTCAGGACATTCCGGAACCGGCAAACAGAACTCTCGTTTCTAAAAGGGTGTATACTATGGTGGGATAGGGTGGTCATCCCGGAAAAACTACAAGGGAAGGTTCTGGAACTGTTACACGAGGGGCACCTGGGCATCATTAGAACGAAAGCCCTGGCCAGAAGTTACGCTTGGTGGCCAGGGATGGACAAACAGATCGAGACCTGGGTAGCAAGGTGTCAACGATGCTAGGAAACTAGACCAAGCCCACCCACAGCACCCATCCTAGAGTGGGAAACCCCCAGGGGACCTTGGTCTAGAATCCACATAGATTTCGCCGGGCCCACAAAAGGACACACTTTCTTAATAACCGTAGACGCTTACTCCAACTGGCTGGAGGTAAGCAACATGAGAACAACCACCACGGAAGCCGTGACCAAAGAACTCTGCAAACTCTTCGCAACACACGGCCTCCCGGATGTCCTCGTGTCCGACAATGGGCCCCAATTCACCTCACTGGAATTCAAAAAATTCCTAGCGGAAAGGGGCATACGACATGCACTGACAGCCCCGGTGCATCCGGCAGCGAATGGAAGGGCGGAATGGATGGTTCAATTCACAAAAAAATCCATCCAGAAAATAGACCACGGGGAGATCTAGGACAAAATAAATAAATTACTTTTCATACAGCACATAACCCCGAACACCACAACAAATAAAAGCCCGGCAGAACTGCTAATGGGGAGGAAAATAAGGTCCCCACTCAATAGACTACACCCCACTTACAACCCAGAGAAACCCCCAGACTCCACCAGCAAACACTGAACCTTCGCACCAGGCGATGCCGTCTACGCGAAGAACCTAAACGGAGACCCATTATGGGTACCAGCAATCATAACACAGCTAACAGGCCCACGCTCGTACCGGCTACAAACAACCGACGGACGAGCGTGGAAACGCCACATCAATCAGTTAAGATCGAGGACTGCCACACAAGACACCACCGACATGCAACCAAACAAAACCAACCCCCTCAACACAAACCAAGAGGGGAAGGGATACCCCGGGAACCAAAACCCAGAAAAAAGAAACCAGCCATACACACCTGCAAGCAGCCAGCACGAAACCTCGCCAGGAAGAGACAGCCAGGCCAGCTCAACCAACCCGGGAAGACCGAGGGGAGTGGCGAAACCCGCAGCTCAACCAACCCAGGTAGCCCAGGAGGGAGCTGCGGAGAGCGGCCCGGCCAGACAGACCAGGCGGTTCCCATGACGGAGTCCGGAGAAACAGAGACCCCGACCGAACCGGCCGGGATCCAACCTATGACTGACCTGTGCAGGTCCAGTAGGCAAAGACGGAGCCCCGCCTACCTACGGGACTACGCTACGTAGGACTGAACCAAGAGGGGAGGGGTGTTCTGTACCTTCATTTGAATTCTTGAGATCCCCGTGCTTTGATTGGCCAAAGCACGGGGTGATCGGATTGGCTAGGAGAGCCGCTCCGATTGGCTCACTGAGAATCTCCCGCAATTGGTAGATTCGAATCGCAGGAGATTCAAAGTGGTGCCATTTGCTGCGGCCGCCGCAGCTTGGGAATAAAAAGCCGCAAAGTTTTTCTAAGAACCAGTTCAGTTCCTGACTTCAATAAAGAGCTTGATACAAAGTCACCGACTCCTGGCTTCCTTCCACGCGGACATAACAAGAACAATTAATCAGTTGAACAGCTTGCTTTCAAAAGTCCTAGATGCTACAACACTGGAAGTTTTAAAGAAGAGACTTGACTACCACTTGTTTAAAATAGTATTGTCAGGATTCAGGCAGTTACTCCAATTAAATCATGAGCCTCGAACCACAATCCCAAAACTAAAAAGATTTATTTGAAGTTAACCTTCTACCTCCGATATTTACCTGGGTGTAGCCAACTCTGAGATACGTAATTCACTGTCATCCTTGATCCTGCTTTCTCCCACATTTTGTATACACGTTTTATAGTTGACAAATATATGGTTTCTTGCTTGAGCAGGGGTTTTTATTTATTTATTTTTATTTATTTATTTGTCAATTGCTTACAAGATAATAGGTATGAGTAAAAACATAGTTATGAATACATGGATAAATATAAGAAAAATAAAAAAAAATAAAAGGAACAATAGGACAAGGATGGTAGGCATGTTGGTGCGCTTATGCATGCCCCCTGCAGACCTCTTAGGAAAGGGGTGAGGTCAATAGTAGACAGTCTAAGGTTAAAGTTTTTGGGGTTTGGGGGAAAAAAAACACAGAGTCAGGTAAAGTAATCCAGACATTGACCACTCTGTTGCTGAAGTCATATTTCCTGCAATCAAGTTTGGTGCGATTAACCTTGAGTTTGTATCTATTGTTTGCTCTAGTGTTGTTATGGTTGAAGCTGAAGTATTCATTGACAGGTAGGACTTTGCAATGTATGATTTTATATACTATATTTAGATTGGACCGAAAGTGGCATAGTTCTAGGTTTTCTAGGTCTAGAATTTCGAGTCTGGTGGCATAAGGTATTCTACAATGAATAGAGGAGTGGAGGACTCTTCTTGTGAAATATTTCTGGACTTTCTCAACTGTGTTAATATCAGATACGTAATGTGGGTTCCAGACTGATGAGCTGTATTCGAGTTTTGGTCTAGCAAATGTTTTGTATGCTCTAGTTAATAGTGTAATATTACCAGAGAAAAAGCTACGTAAGATTAGGTTAACAACTCTTAACGCCTTTTTGGCTATGCAGTTACAGTGGGCTCTAGCACTTAGGTCATTAGAGATGAGTACTCCAAGGTCCTTGACAGAGTTTGGAGCATCAACAAGGTCTTGACTATTCAGCCTGTATTTTATTTTCTGATTTATTTTGCCAATATGTAGGACAGATCATTTATTTGTTGAGATTTAAAGTTGCCATTTGTTTGACCATTCTGATACACAGTCGAGGTCTTTTTGAAGGGTAGCAGTATTGTATATGGTGTTGAATAGCTTTACATCATCAGCGAAGAGAACATAGTAGCTCTTGATATGATCACAGAGGTCATTTATGTAGAGTATGAAAAGAGTTGGTCCTAGAACACTGCCTTGGGGGACATCACTGTTGACAGGTACAGAATTTGAGAGGACGCTCCCAATTTTGACCATTTGTTGTCTGTTTGACAGGAATGCTTTTACCCAGTAATGCAGATGTCCAGAGATACCCTAACATTTTAGTTTTAGGAGTAGTTTGTCGTGTACCACTGAATCAAAGGCTTTACAGAAGTCTATGTAGATTGCGTCTGTTGCTTTGTCCTGATCGAGTGGTGTAGTCCATATGTTTTTGCAGTGTAAGAGTTGCAGATTACATGATAGTTTTTTCCTAAAACCAAATTGTTTATTTGAGAGTAGGTTTTTTGTTTCTAAGTGGAGGATGATGGATTGGTTAATAATTGATTCCATGATTTTACAGGTGACACAACATAAAGAAATTGGTCTGTAATTTTCAACTAGGCTAGGGTCTCCCTTTTTGAAGATGGGGATGACCATGGCTTGTGACCATAGTTTTGGCAAGGAGTTGGTCCTGAAAGATTTTTCAAAGATTATGCTTGGCAATGGGTAGCTTTTTAAAGAAGTAGGCACATATTCCATCTGGTCCAATAGATAGAGATGGTTTTAGATTGCACGGTGCTTTTTCAACAATGTCTTCTGTAAAATTGATATGTATTAGATCATTGTCTGTGGTTCGACTAGGAAATACTGGGCATGATCCATTGCTGTTTACAAATACTGAGCCAAAGAATGTGTTAAAGAGGTTGGCTTTAATAGTGTCGTCATTGCAGTCTTTACCACTAGGTCCTTTTAGGGGTGGGATGGACCTTGAGTCTTTTAGTTTGTTGTTTATAAAATTGTAGAAAGAGCAGGTGGAATTGGTGCGTAGAAGGTTTTCTTCTTGTTTAATGTGATAATCGGTGCATTCAGTTTTTATCTGGTGGCATAAATTTTTGTATCGGCTTTTGAAGTTGGCAACATGACCAGATTTGTTTTTCCACCAAAGTGATTTCTTTTTGGATTGAAGCTTCCTTATTGTTATGGGTAATTTGTTTTTTCTGGTTTTGGGAGTTGTTAATGGTACATATAGTTTGATGACTCTTTTGACTTCAAGTAAAAATATGTTGTAATGGTCTTCTACAGTATTGCATCCAGAGAATAGAAATTGCCAATCAAGGGATGAGAGATCGTTGTTTATAAGATCATAGTTGCCTTTTTTGAAGTTATAATTGGGGATTCTGTCGTTGTGATGATTTTTGTGTGGACGTATGTTGAGACAAAAGTCAATCATGTTTTGGTCACTGTTGGAAAAGGGTTCTTTAATTTGTATTCTGTAAATTGAATTCAAACTATTGCAGAAGATCAGATCGAGGCAGTTGTTAAGTCTAGTGTTGTTGGTTACTGGTTATTCTAGTCCCAGATTTGTTACTGCATTGTAGAAGTTGTGGGTTGTGCATGTGTGGGTTCAGTTGTACATTCGTTAAGGGTCCAGTTAATATGAGGTGGATTGAAGTCACCAAGAAAGATAAAAGTGTGTGGGCAGGATGCTGCCCATGTTAGTAGTGTATTTAGCTTGTTTGCATGTTCGATATCATAATCAGGGGCTCTGTAACATAGTAAGAACCGAAATGTGATATTTAAGGACAGTTCACAGATGATGGTCTCAGGAATAGCAAACTCCTGGGTAACTAGGATGTTTCTTAGATGTAGGAATTTTTTTATAGAAGATAGCAGCACCTCTATGGATTTCACGATCTGATTGGTAAACATGATAGTCTCTTACTGTGGTAATGGAGTCAGAGAGAGATGTGTTGAGCCATGTTTCACAGACAAATATAATGTCAAATTTAGCCGTATTTAGTAAGAGGAGAAATTCAGGTATTTTATTTACAAGGCTTCTTGCATTGAGTAGCTTGCATTTAAGGCCAGTTGTGGTTGGAATAGAGGTAGTTAGGGGCACGCATGCTTAGTTTTGAGTGATGTTGGATTGGATGGGGTGGGATTGGATGCGGAGTTGTAGGTTGTGTGATGCAATCAGCTGTAGGTTCTTTTGATGCAATCAGCTCTGCAGTCAATGTATAGGTCCTTATCTCCATTGTCTAGACAGTTTTTGAGTTCTGCGCGGAGTTCACAGGAGTGGATTCTTTGCACTATGGATAGGGCTGGTCTTGAGTGAATTTTTTTGTGGTTGAGATTGGTTTTTGCCATGGCATTTATTGTATGAATGAATATGCGTTTGCTGGACTCATTTTTGCATACAACTCTACAAAATCTTGGGACCACAGAGCCGTCATTGTATTTGTACCCCTGGCCATCTCTGATTATTTCAATGGTATCATCAGGAGAGATATTTGTTGTATTAGAGTTGCTTATGATATCACAAACTTTGGTGATGTCATCTGATTCGTTGGTGTTTTCGAGACCAAATATGATGGCATTTGGATGTTTCTGTTCACGTTCCATGATGTCTCTGAAGAGTAAGGAGATATTATTTGTGGAATTATTTGAAGGGATAGTAATTGTTTGTGGCTGTGGTTTGGTGGTTGTAGTTGTGATTGTAGTTGAGGTAATGGTTGTGGTTGATTTGATTTTGAGCTGATAGGTACTCACTTATCTGTGCTGTATTTTTTTTTCAAGAGAAATTAGGTTTGCTTGTATAGTTGTTTCAAAACGTGTTGCTAAGCGTTCTTCTGTTGAGTGAATGAGTGATTCTATGCTTTCAACTTTGTCAGGTAGGGTACTCAGTTTGTTTAGCTTAGGAGAACATGATGGACATAGAAAAAAGAATGTATCTGAATTTTTAACCACATCAGCTAGGTTTTTGTTTGCGTTTAAGCAAGCAAGGTGGGCTAGATTATCGCATAGGTGGCATTTGATGTAAATTTCGCTTTCATTGATGGTTTCAAGACATTTGAAACATGTGCAGAGTCTGGGAGGTCATTGGTAGAGATATTTTTATTTTGTTTTGTTTTGGAGTTTTTGGCAGTAATTGATTACAAGAACTAGTTAATGTGATAGGTAGACAGTTACTTAATGAATGTTGGTAATTAATAAATGTTAATTGATATGTTACAGAACAAATCAAAAGTAAGGTTGCTTATTACTAAAAATCAATCAATCGGTTATTCAAATCACTCTAATCAAATTTTGCAAAGCAACAAACAGCCTAATTTATTACAATAATTACTAAACACATTGGTCAATTAAATTCACTAAATCATTGATTTTACTGATCAGATATTCAGTACACTATATGCACTAAACATTCAGATACAGATAATCAGAGTTGGAAGGGACCTTGTAGGTCATCTAGTCCAACCCCCTGCCCAAGCGAGAGACCCTACACCATTTCTGACAAATGGCAGTCCAATCAATTGATCATTTTTAATTATTTTATTGATTTTTTTGAGATAATGAAAGTAAGTAATATGAGAGTTGGTAAGTAAACAGTTAATGCTTTGCTTTGTTTTGCTTAGCTGTTGCTGATATCTGAGAATAGGTTTATAACCCTTTATAAACTGGCAGGAGGTCTCTTTTCCTGGGCTGTTTGAAAACAATCAATGAACAAGGGTTTACACTCTCTTTCTTGTTTTGTAGATTGAGTTTTTGAGATAGTAAAGATGCAAAGATGTTGAAGGAGGGATCTCTGGCCCCTCACTGGGAGGCAACAGGAAACTTTTTGTTTTGTTTTCCTTTGATGAATGGGATTTCTGGCCCCCTCCTAGTTAATTTAAATACACTTTCAAAGTTTGTTGCTTTTAAGAGAAAGAAATGTAGTCTTGCACTGGCAATTTGAACAGTTCATATTTTTATTATGTAGAAGACCTCAAAGTTCCCTTCCAACTCTGTTATGCTGTTAAAAATTTTCAGCTGGAATAGGGCTACTGGACTCCTGATGTTTGGCTACAATGATTAACATGAGTCTTCTCTGTAAAAAATAGTTCTCTCTCTCTCTCTGCATCTGTGTCTTCATCCTGTCTGAAAACTGTTTTTTTTTTGTGTGTGAAGGGGATTTTGCAAAAGCTTACGATAATATATTTATTAATCCTTAAATTGCTACATGACTTTTGGTTGATTTTTCTGCAAAAGGCAAAGCCTATTATTAGTTTTCTGAAAATTGGACAAACAACAATCTTTGCAGGAAACTACAAATCCTTTTTGGTTTCATGCATGCATTCTGTTTTCAGGCTCTTTCCCTTAATTGAAGTCTCCTTCCCGTTACAGCACGGAAGGAAACCTTTTTTTGCCTACACGACCCAACCATTTTAAGTTCTTCTTTTACTCATTTTCTGCTGATTCGACCATTTATTGGTGAGGCTTTCCAATTTCCATTGCATTCAAATTATTTTGGTGCTCTTTACTGGAAAAATAACTGTAATTTAGTTTCCAGTTTTGTTTGCACTCAGCACACTCCTGGCCGGTTCCTATCCAGACCAGAGGAAATGTACACCCAACTCAGTTCAATAGGCAAAATATTATGTAATTTGATGTTAATTAATTAAACTTCAGCAAACTTCAAAAACTGGAAGAAAACAGAGCAAAAGTAGGAAGAGACAATCATGGGTAATCATGACAAGATGATAAATAATTATTTATTTATTTTATTTATTAACAAGATGATAAAGAGATAGTGCCTATCTCTTCCCACTTATGACTATATTATTTGTTTCCTAGTATGATTTGATTGCTTATTAGTAACATGACTATCATTAAGTGTTGTATTCTATGATTCTTGATGTATTCTATGATTCTTGATGAATGTATTTTTTTTTCTTTATGTACACTGGAAGCTTATGCACCGAAGACAAATGCCTTATGTGTCCAGTCACACTAGGCCAATAAAGAATTCTATTCTATTCTATTCTATTCTATTCTATTCTATTCTATTCTATTCTATTACCTCTACTCTACTCTATTCTACCCTACTCTACTCTATTCTACTTCTCTATTCTATTCTATTCTAACCCCTATCCCTAACTCTACCCTACCCTACCCTATTCTATTCTAACCTCTACCTCTACCCTACTCTATTCTATACTAAAAGGAGATCTAAATGTATCTTTGTCATAATTCAGACCATCCCAGCTCCTTGAAACAGGTGGCAGATAATTAGCCAAAGATAACAGAATCAAGAAAATAGAACCAAGAAGGATAATACAGGTAGTCCTTGACTTACAGCAGTGCATTTAGTGACCGTTGTTGCAACAGCCCTGAAAAGGTGACATGGCCATTTTTCACACTTATGACTTGCAGCATCGCCATGCTCATGTGATCAAAATTCAGACCCTTGGCAACTGACTCATACTTATGACGGCTACAATGTCCCGGGGTCAGGTCACCTTTTGTGACCTTCTGACAAGCAAAGTCAACGGGGAAGCCAAATTCATTTAACAACTGTGTCACTAGCTCAATGGCTGCAGTGATTCACTTAACAACTGTGGCAAAAAAGATGCTAAAATGGAGCAAAACTCACTCAACAAATGTCTTGCTTAGCAACAGAAATTTCGGGCTCCTGCAAGTCAAGGGCTATCTTTATACAAGACCTTTTATTAAACTTCCTGATATTTATTGGAGTTCTATAGCTGCCCAACTCAACCAATACCCAACTTTTATTTCCATATAACATATGGAAATATATATCCATATAATAACAAAATGGATAGAAACATATTGTTGAACCCAAACATTTATAAAAAGCTCTTTCAGCTAACATTGCTTGCTTGCAATAGATCGGAAGATGTGGTCCTGCAGGTATTCTGCTGTCCCACCACAGAGTCTTTGGAGTTGGTGATTTCTGATTTCCTGACTGTTTCCCCAATATTTTTCCTTCTTGGACGCATTAGAAATCATGATTGAGTGACTGTGGGGATGCTGCAGTGGCTACAACTTTGCACATAAAACTGTTCTTGAATATTATAACAATTTCAATTCCATCGGCATAATGGGCCCCAAATTTCATTCTTCATGTTAGTGGGTTTTGGCACCTTGATTAAAATTGGTGGTGGGTATAACACATTGTTTCAGTTAACTTGAAGGTACAAACAGACAGATAAACACATTGAGAATTTTAGTACTGTAATATATAGATCAGGGGGGAAAACATGGGAGAGGTGGGTGAGTCTGTGGGAGAGGTTTGGCTGCTTGAAATGCATGTTGCTTTATAAACTCTGATTTATGCCATATGTATGAGACATATGATGTGAAGCAAGGTCTTGTGTAGAATTCAGTAAAGGCAGTTTTTCAGAATAAGGTTATGTCTCCTTTGAATTAAGCTTGAAGTTTGGGAAGCGCAAGGCCACATCTGTGCAATTTTCTTGTTAGCAGTTTCCCTCAGCCCTCTTCTGGAAAGTTGTGTAACCTGCAACACGTAAAAAAAAAGCCAATACATTGCGTTTGTTACATTCCTAAGTTGCATTAAGAGAGGGATACCGTCAAGATCAAATGAGGTACTAATACCACTTTATAAAGCCTAGTTAAGACCACACCTAGAGTACTGCATCTGGTTTTGGTCACCACACTATAAAAAGGATGTTAAGACTCTAGAAAAAGTACAGAGAAGAGCAACCAGGGTGATTAGGGGACTGGAGGCTAAAACAGATGAAGAACGGTTGTAGGAATTGGGCATGTCTAGTCTATTGAAGAGGAGAACCAGGGGAGACATGATAGCAGTCTTCCAATATTTGAGGGGCTGCCACAGAGAGGAAGGGGTCAAGCTATTTTCCAAAGCACCTGAAGGCCAGACAAGGAATAATGGATGGAAACTGAACAAGGAGAGATTCAACCTGGAAATAAGGAGAAACTTTCTGACAGTGAGAACAATCAACCCATGGAACAGCTTGCTTTCGGAAGTTGTGGGGGTGTCACCACTTGAAACTTTCAAGATGAGATTGGACTGCCATTTGTCAGAAATGGTGTAGGGTCTCCCGCTTGGGCGGGGAGTTGGACTAGATGACCTACAAGGTACCTTCCAACTCTGATGATCTGTTATCTGTTATCAAGCCTGCCTTCTGGAGCATCTTTAAAGAAACTGGCTTCAGCTCCCCTTTAGCCTCCCTCTGTGTTTCTATCAACCCAAAGGAATGCAACTTGAAAAATCCTATACATGTAGTCCTCGACTTACCACAGTTCACATAGTGACCATTCAAAGTTACAGCATCACTGAAAAAAGTTGACTTATGACCATTTTTCAAACTTAAGACCCTTGCAGCGTCCCCATGGTCATAGGATCAAAATTCAGACAGTTGGCAATCGATTTGTATTTATGAGGGCTGCAGTGTCCCAAAATCAAGGCAGCCTTCTGACAAGCAAAGTCAATGGGAAAGCCAGATTCATTTAACAACCATGTTACTAACTTAACAACTCCAGTGATTCACTTAACAATTGTGGCAAGAAAGGTTGTAAAATGGAGCAAAACCCACTTAACAATTGTCTCGCTTAGCAAGAGAAATTTGAAGCTCAGTTGTGGTAATATATGTCAAGGACTACTTATACATTAAATTACCACTGCATTCTCCTCCTTTGTTAAATTTTTAATATGTGACCCAATTCATCTCAGAGTTGCCTCTGATGTCTGACTGCCACCGGCCCAATAGGAAAGTATCTGGTGCGTCCTGGCTTTTAATGAATGAAAGGCTTGGCTGAACCTCAACATTTAGGTTCGTCTCTGAATGATAGATATCCTGGCGAAATGTACCGAGTCCTTGGTGCGCTTGCGCACAGCGAAATAATCTCGAAATTACGGCTCAGCTCCCAAAGGGGGCGCTAGAGATATGGACAGGGCCGCGGGAACAAAAAAAAAAAAACCAACCCATTCCTGATAAAAGTACGCCCGGAGGCTTTGACTGAACAGTAAATTTTGCGCCTGCGCAAACAAGAACAGCTGCATTGAAAAGTCACCGCCAGTGCGCCTGCCGAGATTACCGGCTGGCTAACGACAACATCGGACTCTTGCCTATATTATCATGGCGGTTTCTTTGAGGGGGGAGAATTGCGCCTGCGCAGAACAAGGAAAGGTGAAAGGTTAACAAGATGGCGCTGCCCATGATCCCAAGATGGTGATTATTTTTAAGGGGTAGAAACGTGGCTTGGTGATCTCTCCAGGCAAGGGATCTGAGATGGGGCTTACTGGCTGTCTGACAGCCTTCCAGAGAAGGATCTGGGTGACATCTGTGGGGTCCAAGAAGCAGCTCCTTCAGCGACCTACAAGCAAGGACTTCGATGGCGTGCCCGGACTCTGCACAAGAGGGCTGTATGGGGGATCTCTGAGAAGGGGACGGGTCTCCCCCGGGGTGCCATGGCTGAATCCTTCCCTCCACAGTGCCCCCCGGTCCTTCCTTGGCTTTCCCCTCGGGCTCTTCTTTGAAGGGCGGCACCGCGGCTTCGCGAAAGCTGCCAAGCCAAAGAGCATCCGGCACGCCAAAGCCACCGACGAGGCTGCCCCTATTTTCAAATATGTGGGAGACCGAGCCAAAAGGAAAGATCGGGTCTTTGTGTGCGGCTTCACCTACTCGGGGGCTCTGGGCATCCCTTCCTTTATCATCCCAGATGCAGGGAAAAAGCGAAGGCGGATCCAGCCCACGCCTTACCGCCTGGAGGTGATGGAGAAGGTGAGAGGAGGGAAATCTTCCTACTTTCTTGGAGTTGGATCGTTTCAAGAATGAGAAGGGGACAGCACCTACTTCAGTTGCCACTGAAACCACAGCCAAAATCAGACCCAATAAGGGTTGGGATGGATGACCATTAGGAAAGCACAGGAAAGTCGATGTAAGCCCTTTGAGGTAGTCCATTTGGGAAACCAAAACAAGAGTACAACTACTTTTGTAAGGTTACAGTAAATAAATTCAACAAATAAATAATAAATAGGATCTTGAAAGTCACTTCTCCCGGTCTTTATATTTAGTCTCCAGAGAATGAGAGAGGGTCACTTAGGAGATGCTTCCTGGGTCTATTTTCCTTCCTAAGATACATTCTGCATGATGGTCGTCTAGGCCAGGGGTTGCCAACCTTTTGGACCTCTGGGACCACCAAACTCATAATTTTAAATCCTGTGGACCACTAACATGAATTTTGACTGACGGTGGTTTGCTGATGTTGGTGGGAGAGAGAGAGAGAGAAATCTGATCTAACCTGGGAGGGCTGGTGACTCTCTCTCTCTCTCTCTCTCTCACACACACACACACACAGATCCCTCATATACACACCGCCCCCTCCAAGGCAGCCACATTCCTAACCTGCTTTTGAGCTCAGTTGAGAGGGGGGGAGGGAGAGAGATATATATTCTGTGATATATTCTGTAGTTTGGGAGAGAGAATGAATGTTGCTTTCCTTGCATGCAGCCAAAAGCAGAAGAAGAAAGAAGCGGAAAGAAGCAGCCAAGTTCCCCCTTCCGTCCTTTCCCTCCCCCACTACTTTGTGTTGTTCCTATGCAAGCCTTGTGTTCCTGCAGGCCATGTGAGCGGCGCACAGCCTGGATTAATTGCTTTGGGGGATGCTCTAGGGGTGACATTTCTCTGTAGTCCACCAAAATTTTCTCACAGACCACCAGTGAATTGCAGACCATCGGTTGGTGACCACTGGTCTAGGCCGGGGTCTTCAGTTTTAAGACTTGTGGACTTCAACTCCCAGAATTTCTCCTCCAGTCATGTTAGCTCAGGAATTCTGGGAGTTAAAGTCCACAAATCTTAAACTTACCAAGTTCAAAGATCCTTGGTCTAGGCTGTAGCTCTCCCTCTTGCCTCCCAAAGTTGTTCTCACAGCCTGGTGCATCCAGACAGTGACATCAACAAGGAGATCCCAGAAGAAAGCAAAAACAAACTGCCTCTGTACTTTGTTTTCCATGAAATCAGCAAGAGTCAGGCTTGACTTTAAAAATGGAGATCCCAGAGGATGTTGCTGTTAAACAGTCACCTAGGTGTTAAAGGATATTACAGGATTGCTACAGGACTTTTTAGAACAGCTTTCCAACTAGGTAACCTTCAGGTATGGAAAGCTGCGGTGTTGCTGATTGTCATACCATCTTAGGTTAAATACTAAAATTAGTTTGATTCTAACTATGCTTCATAGATTTCTTCCCCTCACTCCCTGCTGAAACAATCTTATAATTCCACCAAAGTCTTTTTTTTTTTCTTTGTTTTTATTGTCAGCTAAGAGATATATCCAGGTAAAACTGATCTTATGTATTATGCAAGATTTGTTTGCAAAAGAAAGATCCCTTTATATCTAGCCTTTAAAATTCCTCATTTTTTTCTAAATGAACAATGGATCTTTGAGGGACCAAAAGAAGCACTCTTTGTTCATAATGAACATAATATAAAGGAACAATATTTCAGCATAGTCTCCCTGTTCTAATTCTTGAACATTGTACATCAGTTTCTCAGAATAGATGAATTGTTTTCTCAGCAGATTTTTCTTTCTTTTTTATTAAAGTTTTTTTTATTTTTAACAACAAAAATAAACAAACACAAAACAACAAATAAAACCTTACAGTTATACAGTGTGTCGATAGGTACATATCTCTTGTGCACAATATCAACAGTCCTTTCATCCTGTTTTATATTACAATTCAAAATGTATATATCTACTATCCGCTTAGCATCATATTATTGTCAAATCATTATCAGACTGTATTTATAAATTCATCTCATCTTTTTCGAGCAAGAATCAACTATTATAAAAGTTTAAGGTATCATTCATTTCCAAATAATCAAACATAGAATATCATATTATAATCCTTTCCATAGTAAAGAAGCAGATTTTTCAAGCAGCAACTATCTCTGTAACTGTTGTTGCTAAAAGAACAATGATTCAGTTTATTATTTATTTATTTGTATCCTGCCTTTATTATTTTTACAAATTACTGAAGGCAGCTTTTGACATCTCTGATCAGCATCCTATCCTTGAAAATGCAAAGGAGAAAAAACCCTGACTTTTTGAATTGCTGAATGAGAGCCTGATTAAGTTTTTGTATACAATATTCTTTGCTTCTTTCTGATCCAGAGAGTTGGGTAGACTTCTTTCCTTTCTTTTTTTGACATTAGAAATGGGGAATTTGTGTTTCCTAAAAATAATATTAGAGTGTCTTTCTTGTTATTCATGATCACTGGCCTGTTAGCTTTGATGGGAATTGTGATTCAAAAATAGTGGAGAACTACAGGTTTCCCATCTTTATTGTATGCTTGTTTTTATCAAGCTATGGCTAAACATCTATTTATTGATTGTTTTAAAGATTTCTTCTGCTGCTTGTGGCTATGGATTCACACTTCTGTCTTCCAAAACAATGGATATTAACAAGATCTGGGGAATGGGGCTGAATAAAGATTCTCAGATTGGATTTCACAGGAGCAGGAAAAATAAATGTAAGTAGGAAAAACTTTGCTAATTTTAAAACGTGCATGCTATCCTTGTTCTTTCATTCCCATGCTTTTAATTGGTTATTACATATTTATTTCATCCTTTAGTCATCTTCCCAGAATGCTTGACAGAAAAAAAGTAGAACCGTTAAAGTTATACAACATTAAAAATAATTACAGATAGTGAAGTCAGGCTAAAAAGCAATCTCTAGACTTAAAATTAATATCTATGATTTTCAAAGATTGGGAAAATGTCTTTGCATGGCACTGGAAAACTATTGGGCAGTTGTCAGACAAACCTGTTGCAGGATAATCCTACATTTGGACCAAATGAACATTTGGCATGACCCAGTAAATCTTTCTATAGGTAGTAGCTACAGATAGAACATGTAGTCAAGAGTATATGGTTGGGGACAATAACTGCTCTAATATCATTGTTGGTAGTCTTGTGGAAATATCTTTTACTTTTTATTACAAACATAATGCTAACTATGAACTGGCCACCTAGAATGGGTGTTAAATTTTTAGATTTTAAAAAATGGGCATTGCAAGGCCTGCCTTGAAATACATATTACTAGTAGTGGCTGTGTTCCTGGCCACAAATAATAGTATGTAAATTGCAGTGAGTGTGAAAGTTAATAACTGAGCATCTTGAAGTAATTTAAATCCATTTATTGTGACATTTGTTGAGTCTTTGTAACTTCCGTAGCAGATTAAAGCGACACTCTGTTTAATACATTGCACATACATTGCAATACATTGTCTGTTTCTTTATTTTTAAGCTAAAGGCTATGAATATGTCTTGGAGCCAAGCCCTGTTCCCTTGCCACTGGCCAAGCCACAGCAGAGCAGAGTTTTGCAAGTATCTTGTGGGAGAGCACATTCTTTGGTGTTAACAGAAGAAGGAGGTTTGATGGTACTTTTATACTTTATAGAAAGAGATTGACACTAAAGTTAACACATAACTTTGTCATCTTATAAGAAATGGGCAGAATAGAATAGAATAGAATTCTTTATTGGCCAAGTGTGGTTGGACACAGGGATGGGATTCAAATTTTTTAAAAACTGGTTCTGTGGGTGTGGCTTAGTTGGTGGGCATGACTTGGTGGTCATGTGACTGGCTAGGTGTGGTCAACTCAACATCACTCACATTGAGGCATGCATCTCCTCGCCTGGCCTCTCATGACTGTGGAGATGCTGCAACAGTTGTAAGTGTGAAAAACGGTCATAAGTCACTTTTTTCAGTGCCATTGTAACTTTGAATGGTCACTCCACACAAGCAAAGTACCAGCAAAGGCGAAAAAAAAAACTCCAGAGAAATTCCAGAGACAGAAAGTCTAGTCCTGCCAAGAATGTAATAAGGGTTAATGGAGAGGCAGTTTCTGTAAGCAACACCAGAATGTTTCCTTCTTGCCTTCCTTACAGGATTAGGCCAGTAATTTCTTCTAACAACTGGTTCTCCGAACTGCTTAGAATGTTAACAACCGGTTCTAGCAAATAGGTGCGAACCTGTAGAATCCCACCCCTGGTTGGACACACAAGGAATAAAAAACAAATAAACAAACAAACCTGTAAGGTTTTTAAAGTACTGGTTAAAATATACCAAGGTGGTGGTGTAGTTAAGTATTGAGCTGTGACCTGGGAGATTCTGGTTCAATCCCATCTTTAGCTTAGTTCATGGTGATGTTGGACCAATCGTTCTTTCTCAGGCCAGCCTCTCTCATGGAATTGCTGTTCTAGAAGTTAAAATAAAGGAAGTTCCATAGCAATCCGTTACCAGTCATGATGATGTCAAAATGGACATTTTTTCCACAGGTTCCAAAATGATATGAATTGTGCAGTTTACATCAGCAATGTCATGTCTAACATCAATCCATAAATCGTTGCACAATGATGTCATGGTTTCCTCATTTGCAGATACCTATGGGGAGATTTCTATATCTTAAGCTCCTGGAGGAAAGCCAGGATAAAATTACAAATTTGTTGATTCATGAACAAGTGGCTGTATGGGTGCATTATGGTAAATTATAATCTATAGTTTAGCAATCATATCAGCTGGGTTTGATATTGTGCTTTACCAAAACCAAACTGTACAGTATGGTAAAAACAAAGGCTTAGCATTAGGTGTCATACAATCTTGGACAGTCTTAGATTAAAGATTAAGCTGTCGAATGGTGATTTTATGTTCAGTACATCTTCCCTGATTATGGACTTCTGTTTGTAGGATGTCCATTTTCTAAAATTTACTGGTGATGGAGAAAAGGGGAAAATTAACTTTGATATTTGATTTACATCTTGCTTAGCTCTATTTCCAGAACCAAACTCTCATGTCTTCCTGAGAAAATCCATATTTACATATAAATGCATATTGTTCTGGGAATATTTAAAAGAAAAAAATAATAATTGCATATTCCCTTTTCAGATTTGAGGGAAACAAGATCTTCCTGAAAGGGCTTTTTTTTTTAGCTGAGCAGGATATTGGATATTTACCTGATAGTGTCTCATAATTTTTCTTTCAGTCTTTAGCATGGGCAACAATGCTTATGGCCAGTGTGGCCGAAAAGTGATTGAAGATGAAATATACAGGTAAGAGAATTTGTTTGGTTCTATATAATGGTTTTTGCTGGAAGTGTATCTCTAAACAGGACTAGGAGGTGTATGATTGACTTTGCTTAACTGGAATCCTGGTTTAAGATCTATTGGTACTTTTGTTGAGGTAATTCCCCGTTAGGAGAATGAGCGCCTACAGGGAGACATACAGAGATTAGTGTTGGAATAATACACACAGAGCACATAGATACACTGTACAGTAAATGTAGGTTTTTATTTCCAGAAACGTTAAGCAAAGTCCAAAATAGGCAATCCAAAGTCATTCACAGGTTAAATCAGTCAGTTTTCAATCCAGGGATAATCCAAATATCAAAGTCTAGTGTTAAAAACAGTTCAGTATCAGACTTACATCAAATCCAGTAATAGCAGTCGTTTAGGAAAAATGGAGGAACGACAATACTTTCCAACAGAAGGAAACAGAGGTACTCATTCAGACACACTCTCTTCTGAGACTCAGATTAACACAACCCAGGTTTCTGGCTCCATCTTATGGCTGTTTGAGAAACCGCACCAAATTACAGTTTTGCATTTTCTTAAAGATACAGTTTTAAAATGTTTATCCTGGTTTATATATTTCTAACCCAAATAGCTGTTAGGTGACTCATATTTCTAACAACTTTGTGTTCTAGAATGTTGACATCTGAAGTTATGAAGGCATGATATGCTGTCACTGGCTCTCCCTTGTAGTTATTGCTTCATAACATCTCCCACCAGTTCCAGCAGACACCACCAATGGTGAAGGATGCAGAGAAATGTTGCTTAGCAACACCTTAGCGTTAGATCCCTAACATGTCCCTGGAATGGAGGAAGAATTGTTCTAATGTTACAACTGATGTAGACCATTTTCTTCCTGTTGGAACTTTTAAGGAAAAAAACAGAAAAAATCTACCTCAAGCATTTCTCCCTCTGTCTATTGATTGGAGTGCTCTATGATTTCACCTTAATATTCACCTGAGATTCTTTTAATCTCAGAACAATTCCATGCTATAGTTTCAAATACTAAAAAGCCCTTCTGCAGTGTCAGGAATGTGCTTTGGAAAATACAGGAAGTTAAATAGTGAGTGCTCTGAAACTTTGTCGGTAATAGGCATTTGCTTCAACCACATTTTTAAAATAAACTGTTTAGCTGTTCACGTGATGGCTTGTTTCACTTTCTTGTTATGATTTTTTTTCCTGGGCAAAACGTAGTGAGAGCCAGATCATTAACAAACTGCAAGGATTTGAAGACAGAGTGGTCCAAGTAAGTTGTGCCGAAAACTTGTATCCTCTTTTTGAAGGAAAAACGTGTTGCGCTGCATGAACTTTTCTGTGTGTCTTTGAAAAGGAAACTGTAATATGCTGAATCAGACCAGGGGATCAGTCTAGTTTAGCACTCAGACCCTAGTCAAATTTCATATGGTCTTTCAAGCCAAAGAGATAATTTTAGAATTTGCATAGAAAAAGATGCTAAAATGAACAAAGGTTGAGAAAAATAGGGTGTTTTTGCTCATTTTTGGTTGGGATCCCATCTTCTGCTTGTTTCAGCTCTTCCCACAATTACCTCAGAGGGGATGCAACTGACTAATCAAAGCTAACCTTTACCTGCAATCTAGAATTTTTCTCAATTAGGCTATGAGAAATAAGAGGTGCATCTTAAAAGCTTAGATTTTATCATCCATGGCTTTCTTCAACTCACAGAAAGATTTTGGCTACCCAGCCTAGGGATGATATCAAATTGGGAAGGATCCAGGTCAGGAGAAGATTGGCCCACACTGACCACATTCACATAACAGGCTTAACCCACTCAGCTAAAAATGTAGTCACTGCATATTACAGAATGCTAAGTTTGGTTAGCATTAAACTTGGGTTCATTTATTTTGGGAGCGGCTCTATTATGTGAACTCAGGAAATGGTTTCATTCATAACCAGCTTAATTGTGCAAACACAGCCATTAAAAAATAAGCAACCCCACAACTTTTCTTTGTTCTAGTTTCAGAAGTCTTGGTTTCATTGATTTGTTATTCCCCCCCCCCCCCACTTAGGCCTCTATGCCACTCCAGTCATATATGATTCAGGTTCTTGCAGAAGATCTTTTAAATTTTAACAATCTCACAGTCATTTTTGCGAACTATAGGTAGTCCTCGACCTACACTATAATTGAACCCGGAATTACAGTTGTAAGTCATGATGAACATAAGCAAGTCATCATGTGACTCTGCCTTAATTTTACAACCTTTTTGGCAGCAATCATAAAGCGAACGCTAGGTTGTTAAGTAAATAGAAATAGGAACTAAACGCTAGTTTCCAGTAAAAAATGGGACTCTGTGATGCTCAGACAGCCATAAAAATGGGCTGTTAACTGAGCATCTAAAATGTGGTCATGTGACTACCAGCGAGGCTGGCTGTCAAAACTTTGAATCCAGGTTGTATGTAGCTCTGGGGAGATTTGTCATAATTTCAAGCAGTTGGTAAGCAGCCGGTTGTGAATTGAAGACTACCTGTAAATGCCAAGTTATAATAGAAACATCGGGAGATGGAAAGTTGCTTTAATTCTGGTTTCCTCCTTATACCTATTTAACTTTGATTGAAAATAGAGCGTTTGTTTGAGCAGCAAGCATAGCATTTAAATCCTAAATTTTTCAATAAATCTTTATGTTTTATTTTGCCTAAAGGTTGCCTGTGGGCAGGATCATAGCCTCTTCCGGACTGAAAAAGGAGATGTTTATTCTTGTGGTTGGGGAGCGGATGGCCAGACAGGTAAAGTGTCTGAGATGGATCATGCCAGCAATTTAATTTAATTTTGATCTAATAATTGAACTGAATTTAGCAAACAAGAAAAAAAAGAAAAAGGAACAAGAAAAAAACACAAAAACGAGATTTACAAGTTGCATATAATTGAATAAGAATGTTCAAATTAGGTTAATGCTACATATAAGGGTGACCCCCCCCCCCAATTTTGCACTTGTTAAAATCAACTCAGTCATAGCAAAGGCAGCCAATATATGGCCAGAACTGTCAATCAGAATAAAAAGTAGCAATTGATCCAATCTGATATACTATACCCTTATAATGCATCGAACAAAATCTAATATTGCATATTTCTGTTTAGAGAAAACTGAATTTTGTATGTGGTGTAATTCCACATGCAAAATTTATATTCCATAAATGGTTTCCAGAACAATTAACTTCACTATCAAACAAAAAGGTTCTTTTTGACAACAGTGCCAGCTCTGGAAGTTTACTCTTTGTTATCCCTCTAAAAAGGAATTGTCTGTAATTTCAAGTTAGAAGCAAAGTATTCTAGCAGCTGTCAAGGTGTCGTGCCAACTCTCTATACTTTATAGGAATCTAATGTTCAGTGGAAAAAGAACTGGCATAAAAATAAATAGGAAAGTTTTTAATTTATTATTGTTTCATTCTGGGATAAATGATTTTCCAGAATTGTTGTGGTTTATGACATTGCCACCATGCAAAGAATGATTCATCCTAACAGCTGCATTGCTAGCAGTGTTTTTGAATCTGTTCAAAACCATAAAAATGGAGACTGGAGCATTGTTGATTTTGCTTCTGAAGTAGAAGTGAATTTAACTATTTTATACCTATTGAGCAAGTTACTTTGGAAGATGGAAGGCTGCTGTATAAAGTGAAGGAAAGGCATAGAAACGGTTACACCACTTCTGACTTGCAGAATAAATATCTTAATTAAAGAAGAAAGGGGAGGAAGGGTCCCCAATGGCTCAGTGGTTAAAGACCCTGAGCTTGTCAACTGCAAAGTTGACAGCCCAGGTTCAAGATCCAGGTGCTGCACCATGGGGTGAGCTCCCATACTTGCCTCAGCTTCTGCCCACCTAACAGTTCAAAAGCATGCAAATGCAAGTAGATAAATAGGTACCACTTCGCTGGGAAGATAACAGCGTTCTTTGTGCCTTAGCATATAGTCATGCTGGCCATGTGACCATGGAAACATCCTTGGACAACGTTGGCTCCCTCAGCTAAGAAATGGAGATGAATGTTGCCCCCTAGACATGACTGGACAGGGGAAATCTTTACCTTTACTTTAAGGAACAATATTTTTAGAGTCATGGATGAAATAGACCAGAGGTAGTCAAACTGTGTTTCATAGAGGAGAATCTGGTTCTGTCTCCTTTGTCTTCCTTCTGATGATTAAGATCAATATTATTTTGAACTAGATTAGATTCTATAGGAAGCTGACCACATTCTATGATTTTCATAACTTAATTTAATCAATTAATTTTGCCCTAAACATTATTGGTCAGTTAAAGGCAAAGTTATGGCTATAAATATTACAATAACTGTGCTTTAATTTGTAGCATGAGTTCATGTTGTTAGGAATAACATTGGTTACCTAACTTAGTTTGGGTAAAAAATAATATATATAAACTATGTTAGTGAGTTTAAGTGTATGTATCACTTTAACTGTTAAAACATGTATTTTGAGTGCAGTTGTAAAATCACCATAAGAGGGAGCAAGAGAGATTACTGTTTGCTAGGTTTTACTGGATTACTGACAATGATGAATTGATGGTGATAACTGCGTGTTTTTCCTTGCTATTGCTGAGAGAAGAAAAGAGGTTTGATTTTCTTCATATCTCTAACTGCAAAAGAGATATGTTACTGGACTGATTATTTGTAAGTTTACTGACCTTTTTTTCGACACTGGACTTTGCAACTGATTAATCCCCGGATGGACTGAACTAGTGTATGACATATGGACTGTTTGACTATGCTATAACTCTTGCTGGAATAAAAAACTATTTAACTGGCACAGTGTATCTGTTTTACTGAGTGTAAGCTACAACAACGTTTATCTCACATATTTGCCTGCCTGCTAGACTGCCGTTACACGTTCTGCTAGGGTGTGTATCCCTAACACATGTGCATGCATAAAAAGATGGATGCACACTATGCATTGATCTGCAGACAGCCCTTAATCATTTTAAGTGGTCTTAGAAATTAAAACAATATAATTTAGAAGCATTGCTTCATTCATTCCAGGAATACGCGTATTCCAGGAATATGCATATAACAGTATCTTGAATAGAACCATTATAATGAAAAGTCTAAAGCCCTGAATAATTGATACATCATGCATGCATTTGCCTCTATCTACTTGTTCATGTTCTGTAGAAGTGAACAAATCTTCTTGCTCCTTCGTCTTTTTTAATGTCTTTTTTGCAGGTTGTGGTACAAAAAAACAAAACAAAAACAAGACATTAACTGTAAAGTTCAGTTCAAAGCTCTGCCTATTTTTGGTTTGACTGTGGATCACATCCTGCGGATTAACTCATTCAATAAAACTGAAAATCAGCCTATAAATGCCCCCTGTGCCAGCTTCTGAGGTGTGGGATCAGTTGTGGAGGAGAACCAGGGACAAGCTCATGAGGTCTCATTATATTAGCCCAAATTGCTCAATTTGGAGAAAGCCAGTTTGTCTACTGGTTAAAGTGTCCCAGAAACCAGGTGGTTTGTGAGTTCTAGTCCTGTCTTAGGCACGGAAAATCACTGGGCAACTTTGAATAGTCATACTGTCTCAGCCCAGTTCACCTCATATAGCCTATGTTGTTGTGGGATGATAGGAGAAGGAAAGTGTATTGATACATTCACTACCTTGAATTATATATGAAGAAAAGGATATGAAGAATGTTTAAATTTTTTATTTTTATTTTTTATTTTTTTTATGTCATGTTTTATGTCTTATATGTTTTTTGTCTGTTGTTAAAATCAATAAAACTTTTACAAAAAAGAAAAAAGAAAAGGATATGTTATAAAAAAAGTAGCCTACCTTGCAGGATTTTTGTGAAGATAAAACTAACAGGGTGGAGTTCTACATGCTTAAAGAGCAGTACAGGTTATCCTTGACTTACGACCACACTTGAGCCCAAAATTTATGTTGCTCAGTGAGACAGTTAAGTGATTTGTTTCCTCCATTTTGTAACCTTTCTTCTCACAGTTAAGCAAATCACTGCACCCGTTAATTTCGCACCACGTTGGTTAAGTGAATTCCCCATTGACTTTGCTTGTCAGAAGGTTGCAAAAGGGTGATCACGTGACCCCAGGACACTGCAACCGTAATAAATATGAGTCAGTTGAATTTTGATCACGTGGCCATGGGGCCGTTGCAACTTTTTTCAGTGCTATTGGAACTTCGAATGGTCACTAAGTGAACTCTTGTAAGTTAAGGACTACCTGTAATGCTTAACTTCCCACACTCCAGTGAAAATATAAGGGAGCTCCAGATTAGAGAAGGTGAATAGAGGGTGGATCTAACAATAAAACTGGGGTTTCTTCATTTTTTTTTTCCTCTGCGGGCAAGCTATGTCTGCAGACAGTCTAAATCTGTGTTTCTCAACCTTAGCAACTTTAAGACATCTGGACTTCAACTCCCAGCATAGCTGGCTGGGGAATTCTGGGAGGTGAAGTCCACTTACTTAGTGGCTAAGGTTGAGATATACTGGTCTGCAGCAGGGGTCTCCAACCTTGGCAACTTTTAAGACTTGTAGACTTCAACTCCCAGAATTCTGGGAATTGAAGTCCACAAGTCTTGAAGTTGCCAAGGTTGGAGACTTCTGGTCTACAGCATAATAGAAAAATAAGCCTAACCTAATACAATATAACCCAAAATATGTGGACCAGAGCTATCACTAAACAAATAGTTAGTTGAGGGCCACCTGCATGTAATTATTAATGGTTAATTATTAACTGGTTGACTTGCCATTAACATGCATATAATGCACTGACTTTCCTTCTCTTTCTCTCCCAACTAGGCCTAGGCCACTACGACATAGCGAGTGTTCCCACACAACTGGGCGGGGACATTGGAGGAGTCCGCATTACACAGGTCACAACCTATGGAGATTCTTGCCTGGCTGTATCCGAGACTGGAGAGCTCTTTGGCTGGGGAAATTCAGAATATCTTCAGCTGACCTCTGTTACTGAGACGACCCAGGTTAGAACGATTGCCACTTGCACAACTCGGCAAGGCCTTTTGTGCCACAGGAAAAGAGGGAGGCTGGATTGGCTGGGAGGGGAGGATACCTTTTTTTTGAGAGAATCACGCATGTGCTCATCTCCGGGTAGCATGCTGAAGGTCTCCTTTTGTAGAACTAGGCGTGGTTAAAATTGACAGGCGAGAGCAGGGAAAAGAAAATTAATTTCTTTGAAATGTCAGGATAGTTCAGATTACATCAATTACAATAACGTGTCACCAGCTCCGAATCTCCAGCACTAAGAAAACCGCAAGCAAGATTGTTTGGTTGGAAGCGTGAAAACCCGGCATGGAGTGACAAACAAACAAAGTCAGTGCCATGGTTTATCTCCTGGGCCTTAAATTCCAATGTGTATGCCTACCCCACGCCTGCCGCTAACATCCCACAATTATTGCTCACACCTAATCTGACAAGCAGCTGATGGCCTGCTTCCGGGATTCCAGCACTTCGCTTCTCCGCTGACCAGCTCCGCCGCGTAGCTGGATCTTCCAGCCGTGTCTCAGCTGCCGGCCTGCTTTCCGAGACCCAGCTGCATCAGCGCTTTGCTCAGCTGCTTCTGGCACAGCCTTCACCTGGTGCTCTGTTCTCCCCGCCGCATCCCAGCTGATCTCCAGCTGTTTCTTCTGCCGCCGCTCAGCTGATCAGCTGCGGTGAGTTAAGCCTGGCAACCCCGAGATAGCTTGCTGGTGGCTTGCTGTTCGGGGGTCGACATAATGAGCATGTTAATCATTTTTTCAGTTCAGCCAAGGTTTTTGCAGAACTCGGGGAGCTCAAGTTCTGAACTTTGCATTAGTCAGAATGAAGAGGTCTATCCCAATGTTCCATAAAGTAGAGATCCATAGGAGGCACAGCATAACTTTCCAGGCATCTGCTAAAGATCAGTGACCCATCAAGCTGAAAGCATAGTCAAAATAAACCAGAAATATCTAATTCAGGAGATGCCTAAAGTGATATCTTCATATTGGACACATACCGCTCTGCCCCAAGCTCAAACAAAGAGCTGGTGGCTGTATACAGGTGGTCCTTGACTATCAACCATTCATTTAGCAACTATTTGAAGTTACAACGGCACTGAAAAATGATTTGCAACCAATCCTCACCCAACCCGTTGCCTCCTCCCTGCAATCACATGATCAAAATTTGGACACTTGGAACCGGCATGAGAGTTGCAGCATCTCAAAGTCATCTGATCACCATTTGTGACCTTCCCAGCCAGCGCCTGACAAGCAGAGTCAATGGGGGAAGCCAGATTCACTTAACGACCACACGATTCACTTAACAGCTGCAGTGATTCGCTTAACAACTCTGGCAAAAAAGGTTGTGAAATGGGACACGACTCATTTAACAACTGTCTTGCTTAGCGACAGACTATTGGGCTCAATTGTGGTTGTAAGTTGAGGACTACCTATACCTGGGCTGCATTTTTTTTGCAGAGTTCAGCATGACATAGTGTTGAACCTTGGTGTGTACGTATGTGGTGCGAATAAATGAAATTTCATGGAGGTCAAACTTGTCAAACTTTGGATTCGTCTTTGTAAAAGAGACTGTAATGCTTTTCTTTCAGTTCAGTTCGGTACAGTTTATTGATGGTTGTTGACCAGTACATAAAGCTCTTTTTCTGAAAGTCTTAAAATAACAGCCATGTCACATTCTATATTTCTGCTCATTGCAGGTCAATGTGCCCAGACATTTGCACTTCAATGTTGGAAAAGTGAAGGAAGCTTCCTGTGGTGGAACTGGCAATGCCATCTTAACTGGTGAGCCTCTTGGTCATCCCCCCCTGCCTTTTATGAGTCACGATGGTGCAGTGGTTAGAGTGCAGTACTGCAGGCTACTTCTGCTTCCTGCCGGCTGCCTGCAGTTTGGCAGTTCAAATTCCACCAGGCTCAAGGTTGACTCAGCCTTCCATCCTTCCGAGGTGGGTAAAACAAGGACCCAAATTGTTGGGAGCAATAGGCTGACTCTGTCAACTGCTTAGAAGGGGCTGTAAAGCACTGTAAAGCGATATATAAGTCTAATTGCTATTGCTAAACCAGAATAAGATAGAAGAATAAGATAGAAGTGAGCAATATTGTAAGTTGCAATCCTTTAGTATGGGCTGTGGTGGCCGAGGCTGATGGGAGCAAAATACTACTTTTCAGAAGATGGATTTTCTGCCTGTGATTCAAAGTACCTTTGCAAAATATCATACTGGTTGCTGGTTATGTTGACTCCTTTCTGCAATTTGGTAGTTCGAATCTCACCAAGCTCAAGGTTGATTCAGCCTTCCATCCTTCCGAGGTTGGTAAAATGAGGACCCAGATTGTTGGGGGCAATATGCTGACTCTGTAAACCGTTTAGAGTGGGCTGTAAAGCACTGTAAAGCAGTGCTATTGCTGTTGCTATAATAGTAAAGATACTGTTAGCTAATCTGATTGTGATTCCTATCTAGTTTACCCAGTGAGGCTGATGTACTGATTTTTTGCTTACGCAAAAGTGGGATTTGTGCAACACTGAACCCATGGCCTGCCCATCTTACCCCATTTCTGTATATACTAGTGTCTTGTCTGAAGCCAGCTGTTGTTATCTTACCTATTTTTGTTTCTGATAATCTAGAGGAAGGCCATGTTTTTGTGTGGGGCTATGGGATCCTTGGGAAAGGACCAAATCTTATGGAAACAGCCATTCCTGAGATGATCCCACCTTCCCTGTTTGGCTTGTCAGACTTCAACCCTGATATTTGCGTGGACCGGATCCGTTGTGGATTAAACCAGTTTGCGGCGATCACTAGTAAGTATCTTGGGGTAAAATTGTAAGTGCATCTGTTTAGGGGGAAAAAGCCTCTTTAGTGAGAATTACTTCAATCTATTTATGTAAGGGGTTGTCTTATAGTTGCCTGCAAACTGTTAAGGTTCTCTCATGTTCCCAAATCCACCCCCCTTCTGTAAATTATATTGCTTTGTGTAAGTATCCAGTATTGATCCCAAAGAATCTTTTGTAGCAATCAAAAGTCCTTTTATAGAGGATCCAGATTGTTGGCAGCAACATGCTGATTTTGTAAACCACTTAAGAGAGGGCTGTAAAACCACAATGAAGTAAGTCAAAGTGCTGTTGCCTTTGAATGACATTTGATTTTTTTCTGTTGGTTTTTAGACCACGGAGAACTCTTTATATGGGGCAAAAATGTGCGAGGATGCTTGGGAATTGGCAGGATGGAAGACCAGTACTTCCCCTGGAGGGTAAGAAATGTCCTTGTTATGGTTTGTCACGTAGTCAGCCAGATGTTTAGACTGGACTTGGCATTTTTACCTATTAAGTGCATCCCACTCTCTGGGATAGGCAGATGTTCTAGGATGTCAGCTGTTCCAAGTATAGCTGCCTTTTGCAATTGACTGAGGGTGATTTTGTCAATGCCAGTGGGTTTTGTCAGTGCTGAAGGTTTTTGTCAGCTATCGTTATTTAAATGTATATGCCAGCACCTCTGGGCAGTTTACAAATGATTTAAAATTTGAAAAAACAGACCATAAAAACCAAGAAACAAAAGAAGGATAGAAATTGTAGAAAAACAGACCAGGTAGAAACAAAATAATCTAAGCTAAAAGGAAGCTTCACTCATCCCTCACCGAAGACTTGGATGAAGAGCTTAATCTTCAGGTCCCTTCATAATCCCAACAGGGTGAGGTGGGGCATTCATTCAGATCTTGGGGGCTTTTGATCTTGGGGGCTTTTTGATTCCAGAGTCTTTGAAGAGTATTTGTTTTTAAAAAGGATCTCGCTGCAACTGTAGGATTGGGCAGCAGTAGCAGCAGCAACCTAAATAAAAATGTCAAATCAGCAGATATCTGTATTCCAGCATCCTGAGCTCCAGAAGATAAATTGGAATGCTCCTGCATTATTAATTGTAGCTTGCCTACCAACCCAGAATATACTATTTTTTGCTAATGTGCTTTTTGCTATTTGATTCTGTTCCTTATTAGAAGTTTTATTGGTTTGAAGCAACTACATAGCTCTACCAAGCTGGAAAATTTTTGAAACTTGCTTTGCTCAAGGTCAACCCTGTTTTCTGGGCTCAGTGTTCAACATAGGAAACCTTTCCAGAGCTACATCCTAGTCATATTAGTTGAGAGAGTGAGTATGGGGGGAATGGAAGTCCAAAATGCTCCAACTGGTTTAAGAGTCTTAGCATATATAGTAGCAATATGCATATTTTAAAAATATTTCAGAAGTGATTTGGACCTCATGGAAACAGCACTTCTTAGCTCCTTCTAAAGCAGCCCAGTCTTTTGCAGCCTTATTCACTAGCTTGAAAAAAATAAATTGTTGCTGCTGCTGGTTTACAGAATCCACTTCTTAAAATTAAGTCAGGTGCAAATTTCAAAGCAATTTTCTTAGTTGTTTCCGAAGCATGCACAGCTCTAATATGAGCTGTGGTGACGCAGTGGTTAGAATGCAGTACTGCAGGCTACTTCTATTGACTGCCAGCTGCCAGCAGTTCGATCCTGACTGGCTCAAGGTTAACTCAGCCTTCCATCCTTCCGAGATGGGTAAAATGAGGACCCAAAATTGTTGGGGGCAATATGCTGACTCTGTAAACTGTTTAGAGAGGGCTGTAAAGCACTGTGAAGTGGTATATAAGTCTAAGTGCTATTGCTAAACCAGAATAAGATAGAATAATAAGATAGAAGTGAGCAATGTTGTAAGTTGCAATCCTTTAGTATGGGCTAAAGGATTCGTTGGGGGCATTATGCTGACTCTGTAAACTGCTTAGAGAGAGCTGGAAATCCCTGTGGAGCGGTATATAAGTCTACGTGCTATTGCTAATGGTGTACAACATCACTACTGGTGTCTACTGTAGATGCCAAGCTACAAAATAATGAAACTTTTAACAAAAATTGTGGCACACTTAGGCCAAAGGCTTTTTTGGCCATGCCTTCTACTTTTTACATTCCAGCAACTGGAAACCTTTGCAAAGTGCAAGAACAGGCATGTGAATAACAATACAACCCTCCTTCGATTCCCCAGCACCTGAAAGCTACATAGGGAATTTGTTCATGCAGGAGAGACATCCGGTTCTGCTTGGCAGCCGGTAAATAGAACGTGGCAGCTTTTTACCCAGGGATGTAGGGATCCTGTGCATTGAGGCTCCCCAAGCTCACTATTTTGACAATCAAAATCTACCCTTGCAAAATCAAATAGCATCCAGTATGAAAGGATAAAGTCCAGGGTGCTGGACCTGGAGGATTTTTTTGGGAGGGGGAAGGAGTGACTGATCTAGGTGAACTCCACGAACCTTCTACTGGATCATCCTGAATAGAAGCGGGTGGTCTGTATCAGGAACCATGAGACTACTTGAACATAATGCTTTTTGCTAGGCACATTTGTAAATTGCCATTTCCAAAGCCTGGCATGGGAAGACCGTGAAACTGCTAAAAAAAAAAGGATATTCTTGGAATTTGCTGTAAGGCAGAAAAAAAAAAATGTAAGTGGATTTTAATTTTCCTTTTTCTTCTTCAGGTGACTGTGCCAGGTGAGGTAGTGGACGTAGCCTGTGGCGTTGATCACATGGTCATCCTGGTTAAATCTTTTATTTAGTAGCGTACCTGCGCACGAATGACTGTCCAGATGAGTGGGAAGCCGAATTGTAAAGCCTTTGCTGGGGCCCTGCGGTTGGCCTAATGGTGGAGAACTCACCGAAGCTAGGAAACGCTTTGTAAACCCATTGGGAGAGATTGAGCACACAGTTACTGTAGCCCAAGGAGCAGCTGAAGGAAATGCAGATTGCAGTCGGACATTTATTACTAATGCCAGCCATCCTGAATTTTTTTTTAAAAAAAGCACTCCTGTTTTCCTGGGTAGTGTAAGCGTGTTACTGTTAAGATCCAGAAACGGCACAAAAAATAATTAATAGCAAAGGAAAATGTGCTACACTGCAGGGTGTTTCTAACAACTATAAATAGTATTTGCAGATCCTTAAGTTAAGTCTATTTTTTAAATGAACAGTCTTACAAGAATCTCATAAGATTTCAGTGTAATCATATGAGATCTTGGGAGTCACTTTGCTGATCCATTAAGTTTTATGCCATTGGTTAATAAAAGTTATATATCTCATGCCAAAAAGATTGCTGATTCAACAGTCTTTTATTTAAGGATAAATACTGGGAGATGAACCCTGCTTCCAAATAGCTCTTTCATTATTGTTCCTTCCTGAAGACCATTCCTCTCTTTCTAAGACTATTTTCATGGAATTCTTTTCTGGCCTATCCCCACTGATGTCATTTCTGTCACCAGGCGGTTGTGTCCTTACTCTATCTCAGATATCAGTGCTTTCAAAATGTCCCAGCAAGAGAAATAATTGTCATCCTCTGGCTGAGACAATTCCAGGTTGGAATTAACTTGGAACACATGACGTTGGAAAACTTTGCAATACTTTTATGTCGGTGGGCCACTGTATTTGTTGTGGTTACCTCCCCTGTGTGCCTGGTTTTGGATGCCCACCATTGGTACTCAAAATGTGAACAATGCAAATGGAGTAGATTATTTCAGGATCCAATCTGAGTCAGTCACTGCAACCAGAGCAGAGGTGGTATTCAGCAGGTTCTGACCAGGCCTGGAAATTGAATAGTTTGGAGAACTGGCAAATCCCGCCTCTGATTGGAGATTTTACAGTATCCTTCCCCTGCCACACCCACCAAGCAACACCCAGTAGTAAAAAACATTTGTATCCCACCATTGGACCAGGGATTTAGTCTTCTGAGCTTTCGGACTTGGTGCTGGAGCCCATCTTCAAGGAACTTCTCTCTCACCAGAATGTGCGTATCAACTGCCACTTCACACGTTTGCTTGAAGAACCATTGTGGCACAGTGGTTAGAATACAGTACTGTAGGCTGACTATGCCCAGAGCCAGGAGTTCAATCCTAATGCGGATCATGGTTGATTCAGCCTTCCATCCTTCTGAGGTCGATAAAATGAGGACCCAAATTGTCGGGGACAACATGCTGACTCTGCAAACTGCTTAGAGGGCTGAAAAGCACTGTGAAACTGTATATAAGTCTAAGTGCCATTTGCTATGGCTTTGCAGACATTCAGTACCAGCTGCCGTGAACTCAAGGGGGGGCTAGATGGGAGGTGGGAAACTTCAGAGGAAACAAAAGCTTACTGTATCTCTCCAAGAGAAGCTTCAAGGTCAGATAGCTGGGAACGGAACAGAACTGCACACCAAATCTAGTCCTGAACTGACCATTCTAAAACCACCTTATTTAAATTTGATTGGACCTAAGGGAACTGGAATCGGAGGCAAATGTTACACTTGGAGACTTCTGGTGCACACTTTTCAGTTCTGGTTTTGATTTAACTGCAATTCACTTGACTTCAAGTAAACTGTATCTTCCTCACCCAAATGGAGTGAAGGATCATTCTTACTTAGAGGTTTAAGCTGAGACAGGTCTGAAAGTGTGTGTCTCATTCTGGTGAGAGAGAAGTTTCCTGAGGATCCCAAGTCCGAGCAGGAGTCCAAAAGCTTGGAAGACTAAACTGGTGACTGACCCGGATTGGATCCTGCAACATGATCCTGGGACACACATATTTGCCTTCATTCATGAGTAGATTATTATTTGCCATCTGGTAGAAAGTAGAATGGGCATAAAGAGGGGAGAAAAGATTCAGAATGACACCAAAACTTAAATTTTGCACCAAAGATGTATTGGGAGGCCGCAGAAGGCTCTGTTAAGAGGTATACAATTGCAGCAACACAGAGGATATTTTTCTAAGTATAAGTATTCAGAAATTATATTTTACATTCCAAAACATCACAGCCTGGGCTCAGCCCTTTTAGTAATCTTCAATAGTTCAAGAAGGAATTACATTTTAAAAAATTAAAGTACCTTTTTTCCTCCTTGTAACTGAACTTGGATGTAAGATCAGCCAAGTGCTCTTAGACGGGGCTGGGAATTTAAAGAGTCTTAATGTTCAACTTCTCTAGAGGGCTCCAGGTTGGCGAATGTTACCCTTAGGCAATCTGGGCCAATAACTCACCCATTATTATTTTTTTACAAAAGATGTACACTTTCCCAAGCTGGTGAAAAATGAACTAGATCATGCTGGTTGAGAATTAATGGTGCCCTGGTTCAGCACACCTGGAGAGCACCATTAGTGGATTAAGTAGAAACATACAGGTGCAAAATTCACTGCTCAGTTTTAAGCAGCCTTCACCCAGACAAAGGAAATGCTGCAGGTAGGAAGAAATTCTATGTTAGGCTAGGCTATCTGGATAAGCAGTTCAGTCTCTTCTTCTCTGGCCGTAGTGGCTTTCAAGATTTCAAATAGGGAAGGATCATTTCGCTTGGACATGCCCTGGAACTTTTTCAGTGTGCAAACTATTCATGCTGATCGATGTGCCAGTTAGCTCTGATCACCCAATGACACCTTGCAGTTAAAGGCCTCTCCATGAGAATACAAGAGGGAATACTATATAGCTTTTTTTTTTGGAATCCAGACGATTTCCTTTCCCTATAATCTGGAGGAAAGCAGAGAGGAGCAGAAGTCCCAAGATAGATTTCCTACACACATTCATGGGAGACTAGGATATACAGAACTAGGCAACTTTTTGGACCCTTTGGGAATCTGAGATCATGTGGTAGCTGCAATTATAAAATGGCCACTGGGGGATATGTGTGTGTTCATCCACAAAATGGCAGCCACAAATAACACAGGTAATCAATCACAAATCATTCATCTGAGAGAAAGCCCATAAATGAGTCAGTTTGTGTGAGCTTTCCTGGTTGTCAGTTTGCCTTTTGACCTTTTTTTTTTTTTTAAAAATCAAATGGGGAAGGAAGCCTGCTGTGACAGCAAGGAGAACAGTCTAGCTACGCACATAACGATGTTTTCAAAATTAATCCCATTGTCTGTGTTAGCAAAATAATCAGAATTGCAAGCCAGAGTATACGTCACATTCATTCTAGTGTCACCTTGTGCAAACTTTGTCAATTATCATCTTAGCACACATACTATTTCAGCCAAAATTTTGGGATAAAAGGCCATTCACAAATCATTTGCTTACACCAAGGGTCTTCAAACTTGGCAAATTTAAGACTTGTGGGCTTCAACTCCCAGAATTCCTGAGCGAACATGACTGGGGGAGGAATTCTGGGAGTTGAAGTCCACAAATCTTAAAGCTGTCAAGTTTGAAGACCCCTGGTTTACACATTATCTGGTATTTCCATCAATACAATTTGTGAAGACTGCTATTACTGAAGAGCTGACTGGGATTAATCACAGCAAGGTTATTCTTAACCATTATGGGGTTCCACAGGAGGTCTTAACACTTGTGATCCAGTGTCCCCCAGTATGTGTTGATTTGGTTGCAAATCCAGGGCTTTCTATTCCTCTGTTTTCCTCTCAATGCATGTTTTATTTTTTTCTACTTCCTTCCCAATAAAAACCAGAGCATTCAATTCTGTTTTTCAGCTGCAATGTTAATAGCACAACCAGAAATATTCTTGGATTTCATACTAAATATAGGACTATAGTCTAAAATGGTTGGTTTACTCAAGAGGAAGCAACACAATTCAACATTTTCTTCTTCAGTATTCTACTTAGTATCGATCCATACAATCTAGTTTCTGGTTACTAACCAGCACCCTGGTACTTGCCAGCCACGCTGGGCCATTTTGGAGGCAGCAGCAGCTGGCAGAGCACAGCTGCCAGGATCAAGAGCCACCCTTTTTCACAGGCGGTAAGTCAGGGCCAAAACAAAGAGTACTATATATTTGGTTTAGTTTAATTTAAATGAACTTAAATCTGTTCCATTCACATGATTACTCCCTACATATTAAGCAAGTTTCCCTATCAGTCACATGAACAATCTTAAATTTAGTAATTGGCAATGTTTGGAAGAGTGGTGTGTGTTGCATCCAAGGGTTGAGGGGGGAAGGAGAACAATCTTTGAGTTCCTAGGCTAACACGAATTTATCAGAGAGGGAAATCTTAGTGTTATAATCTAAACATGGGCTCTGGTTTCTTGCTATACTAATCAGACCAGTGTTGTAAATCAACTCCAGATCAGGATTTGCAGAGAGAAACCAAGAGATAGGAGGATGGTCACGAACCTTAATCAGGACTCAGCAACCTTTCGATGAGACGGATCTAATCACTCGTGATAGCAGGGACCACACACACACACACACACACACAAAGAGATGGGTTTTGGCATTGTCACCTGAACTCTCCAGGAAATCTTATGAAATCCTGCTAGATTTGGCCATTGCAATTGCAATGTTCTAAGGGCCGTTAAGAGTTTTGTGAGCACCAACAAGGCGTGCCCCAGGCCAGAGGGTATCCATGAGAGCTTGTTGCCATTCCTGAAAAGCCACGTTGGTTGAGAAGTTAGGAAAGTTGAAGTCCAACACATTCACCAAGCCTGGATTGAAAAATGCTACTTCCTGTTCCAGTCATGTCTGGGTATGTTGACCCAATCGGGCTAGCAAGAGGATCTCCAAGCAACATGAAACACGCTGCTTTTTTTTTCTGATCAAATGGCGCCATCAGCAATTCCAGGTTCGCATTTTCAGTGAGAATGCAACTGTGGCATATGCCAACTACACCAACCAAAGGAAAAACAAAAACAAACAGCATAATAATGACATTCTGCTTCAGAGCTGAATGTCAAAAAACTTTCACAGTGCTTTTAATCCCAAAGATTCTTTCTTCATCTCCTCCCTGCCTCTTGAAGATATTTTTTTATTACTATTTTGTAAAAAGCTACTGGGAGTCAAATCGCCTATGCAATAGTCTTTTGTTTCATCACTTCTTTGTGGCATGACAATATTTCTCCCGTGCTCTCTTTGGAGTAGAAAAGAAAAAAAGAAGAAGAAAGAATTGCCCACCCCATTGCTAGCAAATACTGAGAAGAATTCTTTGTCTTAAAATACACCTGGGTCCCATTCTGAAAAATAAAAAATTAATATTTTTCAGGTTGACTGACTTGGAGTGCATTGATAACGCCGTTGATATTTTCTTCTGGAACCTGTAAGGCACACACAAAAAAAAGGTTGGTAGTTGGATAGCAATAACATTTAGGCTTATATACTGCCCCATTGTGCTTTTCAGCATTCTCTGGGTGGTTTACAATGGAAACATTTGCCTATTGTCCCCAACAATCTGGGTCCTCATTTTACCAACCTTGGAAGGCTGAGGCTGTCAGGATTGAACTCCAGGCTGTGGGCAGAATTTGCCTGCAATATTGCACTTTAACCACTGAGCCCCTAGGGATTTTTCTCCTGACCAAATTCAGCCTACTGTACCAGTGTCTGCTGTTCTAAGTCCCTGTCAGCAGTGGGAGCTCTTAGGTGGCCCCCCTGTTATAATGTACTTTGCATTTGTGAGGTACCTTCTTCCCTGCATTTTGCAAGCAGAGATAGCCACTTTGTTCTGATGGGATTGTTAGTGTGGATGATAGCTCTGGTTCACATCTTTTGGATTATATTGTATTAGGTTAAGGTTATTTTTCTATTATGCTGAAGAGCAGCACTTCTCAACTTTAGCCACCTTAAGATGAGTGGACTTTAACCTCCAGAATTCCCTAGCCATCACAGAATTCTGGGAGTTTAAGTCCACTCATCTTAAAGTGGTTAAGGTGAGAAACACAGATTTAGACTGTCAATAGATTGTCTGCAGAGGAAACAGAAAATGAAGGAACCCCAATTTTGTTGTTAGACCCAACCTCTGCTCACCTTCTCTGATCTAAAGCTCCCTTGTATTTTAACTGGAGCGTGGGAAGTTAAGCACTACAGGTAGTCATCAACTTAAAACAGTTCAGTTAGTGACCATTCAATTTCAATAGTGCTGAAAAAAGTGACTTATGACCATTTTTCACACTTACAACCATAGCTGCATCCCCATGATCATGTGATCAAAATTCAGATGCTTGGCAACTGACTCATATTTATGACATTTGCAGTGTCCTGGAGTCATATGACCACTTTTTGCAACCTTCTGACAAATAAAATCAATGGGGAAGACAGATTCACTTAACAACTGTGTTACCGGCTTAACAACCACAGCGATTCACTTAACAACTGTGGCAGGAAAGGTCATAAAATGGGGCAAAATTCACTGTCTTGCTTAACAACAGAAATTCTGGGCTCAGTTGTGGTTATAAGCCAAGGATTACCTGTATTATGCCAATGAACCAATCTTTTGGAAATAAAGTAAGAGCAACAGATTCACACTTCTCCCATTAACATTCTACATTTTTCTTCTTCTTCCCTTTGGAAGATCAACAACTTACTTTTTATTAAGCCAAAGGAAAATGATCAAAACCAAAACTGGAATAAAGATTTGGTGTTGCACTAGCAGAAAAGTAGTGTGCACAGAGACAAAAACTACCTTATCTTTCTCCCTTGACTCAACAAATTCTCTGCCTGGAGCTTATTTATGGGTAGATGAGCATTAGTAAGGTGAGACCCTCACCTGAAGAGGTAGGGCCAGATGCAGACATTATCACATGAGTGAGAAATAGGTCAGTGTGTTAGTTTTGAGATAGGAGTGGATGGGCTTATCTCACTGCTATAGTTAATGTTCAAGGAAAGTAAACCCAACGGATCTAATCATTTGACCTTCGCTATCTGACATCATGTTGACTTTCTGCTCTTAAATACACACCGAGGCTTCCAAGTTGGAAAAAGAAGGTGATGCTAATAGTAAAGAGAAAGGAAAAAAGGAGAAGCAATTTTGACTTTTCTGCTTAATGGCTTAAAGTTCAGGAGGTGGAAAGGAGCTTAATGCCTTGTTAACAGGAAAAATAATGGGACACCCCCATGAGAATTGGAAGTGGGGTTGGTGAGGGCAGAAATACACAATACCTGGCTTGAAAAGCCAGATGGTTCAGACGTGGTGTCAAATAGAAGAGAAAAACTGTTGAGAATTTCTGTAATTCTTAACTTCTTCCCATAATGATCAGGTAAAGAATGGTAAGCAAATGGATTTTGGCATTGGAACTTGTTGGAAGTTAATTTGCACACCACAGTTGTGAGATTTTTACTGGATGAATGTGTGGTAGGCAAAATTTGGTTTCAGTTAGTTCTTCCCTGAAGGGAAAATATTTTATATTTCATTTTTAAAGTTTACAGCATGGTGGAGGGTGATTCTAGGAGGTATTGGAGAAGAAACCAGTATTCTTAAACAGCCACCCAGGTTTTTCAGATGTTCTTGGCTTTTTAATAAGGAAACAAGAATAAAATCCCCATAACCAGCTTGTGTACTTTTCAAAAATAAATCCAAACTTTTCTAATTTTTTTTTGGAGAGGGAGATTGCATTTTTTTAAAAAGAAAATGGCAAATCAATATACTATGAAAAGTCATTCCTACTGACAAGGACAATTTGAAAGGTTTCAAACCTTCAGCCAAACACTTAAGGCAGGAGGGAATTTCATTCAGCAGATTTCCTCTATAAGCCCCATACAAATAAGCAACACAATGTCCTTCAGAATCTTGTTCTTTTTATAGGGAAGATTAAGGAAATGCCTGAGGCTTAGCTGGGAAAAACATGTTTCCAACATCTCCAGGTAAAATTACTTTTGAATCTAGGGATAGCTATTTACTGGTCAAGCAAATAAACTTTCTCCAAGTCGGAGTTCTCCTGAGGTGTTGGCTAAGCCTGTCAGGAGATTCGCAACAGATGAGAAAGGCAAGCGACAAGAATGAGAGTAGTGTAGACATTATTCATCTCAATCAACTCACCAGTGCATGATCAAACTTAAAAGTACTGATGTAATAGGCAGGGATATCTGCGGCAGCTAAAGGCTCAGAGATCTGAGCCACGATTCCACACTCATCTGAGGAGAAGAAAAAGTTATAACTTCACAATGGTAAAAAGAGTTTGGCTGTAATTTTCTGAGTCCCAATAACATTCAAATTAATTTACAGCAACATTCTGCATAGAATGGCCGATTCACATTGAAAAGAAACCTCTGCTTAGTTTATGAATCAGAAACCCCTTGAAGCATTCTTGCTTCAACAACTTGATTTCAACAACTCTCCCCTATCTCCTAGACTAAGAGTTGCCAACCCTTGGTCCGTGGACTGGTGCCTGAAACTGGTCAGCACAAACATGTAAAGCCCCATTTGCGGGATTCAGGCAGCATATGCGAAACCATGCCCCCTCCGGTTAGTGGAAAAACCTCCCTCCATGGAACTGGTCCTTGGTGCCTCAAAGGGTGGGGGTGGGGGGTTGCTGTCCTAGACCTTATGAAATTTCAAAGCTCATAATGTCTGTAGCAGACATATCTGTCAGGCAAAACTAGTGAAATATTGCCAGACTGGATCCATGCTTCCCCGCCAAAAAACTGACTTCAGAGCTTCACAAAGGGCTACTTGTAGGTCCTGCATTATTGGTAAAATGTAAATTACATTTTAAAACAGAAGCATGCATTTGTTTCAATCTGCATGGGCTATCAGACTACATTTTCATGTGTACTAAAGAGGATGCCAAATATAACAAAGAGATATAAACAGTGACATGTGTTTTATCATTTCTACCAGACCATTATTAATTTAATGGCAGATGGACAGTTGCCTTTCGCCTATCTATGGTAGAAATTCTTTTTGGTCCCTCTGGGGTATGCTGGAAAAAAATAAAATGGTGGACAGTTGCAGCAGCAGTTTACCTGTTCCATAAAAATGAAATGATGGAAGACACTCAAAAGTGGCTGCTAAAATCAGCTGTAGCAGAAGACAGAAAGAGCTGTTCTTCCTTGCCTGTTTTTTTTTAGAAACTATAGCCTTTCAAGGCAATAAGGATAAGAGATGAATTATACATTCCAAGAGATATTTAGTTCAGTCCTACTTATCATGTGGACACAGATATATGTAAGGTGATTTAGCTGGGGGAGGAGGGTGCATAGTTTTGGCACTATTTTTAGAGTGATAATTAGGATTTAAATCTGTAGAACTTGTTTGTTTGCTGATTTTGCAACAAAGCAAAGCCAATCCTTCTGCATTTAGTGCCTCAGTCAGGAGTATTCCAGATATTCTGGCCCAGATCTTTTACAAGCCTACCTCTCAGAGAGCAAGGAACTGCAGTCCAAAATGCTAGAAAATAGTGGGCTAAAAATGAAGCATGGATGGATGTGACTCAGTTAACTGATATATGCTATTTCTCCACTTTTCCCCAAGGTATTATAGATGTACTGAAGCTACAATTCTCTATATTCAGAGCATCTATCAGTGGCTGAATTATTTTGCTGATTTTCTCTATGGAAAACGACCACAAGCAAAAGCAAAAACTTGGAAGCCTCATTAATATTAATACTTCCATGTTAGAAGTACTGATGTGCTTCCATGAGGAAAGAATTTGCCGGTGACATCACTGTTGCCTAGGGGAAGCCCAATTGGGTGGGGGGTCTCCTTTCATGTCCCCTCAAAGTTGCCCACTGAAGTGATACCCATTAATTTATTTGCATGCTTTCAAACCGCTGGGTCAGTGGAAGCTGGAGCATGTGGCAAGAGCTCACCCTGTCCTGCAGCAGCAATGGGTCCCAAACACACGGCTGCCAATTATCAGCCCAGCATTCTAACCTTGTGAGCCACTGTTCTCCTTTGGAAAGCCTGATTATCATCGCACTAATGGCTAATTGACTTTGGTACTCTCACATAGGCCTTCTTCTCCCCTTTGCTGAAGGAAGTCTCAGATTTATAAGACTTTCCTCCCTTCCCAGCTTCATCGAAACAAAGGCAGCCAGGTATATTAGAAGAGACTGCAGAGATTGTAGCAGTGACGACATCACTGCCTAAAAATTCCCACTTTCCTGTAACCAACCCTGTAAGTTGGCTTGCAAGAAGAATTAATGGTTGCTGTCGTGTAAAACTGATGGGCCAAATCTGCCTTCTTTTTCTTTCTGTCTCTGAAAAAGGGATGTTTTAAGAAGGTCATTCATTCCTTGCTCTGAGTTGTCCTTCTCATACTGGCATTTCCTTGGTCTCAAAGCATTTGAGAACACAGGGGAGAGCAGTTAAACAAGCCTATAAACAACAATGTAGGCTACAAAGTACGTAATCTTTATTGCAAGGAGAAGGCAAGGAAGGGCTGAGAGAATAGGGGAATCCTGCAGACTTAATAATGTGGGATTTAATACTGTTAAAAATCCCTCTGAGGCAAAATAACAGAGGAAGTTGAGATGCAGAATAAAACTTTAGATAATAGGGAGCAGGCTGTAATCAGGGCCAGCCCTATCATTAGACAGAATGAGGTGACTGCCTTAAGCAGCAGACACCAAAATATGATTCAATGTATTTATTCAGACATCCTCAGCATACAGAACTGTATTATGATATATCTTAACCTTTTGCCCAGACACCAAAAATGTCTTTGACTGGGCCTGGTTGCAAGGGTCCATGACAGGGATGTCAAATTTGATTTCATTGAGGGCCACATCAGGGTTGTGTTTAACCTTGGGAAGCCGGGGTGGAGAGGCCAGGGGAGGCATGTCACTCCTGTCGGGGATGCCTGGGGTGGCCTGAACACTCTGCCAGAGAAAACGGACTCCCGAGCTCCATTTTCATTGGCAGAAGGTTGCAGGAGACCGTGGCAGCCAAAAATGGAGCTCGGGAGCCCGTTTTCACTGGCAGAAGCACCGTGGGCCAGTCTTTCGCTGCTTCCAGGGCGGCCCCGTGGGCCAGATCTAAGTGGCCCCTGGGCCTTGAGTTTGATACTCCTGCTCTATGTTATCACTGTATTCAACTGAGCTGGCACAAAATCAAATTTAAATAGTGCACTAGAGCACTATTCAAAGATCAGTGTGGCTCTTGGCCACTTAATTCTAATACAGACAATTCTAATACAGACAATACTCAAATCCCAAAGAGATAAATTCAATCATCCTTTGGCTATGAAGCTTTCTGAGTCACCTTGGAACAGCTACTTTCCTATTTGCAATGATTGGGTAATAGAACTGCCAATCAAAACATGTTAACACATAGTACCTCCTCCCCAATGTATATTTTTGGGGAAGAATTAAGGGGAGAGAGATTTGTGTGGATTGGAAGGAAGGTCAGATTCTGAGCCTAAGAAAACGTTCATCTCTCCAAGTGACATTAGATAGGTTGCAACTCTTAAAATCATTTAATGAAGTTAATGTTTAAAGAGAAATCCAATTAACCAAATGACTGTGCAATTTTGCACTTTTCCCAAGTTCTGCCTTCTCAAGTTACCAGAGATTGGAAATATGGAGAAAAAAGAACTTCCAAAGAAGAGAAGGGCTTGGTGATAACATCAAAACTGTTGAAACTTTTGTGTCTGTTTATTTGTTTGTAACCTTCAACTAAGTCAGGGGTCTCCAACCTTGGCTCCTGGAAGCCTGGCGGACTTCAACTCCCAGAATTCCACAGCCAGCTTTGCTGGCTGTGGAACTCTGGGAGTTGAAGTCCGCCAGGCTTCCAGGAGCCAAGGTTGGAGACCCCTGAACTAAGTGAAATGAAGCATTCACAGGGCAACCATTTTTGAGTCAATGTATCTCAAATGTTTTCACTTACAGAATGCATCAAAAATCCAGGAGCCATGACTCATGTGGGACTGAAATTTGCAAAGTTTATCATTTCTAATGCTCCCTGCCAGCTTCCAACAAGGAAGATTAATGGGGAAACCGGCAGGATATTGGAAATTACTCCTGTTCCCACTGATTTTTATCTGCCTGTCACTTATGACTGTGTTGCTTAGCAATGGTCCCAATTATTGTCATTAACCAAGGACTACCTGTAATACTTTCAGAATAATGATTCCTTAACATCAGCTTGGAGGAGCATTTAGCAACAAGGGCAGTCCTCAGATAATCTTCTCAGAAGGATGCACTTTTTGATATTATTGGATGGATTTCAGCAATATTAAGTTAACCCCCCACCCCACAACAACCACAAAAGGAGCAGAGGGGTTTCTTCTGATCCAGATGGGGCAACAGAGAAAGCCAGAGAAAGCCAGCAGCCAATCAGTATGACGTAACATACCAAAGCCGAGAGGTTGCCCTCCAATGCGAACCATCTTCCAGAGTTCTCCTGATGCGCTTGTAAACAACAGATTATTAGGAAATCTAAACAGAGAGAGACAGAGAAAATAGCAGAAAAAAGAAAGAAGTGTCAAATCTCATCTGCCATCATCAGGCTTCTGTATAGAAGCCTGATGATGGCAGATGAGATTCTGCTGAAACGTTGCTACAACTTTAAAAGAACAACTACAATGACGTGGGAAAATACCCGAACAAAGCTGAATGCCATACATGTAAGTACCCGCGAAAACTTAAGAATATATATATATACTGTGTTTCTCCAACAATACCGCCTCCACCAATAGGAAGCCCCACCATATTTTTTTGGCATAAAATTAAATGAAGCCCCTCTCCCCAAATTTAGGCCTATTTTAAAACATGCAAAATAAGGGAGAAGGGCGGGGGCACTTGCCGTTAGGAGCGCCCCACGGGCAGCAATTCCTTGCCACCAGCCGCTCCTAACGGGTGATCATGGCGAAGCGCGGAGCTCCCTCCTCCCACCTTTGCTGCAGACACCTTTGGCACCCGCTGCTGTTGCTTTCCCTTCTGCCCATTCCGCCAAGTTTGGAGCTGCCGCTTCCATGTTTGGAGTGCCACCACCATTTGGGGCTCCAAACAGCGGCAGTGCTCCAAACGCGGAAGTGGCAGCTCCAAACATGATGGCGGGCAATCTTTTTATTTTGGTCCGCGTGAAGCTCAGAGCGAGCAAGAGAGGGAGACTGCGATGCTTTCATCCGAAATGGCAACCTCACTAATGGATCACAATGTGGCTGGAAGCCTGAATCGGTGGGAAACGATGGCGATCTTTTTGGAGCGAGAGGAAAGGGAGAGAAGAGTTGCGAGGCGTAATTTGCAGGAGCCTAAGGAAGAAGGGCCGGTAGGCAATGGAGAGCATCCCGTAGCTCCGGAAGCAGCCTAGAGACGCGCCCGGGAAGAGGCGCAGATGCTGCCTTGTAGTCCCCAAGCCAACTGCGTGCGCCGCCTTTAGTTATGTGCGTTCCGCACTTTGGGCATCTCTGTGTGATCGCAACCCTGTCCTTTCCACCTGCTTTCTGGCTCTTTAGCAAGGCATCGCGGTCTCCCTCTCATACTCCCTCTGAACTTCGCGCGGACCAAAATAAAAAGATCGCCCACCGTCATGTTTGGAACTTCCGCATTTGGAGCTTCTGCTGCCATTTGGAGCTCCAAACAGTGGCAGTGCTCCAAAGGCGAAGCCGGTTGCTAAAGAGCCAGAAAGCAGCAAGGGTGCCAGGTGGAAAGGACAGGGTCACGATCACACGGAGATGCCCAAAGCGCGGAGCACACATAACTAAAGGCGGCGCACGCAGTTGGCTTGGGGACTACAAGGCAGCATCTGCGCCTCTTCCCGGGAGCGTCTCTAGGCTGCTTCCGGAGCTATGGGACGCTCTCCATTGCCTACTGGCCTTTCTTCCTTGGGCTCCCTGCCGTGGGGTACACCCACTTCCTCCTGCAAATTACACCTCACAACTCTTCTCTCCCTTTCCTCTCACTCCAAAAAGATTGCCATCATTTCCCGCCGATTCGGGCTTCCAGCCACATTGTGATCCACTAGTGAGGTTGCCATTTCGGATGGAAGCATCGCAGTCTCCCTCTCTTGCTCGCTCTGAGCTTCACGCGGACCAAAATAAAAAGATTGCCCGCCATCATGTTTGGAGCTGCCACTTCCGCGTTTGGAGCACTGCCGCTGTTTGGAGCCCCAAATGGTGGCGGCACTCCAAACACGGAAGCGGCAGCTCCAAACTTGGTGGAATGGGCAGAAGGGAAAGCAACAGCGGCGGGTGCCAAAGGTGTCTGCAGCAAAGGTGGGAGTAGGGAGCTCCGCGCTTCACCATGATCACCTGTTAGGAGCGGCTGGTGGCGAAGATACAAGGGTGGGAATTAAGTCACCCCCGAAGAGACATCCTAGCCATTTTTTCGGGGGTCAAAAAAAAAAATAGGGCCCAGCCTAATTATGTGAGAAACACAGTACACACACACACACACACACACACACACACACACACTCAATTCTGAATCAATAATTCAATGGTGGCTGAGGGATATCTACACACACCTATCTCTCTCTATTTATCATCTATCTGTCTATTACCTATCAATCATTCATTCATCTATTTATATTGATCTCATTCATCTATTAATCATTCTCTATCATCTATCTATCTATCTATCTATCTATCTATCTATCTATCTATCTATCTATCTATCTATCTATCTACCTACCTACCTACCTACCTACCTATCTATCTTTCATCTATTTATATCTATCTATCATTCATGTCTATTTTTCTGTCTATCTATCTATCCATCCTCCTCTTTTTCAAAGGATGGTTTGGTTTAGTCCACAAAGAGGCAACCTTTATGGACTGGGAGTATAACTGGATTTCTGAGCCCATCTCAGAAAATGGCTGCCAAGAGAAACATTTTATAAAATGACTGCCTTAGTGGGCATGGCTTGTTATGAAACACCCATTTTTCAGAAGGTGGGGGAGCTCCTCAGAATATTCTCTATCTCTCTCCAATAAATCAAATATTTATTACAGTTATAGATCAACATGTATCCCACCCTAGGGAAGCCTAAACACATTCTTGAAGATATGTGTGACTGTGTAGCAGCATGCATCTTTCTATCTGATTTTCAAAATAAAAATATTTTAAAAGACCAAGAGAGTTATTGTAGGCATCAAAAGTTTTTCTTGCAAAAAAAATGGTTGTGGTTATATATCTCTGGTTGGACCAGGAACATCTTAATTATTCCGGGAATTTTTTCAGTCCCTTCTTGACAAAGCACATAACTTTGAGACATCCAAAATCTTGACAAGTATTCCAGATTTATTCCAGCTCTTACCTTTTCTGTGTCTGTACATCCATCACCAAAGAAATGTATCCCTCAATGAGAGAAAATGAGAAAAAACGAATGTGTTCAGAATCTTCATTGCTTGCCACTAAATCTTTTACTCTGGAGTAAATAAAGAGCCAAAGACAAGCATGGTTAGGGTCTATTCAATTTACACAAAGTCTACTGGATATGGACTGAGGCTGTCAAATTACTGTTCCTAGTTATCATGGTTTGGAGATATATTATACTGGACTTTTTTCTTAGAGTCTGTAGAAAGTTGAGAGGAGTTTTTCTAAGCATCATTTCTCAAATTGTGAATCTGAGGCCGCCACTAGATTTTAGCATTGCCTAGAAGGGTCCTATTGGTTCCTAAATAGAAGTTGAGAGAAGACACTCTAGGGCAGGAGTGTCAAACTCGCAGTCGTCATGGCATGTCACGTGATGTATCACAACATTTTCCCCCTTTGCGAAACTGGCCATGGCCAGCGCGTGATGTATCTGGCCTGTGGGCTGCAATTTTGACAGCCCTGCTCTAGGCAAATGGCCTGAAGATATGATATTTTCAATAATAAAAATACAGTATTCTTTACTTGAATTTAAACTTAAAACATTGCCCTCGCAAAATTAGATGAGAGCAATTTTTCAGTAATAATTATTTGGTGCTCCAGCTTTCTTTCTAGTAACAGTAGTTCAAGGATTTTTAACATTTTCAACTATATCCCGGAATTAAGAAGTCTGAGAACCTATTTTCTGGACCACATTCCCTTGGTATCTATGGAGATTCTCAATCATCCTGATCATGGTTGTTTCTTGGCTTTTTTCCTTTGAAAAAGTTTTGCTTCTCATCCAACAATCTAACTGACTGGTGGGGAATGGAAGTATTTAGCAGTCCCAAAAAGATTTCACACCTATTTATAATCTGATTCAGGTGACCCTGAGTATACAGTAAACCCCCAAGTAACCTTAAAGAGATAACAGCCAGATGACTGCAAACCTTCCAGTCTCCACCAGTAACTTAGAATTGAAGAAGCTTTTTGGATGAGAAGTGAAAAGTTTTCAAAGGAAAAAAATGAAGAAAGTCCAATTGCCTTTTGGAAAAAAAGCACCTTTGGGACATGTTCCCTTAGAGAAAAAATGGAATAGGCCAAATAACTTCCTAGAATCTGTCAGAACCGCCATGCTGTGCCAGGTATGCTTCGCTATATGCCAGTGTCTGCCATGAGCAATGAAGGGAGGGAGGGAGCTGTGAGGCAGGTGAAGGGGAGGAGCATGTTTCTGGGGAATCAAAGCTATGCATCGTGCCATCCCATGAGAACTACAGGCAGTTCCAAAATCACATCATGGAATGCAGCACCCATCTTTGCCCACCAACCCAACAAAACAATTTGTTGGAATGTAATTGGACAAGCACAGATAACTAAAGTGGGAGGGGGAGAAAAGTGAACAGTTAACCATATGCTTTGGGCGTGAAAACTCAGACCCGGTTTTGCTATGCTACAACCAATTTGCCTTAGTAAAGTATACTTATTGTAGCCATGGTCTTCAGAGTCTTTCTTTGCTAAGAGCTTTACTTGGGTAGCTGACCAACTCTCAGTAAGACTACATGATTAGTGTATTGCAGCCAGGGGTGCGATTCTACCAGTTTGCACCTATTCTCTAAAATCGGTTGTTAACATTCTAAGCAGTTTGGAGAACCGGTTGTTAGAAGAAATTACTGGCCTAATCCTGTAAGGAAGGCAGGAAGGAAACATTCTGGTGTTGCTTACAGAAACTGCCTCTCCGTTAACCCTTATTACGTTCTTGGCAGGACTAGACTTCCTGTCTCTGGAGTTTCTTTTCCCTCCTTTGCTGGTACTTTGCTTGTGTGGAGTGACCATTCAAAATTACAGTGGTACTGAAAAAAGTGACTTATGACCATTTTTCACACTTACGACTGTTGCAGCATCCCCACAGTCATGAGAGGCCAGGTGAAGAGATGCGTGCCTTGATGTGAGTGATGTTGAGTTGGCCATGCCCAACCAATAACATGACCACCAAGCCATGCCCACCACCTAAGCCACGCCTACAGAACAGGTTGTTAAAAAGTTTGAATCCCACCTCTGATTGCAGCCTTATATGAAAAACAATCAAATGCTTCCTGAATGGGTTGGATAATAACACTTGCTGGCTGGGGATGAGTGGAATTGTAGTCCATCCAGAGGCACCAAGGCCAAGGAAGGCTGGTTTAGTTTGAGGACATATTTATTGAGGAAAGATCTAACTTCCCTCCACTACTATGAGAAATATTCTTAATGGGATTAAAATAAGCAAGTTTAGAAAAGAAAATACCCCAGTCTGAACATACCCATTGGAGTAAAACATGACATCCATAAGGAGTGTAGCAACAGAGGGAAGGGTATCAGGGTCCAGGCTGGTGACACAGAACATGTTACTCGGACTGGAAAGGGGGTGGATGACAGGCCTTTGAACTGGAAGAGAGGGAGAGAGAGACAGCAAGGTTGAAGGCTTCATAATGAAAAAATAAAACTGCAGTATGGATTCCACATTTCTAGCACTGCTAGAAATACAATAATGCAAATATTTTTTTACAGACAGAAAACTAACATGACAAGGAAACTTTTCTTGGAATGTTAGTTTTCTACACACAACGTAAGAGTATTCAACCATCCCCATGTCCCAAGTTGCAAGACTAACGGAAGACTGCATGCAATGGCAACTTGTTTGTAGTGCCAGAGGATGCAATCCTATGTGCCAAATGAAAGCATCTTGAGGACTGATTATAAGTCAGATGTATGTACTATAGGTAGTCCTTGACTTACAACTATAACTGCTGTGGCTCTCCTTTTCTGTTTTCAGAGCGTAGGGGTTGAGAAACAAGTCTGTCCTTGAAAAACTCTGTACAGGCATAACAACCTTTTACCACCATTGCTACTGGTAGTAGTAATAAAAAAGGCAGAAAGTGGAGGAACATTTTTAGTTGCAGAATTCACTATCCACCAATTTCTTTGACATGCCCCAACAAGAAAACAAATGACTCCCTTCCAAAATAGGAGCACTAATTCTGCGTCCCTTTGGAGGCAAGAGAAAGGAAGAATGCTAAGAAACTCTTTAAAAGGTACCAGAAAAATGGGGGGGAAAAACTCCAGGCTACACCTTTATTCCCGGTTGGAATGACACAGAGTGAATTTCCCAGAGGGAAGGAGTTGAAAAGGAAGGATTCTTAGGCACTTATCAATGCGTTTGAAATATATTGTCTCCAGGGCTGGGCTGCTGGGGGTTTGCAGGGGTTCGGGAGAGCCCCTAGCTAAGATTCTGTGCAATTCAGAGAATCCCCAAATCCCACTTCTGGCTTTCCCTGCCCACCTCTCCCCTACCCTGAGTCCCCACACATCCCGTTTTGGATGCAGGTTAAGTGCAGGGCGTGCACAGAGGTTTGGGGAGGGCGAAAAATGTGCTTCCTGGAAGTTTGGGAAGGCTGGAAATGGGCCTGTTTCCAGCTTCCAGAGAGCCTCCAGGGCCCGGAAAGGCCATTTTCGCCCTTTTGGAGGCTCAAGGAAAGTCTCCGGAGTACAGGGAGCATGACCCCCCCCACCCGCCATGGTGCAGGAGGCTGACACCCACTCAGCAACCAGGCAGAGAACCCTTTGCTGAAATTTTTGAAGCCCACCCCTGATTATCTTCCCTTAGGCAATCAGCTTTTATGAGTTGGATGAGAAAAGAAGAACTGGCCCAGAAGTGGGACAGATGAAGAAGGCAAGGGAGTTCTTTACCTAGTTTTGGTTTCATGAATCCATTGGTTATCCCAAGGTTATCGGCTGCCACAGTCTCCCCATTCACGACTTTGAGGATGGTGAACTCAGAAGCCAGGGTGTGTGTGACAAAGGCCAGGTCCCTCTCGCGCACCTGAGGGGGGGGGAAAAATCTTCTTAGGGCAACGAACATCATGTCAACTTTCAGGAATTGAACTCTTCATCAATGGAATCAATTGATCTGGGATAGGAGCTGGGAGTTCTTGTAGATCACAAACATTTGCACTTTGTGTGTGAAAGCTACCTCCAGACTGGGCTATAGAGGCCATGTTTATATTATAAGGTTATGCCCTGTTCCTATCTTTTTTTTATCATGGATGGGTTGACATAAGAGGCTCAACTCTTAGCTCTGTGTTTTTTTAAATACAGTTACTGCCTTCACACCATATGCTATGCCTGAATAATTACAACATTGAACAATGCCTTTTCTTTGGGTCTCTTGAAATGTTTGACTGACCAGGTAAGATTTCTAAACTATTGATGAACTATTCTAAATTGAAGTAAGAGTTCAGAGTTCTGAACTTCACAAATGACAATTAAGTAGGACTTTCTCTAAAGCACTTCACGTTCCTTATTCACAATTACTTAGCAGCCAAACCTGTCCTGTATTATTGGAAACTTCTTAAACCTGCAATCGCTCAACAAATATTGGTTGTTAAGCAAGACATTTGTTGAATATACATGATCACAGAATAGAACAGAATAGAATAGAATGAACTAGAAGGGGTCTTGGAGATTTTCTAGTCCCTGCTAAAGCAGGGGAACCTATAGCATTTCAGATAAGTGATTGTCTAGTCTCTTCTTAAAAACATCCCATGATGGAGCGTCCACGATTTCTGAAGGCAAGCTGTTCCACTGGTTAATTATCTTCACTGTTAGAAAGCGTCTCTTTAATTCCAGGTTGTTTCTCTCTTTGATTAGTTTTCAACCACTGTTTCTTGTCCAGGTTGGAAACTAATCAAAGGGAGAAGCAACCTGGAATCATAATGTGTCACAAACTACTGCAATACAAATGCTGATGGACAGGATTGCTTCTTCTTACTTTTCTATTTCCACCCCTCCATTCTTAACCCAAAACAGATCTTCTATCTCCACCAAGTGGTTTATTTGATTTTTCTGCAAACAGTCCTCATTTAGGGACTGCCCTGTACAGTGATTGTTCATAGTAGCAATGAAAAAGTAACTTTGCACCCAATCCTTGTGTTTATGACTTTCACAAATCTCTAAAGCAAAGCAACCACTTCATTTAAATGACCAAGTTGTTGGTCCCAATTGTGGTTGAAAACGAGGACTAGTTGTACTAAAAAAGCACTCAGCATTCAATGCCTGAACACTTGGGTCCTTGCTCTGCATGGTTGATATAAAAGTAATGTCATTTGTTGCATGGAAATACAGACAGTGTTTCATCTTTTTTATTAGATAACATTTTTTAAAAGGTCCTAAAAATGAACTGGAGGCAGTACAGACATATTTGCAAAAGACAAGAATGCATTGTCCTGCTTATTCAAAGAAGATGAGAAAGGTCTGAAGGATAACAATATAAGTTTCTAAACATTTAACCAATAATCACAGATGATCTCAAAATGTGGGTGGTAATGTATATGTGGTCAGATGGTCCTGGTTAAACTGCGATCTGGGACAACTAGGGAAAAATGCAAACTAATGGTTTTCTGAGCCGAGAAGTTTGGCTCAGCTGAGTTCAAGAACAGGGATCTCCAAATTTGGCATCTTTAAGACTTGTGGACTTCAACTCCCAGAATTCCTCAGCCAGCTTTGCTTAAAGTGGCTAAGATTGGAGACCCCGGTTCAAGAAAACAAACAGGAGTGTCAAAGCTTACTAAGCGCATTATAGAATTTATCATGAATCCAAGGAAAAATCAATGGGAAAATAACATAATAATTTAGCTTCACCCCTTCAAATGTGTGCTTAATTCTTATAAGGATGCCTGTGGAGATTCTCAATCATCCAGGTCATGGATGTCCCAGAGTTGCTTTTCAAAAGGTAATTTTCTTAATCCAGGTGCCTTTTGAAAAACAACTGTTGGGATACTTATAAGGATCTTGGTGGAAAGAATATGCCTCCTTCTCCCAGCATTAGTTCACATCAAGTTTTCCTTACCAGAATAAAGTCTGTCTGATAGGTGGAGAGCATAAATACTGAGATATTCTGACTGGCTAGCGGAGCTATGACTGATTTGGCAATTTTGGTCACACCGATAGGCTGAGAGCCGGAGAAGCCACCTCCTCCCGAGACGACGTTGAGGGCCAACCATGTTGCATCTGCTACGCTCAAGTGTTCTGATGAAGGGAGCTCTGAAACAGAGAGGTGAAAAGGCACAGAAAACAGTTTTATTTATTGCCTTTTAAGGAAAAAAGAATAAGCATTACCCTGTTAGATTGGAACTCTTGGCTCACCTATAATCACTATTGCTATTTATGCTGCTAAGAGCCAATTTGGTCTAGTGTTTAAGGCACCAGGCTAGAAGCCAGGAGACTGTGAGTTCCAATCCCGCCTAAGGCATGAAAGCCAACTGGGTGACTTTGGGCCAATCATTGGGAGATTGTGAGTTCTGGTCCCGCTGGGTGACTTTGAGCCAGACATTCAATCTCAACCCAGCCCGGCTCATAGGGTTGTTGTAGCGGAGAAAGGAGGAAGACGAAGAAGAGTATTATAAAAGTTAATAGATGCAAGATAAAAATCAAATAAATAAACATTGGAATTCTTTAATGGAATACCCTTCCTACCTGACTGAGGTAATGGGATGAGGAGGATTTTATAGGCAACCTGGGGCTATGACATGTACGGCTTTAAAGGTCACAGTCAACAGCTTGAATTGAACCCAGAAGCAAAGCAGCATCCAACGTGATTTATGCAGCAGAGGTGTTATATATATGCAGTCCTTGGGGTACCCAAGATTACTCAGACTGCTTTTGTAACAGCTGAAACTTCCGGTTACTTTTCAAGGGTAAATTAGAACAGCTTAGGTTAAACAAAAACAATTTTCTATTTATGGAAAGACAGATTTTTATTAAGTTCTGGAGCAAACAGGCTTGCATAAATATACATGCACACACGTGTTGGTGTGTGTGTGTTTCCTCTAACCTTTGGTTGCTGGATTGTAGTAAAAACAGAATTTATCCCACATGTTTGAGTCACGCAAGGCCTCCATAACTATTTTCCAAACAGTGATGATTCAAGCATTAGGAGTCAATATTTACAAAGAAAACAAACTAAATTTAAATAATGTTGCATTTTCTCCAATTGATCCTTATTATTAGCAACCTCCCTTACGAGCCCTGCATCCAAATAATGATTAAAATGCTTCCTTTAAAAAAAATAATCCAAGGGTGAAACCCATATTCTGCATTAGCTTCCTTGGATAGGTGGAATTTGAGTTCCATTAAGAACACAAAAGTCAAAAAGTTATTCAATTTTCTCTTAGGCCAATATAGCAATGTTGTAAGCCATCCAGATTCTTTGTGGCAGCAAACAAATTTAATAAATAAATAAATAATAAATGCATCTTTATTTTGGTAATCAAAACAACGTATGAAATACGTGCATACATATATATTTGCCTCCATATGCATATGTTTGCAGAACTGGATTTCACAACTTCTGAAACCAAAGCTTGCTACCCTCTCATTTGCCTAAAGCAGACTGCATCTCCTAAACAAGGCATCTATTATTAAAATAATAATAATAGAAAATGATTGAATTGCAATTTTTGGATGCAAGATTGGCAGGCTTGATGGGTGGAAAAGTACAATTCAGGTTTATAGTAAAACAAACAAAATTTAGAAAGTGATTAAGCGTAGCTGAGAATGACCTAATTGAATGTGTGGGTGGATTTTTCTGTTCAAGAGACTGTGAAATATACAGAGTACAAAAAGTGCTCTGAATTCCAAAACACAGCATTACCAGATTGGGGGTTCCAAAAGGCAGAAGAATGTATTAAAAAAGGAAGTAAACAACCAGGCTGCTCAAATGCCTTTGGTGAGGGAAGAGTGGGACTCCTGCTTGCCATTTTTTATTTAACCAATAAATAAATAACATTAATAATAACACTGGAGCACCACTTGATAAATCAATCAATCTTGGATTGATTTGCTTGTAATCTGTTCATTTGATGGTTGTGAGCCATCCAGAGTCCTTGAGAGTTGAGTGGCATACAAAGTTAAATAATTATACTGGCGAGATCCAGGAGAAGAGCCTTCTGTGCCATGGCACCTGCCTTCCATGGAGGATCTGTATACTGCATGAGTCAAAAAGAGGGCTGTGAAAATATTTATAGACCCCCTCACATCCCGGACACAAACTATTTCAACTCCTTCCCTCAAAACGATGCTATAGAGCACTGCACACCAGAACAACCAGACACGAGAACATTTTTTTTCCCCAAAAGCCATCACTCTGCTGAACAAATAATTCCCTCAACACTGTCCAACTATTTATAAAGTCTTCACTACTATTACTGCTAATCTTCTCATCACTCCTTATCACCCATCCCCTCCCACTTGTGACTGTATGACTGTATGACTGTAACTTTGTTGCTTGTTTTCTTACGATTTATATTGACTGTTTCCTAGTATGATTTGATTGCTTATTGTACCCTATGACTATTATTAAGTGTTGTAACTTATGATTCTCAACTCCTGACAAATATATCTTTTCTTTTATGTATACTGAGAATATTTACATCAAGACAAATTCCTTGTGTGTCCAATCACACTTGGCCAATAAAGTATTCTATTCTATTCTATTCTATTCTATTCTATTCTATTCTATTCTATTCTATTCCTATTCCAATTCCAATTCCAATTCCAATTCCAATTCTATTTCTATTCTTTGGAACATATTCTTATTCCCTATGGGTGAGATCTGCTCCCACCTCCTGACCTTCTATAAGAGCCTGAAGATGTGGTTCTGCCATTTGGCTTGGAGCCCTAATGGAGGCGTCTCATTCTGGAGGAGGTTGATGGACCAAGAGAGGAGGCCACCTCCCTCTCTGCCCATCCTGCTCCATCCCTCCCCAACTTTTAATTATAATTCAATTATCCTGTTTATCTTTATTATTAGAAATATTTATTTTTATGGTTTAATTATTTTTAATGTTGTAAGATGCCAGGAGTCTGTTTGTGGGAAGATGGCTGGCAAACAAATTTAACAAGCAAGCAAACAAGCAAATAAATTTTAAACATATAAAGAACGGTTAAAGTAATTGAGTATGTTTAGTTTAATGAACAGAAGGGCTAGGGCAGGGGTGGCTAACCTTTTTGGGCTCCCATGCTGATAATTACATGCACCAATAATCTGCATCTGTCATCATGTAACTGTGACTGATTTTACCATCTTTTTTTGCAACAGTTATTAAGTGAATGAAGCAGTCAATAAGTGGATATGTTTTATGCCCATGGGTATTTTTTATCAGAAATTGGAACTAAATTCTGGAGAAAAAAGCTTAATACCACAGTCATGTGACAACAAGATGCTGAGAAGAACCATAAATGTAAGGTAGTTGTCAAGTGCCCCAAATCTGATTGCATTGTGGGAACTTCAAAGTCAAGTCATACAAACCATCATAACTTTCAATACTTGCTAAGTGACTCATCGTTAAGTGAGGACTACCTGTACATCCTGTCCTCCCAGACTCTACCATGTGGTCTTTGACCATCCTGTTCCCTGTTTTGCAGTTAGCTGCCCTGTGTACTTTATTATTAGTACTGTGTATTCTATCTATTCCAGGGCTGTCAAACATGATTTCATTGAGGGCCGCATCAAGTTGTGTTTGACTTTGGGGGGCTTGGATGGACGTGGCCAGCTCAACATCACTCATGTAGGGGATACCTAAAGAGGCCTGAGTGCTCTGCCAGTGAAAATGGAGCTAGGGAGGACCACACACGATCCTCCTGACCACTGGGTTTGCTGGCAGAGGGTTTCAGGAAGCCATCGTGGCCGAAAATGGAGCTCAGGAGGGCCCTCCTGAGCTCCATTTTCGCTGGCAGAGGCACCATGGGCTGGTCCTTCACTGTTTCCAGGTTGTCCCGTGGGCCAGATCTAAGTACCCCGTGGATTGGATCTGGCTCACGGGCCTTGAGTTTGACCCCCTTGATCGATTCCATCCTTATTTCCTGCTATTCAAAATATGCTTGTTTTTCTAGTGTTCAAACCTGAATAATTACTATCCAAACATATTAACTTTCATATGCCTGCCAAGAGACATACAAGCATCAAAGTTGAAACTGTTTACTTAGCATATAATATTCCATAGTATAATTAATTTTGGAGCATTAGTTCCACTCCAGGGTTTAAATTCTCAAGAGTTCATTGAAAAATTTAACATCTTCTAATCAATCCAATTGTTTTAGGCTACATAATCTAAAAATGAATGAATGAAATAACAGGTCAGTCAGGCACAATATTATCCAGCAAGCTAACTGTAAATATACCTCATATTTTTGGCTAATGCATCTAGTTTGGGTCTATTACCTTACATTGCTAACAAGAAATACTGAATTTTCTAGAATTGTACTGAAGCCGTAGGCTGCAAAAAAAGAGAATCTTATAAATAATATAAGCATTTTTAATACCTCATCTTTTTATACACATGGTGTACCTACTTTGTACAAACTTTAATTGCAACCTTTTTTGTCTTTTTGGTTATTTATTGTTACATGATAAATCTTAACATGAATCTGAACAAAAGCAAACAACAGCAGCAGCATTTAATAAGGGCTGTTTTACCCATACAAGTACGTCACTTGATTAAATCAACCCTGACAGCCAAATATGTGGACTAATTTCCTTGAAACATAACCAGTTTTATATATTTTCATTGCCAGCTATGAAGTATAATAGAAACAGGTATTACGGAGTAGGAACACATTTTTTGGGGGAAAAAGAGTGCATATACACAGACATGTAGTTCTCAACTTAAGTCATTCGTTTCAAAGTTACAATGGCATTAAAAAGTGAATAACCACAGTGGTTAGGATGCAGTACTACAGGCTACTTCTGTTGACTGCTGGCTGCCTGCAGTTTGGCAGTCTGATTGTCACCAGCTCAAGGTTGACTCATCTTTCCATCCTTCCGAGGTCAGTAAAATGAGGAGGCAGATTGTTGGAGACAATATCTGTAAACTGTTTAGAGAGGGCTGTAAAGCACTATGAGACAATATACAAGTCTAAGTCCTATTGCTGATGACTGTTTTTCACACTACAACCATTGCAGCATCTCCATGGTCACATGATCAAAATTTGGATGTTTGGCAACTGGCATGTTGAAACAAAGGACTGTCCTTAAAAGATGTAAGGTCATTTATGATAAAGCAAAAAGGTTTTTGGAATGCAGGTATGAACATGAACCCTGCTACAACTCATTAAAGCAGCTATGTCTTTTTTTTTTTTTTAATCATATGGAGTCCCTCTGCAGCTATAGTACAATCCTGGGAAATGAGATGTTTGGTTTCAGGCACTGCAAACAGATGTTATGTTGGCAACTTTTCTTTCTCTGCCTTTTCCCTTCCACAGCACAGCCTTAAAATGCAAGGCATCTGTGTCGTTCTTGTGGAGAAGTTATCCTTTGGGTTCTAGTGGTTGAATTTTACGTAACTTATTTGAAATTAGAATGGATCTCAGTTGTTAAATAATGCAACAAAATAATTTCTCTTCTGTCCTGAAATATATAGGTAGTTCTCACTTAGAGATCACTTGTTCAGCAACTGCTCGAAGATGGCTTTGAACAAGATGATTTATGATTGGTGCTTGAATTTGTAGCTGTCACAGCATCCTCACAATCAAGTGATGGAGTGTGATTCAGGCAGAAGGCAATTGGCATGTAATTATAATGGTTGCAATGTTCCAGGTCATGTGAGCACCATTTGTGACCACCACCACCAACAAGCAAAGTCAGTGGGGAAACTAGCAGGAGGTTGAAGATAGCAAGCAAGTGATATTGCACCTAATAACTATAATTGGAACTTCCAGAATTGCTACTGTTAAGTTGGCACAATTCTGTCATTTTTCACTTTATGGCGTATTGCTTAGGAATGGAGTTCCCAGGCTTAATTCATTGTTAATTGAGGACTATCTGCATTGCTGAGATGAAATAACAGCTTGGAGGAGCAGGAAGTGAAACTCTCTGTGTGGTAGGATCCACTCAATTGGAAAATTCCTGGGCAAAGGATTACTTAATTTTAGAGCTGTTTGCACACTAGCAACATTTGCCCTCTTTTTGGATTTCCCAACCATCCTTGAAGTAATAAAAATATTATTATTATTATTCTTACACAGTATCATGGTTGCATGATTCTAGAAAACCCTGTAAGTCACTGTGGATGGGGTGTGGGTCCTGCAGAAGTGGAGGTCTTTTTGCATCAAGTTCTGGTTAGCAGACTTTTGAGTTCTAATAGTAACAGAAAGTCGATAAATGCCATGTTGTACCTTAAGATTCTTTCATTTAGAAGAACAGGGGGGAAAGTCTCTTACTAATTAAATTGCTTTAAGCTTCGGCTGAGCTATTCAAAATCCAACCTTCTGTTTTCATCAAGGTAAAAGAGAAACATTAATGAAAGAAACAATAGTTGGAAAGGAAACAGCTTGGGGCTTAGGAGACTTTTAATTGATTCATTATATGTCATCAAATTGTTCTTGACTCTTAGTAATCATAGATAAGATTTTCTCCAGGATGATCTGTCCTTAAGCTGGCCCTTCAGGTTTTCCAATGGGACATCTATCGTCACTGGTTATCCTCTTCTTCTCATCTATGATTAGAATTAGCATTAGAACCTTCTCATTTATTAGACTGCCTCTCTCCAATTGTTTCTGTCCAACTGGCAAGATCTAACTAAGTTGAATCACCATGTTCTAGGTCAGGAGTATCAAACTTTGAGGGTCAGATCAGCATTGTAGTTACTCTCTGTGGGCCAGTGGGGGCGGGAGAATTAGAATTAGAATAACTTTATTGTCATTGTACAAGTACAACGAAACTGTGGATGCACCCCAGCAACTGTTCGCAATACAATAAAACCAAAGCACTTAAAAATGAAGATAAGAAAAACAGAGTGCCCATGTCTCCGTTTGCAATTTGACAGTACAATATCTACGAATATACACAAAATATACATCCAACACTGACTAACGCTTAGCTGAGTATAAAACACAAGAGATGGGACAGACGCCTCCAGCAGCGCTCTCCTAGCCAAAATAGGGTTGCACAGAGGTCCCCCACGAAGCTCCCCGCACCCTGTTTTTAGGCTGGACAGATTCCTGCAGTACTTTGCCAGCCAAAACGAGGTGCACCTTATTTTTGGCCTCCATGGCTTCTTGCAGCATCTCCCAGCCAAAAACGGGCCACAAAGGACCTCTGTGCGGCCTGTTTTTGACTGACAAGAGTGTTGCTGGAGGCTGAAAATGGGCTGCGCAGGGGCCTCACGAGGCCTCCATGCAGCTTGTTTTAGCCAGCAGAGGCACTGAAGACCAGTCCTTTGATATGTCTGGGCCAGCCCCGGCGGCAGATTTAAGCACCCCACAGACTATATCTGACTGCGGGTGTTTAGTTTGACACCCGTTCTAGGTATTTTCAGCAAAACAAAGGTCCCTTGCAGGATCCCAAAGTCAGGTCTTCTTTGCTGCTGTCCTGAACCTATAGATAATCATTCTTCCCAAATCCTTAAGGTCCTGACCCTGTTGTCATTTAGAAAATACTGTGAAGACAGGGCTTCAGGAGGAGCACGGATGACTGAGTGAAACAGTGCTTTTTTGCAGTGGCCGAAATAGGAACTGGTGAAGGGCACAGCTCCTCAGAATTCCTCCTCAGATTAAGGAGAAGACAAGGATCACCCATATTTAGCTCGATACAGATTCTCCAGATTTATTTATAAGTCAGGAGAGATATCTTCTGCTTGATTTCTTAGAGGAAAAGCTTGAGTATAAAATTGAACTTTTTAATTAAAATAAAAATATAAATGTTAGTATTTCTGATAGTTTATTTCTTTATTTAACAAATTTATTGGCTGCCCAACTTATCTCACGGTAACTCTGAGAGACTTATAATATTAAGTTCTTAATGGATTTTTGCTGATTAGAATGATCTGTTTTGTTTTGTAATTTGACTATGGATAAGGCATGAGATATGGGAAGAAGAGATTTTTTAAAAAATTAAGTACTAGGGAAGGTGTTACAGGTTGTCCACAATTTATGACTGCTAGCTTGATGGCAATCTGATGTTACAACAGCCTTGGAAAACTTGTGTTTGCACTTATGTCCATCATATCACCCCCACATCCTCATAATTGCAATTTGGAGGCTTGGCAATTGGCTCATGTTTACAGCCAACTGCAGCTTCCTACAAGTCACATGATTGCGATTTTCAAGTTTTGCTGATTTCTGCCAAAAACACTACTGTAAAAATTGTTGTAAAATTGGGTCTGACTAAACTGCAACGACTTATGACAGAATTTACAATTCCAATTGTGGTCATAAATGTGCAAATTAGTCAGATTGTTTATATTTGTTGGGAGGTGGGTAGGTAATCTTTTATATATTTTCTCTTTTCTGTTTTTTTTTTCTTTCTGCTTTTTATTTTTTAGTTTGCATTAGTTTATCTTTCTATTTGCAAACTTTAATAAAATAATTGAAAATAAAAAACTGCTTTGAAGATCAAAATGGGACAACTCAATACAGTCTACTTGCCAAAGTCAACTTGTCACAGGACAGTTCAGCAAATACAGAAGTTTAATTAATTTCAACGGAACCGTGGCCAATAAGAATAAAATAAAGTCAATCCAGAAATGTAAAAGCTACAATCATTTTGACAAAAATACCATCACCGATAAAAGTAACCGAATGAAATGATTAATACATTTATTATTGTATTAATTTATTATTGTATTAAGAAAATTTCTCACAGCAAGTTGGCCACAGCAAAGTGACTGTGGAGAGTTGTCTATGGTGAGTTGTCCTAGACCCCTTGAACACTTAGCCCTTCCAGAAGATTCTAGGGTAGGATGATTTCAGTGAGTTACCAGGCACTGCTTTTCCTCGATGTAGGATGTGTTTGTGTGTATATGTCGAAATACTCAAACATATATATCGTAGTATAGATACCTTTTCTTCCATTTTAAATGTTTATTATTGTTTTACATCAGTTACAGCTGCTTTGCCAAATGAGGAAACTAACACATAGATGAGATAAACAAATTTAGGTATGCATGAATTGGGTAAGGAATTGCATTGTGTATTAGCTCATCGCAGCTACTGTTTCAACAGTAATCTTACTCCAATTAAAGCACTCTAGAAAGGCATCACATTTGTCATTGAATATGCAAAGATATATTTTTCTAATGTGTGCAGAGGATCTTATATATAATTCAGTGATCAGCGGGTTCCACCAATCCATTAATGGTGATCCCCAATGCCTTCTATACCACAAGAAGGCTATATACCAAATTGGCTCTCTCATTAAAAGTGGAAATTAGGGGAGGCACCTAAAAAGATATTGTACTGTTAAGAAAATTGAAGGTTTTTTAATTGATATGATTTGGTCTTGTCTAGCTTTAGCTTTGTTTTGATTTCAAATTACAGTCTATATCAGTGGTCATTTTGAGAAGACATACTATAGTAGCAATCTCATTGTATTGTTGAACTATATTTCTAAAACATGAATTTGACATCTTATGAATAATGTTGGTTCTATCAAATCTGGGGCATGGCAAGAGCATATATTTTATGCAACTGCAACAAACTTAGTCTTTTGATTTTAAGGAATGGGTGCATGATATGAGTTTTTTATCTATTCTGTAAAATAGACAAAAAGTTTAGGATCCCTGTGTCCTAAAAATGAGAAGATATCACAGTATGTTCTTTATGGCCTTGCTTTTTAACGCCCTACTTTTTCTATAAGACTAGCTAAGTTGACTTCAAAATTACAGAAACTAAAAACGTGCAAAGGTTCAATGCTTGCCCAATTCACATTGATATAAGCCAGGAGAATTCTTGTGGCTAGATAGACTCTTGACCGAAAAGTAGTAAACTCTTTATCTGAGATGGTTGTTCTCTTCCACTGAAAACACAGTTACAGAAAATCTCAATGTATTGTTGAATTCACATATGGGAGTGGGGAGGGAGGAGGGAGGAGACACCTGCTTAGGCAGTCAGATCAACTCTGATGATCAATGGTGTGACAGATGTTGCAGCCAGATTGTCCTCACATCTGAGACTGGTAGCTGATGGCCTAAATCTTTGCAATGTAATCCAAATTGTCTGCCAAGACAAACCAAAAAGTGACGCAGCCTCATTGCCTCTGTCTGAATGAAATAATCAGTGTCTGCCTACACAGTTGTGCTTTGGCACCAACTGTTTGGTTGTGAAAAGTGCCAAGTGTGGATGTGTCAGGAGGAATGCAGCAGCGCCTAAAGTTAAAATTAGGACCTTTATACTGTGCCTCTGTTTTATCTCGTGGATAAACAACATATGTCAACAGTATTGGAATAAAGAGCTCGTCAGCTGGAGATTATGAAGAAACAACCAGCATCTGAAATATTGCTGTGTTCGACTATTTCAGGTCTCTTTGGGAGCCAAAAGGCTAACAATTTTATTGTAGCTTCATTTTGGGGGCATGGTGGTTATGATCATACTACCTGAATCCTTAACAGGGATAGTGGAAGTTGTAATCCTGGAGGCCAGTGGATTGAAAAGAAGCAGATTCTGATATATATTCTTTATCAGATTCAGTTTTGCATATTTTTAGGAATAAGAAATCCAAAGCCTTCATCCTGGTCTAACACATGCTTTATTTAAATAGCCAACTGGATATCTTTGGAGCGCACACAAATGTAATCTCTTCAGTTGCGTCTGACTCTTGGCGATTCAATGGACCAGGTGTCTTCCGATCTTGTACTTACTTCTTTGAGTTGTTCTATGTTCTGGCTGGTGTCAGCTTTGATGGTGTCTGTGATCTTTGTTGGCCTGGTTTCTTTTTACTTCTAACTCATCCAAACATGATTGCTTTCTCCAGTGAATCCCCACACAAGACATGGCCAAAAAAAATGAGACGCGGTTTTGTGTTTTTGTCTTCCAGTGACATGCCTGGTGTTATGCACTTCAATACTTGTTTGTTAGTCACCTTTGCTGTCCAAGGAATACGCAGAAGCCTCCTCCAGCACCATAGCTCAAATGAATCGATTTTCTTCCTGTCTTGCTTATTTAAGGCCCAACGTTCACAATCATAACCAGGGTGAGAAGGACACAGCCTTCTCCCACTGTTATTCTCCCTCAACAGGTATTTGCAAGCATGCCGACAAGCTAGGAAGCAAGGTCTCAATAGGCCTGCCATTGGTGAATGTATGCACTCTTTAAAGCCGTTCAACTACTACCATGTTTTCTGCTAAAGAATTCAACGGATTACCAATAGAGGAGAATGTTTGTTGCTCAAAGTTGAATTGTGGGGTCCTTGCTGCTCTCTGAGCTTGGCGTTTTTCTTGCAGATGTTTCATTACCAAACTAGGAAACATCACCATTTGGTGATGAAATATCTGCAACACCCCCCCCCCCCAAGCTCAGAGAGCAGCAAGGACCCCACAATTCAACACATTAATTAGACCCATGGGAAGAAGTCCTCTCGGGAGGGCGGAGCTGGCATCGCGAAGATACGGCATGCAATCTCGAAGGTCTGAGATTGCAGCCGATATCTTTACCCCTGGACAGTCCAAACGGACCTAAACCGGGAAGAAGTCCTCTCTTTGATCTGTTTTAAATCTCCTTCCAAACAGCTTCCTTGGATGGGCCTTGGTTCTAACATTTGGAGAAAGGAAACGTCTCCCTGCCATGTAGGTTTTTGCAATAATTGCTTTTTCTTCTCTTTCCAAATGTGAAGACCAGAACTAATCTTAAACTTTTGGCACAGTTTTTTTATGTTCCATTTTATTCTGCACATAAAAACTCAGAGATCCTGCTGAATCCAGCCAAGACTCGCCTCAGTCACCCATTATGACTCTTGCTGAGACCAATTAGATGCCTCTGGGATGTTCACAAGCAGGAGATGGACGTATTCCCCTCTCCCGTAGTTGTCCATGGAGATTCTCTCCTGTAATTCTCCTCCTGCAGCTGGTATTAAAATACATGTTGCTCTCATCCTTAAGGTAACTTTAAGACTCCACAATCTATTTTTTTTTAAAAAAAAATCCATTCAATCGTGTCCGATTCTCAGAGACTGCCTGGACAAGTCCCTGCAGTTTTCTTGGCAAGGTTCTTAAGAAGTGATTCACATGGTCTTCTTTCTAAAGCTAAGAAAAAGTGACTGGCCCAAGGTCACCCAGCTGGCTTTATGCCCAAAGTGGGATGAGAAATCTCAGACTTTCTAGACTGATGCCTTAACCACTACATCAAACTGGCTCTTCTCAAGGTCCCTAGTCCATGTTAAATCACTTTTTCCCCACCTCCTTTGAATTTCTCTAGATCAAGGGTCTTCAAACTTGGCAAGTTTAAGCCTTGTGGACTTCAACTCCCAGAATTCCTGAACTAACATGACTGGACGAGGAATTCTGAGAGTTGAAGTCCACAAGACTTAAAGCTGTCAAGTTTGAAAACCCCTGCTCTAGATTATAAAGGAACTTATTAAACTTGTGTTTCCAACCTAGACTGAATTCACCTAGCGTCGCATCAGAATCCTCCACAAAACTATGTATTATATTTTTATAGGTATAAAATAATTGTAAACCATTCTCTCCCGCTCTCTCTCATGTCCTTGTCACTTAAACAGAGGAAAGAAATAAAATATAATCCTACTGAAATAAATCCTTTCTTATCCTTACTTACTATAAACCCTACTTATAAAACCTCAGTAAGACCACACTTGGAATACTGCATCCAGTTTTGGCCACCACATTACAAAAAAGATGCTGAGACTTTGGAAAAAGTGCAAAGAAGAGCAATTAAGATGATTAAGGGCCTGGAGGCTAAAACATATGAATAACAGTTGCAGGATTTGGGTATGGCCAGTCTAGAGAAAAAGAGGATTAGGGGTGGCATGATAACAGTATTCCAGTATTTGAGGGGCTGCCACAAAGAACTTATTTTCCAAAGCATCAAAAGGGAAGACAAGAAACAATGGATGGAAACTAATCAAGGAAAGAAGCAACGTAGAACTAAGGAGTGAGGACAATTAACCAGTGGAACAGCTTGCCTTCAGAAGTTGTTAGGTGCTTCATCCCTGGAGGTTTTTAAAGAAAAGACTGGACAGCCGCCTATCTGAAATGGTATGGAGTCTCCTGCTTGAGCAGTGGGTTGGACTACAAGACTTCTAAGGTCCCTTCCAGCTCTGTTCCCATTGAAATTTATTCATTTCTTAATAAACTAATCTTCACAAGCCTGGACATAACAGGCAAATTTTAAGCTCATAATTAGATCCTGTGGAACCAGTTAGGGAAGGATGCATTCTTTCCAATACATCCATTTTGCATTTTAACTGCTATTATGTAGCACTTCCTTCTAAACAATTTCCCAATACTTTTACAGATCCACTGGAAATAATACACTCTGTGATCCTTTCAGTTTAATATGCTATTAACGGCTAAAAGCTTTTAAATTTTATCACAGTTCTTAAAAAAAGAGGGTCCAACAATGATCCTGATGTAGACGATGCATCAAGTTTAATCTATTTGGTGTTAAAAAATCCAATGATGCAATAGTTTATAGAAATCGAGTTTCTGCAAGATGTACTTGGAATCCTAAAATCTTCAAGCTGGAAAGAGCTGTGTGGAGTATTGATTTCAACTCCCTGCTCTCCGCAGGAAACTTCTCAGACAGACTGGGCATCCAGACTCTGCTTAAAGCTTCAGTGAAAGGAAGCCCACTCCTTCACTTGTGTTCCCTACACGTACAAAGACACAAATATAGATTTCTGTGATGTCTGTACCCACATCTTTTTCTTAAATATACAGGTAGTCCTCAACTTACGACCCCAGAATTTTGGTTGCTTAGTAAGGCGGCTGTTAAGAGAGCCGTGCCTAATTTTACGACTTTTTTTTGCCATGGTTATTCTGAAAATCACATGGCCATTAAGCAAATCCAGCTTTGCCTGTTGACATTACTTGTTCAAAGCTGGCTGGGAAGGTCACAAATGGTGATCATGGGGCCAGGGGTGGGATTCTATCGGTTCGGACTGGTTTGGGTGAACCGGATGTTAAGTTTTCACCTGGTTTGCTGAACCGGTATTTCAACCGACTGGCAGGCCCTGCCCACCCAGCCCCTCCCCTCCCAGGAGTTTCCACCTGATGCCGGTAAGTGTAGGGTCTGTGCAGAGGCTCTGGGCCGGGGGAAAATGGCTCTTCCGGAAGTATGGAAATGGCCTGTTTCCGGCTTCTGGAGTGTCTCCAGAGCCCAGGGGAGGTGTTTTTACCCCCACAGAGTCCCAGGGGAGGCCTCCAGCCCATTGGGAGGGCAAAAAATGCTCCTCCCAGAAGTACCAGAAATGGGCCTGTTTCTGGCTTCCGGTGGGCTTCTAGAGCCCGGCGGAGGCCATTTTCACCCTCCCAGAGGCCCGGGAGAAGCCTCTGGACCTTTAGAAGGGCAAAAAATGGCCCTCCTGGAAGTTCTGGTAGGCCACACCCACTCAGCAACTGGGCAGAGAACCGGTTGCTGGGATTTTTGAATTCCACCCCTGCATGAGACCTCCGGATGCTGCAAGGGTTGTAAATACATGCTAGTTGCCAAGCACTTGAAATCTGATCTCGTGACTGTGGAGATGCTACAATGATTGTAAGAGTGAAGACCAGTTTTAAATTAAAGATGTGGAGTCTATGGCCTTAGATTCTCTCCCGAATTCCTCAGAACCACCTATAGGTCCATCAAGTGATGGTATTGCCAGTAGATAGTTAAAGAGCTGAAAGGAACAGAAGTTTAATTTGTAAAGAAAAGTTCTCAATCTCTGGAAATAATCATCTATGGGGAAATTACTGTTGCTTTTGAAGACCTTTGTTGAACCTGACTTGGCAGGACTTAAATAATTATTTGTACATTAGGTGAAGGCCCGATGGTTCATCTAATGAACTTCTTGGACTGATTTACTTTGACATTCTTCTTTTTGAACCTTCTGGATCTTCAATGTGTGTCTATTGACTACATATACTTATAGTTGGGCATATATAGATAACAAACTGTTGGCTTGCAAGGTAGTCTCCAGATTAGAGATAGTGGCCTGCCGAGAATAGCATGAGCATCCTTGGGATAAAACTTGATTTGGCTGTGCTTGGAGCATAACTAGCCAAAATACACAACAACGGATCCTTTGCCATTATCAAGAAATGTGTATGATCACAGATGGTAACCTTGACTTGTGGAATAAAAAGCAGGAATATGTGCATGGAAGTGAAAATGTAGGCTTAAATTATGAATGAAAAGGCTAATATATATGTCCAAATGTTGAGCTGGTATCATCTAGATCAGAGGTATCAAACTCAATTTTATTGAGGGCATCGGGGTTGTTTTTCACCTTGTGGTGGGATTGGGTGCCAGGGGGCATGGCTAGTTCAATGTCAATTGTGTCAGGGGCACTTGTGGCAGCCTGGGTGGGGCTGGGGAAATTCGGGCTCCATTGTCAGCTGTGATGGCCTCCTGCAGCCCTTTGCCAGAGAAAACAGAGCTATGGGAGGTCCGTGCATGGCCTTCCTAAGCTCCGTTTTCACTGGCAGAAGCACTGCAGGTGCACCCTGTGGGCTGGATCTGGCCCACGGGCCTTGAGTTTGACACCCTGATCTAGATTGTGTCAGAATGTAAGGAATTCATTAGATGGTGAAAATTGCATGTTATGTCCTTGGAACGATGCTAATAGAATGAATTTTTGGGGAAAAGACGTCAAAATATTTAAGGCAAAATGGTTTATTAGTCTGCTAACGAACTACAGGGAACTTTACTAAACTTACTTGAGATGATGTTGGGTAGAATTCTGGTGAGAAAAGACAATGAACAACATTTGGAAAACACGATGTAGGTTTGTACTAGATATGTTTGTGTGTGCTGACTATCAACTTATAAAACATTTCTATACCTGTTTTATAGTTGCCAACAGAAAAGAGGGGCAAAGAGCAGTGCAGCAGTTTAGAATCAAAAGTGCATTCCTTTCATATCTTGCAAAGATTATAACTAAGCGACTGGAGTTTCTGTAAATCTCTAATTGGAGAACATGATTGATGACTCTTGGTTATGGATGTGTTTCATTGGAGAATATGAATTATGATACACCCAGAGGGATGGAGGAAAACCAGGGTCAAGGGTGACAGTGAATTATGTGTCTCAGAATCGGCTACACACAGGTCATACTGACATGTTAGCTCCTAATAAATCCTCTGGAATTTTTGAAGCTTGGCTTGAAGCTCATGATTTAATTAGGGTCACTGCCAGAATCCTGACACTGAACAGTTCATTGAAAAATGTTATCGATAGATAATTCTCAACCTACAACCATTTTGGAGCCTGCCCATTACAATCATAAGTTATTATGGTTGTAAAGTGAACCCACAGTCATTAAGCCAACTCATTGGCGAAAATGTTATAAACTGCCGTCATGTGATTGTGGGACACTGCAAATGGCTGTAACTGTGGATTGGTTGTCAACTGTCAGAAATGCAGTCATGTGACTGCAAAGAGTGGGTGGCAGTCAGAACTTTGAAACCAGGTCTTACATATCTTTTGGGGAAGTCCAATGTAACGTAACATTTGTTAAGCAATTAGTTGCAAGCCGAGGACTACCCATATGTGGCAATGAGAATTATCTAAGTTGAATGGCTGTTTTTAAACTATTCACCAGAACCTGGTTTCCTGTTAATTAAATCCATTATGTAATGTCCTTCATTCTGAACGATGAAGAAAAGTTCTTGAACTTCTGTATGACATCCTTTTTTGGTACTGGAGAAGTGCCAGTTCTTTCAGTAAGGTGGAACATATTGATCATCTTCCATCCTTCTTCACGACAGCTGTGACAATTCCCCAATCTTTCTCGTGACCTTTCTCTGACCTTTTTCTTCTTTCTAAATCCTTCTTGAGGGCCCATTATACAAGGCAGGGTGTGTTTAAAACACCCAGATCCGGTCTGATGCAAAATGATGCATCCATTCATGTTGGGTTCTGATTTCACTTAGAGGAGGACTAAAGTGCACAAACCAGATTTGAGGTTTTCTTGGTTGGTTCTGCTGTGCCCTTGAGGTCAAAGGAGATCTCACTCTGGGTGTGAGCAATTCCTTATCCCCTTTTATATGCATGCCAAGATAGTGAGGCTGAGGTAACCACATAATACAATCCAAACTTGTTCAGCAGGTTCCTGTGTTGCTATAATTAGACCTGGAAAGATAACTCACCTTTGGCTGGCACTACTTCCTCTGATCAAGAATGTGTTTATATGAAACCCTAATGCAGAAGCCAAGAGGCAGCCCAGCCGCCAGCTGTTGTGTTGCAGGCGGACACACGAGGCAGACACGGATCTAAGGCTAACACTGCTTTATTTGAAGCATAACAGGTTACCGCGGCTGCCCGGCTGGGCTGGCAGCTGGCTGGCGGCAGCAGCTGATGCCGTTTGACAGCTCCTTTTATAGCCGGCTGTCAAACGGCATCAACCAATGGGAACAGTTGGTGCTCCCGCCAGGAATGCAGACCAGATTGAAGACTGCAGTTAGTCAGGGACACCACACCCCTTTCCCCTAACTAAGAGGATGCGCGGCCCTGCCTTCTGGGGACATGGTACAGAAAAGGAAGTTGAATTAGCTGCTGTTTTGCGCACCTGGCCTGAGAGGGAGACCCTGATAATCTTTGGTAAGTAACCATGCCTTAGTGACCTTCAGCACGTGGTGGAGTAGGGGTCCCAGAACCCCAAGGGCTGTGGGCCAGTACTGGACAGTTGCTTGTTTGGAACTGAGCTGCAGAAATGGCAGGCACGCCTCATTTGGGCGAGCAGGGTGCGAGTTCAGCTGTGGCTTGCATGAAGAGAGATGCATACAGCACTCGGCCATGTGGAACCCGTCTCCTCTTCCTCCCCCTCCCATAAAGGCAGAAGGCGGGGGACCGCTGAGCTAGGGAGTTGACTACGAAGGTCAAGTCCTAAGGGCCAAAAGAGGAGCAGGCACGTCGTGCTCCCTCGGCCCCCTTAGGACAGGACAATCCAACCTCCCACCTACCCAGCTTTTCACCCCCCTGGGAGAGTACCGTCACTGCCAAGGAAGCAAGCCCAGGTGGGAAGGACCCTGAAGGTGGGTGCGCGGAAGGACCCTAATGGTGGGTGCGCACCTCCTTATTCAGCACCTGACACCCACCAACCCCTACATACAGGACCCCTTCCCCCAGAGTCACTTGGAAGGGGGGGCAGAGAGACCCCTTCCCCCAGAGTCACTTGTCTGGAACGGTAGACCGGGTACAGTGGGGAAACCTCAGTGCAGCTGAGTAGACCGGGTAGAGCAGGGAAGCCCTCGGCCCATATGAGTAGACCTGGTAGAGCAGGGAACCTTTGCCGTGGCTGAGTAGACCGGCTGCGAGTAGATCAGCTGTGGTAGACCGGCTGCAAGTAGACTGGCTGCGAGTAGACCGGCTGCGGGTAGACCGGCTGCGGGTAAACTGGCTGCGAGTAAATCGGCTGCGGGTAGACCGGCTGTGGGTAGACCGGCTGTGAGTAGACCAGCTGCGGGTAGATCAGCCGCAGTAGTCCGGCTGTGTCCCGGCTTTCGGAAACGCCTGTCAGAGACATTTGCTCCTCAGCTAGGGAGGCTTTTGGACCTCTGCGCTCTCGGTAGCGCCGGCAGGGGTGCCTTTTGGGCGACGACTGATCCTCGGCTAGGGAGGCTTTAGACTTTTGCGCTCTCAGGAGCGCCGGCGGGGGTACCTTTTGGGCGACGTCTGTTTCCTCAGCTTTGGAGGCTTTAGACTTTTGCGCTCTCGGGAGCGCCGGCGGGGGTGCCTTTCGGGCGAAGTCTGTTTCCTCAGCTTTGGAGGCTTTAGACTTTTGTGCTCTCGGTAGCGCCAGCGGGGGATACCTTTTCGGGCGACGTCTGTTTCCTCAGCTTTGGAGGCTTTAGACTTTTGCGCTCTCGGTAGCGCCAGCGGGGGATGCCTTTTCGGGCGACGTCTGTTTCCTCAGCTTTGGAGGCTTTAGACTTTTCGCGCCCTCAAAAGGGCACTCTTTGTAGCACCAGCATGGGGTGCCTTTCTCCTCCAGTCAGGGAGGCTTCGATCTTCGCGCCCTCAAAAGGGCGCTCTTTGTAGCACCAGCGGGGGGTGATTCAGTCTCGGTGGCTTCGGCTCTTTTAATCAGTGACTTTTGCTCGGTTGTTTTCGTCCGGTTGCCTCTCAATTGTGCATCCCACCTTCGTCGCCAGTGTTGTGTTGCAGGCGGACACACGAGGCAGACACGGATCTAAAGGCTAACACTGCTTTATTTGAAGCATAACAGGTTACCGCGGCTGCCCGGCTGGGCAGGCAGCCGGCTGGCGGCAGCAGCTGATGCCGTTTGACAGCTCCTTTTATAGCCAATGGGAACAGTTGGTGCTCCCGCCAGGAATGCGGACCAGATTGAAGACTGCTGTTAGTCAGGGACACCACACCAGCCAAAGTGGCAGATTTTTTTTTTCAAGCACAGATGCAAGCTGCTTTCAAGCTCTACTAATCTGATAAGAATACGCAGAGAGCTATGGGTAAACAGTAAAAGTTAGACTGAGGCGGGTTGTTGTCAATCTGGAGAGAGGGAGAGCAACGAAAGCTCTTTGTTCCTTTAGGTCAGAGATATTTAATCCCGGGGATATTGAGCCATGCAGAGAAGATTGGAATCATTGGAGCCCTGAAGGATCTGACTTAATTTTTTAGATTATCCCCCCCTCACCCTATATTGTGCAATAAAACACAATAACAGAGTTGGAAGGGACCTTGGAGGTCTTCTAGTCCAACCCCCTGCTCAGGCAGGAAAGTCTATATGATTTCAGACAAATGGTTGTCCAATCTCTTCTTTAAAACCTCCAGTGTTGGAGCACCCACAATTTCTGGATGAAAGCCATTCCACTGATTAATTGTCAAACTTCTTCTTAGTTCTAGGTCAGTTCTCTCCTGGATTAGTTTCCATCCATTGCTTCTTGTCCTGTCATCAAGTGCTTTGGAGAATAGCTTGACTCCGTCTTCTTTCTGACAGCTCCTTAGATATTGGAAGACTGCTATTATATTACCCCTAGTCCTTCTTTTCATTAAACTAGTCATACTCAATTCCAGCAACCGTTCTTAGCCACTAGTTCCCTTCCCCTTTTTAAAGGAAAGCTGGCATACAATAAAGCAAAGTGATTGTATTGTTGTCTTACTTTACAAAAAACACTTCTAGGCCCATCTAAGTCACACAGATAAAATGTGGTGATCCTAGGTCACAGATGTCAAACTTGCTGTGTTACGTTGATGTCACGTGACATATTGCAATGTTTTTGCCTTCACAGAGCTGGGGTGGGTGTGGCTGGCATGTGATGCACCCGGCCCATAGGCTGCCAGTTTGACACCCCTTTCCTAAGTCCTTACATTGTCCACACCTGGCTTGGACTTCAGAGCTGCATGGATTTGGACACAAACTAAGGCTGCACAGATGGTCCTCGATTTATAACCATTTGTTTAGTGACCGAAGTTACAACAGCATTGAAAAAAGTGACTAATGACCAGTTTTCACACCACTGCATCATCTCCATGGTCACGTAATCAAAATTTGCTTGGCAACTGGTTCATATTTATGACATTTGTAGTGCTCTGGGGTCATATAATCACCACCTGTGACCTTCTGATAAGCAAAATCAGTGGGGAAGCCACATTCACTTAACAACCACGTTATTAACTTAACTGCAGCGATTCACTTAATAAGAGCCTCGGTGGCACAGTGGTTACAGTGCAGTACTGCAAGCTACTTCTGTTGACAGCCGGCTGCCTGCAATTTGGCAGATTGAATCTCACCAGGCTCAAGGTTGACTCGGCCTTCCAACCTTCCGAGGTGGGTAAAACGAGGACCCAGAGTGTTGGGGGCAATAGGCTGACTCTGTAAACTGCTTAGAGAGGGCTGTAAAGCACTATAAAGCGGTATATAAGTCTAAGTGTTATTGCTATTGGTAATAACAGTGTTAAGATAATAAAATGGGGGCAAAACTCACTTAACAAATGTCTCGCTTATCAACAGACTTTTTGGACACAATTGTGGTTGTAAGTTGAGGATTGTCTGCACTTCCTTAGCCTTAAAGATGCTGTGGGAGGAATCCATAACCTGAGCTCTATGTTTAGCAACCCAGGAGTATGCAAATCCACTTCTGTAAGACATGTTTATTAATCCTTCAAACTGAAAAACAGATATTCATTTCTTTCTCTAAAAAGAGGAGCACGCTTCCCTGAATTAAAAGTTAAACCAAAGTGTATTTTTGGTTGCCTCTTGATTATATAAAAGTTTATTATGTAACTAACCCTAGAGTTAGGAACATTTTGTTTGGTTGACTTAAAGCATGGTAAGGTTTTGGTTTTGCTGCCCCCCCCAAAACCCCCCCCCCACTCCCCTCTCCTTGCTCCCCAAGAGCTTTTCAAAATAGCCAGTTAGTTCCTTGAGGTACATTAATTAAGGAACCACAGATAGTCCAATATAAACATTCTGACTAGGTGAGCAAATACTTAAGCTGTATGTGTGCATGCACAGATATACACACAAGCACATTTTTCCCACTCTCTCCTCTAAGCTCGCTCAGCTTTAGCCTAGAAAAAGGAATTGTCCAGACCCAAAATAGAAAGCTTAATTTGAAGATGTTTTCCTTCTCCAGTTTTGGTACCTATCTTACCAACAGGACATTTGCTCTTGAGCCTCCTAAAACATACGTATTTAGGCAGCCTCCTGGCATCTGTCCCCATACTGAGAGACATCTACAGGGCCCAGAGCTGAAGCAGAAGGGGGTGCATTTTGTATTTAAAAGGGCAGTTTCTTCTAAATTCTGTATGGACCATTTCTGGAAGGCTGGGAGTTATATGTCGTGTTTTGTTTGGCAGATGAAGAGTTATGGGAGGTGGAGCAATACCCCCAAATCGGTGGGGTTGAATCAAAGATGTTAACGGGGTTTCTTCTACTGTTTTCTATATTTTTTTTACCCCTTTATTCCGGTTTTATAAACTGTGTTCCTTTAAGATTTTCCTTTAGCTTTAAGCTGTCCTTACAACATTCTGCCACTAATTTTCAGCAGTTGCTTTTAGAGAATATTAAAAGAAACAGCTGTAAGAAACAGGTCTGCAACATGTAATATTTTAAGAGCACTAGCGTCTAACTCGCGGTGACACATTGCTGTCACATGACGTTTTGCGATGTTTCCTTTGTGGAGCTGGGGTGGGCGTGGCCTGCGCATGATGCATCTGGCCCGTGGGCTGCCAGTTTGACACCCCTGTTTAGGATGAAATGAGATCTGTCCGATCTAAGTATAGCATATAAAATCATACATTACAATGTCCTACCTGTCAATGAATACTTCAGCTTCAGCCACAACAATACACTCAAGGTTAGCCGCACCAAACTTGATTGCAGGAAATACGACTTCAGCAACAGAGTGGTACAATGTCTGGAAGACTCTACCTGACTCTGGGGTTTCTTCCCCCAAACCCAAAAACTTTAACCTTAGACTTTCTACTATTGACCTCACCCCTTTCCTAAGAGGTCTGTAACGGGCGTGCATAAGCACACCAAGGTGCCTACCGTCCCTGTCCTATTGTTTCTTTTATTTTTCTTATATGTACCCATTTCATGTATTCATAACTATGTTTATACTTCTACCTGTTATCTTGTAGGCGATTGACAAACCAAATAAAAAATAAAAAAATAAAAAATAAAAAACCTCTGATGACCGTATGGCTATCTTCCAATCATTATCTTGGTAATAATATTGAAGTGGTATCCGATTGCCTTCTGGGAAAACCCTTCAACTTCTCAATTTGCTGTATAATCCTGTTCTTTTCCAAGTATAGAACCAGTTCTGATGTTTATGGAGATTCTCAGTCATCCAGCTCATGGCTGTCCCAAAAGGCAACTGGAACTTTCTCTTTTTTCTCCCCCTTGTAGATGTTTCTCTTCTTATCTAAGGAACTTCTTCAGTTCAGAACTGAAGAAACTTATTGGAAGAGAAGCTAAATGTCTTCAAGAAAACCACAACAACAAAGAAAGTCCAGTGGCCTTTTGAAAAGCACCTTTGGGACAACTAGTTCTTGATGAAGCTGAGCAATTTTTCAGACCGAGCAAGATTGCTTAAGCTCCCACCCTAAACTACCTTAGACCCCTAAATTCCAGAAAAACAGCATTTTTAAGCATACAGAAGCCTAGTGAAATAGTTAAACTGAAAAAAAGAGAGGAATATTTAGCAAGAGGGGTTTAAAACCGGCTCTTCCTGTCTAAATCTGTCTGATACATAACAATATAACCATTGGGAAACCTCAATTCTCAAAAATCTTAGTAAAGGTCATGTTAGAAATCTGGGAGCTGAAGTATATATATCTGAAGGATACTAAGGCTGTGAAAGGAGCAATTCTCTAATATTTTCCTCGAAGTCTTTCAGTGCTACATTTAGTGACTGTTGTCTTTCATGATAAAGGACAAGCTTTTATTTCGGAAAGCTGTCCTTCAGATTATTTGCCTGATTTTCCTCTTGAATTTTCCTTTGTAAAACAGAGTTATAAACATAATTCTCACACACACCCCAAATTCTTATGAGCTTCTTTCAGTTTTGTCCCATTTTTGGGAGTTGTCCTTTATTTTATTCCAATAACATGATCACTGTAGTTATCTCAGAAGATGCTAAGAATTTTTGCCCCCAAACGATATAAAATGTGTGTTCAGTTGCTAATCTTTGCTTTTTTTAAAAAAAAAGTATTCTAATCCTTGTATTTCTGATTGAAAAGTCAATTCAAATATAAGCATCTGAAGCTCCTGGGATTTAAATATTAGTCCACACCGACTACTAGCATTTATATGCAATTTCAATGGGTCTTCTTAGTCATACATGGATGGATGGATGGATTAAGTTAGATTTTATTACAATCTGAGTTTAGAAACAAACAATAAAATAGTAGGGTAATAAAGTAAAATTAGTTCAAAGGGTCCAAATAAAATTATTACTCATGTAGCTAGAAGTTGGCAGCTGAAAGATATTCCCGTCTTTTGTGCAAAATTATGCACAAGAATGTTCTTACCCAACCAAGAAAGATTAACATAAAATTAATCAGACTACCCTGGACTATATGATAATGAAGAAAAAAAATAGCGTCTTCAAATGTCATTATCAAAACATCAATAGAAGAACATGCAAAAGATGGAGTCAATCATGCCAACTCCTCATTTCTCCCCTCTAGAAATGTATGAATTTATTTGCAGATCTTCACTCTGAACATTCTGTTCCAATAATAGTTTCCCTGTCTTATTTGGATTGAATAATCCATTCAAAGGACATACTCATTTGCTGAACACTTTGGCAAATGGCAACAATCTAGATACAGCAATAGCAATAGTACTTGGATTTATATACCGCTTCACAGTGCTTTACAGCCCTCTCTTAAGCAGTTTACAGAGGCAGCACATTTTCCCCAACAATCTGTGTTCTCATTTTACCAACCTTGGAAGGATGGAAGGCTGAGTTCACCTTGAGCTGCTCAGGACTGAAATCCGGGCAGTCGGCAGAATTGGCCTGCAGTACCACATTCTAACCAATGCACCACCTTGGCTTTTTGTGATGACCACCAGATAACAGCAAAGGAGGTTTAGGTGCCCCCTTTTTTCCCCATTTGATATTAAATCTGGAGTTTGCAGTCCAGATTTAGTGGATCAATTTGAACACAGCAAATTCCTACATCACCCCAGGTTGGATGATTGCTTGTTACACCAACTTCACAGCCTAGTTCTGCCAATTACAGCACTGTGACTAAGCCTGACTTTTATATCTTTGGGGATAGCTGGGAGGTCAGCTCTATTTCTGATATAGGTGTCAATTTTATGAAAAACTGAGAAAAAAGATAGAAAAAGATCCTATGAGAAATTGCTAAAAAAATTTCAGCAGCCATGGATTATAGATATTTTTTTGTTTTCTGCATCCAAGTTTGTACAACTTGGAATACAGTCCATCTTTATTGCTTTCTAATGTAGCCATAGTATACTAAGGATATTTTATAATGGTCACAGTGCAGTTATTTATTTATTTAGCACATGATGAGACCATGACAGAAGAGAAGTAAATGTATACACCAGAGGCGGTATTCACCAGAGGTAGTATTCCAACCAGTGCTGGAAAACTGGTAGCGGAAATTTTGAGTAGTTCGGAGACCCGGCAAATATCACCTCTGGCTGGAGATTTTAGAGTATCCTTCCCCTGCCACTCTCATCAAGCCATGCCCACAGAACTGGTAGTAAAAAAAATTGAATCCCACCACTGGTATTCACACCGTCCATGTAATTATATACAAAACTACTACGGGATTGCGGCAATGGTCCCATAACTAGATGTCCAATTCAGCTATCCAGGGGACCACTCTGGTGTTGCTTTGTGCAGATCTTCTACGGAACCGGAAAACACACACATTATGGGCAATTTGTACAATATGTTTAATTGAGCACTTGAATTTCCCCTTTCCTAAATCCAGCGTCTCTGATTCATATACCTTTTCTCTTCACACAGTACAATGTCAACCTGAGAGTTGAAAATTTTTTATTTTGAAACACCGTGCCCACCACGGTATCTAACTTGTCTGCTATTAGGGACTTGCTGGTCTGATTTCATTTGAAGGGCATGTTCCTATCTTAAAATATACCCTAGGTGAAGACCGACTGGCTATGTGGCAGTCCTAGTAGAACATGCACAGCTAAGGCCACTAGGAAGCCCAGTGTAGATGACGTTGGCAACCAAAATATAGACATTCAGATATAGATACTCCTTGCCTTACAATCGAAGTTATAACGCCTCCCCTCCCCAATCCAATCCCAAGTTCTGATAGTATTTCCCCCCCCCCCCACTAGCCATGTGACTGCATTTCAGGTGCTTGGCAACCGGCATACATTTACAGACTTTTGGAACATCCCGTGATCCCGTTACCACAATTTATGAGGTATTTGCTGGCAGATTTACTTCCGGTTTTCAGCGAAAATCTTCCAAAGTGAACAATAGGTTCACTTAATGACCATGGATTCACTTAATGACTACTAAACACACACAAAAGTCATAAAATTAAGTCTGTCAAATGGGTGATCTGCTTTTCAACCTTCACAATTTACAATTGTAATCGTTAGGCTCCATTATGGCTGTAAGTTGAATTCTACCCACTGGCTACACCCATGCCTGTGGCTATATAGCAGGCTTCGACTTACAATAGTTCACTTAGTGACCATTTGAATTTACAATGGCACTGAAAAAAGTGGCGTATGGACATATTTCACACTTACGATCATTGCATCATCCCCAGTCATGTGATTTACATTTGGATACTTGACAAATGATTTATATTTAGTTGCAGTGTCTTGAGGTCCCGTGATCCCCTTTTGTGACTGCCTGACACATGTCTGACAAGGTAAACCAGACTCACTGAATAGTTATGTTACTAACTTAACAACTGCAGTGATTCACTTAACAACTGTGCCAAGAAAGGTCGTAAAATGGGGCAAAACTCAACTCAACATGTTTCACTTAGCAAAATAAATTTTGGACTCAATTGTGGTCATATGTTACGCAGATAACCTTAGTTTAAAACTTAATTTTAATTGTTTTTCTTGAACTATTGACAGGGGTGCCTAAGGGACGTGGTTAAAAGAAAAGTCAAGATGTTGGCCACAGTGGAACAGTGATGCACTACTTGTTGCCTATGAGCATGGCCAAATTTTGTAAGTACATTCATTAAAAGGTACCTTTCAAAAATTGATCTCCATGATCTCTTAATTTAATTGCAACTTAGTCTTTGTTCTTTATCCTCCTGACATTGTCTCTCTTTATATGTTTTAAATCCATCTAATCCAGGGGTGGGATTCTACCGGTTTAGACCGGTTTTTCTGCGCAGTTCAGAGAACCGGCAAATCGTGCCCCTGGCTGGCCTCTCCCCTCTCCGCCTGCCCCTCCCGCCCAGTCCGTACTTATTGTGCATGCCTGACATCACTGACTGAGATCTCCCCCGCCCAGTCAGTCCTTAAGTTATTTCTCCCCACCGATGATCAGCTGTTCCGATGATCAGCTGTGCCGGAATCCCCCTCTCTGTCTTACTGCTTTGCCCAGGAGGCTTCCCTGAGGCCCAGTGTCAGCTATGGAGGCAAAAAGGGGTGCGCGGGGTGGGGATGCCTTCCTGTGCCCCAGGGAAGCCTTCTGGGAGTAAAAACGCCCCCTCCAGGAGGCTTCCCTTAGGCCCAGGAAGCAAAAAAAAAAAAAGGGGGGGGGTGCTGCAAAAAAGCCATGCCCACCCAGTCACATGGTGATGCCCATTTAGCCACGTCCAGAGACCCGGTTGTTAAAAAATTTGAATCCCACCCCTGTTCTAATCCCCAAACACTAGACCACAAGCTGCTTTAATTGGAACAGCTCACATTTTGGGACCATACCTTTTAACACCATCAAATAACCTTGGGAAAGACTCAATAGGTGGATAAAAATGTCAAATTCAGTCTAAACATCTGGCTGACTGTGCGGCCAACTATAATAAAAGACAGGTGTGCACTCCCAAAGTCTTTAATTACACTTCCCAGAACATTGCTTGCTCAATCGCACTTGTGACAGAAGTGCATTAAACAGAAAGCTTTTAAATATACTTCATTTAATCCAGTAGTTATAATCAAATTTAGCTTTTTGTCTTGCCCTTGGCCATTCCATCTTGACCCCTACACACTAGTCAAGGACAAAGGGCAGCCTCGTTCAATAAAACACCTGTATATTCTGGCATAGAACTTGACATTGCCCCGTGAGCAGATTTGGTATCTGTGAAAACCAACCACGAAAGGACATGCATGTTTTTGACTTAGAAAGAGATTTAGCAGGAAGAATAGGTTCCCTCCAGATGCTCATGGGAAGCAATGCAAATTGGAGCACATTTAATTGGCCCAGAACCATGCTTGAGATTTTAACACAAATCAGATGTAGAAAACATCTGCTTTCAAGGAGTGGCTATTTCAGTGTTGGTGATCTAAAAATAAAAAACCACGATATTACTAAATTAAGATTTCATCAACAAAAGCGTAATTTGTTTTTACCAGGTCTCAAAACCAATAAGATTGAAAAGTGTTATCTTCAATAAATAAGCTTATCACTCCTTCAGAATCGATTCCCCCAAACTTTTTCTAATGGCCTCTGACATCAGAGGACTGGGCAATTATCAGAATGAACTTCCAAAGGTTTTTCTAGAACAGGAGCAATAAATCATTTCCCAGGAAATTGACAAGCTCTCTTTGCTGTGGCAAGGGAAGGAGACTTGGAGTGGGTATTTCAAAGTTAACTAAAAGAAGAGAATGGGAAAAGAGTCAAGCAGTTTTTTGGTGTGAGTGCACCCAACCATGGATCTTTTCTTTTCTCTGATGGAATTTTTCACCAATAGAGTTCACCTTGCAACATTTTTTGTAGGATTATTTGTATTTGTTTATTCGTAATATCCTAAAATGGTTTGGTGGCCTAGTGGTAAATACGCTCACCTCCCATTCGGAAGGTTAAGAGTACAATTCTAGGTAGGGGCAGATGTCCCACTCCTAGGGCGCAAAGAAAAAAAGATGCTGCAAACTCCGCACGTAGGAATGAGACAACTTGGTGCAGCCAACTCCCCGCGGCCAACTAACTCACCGTGGGACAACTCATTGTGGCCAACTCACCTTGGGACAATTTGCTGCAGGACATTTCAATGATTCAATTTAAGTATTTAAAATAATTAAAAATATATTTTAATTTGTGTCATTCACATTTCATTTTGTCCCTCCTATTACATCCTTTTTAAATCATTCTATTCCATCATTTTCTTTAATATTAGTGTAATTCTTTTCCTGCAGTGAGTTGGCTATTCTGAATTGTCCCAGAACCCTACGTGGCATCTGGAAGGAGAGCCAGCTAATAAATGCTCAGCTCCATCCAGCTGTCCCAACTCTATGCTGAATTACAGGGTCATAAAAAGGGAGTTCAGCTGTCTGGATCCATATAGGATGGCAAATAATTCCAAGCTATATTAAATTAATCAATAACAATAACATCAAAAATAATAATACATTTCTAATTAAAAGCTTAGGGTTGCATGTCAGTCGACTTATAATGTTTGTTGTTCTGAGAAGATGAATCAATAGTGCTCTGCTGAGTTTCACATTGTTTACTCTCAGATAACCATGCATAACATTGCAATCATACATCAAATTAATTGCACTGTTCTATTAGATATTGTTGCTTCAGATGTCCATGTTTGTAAGGCCTGTTTTTATGATGTGGTTTTTAAATTAGCAAGTTAGGTCATCTAAATAAACAGCAGAGAAGGCATACAGACATACACACCACAAAAAAGTGGGCATTATAATACAGTGCAAGATCTAGCCATACAGGTAGTCCTGGAATTAGGATCGGTTGCTTAGCAACCATTTGAAGTTATGACAGACCTCCCCAGGGGTATTTACGACCCAGTTCCAAAGTTCTGACAGCCACTCCCCCTGCAGTCACATTTTGGGTGCTTGGCTATTCACTCATCTCAGTTCACTTTACAACTGTAAGTTGAAGATTACTTGTATTTCTTTTTCTTTTAAAAATAAACGTACCCATGTTTATTCATTCATTTTGCTTCCCTCCCTCCTCTTCTCTCCAGTTATCTATCTGTGTGTCTGTCTGTCTGTCTGTGTGTCTGTCTGTGTATCTATCTATCTATCTATCTATCTATCTATCTATCTATCTATCTATCTATCTATCTATCTATCCATCCATCCACCCATCCAAGGGTGGGCTTCAAAAAATTTAGCAACGGGTTCTCTGCCCAGTTTCTGGGTAGCCATGGCCATGGTAGGCGTGGCCTAACTGGCCTGCTGCACCATGGTGGGGGTGTTTTTAACCTCCCCGGGCTCCAGAGGCTTTCCTTGAGTCTCTGGGAGGCGAAAACGGCCTCCTTGGGGCTCTGGAGGCTCTCTGGAAGCCGGAAATGGGCCCATTTCCACCCTCATTTTTCACCCTCCCCGAACCGCTGCACGCACCCTACAATTACCTGCATCCAAAACGGGCCATGTGGGGACTCCTAGGAGGGGAGAGGCAGGCAGGATCAGCCAGGAGTGGGATTTGGAGGTTCTCGGAACTGCACAGAATTTTAGCTAGAGGATCTCCGAACCCCTGCGAACCCCCAGCAGCCCACTCCTGTATCTACCTACCTACCTAGGCTTTTCCTTGGGAGAATATTTTGGAGGTTGCCTTGTTATAAACCCTTGAATTTGATAATGACCACCATGTTGCTACAAGCAGATACACAACACTGATTTTTAGGTGCCATTTTAGACTGCAATCTTTCCTCAGCTTAATCTCCACCAGAGGTTTGTTCCCGAGTGAGCACACACAAGACGTTCAGACTGTTTATTCTCCACAGCTTTTAAATTGCTTGAACAATGCCTCTGCTCTTTTCATTTACCCTTCTGGTTATCTTATTGATTGTTCTCTGATGCTGATGAAGTTTTATGAGGACTTTAACTTTATTGTCTCAATATTATTTTAACTGCCCTGATACTGTCTGGCTCAGTTGTCTTCTTGACCAAAGCAAAGCCAAACTGGGAATTCAGTGTGATCAATGGTGCCCAAACTTTGGTAATGTACTATAAATATTGAGATTTGTCTAGAAAGGTGGCAGGGAATGTTCTATAATTCTATGATGGATTGGTTCTTCTATTTGCCACACCCTTATCATCTTGGTACCCATTTATGGAAAACAGGGTTGCCTTATTGTAAATCCTACCCTTAAAACGACGCTATAGAGCACTGCACACCAGAACATTAAGACACAAGGACAGTTTTCCCCCCAAACGCCATCACTGTGCTAAACAAATAATTCCCTCAACACTGTCCAACTATTTACTAGGTCTGCACTACTATTACTATTAATTTTCTCATCACTCCTTATCACCCATCCCCTCCCACTTATGACTGTAACTTTGTCGCTTGTATCCTTACAATTTATACTGACTGTTTCCTAGTATGATTTGATTGCTTATTGTACCCTATGAATATCATTAAGTGTTGTACCTTATGATTCTTGACTCTTGACTCATGTATCTTTTCTTTTATGTACACTGAGAGCATTTACACCAAGACAAACTCCTTGTGTATCCAATCACACTTGGCCAATAAAGAATTCTATTCTATTCATCAGACCTGGTGCCAATTGCCCACTTCCAATGGAAAACTCATTAAGGCTTCCTATGTGCTCAGTTTATATGGAGGAAAAACTAGAGGGAGGCTGGTGACTCACAGAGCTCTGTTAGAGCAGAACTACAGGTAGTCCTCGATTTATGATCACAATTGAGCCCAAGATTTCTGTTAAGCAAGACATTTTAAATGGGTTTTGCCCCATTTTACGACTTTTCTTGCCTCAGATATTGAGTGACTCACTTCAGTTGATAAGTTAGTAATCTAGTTGTTCAATGAACCTGGCTTCCCTGTTGACTTTGCTTGTCAGAAAGTCGCAAAAGATGATCCCATGTCCTTGGGACATAGCAATGGTCATAAGAATGAACCAGTTACCAAGCATCTGAATTTTGATCACATGATCATGGGGATGTTATGAAGGTCGTAACTGTGAAAACTGGTACTAAATCACTTTTTTAAAGTGCTGTTGTAACTTTGAATGGTCCCTAAGTGAACTGTTGTAAGTCAAGGACTGCCTGTATTCCCTCCTATCCATCAATATTCATATTGATCTGCTGGAAATCTTCCATGATGTTAATAATCCCACTGAATGATATGAAGTAAGGTTGGTGGATTCCCATGGTAACACTGAATAGAATAGAATAGAATAGAATAGAATAGAATAGAATAGAATAGAATAGAATAGAGTCGAACAGAACATAATAGAATAGAATAACAGAGATGGAATGGACCTTGGATGTCTTCTAGTCCAACTTCTTAAATGGTTATCCAATCTTTTCTTAAAAACTTCCAGGATTGGAGCATTTACAACTTATGGTGGTAGTCAGCAGTGTAAATTAGTAGACAATTGAATGTCATTCTTGATGTCTTTCCCATGGAAGAGAGGGGACAAGAAACTAAAACAAAATTAAAAGTGCTCCTGGTTGCTGTAGTCTACAATTTTTCCTCTGGAAATCCATTCCTACTCCCACACCATTCAAAGGGTGTTCATCCCAAATTGTATAGCTAAAAGCTATACAGGAGCACTTACTCAGGTGACCCTGAGGACACAGATAAACCTCCAAGTACTTCAGCAACCCTATAAAAGGATGCAAATGACCAACTGTCTGCAAGGAATATAAATCCTTCCATTCCCCACTATACTGCCAGAGCTGAAGAAGCTTCTTGGATGAGAAGCAAAATGTCTTCAAAAGAAAAAACATGAAAGGCCTCCTGAAAAAGCACATGACTTGGATGACTAAGAATCTCTACAGACTTCAAGGAAGCATATATTTCACAGTTCTGCAGGGATACAGAAGTTAAGGCAGATATTGTTAAGAGCTGCAGCTTGATCCTGGGTAGAGGATGTTACCTTTAGGAAAAGCACTTTAGGAAGACCCAAAATAGAGCAAGCTTGCAGCCTGTTCTATAGCAGCATAAAACACCGTTGTCTTTCTCGGCTAACTTGGTTCCAGGAAAAAGGAAGTGACAGAAAGAAGATCTTTTGCAGTCTCCTCTCCTCAAGATTGCTATTAAAAAAATCAGAAAACATCTCAAGATCCATCCTTGGGTGATATTAATGTTGCTCAATGTTAAATTTGGTCGTGATCCCTCAAAGATTCCTGAAGGTCGTGGCACCCTTGCATGCCAATGTCATTCTAGATATCTCCCTGGGCTGCCATCTGCTTCTCTGTTCCCTCTGACTTTAAGCTTTTTTTTTAAAAAAAATCTTAAATTAACAGTGAAATTAACTTGGAATCTGATATGCTGCAAAGCAGCAGGAGCTTTTAAGAATGATCATGCATGAATGCTTCTGATCCCTTCAAAGAGAAAATGAAAACGTTGGGAATCTACAAGCCAGCTTTGGAACTCCACTTGTCTCCTTAAAAAAAAAGAAGATTGGTGTGATTAAACATGATCCAGAGGTTAGAACGGAGCCTGTGAGTTAATAATTAAATAGGAATGAAGCCAATACGTATGCAGTTAAGCCTTGACTTATGACTGAAATTGGGACCAGAATTTCAGAGGGTAAGCAAGGCGGTTCTTAAGTGAGTTGCGCCTGATTTTATGACCCTTTTTGCCATGGTTTTTAAGTGAATCCCTACATTTATTAAGTGAATCCCAGGGTCGTTAATCAAATTTGGATTGTCCCTTGGATTTGCTTGTCAGAAGCCAACTGGAATGATTGCAACCATCGTAAATACAGGCCCCTTGCCAAGTGCTCAAATTTTGATCATGTGACTGTGGGGATATTGTGACAGTCATAAGTTATCTCTGTGAGGATCAGTCACAAGTCACTTTTTTTCACTGCCATAGTAACTTTGAACAGTTGTTAAACTAATGATTGTAAGACAAGGAGTATTCCTGTCTTATATTAATATCCAGTCTAAGAGCTTTAAGAGGAGTACATGGGTTATCTCCTGTTATTTTGGATGGATTGAGATAAAGTGCCAAGCAGAAACATCCACCAAGCTTCACGGCTGACAGTAGACTGAACCCTGAATGCTAATCATCATACCGCACTAGCCCAAAATATGGATATCTCAAGACTGACTGGGCAGCCATCTTGTGAACAATCTAGCACTTGCCATTTTATAAGACCATCAATGAAATGCTTTTGGAAACAGCAAAGCTCAAGTGCAACGCAAAGTGAGAATGGGGGATTCTTAATTAATTTGATCTAGTTATAACCAAGAACAAAACCTCCTCAGGGTCGGCTTTCAAAGAATTATTCCACTATCGTTCATCTCTGATTCTCATTTGGTCTGACTTGGGAGAGACAAATGGAGATGGAACTTCAAAGCAGAACAAGTCTGTGGTTTATTTTGAAGCTTTTCCCCCTCTTGGGAATGGTGCGTTTCCTCGATTGCCGTATTCATAACTGTATTTATTGGAAGCTTGAAGATGAACTGATATTAGATTGCCCAGTATATTGCACTTGTGTATCTAATTAGGGAAATGAATAAGTAATACCAGATTGCAAGAAGAGAACCCAGGAGTCCATGATTAAAAGACGACAATCCAATTTCCCCCCAAACTTCTACATATCGTTCAGATTTCTCTTTGTAACCATAGTAAACATATATTTCTGAAAATGAATCAGTAGCAGCAGAAGAAAGAAGGGTGGCTCATCCCCCATCCCATTGCAGGCCAGTTATTTTCAGAGGGATCTTGGAGTCTTAGTGCACAACCAACTAAATATGAGCCAGCAGTGTGTAGCGGGAACCAAAAAAGCCAGTGAAACTGCATTAACACAGGGATACAATTAAGATCAAGTGAGGTACTAATACCACTCTATAAAGCCTTAGTAAGACCACACCTAGAATACTGCATCCAGTTTTGGTCACCACACTATAAAAAAGATGTTGAGACTCTAGAGAGAGTGCAGAGAAGAGCAACCAGGATGATTAGGGGACTGGAAACTAAAACATATGATGAATGGTTACAGGAACTGGGCTTGGCTAGTCTAGTGAAGAGAAGGACCAGGGGAGACGTGATAGCAGTCTTCCAATATTTGAGGGGCTGCCACAGAGTGGAAGGGGTCAAGCTAGTTTCCAAATCACCTGAAAACCAGACAAGGAATAATAGACGGAAGCTAAACAAGGATAGATTCAACCTAGAAATAAGGAGAAATTTTCTGACAGTGAGAACAACCAACCAACGGAACAGCTTGCCTTTTGGAGTTGTGGGAGCTTCATCACTGGAGGCTTTCAAGAAGAGATTGGACTCCCATCTGTCAGAAATGGTGTAGGGTCTCCTGCTTGGGCAGGGGGTTGGACTAGATGACCTGCAAGGTCTCTTCCAACTCTGTTAATCTGTAATTAGGTTGGAGGTTTCAATTTAAACAGAAGACCGAGAGAAATAGAATCTGCCCCAAATGTGATTTCTGCATATTAAGGGCACCTGAAAGTCGCTGGCCCTGAGCACCAGTGTTTGTGGACACAAGGAAAGGAAGAAGAGGGAGAAGAAAATATGTTTTAATTTTGCATTACAATTCCCTGGATTGAAATCTGCTTTGGGAACGCCATCTGCTCTGTAAATAAATGTGACTTTTCATCCCTTTAAATTGTAGGCCATTTCCTTAAAGGCATAACTAATCTCATCAGGATAAGACTAACCTATACAACAAATTCATGACCCGCAACAGATGTTGAACCAGTTGCTATCACAATCATACTCCAGCATGAATGGAGGCCAATTACTATTTTGTACGGTACAGGTAAGTCCTCGACTTATGACAATTTAACCCAATATTTCTGTTGCTAAGCGAGACAGTTGTTAAGTGGTTCCCCCCTCCTCCATTTTGCAATGTTTCTTGTCACTGTTTTTAAGTGAATCATTGCAGCTGTTAAGTTACTAACACAGTTAAGTGAATCTGGCTTCCCCATTTACTTGGTTGTCAGAAAATCGCAAATGTCAATCGCATGACCCCAGGACACTGCAATCATCATAAGTGTGAAAATGGTCATAAATCACCTTTTTTGAATGGTTGTAAGTTGAGAATTACCTGTAAATACAAAAACATCCTTCTTTCCTCACATACATCTGAACTTATTTGAGCAGCATGCTGCAAGAAGGGGCCACTACAGAATAGCATCCTTCCCTAGTAAAATTTGGATCTGTCTCTTCTAAAAATTGATTCCAAATTGTCATCGCAGATTAACAGAGTTGGAAGGGATCTTGCAGGTCATCTAGTCCAACCCCCCCACCCAAGCAGCAGACCCTACACCATTTCTAACAAATGGCAGTCCGATCTCTTCTTGAAAACCTCCAGTGATGAAACTCCTACAACTTCCGAAGGCAACTTCTGTTCCATGGGTTGATTGTTCTCATTGTCAGAAAATTTCTCCTTATTTCTAGGTTGAACCTTTCCTTGATCTGTCTCCATCCATTATTCCTTGTCTGGCCTTCGGGTACTTTGGAAAATAGCTTTATCCCTTCCTGTCTGCGGCAGCCTCTAAAATATTGAAACACGGCTATCATGTCTCCCCTGGCCCTTCTCTTCATTAGGCTAGCCGTGCCCAGTTCCTGTAACCATTCTTCATATGCCTCCAGTCCCCTAGGTCTCAAAGTGACACAAGTGGAATGTATTACTGTAAATGCTTGGAAAATGAATCTATTTATTACAATTAACTACACTTCACTTAAAATAAATCAAATTTAGTTTTTGTCTTCCACTACATTTTTGTCCTGCCTTTCTTATTTTACACCGAACTTTACAAAGGCCCTTCTAAATCTGAGCCAGAGAAAAGTAGATACCCTCTACTTTAGTAGACAAGGTTTTGGGGACAAAGACTTAAAAATCAGCTATCGGCTTCTCACAGCTCCTGGCCTAGGGCAAGTTGAGTCAAAGCCAACAAAAAACTTATCGTGGTAGCAGATCAGACATGTCTCCTTTTTGAGTGCTCTGAGCAAATTCTTCAGCAGGATTTTATGATAGTATGGTACCTCAATAATTAATATATATAATTGACTTTTTTAAAAAAGAACCTACTACCTGAAAGGCAGAGAGATTACAAAGACATGCTATTCATCAGCCACTCCTTTGCAAACCATGAAATGTCTGAATGATTAACCACAGTTCCCAGCTCCAGTGAGAAAAATGCATTAAAAGGACACTAAACACTGAAACTTCTCAATACAGGTAGTCCTTACAATCACAATTGAGCCCAACATTTCTATTTCTAAGCGAGACAGTTGTTAAGTGAATTTTGCCCCATTTAAAAATTTTTCTTGCCACTGCTGTTAAGTAAATTATTTCAATTGTTAAGTTAGTCACACATTTATTAAATGAATCTGGCCTTCCGATTGACTTTGCTTATGAGAAGGTTGCAAAAGGTGACCCCCGGACACTGCAACCGTCATAAATGTGAGTCAGTTGCCAAGCATCTGAATTTTGATCATGTGACCATGGGGATGCTACAACGATTGTAAGTGTGAAAAATCACACTTTTCAGAGCTGTTGTAACTTCGAATGGTTAGTAAACAAATTTTTGTAAGTCAAGGATGACCTGTACTCAGGCCCAGCCTGTGACATATTTGACAAGTTTTCATGAGAAGATATACAGGTAGTCCTTGTCCTACAACAATTCATTTAATGATCATTTGAAGTTACAACAGCAATGAAAAAATGACATGACCATTTTTCACTAATGACTGATGCCATGATCATGTGATCAAAATTCAGACACTTGGCAACTGACTTATATTTATGATGGTTGCAGTCAGTGGTGGGATTAATTTTTTTTAGTACTGGTTCTGTGGGAGTGGCTTGGTAGGTGTGGCAGGGGAAAGATACTGCAAAATCTCCATTCCCTCCCCACCCCACTAACCTGCTTTCCAGCTCCGTTCTCCTGTGCTGGGCAACAAAAGAAGACCCAGCCGATCAGCTGGAACTCGAAAGGCAGAGAATAGATGGGGAAGGGGCCAGTCAGAGGTGGGATATGCCGGTTCTCCTAATTACTCAAAATTTCTGCTACCGGTTCTCCAGAACTGGTCAGAACCTGCTGAATACCACCTCTGGTTGCAGTGTCCCAGGGTCCTGTGATCACATTTTGTGACCTTCTGACAAGCAAAGTCAACAGGGAATCCAGAGTCACTTCACAACTGTGTTCCTAATTTAACAACTGCAGTGATTCAACTTAACACCCATGGCAAGAAAGGTGGTAAAATGGGGCAAAACTCACTGAACAACTTTCTCACTTAGCAACAGAAATTTGGGGCTCAATTGTGGTCATAAACTGAGGCGTACCTATACTCGTAGCACTACAACTTCCAAGACTTGATATGAAGGAGGAATGTCCATTAAAACAGTTCCTCACATACTCCTATTCCAGAACTGCTTGATATCTCAAATTTGGTAAACAGGTTGCTTATTACAAACCCCATGAAAAACTACTTATTTTGGATTGAATGTATTGAATGTCTAGAGAGCCACTCTGGTGTAGTGATTAAGGCACCAGGCTAGAAATAGGAGACCGGAGGTTCTATTCCCATTTTAGGTTGAAAGGAAACTTGGGTGACCTTTTTTCCAGTTTTTTTTCCCTTTCTCTTCCTCCCCCCCCCCCCCCCCCGTCAGCCCCAGGGAGAAGGCAAGGGAAAACCATTTTTGAAAAAATCTTGCCAAGAAAACTGCAGCGACTTGAAAAATATATACCCCCCTCCCCCCATTTTTAAACAATGTTTTAATTAAAAATAATAATTACAGCTATTTTGCCTTGATCTAGCAAATACTTCTCATGAATCTAAGTAGATTCTTTTTTTTTAAATTAAGTCAAAGATTCTGCAATACAAGGTACATGGGACTTAATTTAACCTTCACTAATCTGGTTTGCGATCGATGTGTTAAGGACAGCAATAGCTGAGAATCCTTGGAACTGCAATTCCAACAAACCTAGAGAATGCTTGGATGCATAAAAATTAATCTAATTTATGGCCTTCACCATAAAATGTGATGAAAGCCACCACTGATTTGTTGATTGTCCCATTAAGTTGGTGTCCGCTCTTCCCAACCACATAGGTAGGCTTTTCAGGTCTTTCAATAGTGCATCCCCATTGCCAGGGTAAATTGAATCTATCCATCTTGTTGCTGATTGTTCTCTTTTTTTCTCTTTCCTTCCACGTTTTTCAGCATTGTGGAATTTTCAAGAAAGCTGGGTTTTTTTTATAATGTATACAAAATATAATAACCGGAACTTAAATTTAATAACCTGAGTTTAAATATAATAACTTGAGCTTAGTCATTTATGCCTCAAATAAAAATTCTAAGATGTTGATTTCTTCTATGATCCATTTTTTTGTTTTCTTGGGCATCCACAATATTTTCTGGAGGCTTCTCCAACATCTAAGTTTGAATACGTAAATACTCTACGTTGCTTCTTTTAGTCCATGGGCCAGGCCAGATATCGGTACCATCTTGGGTGACCAAATCTTAATGGTACTAAAATGTTTATGGGTCCATACCAAGTACATTAAGATATGATAGCCTTTTCAGATATGTAGCTTTGTATGTTTTTTAAGAAACCATCAATTTGACTGAATAGCGGCCTTGTGATATCACATGATAACACATATATTTGCGAAATGAAGCTGTAAATCATTAGAATTAAACCTAATTGATGTTGATAATTTATTAAAATCATGTGCAGAGACTTTTTGTGGTAAATGTAGAGCATCATAGCAAATTAAAATGTATTTCGTAAATTGCTAATATGTTTTTTTTTTCTCTTCCAACATCGTTACAAAGAGTTTTGAACTCAATTTCTCAATGCGGACTACTGTTGAATAATTGCAGCTCTCTGTTATATTGTGACAAACTACTAAGGTCCACATGATGGATTCAAGTGGAGACAAGGCCACTGCATTGCCAAAGAAAGGAGTGCGGCCAGGCTGCATTATTCACTGTTCTGGTGAAGACACGTCTACCTTCGTGTTACTAAAAGACTTGGACTCATGGAAGACACTGCTAAGAGCAGCAGAGATTAGACAACATGCTCCACTTCTGGACATTGCAAAAGACTTGGAAGAAGGCCAAATACCGCAGATCCAGTATCATCGCAAATGTCGCAGCATCTTTACCATGAAGAAGACTCTCGACTCCATCCTTTCTAAAGACAGGCCGAGTGCAGAAGAACAGACTGGTGTCCATGGTGTCAGAAGATCATCTAGGGATGCACCGAGTACATCAAGAGTGTATGACAAGACATGCATCTTCTGCTGCAAGTCAAGCAAGTACCTGAAAGGAAGACAGACAAGGGAACCTATCATCAAGTGTGTTGAGTTACGTGCAGATGACAGAATCCGCAGTGCAGCAACCCAAAAAATGGACCAGCGAATCCTCGCGTTGTTAAGCAGAGACCTTGTTGCCGCAGAGGGGCACTACCACAAGTCGTGCTACAAAGTGTATACAAAGGAAGGGGCATCCACCAGTTCTGGTGCATGCGATGAGCAGGAGCAGTCTGAGCAGGCAGTATACGAGGAAGCCGAGAAACAATCCTACGAAGAGCTATTCCTATATATCAGGAATGAACTCATTCTCAACCCTGAGGTGCTGCCTATGACAGATCTGACAGCTAGACTTGAGAAAGCCATGCACTCTCGCGGAATTTCTCAGATCAGACCATCAACCAAGAAACATGTCCGTCGTAAACTTGAAAGTGAGATAGGAGGATCGCTTTGCTTCGTTTCTGATGAGAAAGGGAAGCTTCTCATATATCCAGAGAGCTTGTCATTTGATGAGCTTGTCAAGCATGCCTACAGACTAGGGAAAGAACTCCACGAAGCAAGGGCTGCCAACTCTGGGGATGTCCTAGCCAAAGCAGCAATGCAGCTGAGGAATCAGATTAAGAAGCAAGATGTAAGCCAGACATGGCCCCCCGACACAGAGCAGAATGTCATTCCTGAATCTGTCACTGAATTCCTGTATACCGTGCTCACTGGAGAGTGTGAGTGTGCAGATCCTTCTGACAGAGTCCAAAGGCTTGCCACTTCTCTTGCCAGTGATCTGATATTTGCTGTCACATGTGGCAAGACAAAGCCATCCAAGCACGTACTTTTGTCATTTGCTGTGAAGACCTTGACAGGCAATACAGAACTTGTACGCACACTCAATCGCCTGGGCCACTGCATTTCTTATTCACAGATTGAGGAGATCGATACAGCACTGTGCATTCAGAAGCTGGAGCGTGCACAGGAAGACATCCCACTGCCAGCAGACATCTGCCAAGGTGTGTTCACAACCCTGGCATGGGATAACATTGACCGACTTGAGGAGACACTCAGCGGAGAAGGTACTTCTCACAGAGTCAATGGCATTGCTGTCCAGCCCAAGATTGCAGGCCCCAAGCCACAGAATCTCTTCCCATCTGTCAGCAAGTCCAAGAAAAGGAGCATCAGTCCAGCCCCAACAATGTTACCAACCTACAATGTTGGTAAGCGAGCCCAGCCTCCAAAGACCGAGACTGTAGATGTTGACAGCATGAAGGAGGTCCACGAAGCCAAGATGAAGAATTTTATCTGGTTACTGACTCGACTGTCAGACCCTGAGAACCAGACTGTCAGCAGCTGGACTGGGTTCAACATCATGGTCCGCAATGATGTCACGGTGAACCAAGACATTGTGGGCTACCTGCCCACTATCAATGCTCCTGCAACAGACATGTCCACGGTCAATGAAGTGCTGGAGCGGACCCTACACATCATGCAGGCCCTTCAGCTGAACCAGATTGTCTGTGTCTTTGACCAGGCGCTTTATGCGAAGGCTGTTGAGATAGTATGGAAACATGACAAGTTCAACAGCATCGTCGTCAGGATGGGAGACTTCCACACAATCTGCAATATGCTCTCCATCATAGGGAAGCGATTTCAAGATGCAGGGCTCAGGGATCTCTGTGTTGAAGCTGGTGTCATTGCAGAAGGCTCAGTGAATGGTGTGATGGATGGTCGCAAGTACAACAGAGCAGTAAGATGTCACAAGCTGGTTTATGAAGCACTATTGAGGCTTGCCTGGAAAGGATTCCTCCGATGGCTGGAGGAACACCATGCAAGAGACATTCACCACCTTGATGAAACCCTGAAGAAGATTGCCAGCTTCCACGACGGTGTCTCTCAGGCTGCACTGCAAGACCTGCTTAATAACGAGTCATGTGTGCACACAATAAAGCTGTTTAAAGTCTACCTGGAGTCTCTCAGAAATGCAGATAACCTCTCTGCATTCTGGATGTCCTACTTGGACATGGCAGAGATCATGCTGTGCCTGATCCGAGCATCCAGAGAGGGCAACTGGATGCTTCACCTGGCAGCAATCAGGCAGATGATCCCATGGTGCTTTGCCTATGACAAGGTGAACTATGCCCACTTCTTGACCTACTACTATGCCAAAATGTCTCGACTGCCAATAGAACACCCTGAAGTGCATGCCCACTTCATGCAGGGAGGTTTTTCTGTCCAGATTGGGAGTCAGAACCCATTTGGGCGGATACCTGTGGACCAGACAATTGAGGAGACGGTTAACAAAGACACGCAGACACCAGGAGGCACCAAGGGCTTCAGCCTGAAAGGTGGAGCTGTGGCAAGGTACTATCTGACATCTGAGTACCGCAGTAGATACTTGAGGCAACTGAGGAACATGGTAGGTCAGCATGACACTGACTTCCATCATCCAGACCTACAGCTGCCAAGGATAAGAAGAGATGAAGCTGATGTTTTCCACGTGGGGGGGGGGGGTGGCAAATGACCCCCCTTGCCCCCCACCCTCCCTCTGGACGCCCATGACTAGACTGTTCATGCATACTAACAATGAAAGGGTTCTGGAGATATTTTGGATAGTATATTTGGTCATTAGCATAAACGTGGTGATGTTCAGAATAGAGAATATTGTCAAAGTATGTGTTCACCCTTTCTTTCCGTGTACATAGGGTGCATCTATTCTAAGAGTGATAACCTCGATTAAGCTACGAGTTAACAAGGGCTATCACATCAAAACATAAACTAGAGACATAAAAGAAGCCAAAAACACCTAAGATTATTAGTCACCTCGGGTGGTACCAATATGTGAAAATTCAGGTCTTGGCTCATGGACTATTTAAAGTCAAATTTCTGCTTCTAACTCCTTCCTCACTGTTCAGTGTTCTTTTGACAAAGAACAGAGATGTGGAAAAAAGCAGTGGAGGAGGTACATTTAAAGTCTTTTGATTTCAGCTGAAAATTAAATGATAAAGTACTTTAGTAACATCCCCTTGGAATTGAACTTAACTCTTAATGTCTTCAGAGATATTTTCATGTACTTTTCTTGGTAACAGTATGGGAAGAGCTTGGCATTGTCTTCTTCTGTGGAGTTTTAGTCATTATTTTAGTCTACAGTTCTGGAATACTTGATGGTCCTGAATTAAACCAAATGGACCTGGCTTAGCTTTCCAGAGCAGGCTTGGAACTATCATCTATTGACCCAAAAATGCTTTTTCAAAAGGCAACTGGACTTTGTTTTTCTTTGAAGATGTTCCCCTTCTCATCCAAGAAGCTTCAGAACTGAAGACGCTTCTTGGATGAGAAGCGAAATGTTTTCAAAACAACAACAACAAAGAAAGTCCAGTTGCCTTTTGAAAAAGCACTTTTGGGACAACCATGACCTCCACAGAGTTCTGTCACCTATTAAATGACCAGAGGATGAGACCATACGGGGAAGAGAACAGAGAAGTATCAAAAAGGATGAACATATAGATGTCTTGCAGCAAATCCAGCCTCTCCGAAAGGGCTGTGCTCTTGACTCTGACCTACGGAAAAGGGGGGGAATAAATTTTTTCTTGCTTCTGGTTTCTGATAGAAATGGCTCCAGGACGGTGCCGAATAATTTGTCCCCTTTTATGGGGGTGGTGGCCAGCTTAACCTTGTTTTTTACATCCGCCTGCCAGTGCTTGAGCCAGAGCAGGCGGCAAGCTGTGACATGAGAGGATATTGCTCGGGCAGAGAACTTAACCGTGTGGTAGGTGGCGTTGGCTGTGAATTCTGCCGCAGCCGTCAATTTTGCTATGTCCTGGTGTGCCCTTGTGTTAGAGGGGGGGACATGCTGCCTCAGTTGACGGAGCCACCGGATTGAAGACCTGGTGAAGAAGGAAGTGGCAGTGGCCGATCTAATGGCCCAGATGTCCGCTTGGTAAGCCCTACGTAGAGCAAGCTCGGACCTCTTGTCCTCAGGCTTCAGGACCTCCAGGGGATCACTGGGGGAGGACGAGGATGCCAAACCAACGATGGGCTCATCTACCTCGGGAGTGTTAAGCAGGTTGCAGAAGCTCGACTCAAGGTTAAAGAACCTCCTGTCCTGGCTGGATGGGGCAGGTGGGGCCCTTGTGGAGTCTAACTGGTTTGAGACTAAGTCATGAAAAATGGGTGGGGCCGGATCACCTCCGCCTCCACCATGGGCTGCCTAAAAATGGCGTCCTCTTGTCCCTCTGCCAGGGAAGGGAGAGCCGAGGAGGACTGCACAGACAGGCCAGAAATGTTCCTGGCCTTAAATAGAAGCGATTTAAACATGTGTGGCTTGAACAGACCCACAAAGGGGGTGAGGCCCTCGTCCTCGGACATGTCCCCCTCCATAGGGTCTATTTCCGATAGGGGCTCCCCTTGGTGCGTAGACCCCCATTCCAATTCCTCCTCCTCCCTGAACCGATCTAGGTCCTCCATGGCCTCCTCCAGATCCCGTTCTGGGAGAGGACTGCCCTCCTGTAAAGGTACCTGACCAAGAGTGAGGTCCGGTCTAGGCGAGGACCTGACTGATGGTGAGTCGTGTTTGGGCGCCATCGAGGGAGGACCAGACCTGGACATCTGTTGCAGGCCCTCTGCAATTCCCTGGTGAATAGCCCGTTCCATCCATGCCTGCATGTGCGCAGGGATCTCAACTGTGGCGACCTCCTCATGGCGCAGACCAGCGGCCGTGGGTGTAAATGTTGCTTCTGGCGTCTGCCTGGTCGTTGGTCCGGGAACCTGGTGTCCCTGGGATGGGCTGTGCCTGGAGAGGGAAGAGCAATCTCGAGGAGGGGGGGTGTCTGGAGGTAGAGGGAGCAGAGGGTGGGGGGGCTGGAAATACTGGTTGTGTCTCTCTAGATCGTCTGTCAAATTCTTTCTCCAGTGCCCTATGACATCTTAGAGCGTCCCTCTGAGAAGCTTTGGAAGTTTCTTTAGGGGCTTCCTTAGCCTGTTTGCGCAGGTGGTAGGATTTAGATTTGGTCTTCAAAGAAGGGCCTTTAGCGGAATTGTCATCTGTCATTGTAGAGGAAAGGACTGTAACACAAATGTAAAGGCAGTTGGCTCGCCAAAGGTTCGACCTACAACAAAGGCCGGGTGTCCTTTCGCTGGCCCGCACCCCCTTTTGGAATTTTAAATGTATTATAAGCTAATAAAATTATTAATATCTTTATACCTAAGCGTACAATCAAGATATATAATCCAACCAGTGTTGGCAACGTGAAATAGCCAAATATTGATAAGATGTAAAAATTTCTATATGCAAATACGTATATATATCTGTCTAAATATATAATATGTATATATATATGTAAATAATATAATATATATATTTAGATATACAATTATATGTATATAATTGTATATCTAAATATATTTAGATCTCTATGTAATGATAAATATTACTATTAGTATATTATTATTTACAATATTTAATCCAAGGTCTAGTTGGAGCTCCCAGGAAGGAGTGACCCCAGGAATTACTTTTAATATGCCAATATGCCAAATAAAACGCCTGAGGCTGGAGTGAGGCCTCTGGCAGCTGGAGCTCCCAGGCAACAACTGGGAGGGATAGGCTACTATTTCCAGCCCTGAGCGTGCTGCGGAAAGCCAACAAGTTTGCCAATTATCCTGAATATTTAATAGCTCTCACAGGCTGGAAGACCTATAATTAGAGCTAGTCCCTTCGCAGCTCAATGAGGCCTCTAAAAGCGGTGCCCGAGATGCAGCGGCGCCCAAAATGGCGGCCGCCCACGCTCCCTTACTCACGGGCTGCTCAGGGCCAAAATCAGCCTCTCCGGCATGTCTAGGGACCGAGAGAGGCAGTCAGGTGATTTTCGCCCCTTCCTGGGGTGATCGGCGTTTACGGTGGGGGGGAACACCAGCTGTGCTATTACAGCGTGATCAAATAAAGCCGCTACGTGTGCGGCGTTGAAAAGCGGCAGGAAGAGGATCGAATTGGGGGGGGGGAATTGGCTCTGGAGCACGGAAGCCGCCTGCTGTGCAGCTCCCCCCGAGGGGAAGAAACGTGCTCCCCTGTTTAATCACTAACCCAATGCGCTTAGAGGCTAAGGAGAACCGGGGCAATGATAATCAAACCTGATGAATAAAGAGCTCTTGAATCAGCCAAGGAGTGGTGAAGTACACAGCCTACTCTCACAAAGGCTGAGCGTAAACTGGGGAATGCAAGGGAGCCACATGACGGAGGGAGGAGCATTCCTCAGTAATTAAGCTCAGCCTTCAACAACGCAGACTGAAGCACCTCCCCACTCTCTGGATGATCCGACCGGCTCTCAGGAGAATAGCTTTAACCAAGCTTTTCTCAGGCCATTAGTTTAAAGATGCCACATAATGTATCTCTGACATTCATAAATAGAAAAGAAAAAAAAATCTATTTCCTCTCACTTGCTAAATGTAGCTTGATTCTAATCAGAAACAGTAGTAGCCATCCATTTCATATGCTCCAGTACATGAAGCTTTTTCTCTGACTATACACAAAAAGATATTATTAGCAGAAGAGTTTGCCTCTGGATTTCTAAGTTTCTAGCTTTCATCCTTGAAGATCTCTTAATTTTGCCACTTATAAGGGGAAAGAGACTCAATGAGCTATTGCTGGCTGGGGAATTCTGGGTGTTGAAGTCCACCCATCTTAAACTTGCCAAGGTTGCGAAGCAGTGACCTACATCCTTCTTGGCTATTTCTACTTCATTAAAAGCTACACAATATGGCAGACCTCCTTCGAAGAATACACCATGTACGATTATGAAATAGAAAGTTTAAAACTAACATCTTTACAATATCGATGTCCTGAGTAATATCATAAAATATCATAATATCAGGAACACGATAGTTATTTTATTTCTCACAGCTAGAGCTGGGCAAAAAGTTAAGCTCTGAGCTATGGTTTACAAGGGCAAGGTTCACATGGCATAGAAAACCAAACCCACTAGTTTAGAACAATATGTGAACCCATACCAGCCATAGTTTATTTATGTTGCAAAGTAATTCTTGATTTCTTTTGATTAAGTGTTTGCGAAGCTCTGCTATAAACTTTATTTGCATAACATTCCCCCCCCCAATCCTAAATTAATTGCACACGCTGTGTCTGTGCAACAAACTCATCCACAAATAAGCAAACCACCTATTGTGAGTAGTCTGTTCTGACCATTCATCTGGATATTCACTAAGTGGCAGGAAAGAGACTGAATAAATAGCAATAGCAAAGCCCTTACACTTATATATAGCTTTACAGTGCTTTATAGCCCTCTCTAAGCAGTTTACAGAGTCAGCAAATTGCCCCCAACAATCTGGGTCCTTATTTTACCAACCTCAAAAGAATGGAAGGCTGAGTCAACTTTGAGCTGATGAGAATTGAACTGCTGGCAGTCAGCAGAAGTAGCCTGCAGTACTGCATTCTAAACACTTTGCCAGCACGGCTCTTACAAAATAAAATACAGAAATATAAAAAAATACAATGAGAATCCACAAATAAGCTGAAGAAACAGTAGACCACTTAGTTAGCTGCTGCAAGGAGATTACACAGACTGATTACGCACAACGGCATGACAAAGTAGCAACAATGTTGTTTTAGAATATATGCAAGAAATACCTGCAAGCAACACCTGGTGGTACCACAAAATAGAGAAAGCAATCAAAATGAAGAATCTGAAATGCTCTAGGACTTTAGAATCAAACAGATAAGCACCTGCCACATAACAACCCAGACTTAACAACTGTTGATAAGAAAGACAATAAAGTCTGGATAGCAGACATGGCAGAACCTGGAGAGAGCAGAATAGGAGAGAAAGACTGGAGAATATAACAAAATTAAATTATCCGTAAATGGAAAGAGAACGACTGTGACAAAAGAAAGCAAAGATAGTACCAATATTAACAAGTGCTGTGGGTACAACCTCAAAATATCTGGAATACTACTTGAACACCCATTGGCACTGACAAAACCCTAATCAATTAATTACAAAAGGCAGCTTACATCCTGCCATGATACCTTTAATATCTTCAGACAACATCTGCTTTTTGGGAAGGACTTAGTAGGTAGGTAAAAATGCCAAATCAAATCTAAACATCTGGCAGGGTGTGCAATCAATCTTAATAATAATAAATGAACTTTTTGTTATCATCTACTGATCTCCTAGCAAAGAAAACAAACAAATGTACCATAGAACAAATCAATCCAGAGTTTTTAGTCAAGGCACAAATGACCTGGCTTAAAATACTGTATTTTGGTTAAATTGTTTGCAGCCCCAGCTCTCTTGAGAAATCTGTAATGCTTAGAAAAATGGAAGAAAATAGAAGAAATGAAGACCAGCAGCAAAGTGGATAGGCTCCCTTATAGTGGTAATGAAGACCTGTTGGAAGATGTGAAGAATGAGGTTTGAGCCAGATTGTCTTGGGAGATAATCTATCTGTATAATTGACCTGATGGCACATAATCAGTCAAAAATCCTTAACAAAGATTGTTCTCTGTGTTTAGTTGGGTTTGCTCTTCCTTTTTCACCAAGAACCATGTTTTATCTCTTGGAGCTAAAATTGTTTTATCTCTTGGAGCTTAAAATTGAGGAGACTCCCCTGGATATGTGAACAGCAGTAATCCATGTAGGGCCATCTAACTGAAGTCATTGTCACCCATTCATTTCAAGCAACCAAAGTCTAATTCAAATCCATAAACTAGGATTTCAGATACAGCCTCAAGGCTCATTCTGAAACCCAACTAGATCCATCAGGTTCTTGGGTAGACCAATTAAACAGGTCCTTCCTTCCTTAGGTGGGGGATACAGCCATAGAAAAGTCTAATACTAAGACGAATCTGATCATGAAAAGGGAACAATAGTACCTTCTCCCCAAATTTCAGATCACACTATAATTGCCCTAAGATTACAACTAGATTCGACATGTCTGGAGCCCTTGCTGTCCTGGATTAGGTTCCTAGCTCCCACAATGGGCTTGAACTCACAAGCTACTTCTGATTCCATGCCCAGAGAAGATAGGTTGAAATTCTTCAAGACCAGGGGTGTCAAACTCAATTTCATTGAGGGCCACATCAGGGTTATGTTTGACCTTGTGGGGCCAGGATGAGCATGGCCAGGGTGGGAGTGGCCAGCTCGACATCACTCATGTCCAGGGTGTAGGTGGTGGCCCGAGCGTTCTACCAATGAAAAGGGGCTCCCAAGCTCCGTTTTCAGCTGCGATGTCCTCCTGCAACCCTCTGCCAGTGAAAATGGAGCTTGAGAAGGCCACACGTGACCCTCCTGAGTTCCATTTTCACTGGCAGAGGCACCATCGGCCAGTCTTTTGCTGTTTCCAGGGTGGCCCCACAGGTCAGTTCTAAGCACCCCGTGGGCCAAATCCAGCCCCCTGGGCCTTGAGTTTGACACCTCTGCTCAAGACTAAAAAGTCTAGGAAGCTACCAGCCTGGTTCTGGTGTCCAGCTCAGATAATGAAACAGCAAGGAGGTTGTCCTGTTGAGCTGAACATCACAATTAGGCTCTCCTATCCATCTAATCAGTGAAGCAGCATCCATGACAAGTGTGACTCTCACTGATGAGGATGATTAGATTTGTCTGAGCCCATCTAGGACAGACTTGATAAGTGGGATTTGAAACAAAATGCTCTACTGTTTATCCAGCCAACTTACTTTGCTCCCTCCCCCCCCCCCCCAGAATACTACACTAGCAGTCCTTGATTTGTGACCATTAGTTTAACAACCATTTGAAATTACATCAGGGCTAAAAGCATATAGACTTGAAACCAGAGATATTTTTGTTGGGAATTTTGCCTGAAATATATAGTAAAGAATTTACATATCTGATTGTAAATGTATTGACAGCGGCTAGGATTGTATTTGCCAAAAACTGGAAAAATGAGAAAATACCAATACAGGAGGAAATCATTAAGAAAATATTGGAATGTGCTGAAATGAGTAGATTGACATTTGAGTAGATTGACATTGAAATCAGAGAACAAGATGATAAACAATTTTATAAAATTTGGGATCTATTCTATCAATGGTTAGACAATAAAACATGGTAATGAAATATGTAGATTCTTAGAAAATAATAAATATATAAAGATGTATTTTTTTCTTATTATATCTATAAAATGATTGTAGGATAGATTTGAGATGATAATATGAACTGTCATAAAACAAATTAAGTAAAATATGGATTATTTTGTAAAACATGAATGAATAATAGTATAGTCAAATGATAAACAATGATATTAATGTATTTAATATTTGATTGAAAATATGAGAATATATACAATGTAATTGTAATTGAATACTACGAAATGGAAGCACAAAACAATTAGTAAACCAACTGACACACTGTATGTATATATATGGAAGATGGCTTGATGTTTTTATGTTTTGTTTGTCTATGTTTGTCTTAAAAACCAATAAAAATAAAAAAAAAAGGATTACAACAGGGCTGGAAAAAAAAGGGACTTAGGGTCAGTTCTTGTGCTTATGACTGTCACAGAATCCTCGTGGTCTTGTGATCACAATTTGGGCATTTGGCAACTGGCATGCATGTATGACAACTGCAGCATCCTGGGTTAGATGGTTGCCATTTATGGCCTTCCTAGATGGCTGCTGACAAGCAAAGTCAATGGGGAAGTTGGATTTGCTTAACAACCATGCTTTGCTTAATGACCATGTAAAAAAGGTTGCAAAATCAGATATGGCTCACTTAACAAGTGAATTGCTTAGTGGCAGAGGTCTCAATTGTGGCCATTAGTTGAGGACTACCTGTGTTCCATCCTCTCTCATTGTCCATTAGGATTCTGTCAAACAAATAATGACTGAATTAAGGGTGGGGCAATCTTCCTTTAAAGAGTTATCTTAATGATTTTTCATACTACAATTCTGAAAATGTTAAAATAGTTTTCCTAAATCATCCACGGTTGCATTAATGGCATGTGTTGGCTACTGAAATGGCCCAGGTTTTGGGGAATGAGCTTAAATTGGTATGCTCTTGCGATGTATTCCTGTTGCCTTTGACCTGCTGGCTGGGACTGAAAAGGCAGTTAAACCTACTGAAGGGAATCAGTTGGAGGTGAAGAGGGAATGGAGAATAACAGAACAGAATAACAGAGTTAGAAGGGACCCTGGAGGCCTTCTAGTCCAGCCCACTGTTCAGGAAACCGTATAACGTTTCAGACAAATTGTCCAATCTCTTCCTAAAAATCTCCAGTGTTCTTAAGATGAGCATTCACAGGCAAGCTACTCCACTGATTAACTGTTCCAACGGCAAGGAAATTTCTCCTTAGTTCTACGTTGCTTCTCTCCTTGACTAGTTTCCATCCTTTGCTTCTTGTCCTGCCTTCAGGTGCTTTGGAGAATAGCTTGACTCTTTTTTCTTTGTGGCAGCCTCTTAAATAGGGGAACACTGCTATCATGTCACCCCTAGTCCTTATTTTTATTAAACTAGAGATACCCAATTCCAGAAACCTTTCTTTGTATGTTTTAGCCTAATAATATAAATTATAATCTTCTGGGCTGGCTAACCACAATAAACGGAACGGGAATGTAGTAGCTCACCTAAAAATCCTTCTTCATCCACTATGACCGTGTAGTCTTCTGGTGTCTCAGTCAGGCTGAAAAATTTGCACCTGGAAGAGAAAAATCAGGAGAGAAAAAAAGGCATGTTTAACTCTCAGACAACCATCAAGATTAATGGATGATTAATTTAGAAACCACTCTCTCCAAATTTACCTGTTTATTAGATATTTATCCTTCCTTTATTTTTGTATAAGTAACCAAAGGTAGTTGAACATGTATAATACTCCATCTTCCATTTTTCCCCTACAACAATCCTGCGAGGTAGGTTGGGCTGAGAGAGAGTAACGGGCTCAAAGTCATCCAGTTGGCTTTCATTCAAAAGAACTCAGTGGAACCTTTGTTCTTATAGATGACCTCATAGTTCAAGGGTCTTCAAACTTGGCAAGTTTAAGACTTGTGGACTTCAACTCCCAGAGTTCCTCAGTTAACATGATTGGAGGAGGAATTCTTGGGAGTCCACAAATCTTAAAGCTGTCATGTTTGAAGACCCCTGTCATAGTTACAGCCTATGCCTTCCTGTGATGGATATTTATTTGAGAGTAAATTCCAAGAAGGGACATGAGATACAGTCCTGACTATACTTGTATAATATGAGGCTGCAAGTTTTTGTGCGTGTCTGTGTGTGTGTGTGCACCTTTAAGTCAGTTTTCATTGTAAATGCCTGGACCAGTTCCCTGCAGTTTTCTTGGCAAGATTTCAGAAATGATTTGCTATTGCCTGCTTCCATGGAAAAGAATCACGTTACCTCTAAAGTAACTGCAACAGATTATTTTCTTACAAGTGCACCTTCAAAAGACCATGGTGGCGCAGTGGTTAGAATGCAGTATTGCAGGCTAACTCTGCCCACAACCTGGAGTTCGATCCTGATGGGCTCAGGGTTGGCTCAGCCTTCCATCCTTCCAAGGTCGGTAAAATGAGGACCCAGATTGTTGGGGGTGATATGCTGACACTGTAAACCACTTAGAGAGGACTGTAAAGCACTATGAAGCGGTATATAAGTCTAAGTACTATTGCTGTTTAAGAACACATTTAAGCAAATTCCAGCTCGTTATTATTCCAAAGAGAGAGAGAGAGAGTAATGGCACTGCTGTAGCTGGATGGAGAAACGGGATACAAGCTCAGATTTGCATAAAATTAGCAATATGGTAATGAGTACAGATAGGTGGCAGAATCTTGCTGATGTCCTGGTCCCACTCCATGAACTTCATAAAACAATGCAATTGAAAATCCATTCCATTTACGGGGCTAGCAAGAACTTGATACCATGACAAAACCTATGAATAGGATGTCTCTACGGGTCTAAAGCAGGACTGGATCAGCATTGTAGTTGTCCTTTGCCAGCTTGGGGGGGGGGGAGGAAGTGTGGGGGGTGTAGAAAGGATGGATATCTCCTGTAGCACTCTGTCAGCTGAAAACAAACCGTGTGGGGGTGTTGCATACATTTTTGGCTGGTAGAGTGCTGCAGGCGCAGCCAGTTTTGGCCGGCAGAGGCACTGGGGGCCGGTCCTTTGATATTTCCAGATTTAAGCACCCAGCGGTCCAGATCCAGCCTGCATGCCTTGAGTTTGACACCCCTGGTCTAAAGGGTTTATGTGAAGGTGACCCTTTGCCCACATTCTTCTACACATCTTAACCTCAGCTTCTTCTAATGGTTGCCATATTTGGGAACTGATTGTACAACTATTACACATTGGCTCAGGAATTGATAAAACACTGGAGCAACAAAACAACCACTTCACACATGCACGGCACGACATAGAACAAACCCATCGGGACAAGATTCAGCAGTCCCTCTGCATTTGAAAGACAAAGGTCACCCTTCTGAAGACAGCCAAGTCGACATTCTGGACAGAGAGGACCACTGGTTTGAAAGAGGGGTCAAAGAGGCCATCTACATCAAGATTGAACAGCCTCTTTTCAACAGAGAGGGGAGGGATATGATGTCACCTATCTCCTGCTTACAACACAGTCCTTTAGCAGTTCCAAGAAGGTTCCACATCCATTTGCATTATTCAGGTGACTCTGAGGGCACAGATAAACCTCTAAGTGGCCTCAGTGACTCTCAGGAAGAGTGCTAAGGACCAGACCACAAGGAATAGAAATCCTTCCATTCTCTACCATTCAGTCAGAACTGAAGAAGTTTCTTGGGTGAGTAGTGAAACGTCTTCAAGCAAAACCAAAGAAAATCCATTTGCCTTTTGAAAAAAGCACCTTTGGGATAAAAGCCAACTTTCTCCTCACTTGGAAGGTAATGCCTACTGTCCTTGAACTTGCAAGCTTTTCTTTTCTTTTTTAGAAGGTGAGAATAATTTGATGAACTTCCCGGACACCATTAGCTCTAATGAACTCTGAACTGCTGGTGAATCACTCCCAATCACCCCATCAAAGAAGATGCCCGCACACCTGCCCTCACCATACACAATTGCTTCCCTCCCTTTGCCATAATGGCAAACACTGCGCAAAAGCTTTTCTTTTCCTTTTCTGATTAAGAATTTCCCAATTGCTCCTGCAAGACACAGAAACTCATTTTACAAGGTTCAGCAAGAAGTCACTCTTGGGCCACAGAACTGTCATAAAAGCAGGCAGACATAGCAAAACAAAATATCACCAAGATGATGAGCAGGGCAAGGCCTCATGAAAATCTTGAATTAGATAGATGCTATTGTGCTGGCCCCAGCATGGCCCCCCAAAATGTGGATATCTCCTAGGTGTTTTTATTTTCTTTCTAGACCACTTGCCCTTAAAAACATTTCAAGGTCGTCCACCATAAATCTGTAAAGCAGAGATTAAAACCATTCGTAAAAGCATGTATTGTGCCCCTTTACAAATATACAATGGTTATAAATGTGAAAAATGGTCATAAGTAACTTTTTCAGTGCCCTTGTAACTTTGAACAGTCACTAAGCGAACTGTTGTAAGTCAAGGACTACCTGTACTGAATGGGATTTCACTTGGACTAAGTACAGGTAGTCCTCGACTTATGACCACAACTGCGTCCCAAATTTGTGTTTCTAAGCAAAATTAAGTTAATTTTGCCCCATTTCACATTCTTTCTTGCCACAGCTATTAAGTGAATCATTGTCAACTCATAAAACATTTTGTATACAAGTTTTAAAGTTGTCAACAGAAAGAAAGGGGGGGGGGAGTTTCAAAGAGCAGGCAGCAGTGTAGAATTGAAAGTACATTCCATTCATATTTTTTTCAGAGACTGATTAGATGGCTGAAGCTTCTGCCGAGAAAAAATCTAATTGGAGAGCATGATTGATGACTCTTGGCTATGGATGTGTTTCGTTGGATGATACACCCAGAGGGGTGGGGGGAAAAGCAGGATCAAGGGTCACAGTGAATTACATATCTCAGAGTCGGGTACGCCCAAGCTAATGTTGGCATGTTAATTTCTAATAAATCCTTTTAAGTTTTGGAAGTGTGGCTCAAGGCTCATGATTTAATTGGAGTAACTGCCGGAATCCTGACAGATAACACGGTTGTTAAGTGAATCTGGCTTCCCCATTGACTCTGTTTCTCAGAAGGTCACAAAAGGTTATCGCAGGATCCCGGGACACTGCAGCCATTATAATTATGATCCAGTTTTGCCAAGTGTCCAAATTTTGAACATGTGACCACATGGATACTGCAGTGATTATAAGTCATAAATGTGAAAAACAGTCATAAGTCACTTTTTTCAGTGCCATTGTAACTTCAAATGGTGAAACAAACTGTTATAAGTTGAGGACTACCTGTAATAGATTTTGGCTTAATTAGCTTGTTTTAGAAAGCAGAAGCTAGCCTCAATATACTAAATGAGATTTAACCTGGACCTAGTAAAGTTCTACAGCCTTAATCACCATCCTTAGTTATAGCAAAGAAGGATTTCCTGTTTTCAACCAGAGCAGGAGAGTTACAGAGGATGCGCAAGAAAAATATGAGGAATGAATACAAAGATGAACTTTACATCCCTACCAGAACAAAGGTTTGTAGGAAAGAAACGCTTATGAGTTCAGCTACTATCTGAAGGTCAGCAGTTCCTTCAGTTTTAAGGCATAGCTTCATTCCTTGAATAATAAAACATTACAAAAACAATGGAAGCATTTGTACACCCAAATATTGGTAAAATGGGAACTGTTGTTAGATATAAGGATATATTAAATGAAAAGGGTGAGCTCAAAAACAAACAAAAACTGAACAAACGAAGAATCAATATGGATTGGTACTCATATGCAAATACAATCAAGATATGAAAAAGATGTAAAAGAGGAAGCTATTTATAAGAAATTGACAGAGCTGGATAAAATACTAACAGGATCAGAAGATGAATTGATTAAAAAATTGTATTGCTATTTACTAGTTATTAAACTAGAAGAAGGACAAGTAAAGGAAACAATGATAGCATGGGCAAAAATTTTTGGTACAAGATAGAATTAGATAAATGGCAGAAAATATGGGAAAGAAATTATAAATTAACAATATCGACAGCATATCAAGAAAACTTGTATAAGATGTTTTACAGATGGCATTTTGCACCAGTAAAACTGGCAAAGATGTTTAAAGATAAATCAGCCAAATGCTGGAAGTGTCATCATGAACCTGGAACGTATTACCATATGTGGTGGATATGCATAGAAGCTAAAAGACAAGGACACACATGGTTGGAAAAAATTATAAAGAAACATACAGATTTGAAATCTGAAATATTTTTACTGGGGATGGTACCTGTATGTTATAGTAAAGAAGAAACATATTTAATTATACATATATTAACAGCAGTTAGGATTGTATTTGCTCAGAATTGGAAAAATGATAAAATACCAGAAGAGGGAAAAGTGATTGAGAAAATATTTGAATGTGCAGAGTTGAATAGATTAATAGTAGAAATTAAAGAAAAAGAAGAAACTGAATATTATATGATATGGGACTTATTTTATAAATGATTAGAAAATAAAATTGAGTAGATACATAGAAATTATAGTTATAAAAATAATAAATTTTAGAGGAAATGATTTATGATCCACAAAGAAAATGTGATTATTGTTATATTGGTTAAAACATATTATGATTGTTAGCACAAGATACATGTACCCAGTCAACACATTGTATGAATGAAAGATGGAATTATTGTAACTATTTAAAAAAATAAAAAAATAAACACTACAAATCAAGCTATGGAAAAGATCTAGGAAACTTCATAATTTCTTTCATGCTTGCTCATATGCAGCTGTGAGCTCTGAGTAAGTACTTGAGAAGCAAACTCTGTTGTTTAAGAAGGTTTCATACATAGGAGGCATCATTGCTTTTGGTAGAACGTATGGCAAAAGAGGACCGTCACATGCTGCTCTCCCCCATCTGCTTTATATCAATAGATCCGACCTCTCATGTGTGACCATTCTTTTCTTCTGCTTGCATTCTCAAGAAAAGGCCAAACTGAAAATCACAAACAACTCTTTGTTTTAAGCCTGGACACAAAAGTTAATTTATGAATATGTCTCAGATTTACCTCATCCCATGTTCAGCAATAATGGCTATTGACTCTTAACCTGGTTGACTGTATTCTTTAACATTTGGATTTCTATATAAGTAGTGTGTGTGGAATTCAGAGCTAAAAATTGCTTTACTTCTACTGACAATTCCAAGATCGCTCAGGCAAAGTCTGTCATGTAGAGCACATTCTGGATTTGTACATTATTTTAAGTTGGAGATGCACAATTTGAGAAGCCAAGTGGTATAATAGTTAAGGAGTTTGATTGACACCAGAGAGATATAGGTTCATGTCCACCCTCAGCCATGGAAGCTCCTGGGTAAGTTTGGTCCCGACACTCTTATTCATCCTAAGAACGGTTGAGTATAGTACCATGGTATAGTAAAGTTGTTAGTCGAGGAGTGGGGAGACCCATGTTTTAATTCCCTCTCATCTATAGAAGGGCTCTTGTAACTTTGGACCCATCATTCTTTCTCAGACAAACTTCCCACATAGAACTGCAGTGGGAAAAACAACCATCACCAGAAGATGGTATGTGTACCATCTTAAGTACCTGCAAGAAAGATATGATAATTGTCAGATTATTTGAGAGCCATTTTGGTCTAGTGGTTAAGGCAGTAGGCTTGAAATCAGAGATTGAGTTCAAGTTATCCCTTAGTTATGAATGCCAGCTGGGTGACCTTGGACCAGTCACTCTCTCTCAGCTCAACTTACCTCATAGGATTGTTGTTATGGAAAAATAGGAGGAGAAAAGTATGTTGGATATGTTTGCTACCTTGAGTTATTTGTAAAAATAATAAAGGCAGGACATACATACATATAGTACATATATACATTAATTAAACAACCAAGTTGGAGCTGTAAAAATTTGCCTAACAAAGAAAGTATTACATATATTCCTGGAGAGCAATCATTTTATTTTCCTGTAAAGTAAAATGTGCATATGTTTTAAAAAGTTTTTGTTCATTTTCCATTAGTAGAAGATATCCCAATGAAGGCTGGCAGAAAGGGAGGGGTGCACAATTTCCAAAACCTGTATTGACAGCACACCTCAGGAAACTGTCCTTCACTTTGTTATAAATAATTTGTTACATTAGCAGATAGCAATTATTAATCCATTATGCATCTTTCAATGAGTGTTTAAAATATATTTCAAATTACTTTCTCCCTTTTTATTATTACCACAATTCACTGGCTGATGTGACAAGTGTTCAAACAGCCCACTTTTCCCCCCTTCCAATGTCTCTAGAAAATAAACATTCTTTTTCTTTTAATTTTCAGACAAACATATTTATGCACACTGTCTAGTTAATGGTGCTGTCAGAGCAGGATTTTGGAACAGAAATCTGGTATCTGTTTAACAGTGAAAAAAAGGTCCCCCCAAATGCAGCTCAGCAAGCTTTCATTTTAATGGTTTTTTAATGTCACTGAAGTACTTATGATCACTATTGGGACCTGAATTTCCATTGCTAAGCAAGGTGGTTATATAATGAATTAAACCCAATTTTATGACCTTTTTTTTGCCAGAGAATCCCTGCAGTTAATAATTGAATCATCCAGCTTCCCCTGTTGACTTGGGTTTGTCAGAAGCCAGCTGGGAAGTTTGCAAATGGTGATCATATGATCTGGGATGCTGCAACTATGGAAAACACATGCCAGTTGCCAAGGACCCAAATTTTGATCATATGACCTGGGAATGCTGCGACGGTTGTTAAATGCAAGGGGTGGTTGTAAGTTACATTCTTCAGTGCCGTTATAACTTTGAATGTCACTAAATGAATGCTTGTAAGTTGACGATTACATGCAGATCAAATTCAGATCAATAGAGGAAGCTGGTTTATCAGACTATGGCTTTGGGGTAGCTTTAGTTTGGAAGTTAAACCTATATTTCAAGATAATCTAAGGCAGGGCATGCATTTTTGTTGATAGCTCTCTCATCAATCTTACCATGTTTTCATGACCCAATGTTTTCTCTTGCTAATTCAGACTTCTCTTTGGAGGCAGCCAATCCAAATCATAGTTACAAACACCCCCCCCCCCCCCCCCCCCCCCGGTCAAGCTATGTTTTCTCATTGGAACTGGACGCAAACCAGTTTCAGTTGGCATTGTGACACATCACATTGAAACTTCACTGCGGCTTGAGATCTAAACAGAATTGTAAAAACCAAAACCAAATCAAGCTAAATTGGAAAACCTCCCCCACCCCTAGCCATACAAAATACCCAATTCATTTGCTCTTCCCAAGGCAACAGCTTGGAAGCCACACTGCCCTTTTCAGCCAAATAAGCAACAACAGAGGAAGAGGATAAATTAAAAATAGCTCAAGGGACATGCCAACTGCAGATTAAGACAAATAAACAAGTGGAACTTAACTAATTCTGAGCCAATCATTTGAAAAGGTTAAACTACCACATAGGGTACCACCTCTGTAGTGGAATGACTTGTGTGTTAAGTGCACAACCTACACAGGCAGATGTCACTGATACAAAGTCTGTGGCACTCAAGTCTACCTACAACCATCAGGTTCTGTCCTTCCTGTAGCCTGTCAAGCCTGAATCACCTTCTCCCTTTACAGACAAACTTTTTTTTAATGAGGTTTTATTGAGTTTTAACAAAACAAATAAAACCTCTTATTTGAGTACAGCATGGTTCCAGGTGATCACATTTCTATAGACACAATTTCATCTGCATATTCTTCTTATATATTCAACTTCATATCTTATCACTCTTTTTCCAACTTCTCACTATTTCTCCCTTTACTTCTCTTAGTTTTCTTTGATAGTTATCTCATTTTCTTCTTATTCAATTGTATTTCTTTTGCCTAAATTTCTATATCTTTTTATTCATTATACTTATACTTTCGTCTGTCTTGTTTACAATTTCATATATTCTCGTCTAATATTTCCCCTATGATTGCCAATTGGAGTGCAACACCTTTAAGTCTTATAGTTATCATGTGAAATCGCACTGAACATTAAATTTGTGCATTCTAAAATTATAACATTCAAATTTCTAATATCTATTTTAGATCATGTAAATCTCATCATTCAGACTCTGCTTGGTACTTCCCCTTGAAAATGTAAAAAGAAAAATTCTAAAAAAAATAGACCAGCCGCTCCTAACGGGTGATGATGGCGAAGCGCAGAGAGCTCCCTACTCCCACCTTTGCTGCCACCTTTGGCACCCACTGCTGTTGCTTTCCCTTCTGCCCATTCCGCCACCACGTTTGGAGCTGCCGCTTCCGTGTTTGGAGTGCCGCTGCCATTTGGGGCTCCAAACAGCGGCAGTGTTCCAAACATGGCGGCAGCTTGAAACGCGGAAGCAGCAGCTCCAAACATGACAGAGGGCGATCTTTTTATTTTGGTCCACGCGAAGTTCAGAGCGAGCAAGAGAGGGAGACTGCGATGCCTCCATCTGAGATGGCACCCTCACTAGTGGATCACAACGTGGCTGGAAGCCCGAATCAGCGGGAAACAATGGAGAGAAGAGTTGCGAGGTGTAATTTGCAGGAGGAAGTGGGTGTACCCCACGGCAGGGAGCCCAAGGAAGAAGGGCCAGTAGGCAACGGAGAGCGTCCCGTAGCTCCGGAAGCAGCCTAGAGACGCGCCTGGGAAGAGGCGCAGATGCTGTCTTGTAGTCCCCAAACCAACTGCATGTGCCGCCTTTAGTTATGTGCGCTCCGCGTTTTGGGCATCTCTGTGTGATCGCGACCCTGTCCTTTCCACCTGGTGTCCTTGCTGCTTTCTGGCTCTTTAGCAACCGGCTTCGTGTTTGGAGCACTGCCGCCGTTTGGAGCTCCAAACGGCAGCAGCTCCAAATGCTGTTTCTGTTTTTTAAGACTCATTTAAATTCCCCCAGGAGTGATGCCATTTTAAACACTGTTGAACAACCACCCGATTGACTTTAAGTAAAAAAAAAATAAAAAAAACAAAAAAAACCCCAATACCAAAAACTTTTTTTTTAAATCACCAAATGATCCCAGACTGTTCCTTCTTGTTTCTTTCCTTTCCTTTTCCTTTCCGTAGGTTACTGTATCTTTTAATAAGATTTCAGTTACCATGTATCCTCAGGAGCCTTTTCAAAGTTTCACTGTTAATCCTCTTTGTTCTTCCAGGTGGCACTCCATTTTTTCATTATTCCAAGTTCCACCCTTTTGCCTCCACTCTTCTCCTTTTTGGGGCTTCAAAATAACCAAAAAAAAAAAAAATCTTTATTCTCCTTTTGACACTTAGATTTCAGCTTAAAGTTGCCTATTAGTGTCAAAATGAATTAACATAAATTTCTTTCCATACCATTTGTAATTGTCAATATAAAGGTAAAGGGATTTTTAACCTCCTTTACTCTCTCCTTCGCCACTTAAAAACCTTCTTTTGGAAGTATCCCTCTAAGTACTTTTAAATTCGGGGTACCTTGCTTAGATGTTCTCTGTGTTTAGCCCAGTCTGTCCTGCTTTCCTCTTTGTCTTCCTCCTGCATGATCTTATCCAGATGGGTTCTTCTTTGAGATGGCCATTTCTGACCACCGCTACAGCTGCCTTCGGGAAAGGGAGTTTAGACCAGCTAAGGAGGAGAGATGCAGCTCCCCTCCACTCGGCTAGTGATCTCCCCCCTCTTCACCACCTCTACGGGGTGGTTTAAGCTCCGAATCCAAAGGATCGGGGCGCTCCAGCAGCGAGCACAGATCGAAACTGCACATGATCGCGGATTTCGGTCCATTGCTGAAGAAACTCAAGCCGGAAGAGCCCCTTACAGACAAACTTTGACGGCTTCTTCCTTTTTCATTTCTGCTCCCTGGTCTCTGACTATATAACTTTAAGCATTGCATACACTATGGAAAAGTGCAGGCAGGAAAATACCTTTCCTCCCCCTCTTGGATAATGCTACAATACTGAAAGACCTTTAGCGATTCAGAAACAATTTCTTTGTGCACTGCATAACTGATGTCATGAAGAGCTGCCAGCTTAGATGACTTTCAAAAGACTAGGAAAACAAGAAGGCCTTCAATGGCCACTTAGCCACTAAAACTTCCTCCACTCTTTAGGGACAGTCTCGCTGTATTAATATTTGCTACAGGCCATCACTGATAATGGAGACTTATTGTCTTCACACTCTACTGTACTTGAGATTCCAAGTTCTCAGTGGATCCTAGACAAAGTTTCTGCATCATCCAGTAACCCTCTCCTAATACTAATCTGTAATAGCTAAAGCTGGAACTGCCAAGGGCAAAGATAATGTTCTCCTAGTTCCAGAATCTATGGATATACAAGAAAGCTGGTCCAACTCTCAAACTTTGATCTCTTTTTGAATCTTAACTTGCTCATTTTCCAAAACCTTCCCAACTTGATGGTCCCAATAGTTTTTACTACCTTGAAATCCAAACCTCTTGCAAAGTTGCTAATGAATAATTCTGGCAATTTTGTCATGACTCTGGCTTATAGTCAAGTTTGTGAAGTTTTGCTGCAGCCACTGATTATTATATTATGATTATTGCCTGTCATAAGCTGAATGCCTAAGAATGAAAAGTGGCTTCATACAAAGTGGGCTATTCTTCTGTGCAGTTTGGCCTATGCTTTTCCAGCTAGCTACTATTTTGGATGAGAGTTCTGATCATTCCCAACTATGTTGGTTGAGTATGATGGAAAGTGTAATCCAAGGCATTGGGTACAATTGGAATGGTTTTTCCATTCTGAACACCCATGGCCTGCCCCTTGCAAAGCATGTGCTCTATGACTTTTCCCCAGATTTCTTCTATTTCCTTAGTGGGAGCATTTGGCCTTTTTACCTCAAGCTGAACTACAGGTATTGCTTGACTTATGACCATTCATTTAGTGACGGTTCAAAGTTACAATGGCACTGAAAAAAGTTTTTCACATTTATGACCATTGCAGCATCCCCATGGTTACATGATCAAAATTCAGATGCTTGGCAACTGGCTCATATTTATGACGGTTGCATTATCCCAGGGTCATGTGGTCAGCATTTGCGATCTTCTAACAAGAAAATTCAAAGGAGCAGCTAGACTCACTTAACAACCAGGTTACTAACTGGTTTCTTTTAACAAATGTGGCAAGTATGGTTGAAAAAATGAGGCAAAACTGACTTAAAAATGGTCTTGCTTAGCACTGGAAGTTTTGAGCTCAACTGTTGTTATAGGTTTAGGGACTACCTGTACTGATGGACTGACTATACAGCTCAGCAGGTAAAGCATATTGTTTAACTTTGAGAAGGTCCTAAGTTCAATCTTTGCTTTTTGAAATTAAAAGTATTTTAAAAAGGAAAGTGGAAAAAGATCCTTGTGGTGATCTGACTTAGTTTAAGCTCTCTCAGCCAAGTTTCCAGATGTTTCTTACAGAGGGGGGAGAAAAGGAAGATTTCTTTGCATGGAGATAAATAGCAGACTATAGTGTCACAGAATCCTGATCGACATGCTCTCCCAACGCAAAAGTACACATACAAAATGAAACATAAAGCTAAACCATTTGTTCCACTTGGCAAGCCTGCTTGGAATGCCAGGCCACGCAAAGAGTTAGTTCTTTCATTGTAAAGACACAGCAACAAAGAGGAGCCAAAAAAGGGACAAATATACCCTGAGTAACTGCAAATACTTCATGGCTGTCTTCCCACAAACATATTTATTGTGCTTAAAAACCAACAACTACATTTGCAGAACCTGTTTATTTCTTTTGCGGGGGTGTGTGTGGGTGTAGCTTAATGATGATGAAACACCAGCCTGTTCTGTAAACTCAGAATGAAGTCTGTAACCAAGTTGTATGAATGCCACCAGGCTGTGCAACTGGAATGTTAGCTGTACGCATACACATGCACAGAACTCCCAAATGGTTTGGTTGTGGCTGGCTGAATTTCAAAAGTTGTAATTTTAAAAAGTGCACATCTAAAAGGGGGAAATTGGAGACACTGGGAGTTTGTATGGACTAAGGCAACGATCAATTCCCATCTCCCCAGCTTCAAAACAAACCCAAGAACAGCCAGGATGAATCAGGCAAAAAGTCCATCTAATCACTGCATGGCTTTCCAGAGTAAGCAATCAGATATCGCAAGCCAGGGATTAAAGCAGTATTTCAATTCTATTACAAGTTCCCAGCAGAGCTGCTGGGTAGTTTAAATTTATAACTAGCTTGAGGCATTGCAATCCATATCCATCTGGGTTAAAATGTTTAGGACGTTGCTTAGTTCAAAATGTGAGGTCCTCAGTTTTTCAAGAGGGAACTCTACAACAGATAGTGCCTTAACCCAGCAGTGTTAACCTCTTACCTCCAGTAATCCTTACTATGTCCCATGGCTGCAAGTTCCACAGGTTAATCATGATTCACACTTTCTTTTCTTCTCTGGTTCTTTCTCATGAATTCCATCAGATAACTCCAAGGGTTGTGGGAAATACTATCTCTCTGCCTATCTTAATTAGCTATTTACTCCTTTTGCAAACTTCCAACAAGTCTCCAAAGTTGTTCAGCTATTTTTCAAAGGAATCATCTTACACAGCTTGGCAGAAGTAGCCTGGTATAGGCACACATACGTATTTTGGTCTGGCTTGGATTCAAAACAAAGCCATTCCTGACCATTTATGATTATGTGTCATCAAGAACGTGTTAACTCTTAATGATTTCTCCATGATGATCAATCCCCAACTTGGTCCTTCAGAGGACTCAATTACAGCAGAGATGGGTGAACAGCTGGAAGACCTGAAGGACTAGGTTGGAATAGATCCTCCTGGACAAAATTTACTGATGTAGTTGCCAAGAGTTGACACTGACTTGATAGCATATAATCAATCAATCAACCAATTTGCTCCTTATCCAACATCTTCATCGTTACACTACAATGGCTCTTATGCTTGATTTAGAGTTGCTCACAACTGTGTGTTGGCAATGCTGCATAACTAAGCTGCAAAGGGCTTGATGAGTAAGCCTAGGTAAGGAATAATCTAGCAAGGAATAACATTAAAGGAAGATATGGCTGAAGGATCTGACCTCACTTATATTACTTGGAGGACCCTGAACAGGTTGAGAGTTGGAGTTCCAAAATGTAAAATGAATGTGCTGAAGTAGAAGTTCTTAGCAGAAGACAATATGCTATGTGACTGTAGAGAGACACAGAACCCAGCCCATCTGCTGGTATGTTGGCTACTACCAGAAACATGTACTGATAATGGACATATTTTGGCCAATGATAAAGCTAAGAAGGTGGCTTCATTGTGGCAGTTTAAAGTTTGATCTAGAGGAGGAGGAGAAGACTTAGGTTGCAGATAGCTGCAGATGGGCTGATGAGCATACCTCAGCTGTGCATTGTGCAGAGGTACACATCCTGCATGCTAATTGGTTGATGAAACTTCCCGTCCCATGCTTTGCTGTTTGAGCTCCCCCTACTCATAAATGAACATTCATAGATGTATAAATGCAACAGCAATGCAACCGTCTCCAAATGACAGATGCTACATTTCCTGTTGTTCAGCAACAGAGAATTTTAAAGCATGCTTTAGGTTGGGAGCATAAGACTGGCTCAAAGTCACCCAGGGAGGTCATGAGTGGAACTAAAACTGTGCTTTTCCAACTCTAATCCAGCAGTTTAACCACTATATCACATCAGCTCCAATCATAGTCCAGCATCATCTGGAGAAGCATTATCTCCCCAATTTGTGTTCAATGCTAACATAAAAAATGGCATCCTTTAACTCTGAAGTGAGTTTCTGGTAAAACCGTTGAACACCTCATATCTAGGACAGGCTTAGGCATACCAACATCAACCATATCAGAATGAGATCTGGGAATTATATGCAATATACTTTTCATACAGAAGTGGGGTAAAATATAGTTCAGCATCACCTATGATACTTAGTAATAGTTCTCTGGCAACTAAAATCCTTCAGGCTGAAATCTCTTCAAATGTAAAACCAGGATCTAAAGCATGAGAAATGCTACTGAAATATAGATCTCCTTATGCTTCCTGTTCCAATGCCTTATTTACTCAAAGGTAATTTAAAAAAAAAAAAAAAAATCAGGGTCATATGCTAAGAGCCAGCATTCATGAAATATATTACAACATATTTTCATAGTCAAAAGCAAAATATTTCTTTCAAGCTGAGCTTTCCAAAGTGATGCTCATGTCACTTAAAATACCTTTCTTAATATCTGCAAGTCTCCATGGATCCTTGTTGATTAAAGTAGTCATGCTCCAAAATGAATGTCTAAATTGTAGCTGCCATTTTTATTTTTCCAGAAAAAATAAAAGACCACAGAAACATTAATGGAAGATAAAAATGAACGTGCCGCAGGTCAGAATGAAAGGAAAATTACTTTGGGAAAAAGTAGCATGTGTCTGTACAAGGGGGAAAAGAAGAGAAAATGATGAGTTCAACAGATCTTCTTCATGATTGTTCAAAGTTACAACAGGACTTAAAAAAAGTGATATGACCATTTTTCAAACTTATGACTGTTGCAGTATCCCCATGGTCATGTGATTTATATTCAGATGCTTGACAATTGACTCACATTTATGACAGTTGCAGTGTCCCAGAGTCATGTGATCCTGTTTTGCAACCTTCTTATAAGCAAAGTCAATGGGGAAACCAGATTCACTTAACAACCGTGTTACTAATTTAACAAACTGCAGTGATGTGGCAAGAAAAGTTGTTAAAACTCACACAACAAATTTCTCACTTCGCAACATCAATTTTTGGCTCAATTGTGGTTGTAAGTTGAAGACTACCTGAACACAAGCCTTCTGAGAAGATCTTTAGCTCACCTATTTATTTTTTTCCTTGTAGGAAATGGTTGTTTTGTGGCTCAGCACATGCAATATGGCAGCCATTTTGTGAAAAAAGAACCCACCTGGGTGGCAGACATTTTATGATACATGCTCAATGCTATCACCATCTATGACACTTAATATGCTGGTGTATTTATCGCATGTTTATGCTACCCATTGATAGTTCTCAGTGGTGAGCAATCCAGCAAAATATGTTATTAAAAAAATAAAAAAATATTTTAAAACAGCAGAGAGAATAGCGCAATAGGAATTCAGGAACATCAAATGTTCGCCAATGACTAAAATGTTTCCACCAGCTCTAAAGAATAAATAAAATAATCAGCTAGGAATCACACAGCTGCACAAAAAACATTCTCAAAAAATGCCTGAAGGAGAGTTGTTTTAAGAAAAAAACTGATCCACTTAGGAGCCTATAACTGAGAAGAAGAATAAGAGATCAGTCTCTTATGCCCCATCAGTTGAACTGATCTGATTAGTGGGCATTTAAGCAAGTATTTTAAAGCAGATCTTAAGGAGAAACAAGGCTCAAATTGACTTCACTTTTGGAAATAAACTCTCCAAATCAAGTTTGATTCCTGGAGACTTGAAAGAAACTCCAAATAATTTCTTAATGTTTTAATGTTAATGTCTGAAATTTTCTGGGATTTAAAAAAAACCTATTCTAATCTATAGACCTAAGATAGGTCTATAGTACAGTACTATTACAGTACAGATAGTCCTTAGAACCATGACTGATCCCCAAATTTCAGTTGCTAAGTGAGACATTTGTCAAGTGAATTTTGCCCCATTTTATGAACTTTCTTGGCACATTTGTTAAGTGAGTTACTGCAGTTATTAAGTTAGTAATATGGTTGTTAAGTGAATCTGGCTTCCCCATGGACTTCGCTTGTCAGAAGGTTGCAAAAGGGGATGACATGACCTTGCACATTGCGACTGACATAAATATGAAACAGTTGGCAAACATCTAAATTTTGATTACATGACCATGGCAATGCTGCAACCTTCCTAAGTGTGAAAAATGGTCATGGCACTTTTTTCAGTGGTGATGTTCAAACTGCCACTAAACAAATTGTTGTAAGTCAAGGACGATCAGAATCCCATCCAAGTACTAACCAGAATCGATCCTGCTTAGCTACTGAGCCCTGGTTGGCCAGCTGTTTCCATCTGCTTACAAGTTAGCTCTTTAGATACCTGGATAGCTACCCTCTGGGATGAGAAGTTAGGTGGCACGTACATTCAATAAATTATTATCATTGCACTTTTTACACTATGGTCATATGCTGCATTCTGCTGAAGATCCTCTGAAATTAGTCACTGTAGGAGGCAGAGGTACAAAAAGGCAGAGTATTTGTTTTGTCTGTGGAAAATATCATCTTGGATTCCTGGAATCTCTCTACAGATCTGAGGAAAAAAAATAATTCTGCCTGAACTCTGCAGTGTGAAAACAAACATAAATCTTTTTTGGATTTCAATTTTTTTCTGGATGCTCCTCTGTCCTCAACAGCACCATCTAGAGCAGGAAGCTGAATTCTGCATCCTAGTCAGTCCTAAACATACATTTAGATCAAGAGGTCTTCAAACTTGGCAACTATAAGACTTGTGGACTTCAACTGGCTGGAGAATTCTGGGAGTTGAAGTCCACAAGTCTTAAAGTGGCCAGGTTTGGGGACCCCTGATTTAGATCCTTGTGAAATTCAAAATTTAAAATTGCAGTGTTACAGATTTAAGAAAGATGTTTGTGTATTGAGAGAGCTTGAATCTTAATGAGTCTAAAGACGTTTATTTATCGCAGCCTAAACATTCACAGATTGAAATATGAAATATTTATTTGAAACTATTTCTTTTGAAAAGGAAGTTTATGTTATGTACTTTGAACTTTCTTGAACTTAACAAGTAAGAAACTAGCTGTTGCTGAGTAATGAACATACCAGTTACAAGTGAGCCCTTCAGAATATTATGACATCAACCAAATGCTGTTAAAAATATTCACAAAATAATGTTTTCTAAGATGGTATTTTGAATACATATATGCCAACAGGAGAATGGGTGCCTTGGCATCAAGAAAAGGAGATTCTTATTCACATAAATTTTGAATATGCTGGTTCACTCACATGATGGTACACTTAGAAATAAGGGCTGTGATTTAAATGGGAAGGCATGATACTTTGTAAGAATAGACTTACAAAGTCTACAGTTGTATATTGCACACACTGGGTGCTAAGGTCAATGGGGAATGTCAAGCCCCATGGTGCTTTCTTTCCTTATAATCCTTTATCTTCCTATTGAATTTTCTACAATCATAAAGGTGTTTTTTCAGGAGACAACTATATTTTCAACCATGACCTGGATGACTGAGAACCTCCACAGATTTCCATAGTCCTACTTTCAAACACAGATAGTCATTGACTTATGACCATTTGTTTAACATCCATTACAAGTTATAACAGCACTGAAAAAAGTTATTTAGAACATTGCAACATCTCCATGGTCAGGTGTTCAAAATTTGGGAACTTGACAACTGACATGTACTTAGACCGTTGTAGCTTCCCAAGGTCACATGATCACCATTTATGATCTTCCCAGGGGCTTCCAACAAGCAAAGTTGATAAGAGAAGCTAGATTGACTTAACAATCATTGCAAAAACGTCATAAAACCAGGTGCCATTCACTTAATCTCATTGTTTAGCAACAGAGATTTTTGTTCCAATTGTGGTCATAAGTCAAGGACTACCCATATGACAGTCCTTCCTAGTCTGGTGCCCTCAAGATGTATTGGGACTCCAACTCTTAATTTCTGAAGACAAACAGGAAAGCTGGAGGTAGCAGTCCAAACATCTGGGACCACCAGTTTGGGGAAGGTTGACTCTTCTGTGTAATGTTATCTCTCATCTATTATGTGTATTGCCCAGACAGAATTTCATATTCACTGCTTTACTTAGAATGGACTAAAAAAATGGAGTGAACAACAATGGTTGGGTGATGTACAAACTTAATAACAGCAATTGTATTGGTGTTGCTATTTAGGGTCAATGTTATACACAAAAAGTAAGGTTCTTCCCATCCATATACATGCACAGAGTCATAAATATGTGGAAAATCTTTGGAGGATTTCTATTTCAACCACTTTAAGAGAACAACAGAGGTGGAAGGGACCTTGGAGGTCTTCTAGTCCAATTCCCTGCTCAAGCAGGAAATCCTATATCATTTCAGACAAATGGTTGTCCAATCTCTTCTTAAAAACCTCCAGTGTTGGAGCACCTACAACTTCAATGCAAGAAATCCAGAGCACAAGAGATCGGAAACTTCAGAGTTTTCAAGTGTTCTACTACATATCCCAACAGCCTCAGCTGACAAGGCCAATGGGCAGGAATAATGGGAGGTGCAGTATTTGGAGGACCATGGTTTACCCAACTGAGTTCTAACACCCTGGCCACAGAATTGTCCTGGCTTTGAAGTTAAGCACTTCTTCTAGGCCAGGGTTTCTGTTGCCAAATTACTTTTAGCATTAAGAAATTTCTCTCAGATTTAACTCAGATGTGTCCAGCACTTATGTATAATTTACACCCATCCGATCTGGGACAGGAGATAGTGTGTCTCTGCCTCTTTATGACAGCAGTTTCAATCCAAAACAATCGAAATCCCTGCCTGTTTTCCCACATGTTCTCTTTCCAAGGTAAAACACAGATTTCCACTTTATTTCATCACACTGACAGCCAATACCATCCAACAGTTGGGACACTGGCGACTAGCAGCAGACCCAAACATTTTGAAAAGGTTTACCAAAGATCCAACATAAACTCTAAAATGGGGTGTTGGCTGGCTGCAAACTTCATCATCCTTAATCCTGCCAAGCCTTTTTTTTTTTTTGTCTTTGCTAATATTTTTCTTACTTACCAAGTCAAGCAATTCAATTGGCTACATTTAACAAAGCCAAGCAGTGGAAAGAATAAATAAATACATAAATCCAGATCTTGCCTGCCAAGCAAGAGAAGATAACGGCCTCTGAGACATGCTTCATTTCTTTTTGGTAGAAATCAGGGTATTTATTTCTGCATATACCCTTGCAGCTTCTCATTCCCTGCTTAATCACATTAAATGCAACTGGCATTGTATCAATCGTGTGCAATAAAAACTTAACATGTCCAACTATCTATTCATACTTTTTTGCTATTGGGTATGGGACAATTATGTGGGCAACATTTTCTTGAATAGATATAGTTAAGAATTCGAAAGTTATTTAAGACTGTGAGGTCCTTGGTGCTGAGCTTGGTTGGGAGTTTTTTTTGCAGACATTTCATTACCAAACTATGTAATATCATCAGTGCTTTGTAGTTAGTGCTACCAATTATTTAAGAGTTGTAATGAAAAAATTAAGAGTATCATTCTGCTTGCAACCTCAAATCTGTTTACTCAAAAGCTGATTTCACCTGATTCAATAGAAATTTACACTCTAATACAACTGTTAAGATCAGTGGATTTCAACTCCAGAATGGAATTGTGGGGATTGAAGTCCACACATCTTAAAGTTGTTGAGATTGTGAAACACTGTTCCAGTAAATAGATTCAGGATTGCAGCTTCAATTGTATGTGCAAAGACAAACTTGTTTCTGGTTCACAGCATTTCAGTTTCGTGGTGACTTCCCAGATATCATAAGATAAATTCCATATGTAATATAAAGTTCCTGCATATCAAAGCAAGTGTAATAGAAAGTATTACGTAATCTGCTACCAGCAGCTGTGTTTATGGCAGCAGATTGCTATGGCTATAAAAGATTTTAAAAGAGAATGCAATGAATCCATGGAGAATCAGACTATCAATGGCCATTAATACCATTGTGAAACCTCATTTCAAATGATTAACTAGAGGAGAGGTAGTTGTTATTCCTGAAAGTCCACTGAATCAAAGAATATATATCATTTGCATAATGTCATCATTATGCAAATAACATAAATTGAAGCAGAATTTGGTGTGTAGCATGCAAATTCTGTAAAATCAAGGTTTTACTGTATAATGAGGTAAACTAGGCCTGAAATATTGGTTGCTGGGAAGCAACCGCAGAAAAAACTCTTTCAGCCTTCAGTCCAAGCTTGTACAGGTACTCCTTAACTTACAGAAGTTCATTTAGTACCTGTTTGAAGTTATAACGGCACTGGAAAAAATGACTTATGACCATTTTCCACACTTGTTTGCAGCATCCCCATGGTCATGAGATCAAAATACAGACGCTTAGCAACTGACTCATATTTATGACGGTTACAGTTTCCCGGGGTCATGTGATCCCCTTTTGCGACCTTCAATGGGGAAGCCAGATTCACTGGCTTAACTACCAGTGTTACTAACTTAACAACCGCAGAGGATTGGGCGTTGGTTCTTACCTGACACGCCATTTCTCTGGAGCCGTGAGGATCATCCAGAGAGTGGGAGGTGCTTCAGTCTGCGTTGTTGAAGGCTGAGCTTAATTACTGAGGAACGCTCCGCCCTCCATCACATGGCTCCCTTGCGTTCCCCAGTTTACGCGAAATCGAGAGTGAAGAGAAGATCGTGCTCTCATCTTACTACGCTAAGAGGTTCATTGGCTGAAACAAGACCCCACCAAACGGTGAAATAATAAGGGTGGGGCTAGATGATCCTCACGGCTCCAGAGAAATGGCGTGTCAGGTAAGAACCAACGCCCATTCTCCTGAGAGCCGTTCGGATCATCCAGAGAGTGGGACATACCAAAGCCTGGCTGTCCTACGGGAGGGACTCTGTCTGGTTCTGCAGTCCCTGCGGTTCCTTGAGGACTCGCTGGAGAACTCGTCTACCAAACGAAGCCTCCGCTGAGGCAAATATGTCGATCTTATAGTGCCTAATGAAGGGAGATGGGGAGGCCCAGGTGGCCGCCCGACAAATATCAGCAACTGGAGCCTGGGTGGCCCAAGCTGCCGAGGTGGCTGCACTTCTGGTGGAGTGTGCTGTTATTCCGCTGGGCACCGGCAGAGCCTGGGACAAGTAAGCTTTGGAAATAGTAGCTCTAATCCAGCGGCCAATGGTTGCCGGGGACACTTTGTGGCCTAAGGATTTAGGTTGAAAGGAAAGGAATTGGGATTCGGACTTCCTGAAGGGCCAGGTATGTCTAATGTAAATGTGGAGGGCCCGTCTTACATCCAGGGTGTGCCAAAGCTTCTCCCTTTCCCGTGAGGGATTGGGGCAGAAGTTCGGAAGTGTGAGTTCCTGTGCCCTGTGGAAGGCTGAATTGACCTTAGGCAAGAAGGTAGGGTCCGGCCGCAGAACCACCCGGTTGGCATGGAAGATGCAAAGGTCCTTCCTCACCGACAAGGCAGTTATCTCCGATATTCGGTGAGCCAAAGTAATGACCATCAGGAACACGACTTTGAAAGTTAGGAACTGGAGTGTGGATTCCCTGAGAGGCTCAAAGGGATGTTTAGTAAGGGACACCAGGACCTTGTTGAGGTCCCAGGTAGGGTATCTGTGTACAGTTGGGGGACACAAGTTAGTTGCTCCCCTGAGGAATACCTTAATGCGAGGGTGGAGGGAGAGGGTACCCAGATTGTCGCAAACAATCATGGTTGAGAGAGCTGCGACCTGACGCCTCAGGGTGTTCGGGGAAAGACCTTTCCTCAGACCCTCTTGGAGGAATTCCAAAACTTGAGGGATGGAGGGTGAGAACGGGTTGACGTGGAGACTATGGCACCACTTGCAGAACCCCTGCCAAGTGGCATTGTATATTCTGGTTGTTGAGGGCCGCCTGGCAGCTAAAATGGTATAAATAACCTGGTCAGAGAACTGCTCCTTCCTTAGACGTTCCCGCTCAACCTCCAAATGGCTAACTGGAGCCACTGAGGATCCGGGTATTGGAGAGGCCCCTGGGAAAGGGATATCCTGTGTGGGGGAATTTTCCAAGGGGGGGCCACCGATAGGTTGCGGAGGTCCGCAAACCATGGGCGCCTGGGCCAGTAGGGTGCCAGTAGAATCAGCTCTGCTTTCTCGGAGATGAGCTTCTGGATGACTCTGGGGACCAGGGCCAACAGAGGGAATGCATATAGAAGCCCTGTGGGCCAGGGGCAATGCAGGGCATTGTGATTCTCAGCCCCATGGGAGGGGTACCTCGAGAAAAACCTGGGGAGTTGGGTGTTGAGCGGGGATGCGAAGAGTTCTACTGACGAGAGACCGAACATCATGGTCGCTTTCCTGAACAGTGACGGGTGGATGCGCCACTCGGACTGGTCCACCGTGGTTCTGCTCAGCCAATCTGCTTGGGTGTTTGAGACCCCTGAGATGTGCTCGGCTTTGAGGGAGAGGAGATTGCGCTCCACCCAACGGCAGAGGCACTCGGCCTCTCTCATCAAATTTATGGACTGGGTGCCCCCTTGTCGGTTGACATGAGCCTTGGCGGTGACGTTGTCCGTGAGTATCAGGACATGCCGCCCGCGTACGTGGGAGAGGAAGTTGTGCAGGGCCAGGTGGATGGCGCGAAGTTCCAACCAGTTTATACTGCGTGTCCGTTCTACCTGTGACCATTTGCCCTGTGTCAAGAGAGAGTGGATGTGAGCGCCCCATCCAGACAGGCTGGCGTCTGTGGTGAGGGTGAGGCGTTGGGGTTCCTCGAAGCAATGTTCCTTGTTGATGGCGGGACTGGTCCACCAGAGGAGAGACGTGAGGACCCTTGAAGGCACCTTGACTGTGGCCTTTGAATTGCTTCTGCCAGTCCTTTGGAACAGGAGCAGGAACCACTGTAGGGATCTAGTATGTAAACGGGCCCAGGGAACAATGGAGATATATGAGACCATTTTACCGAGTAGTTTAGACAATTCTAAAAGTGTTACCTTTCTTGATCGTCTGATATGTTTGACAGTTTCCTGGATGCTATGGAATCTCTCGGAGGAAAGGAAAACCTTTCCCTGAACCGAGTCAATGACGGACCCCCAAGTGGGTGATCCGTGTAGATGGTAACAGATGGCTCTTCTGCCAGTTTACCAGGAACCCATGGTCTTGGAGGGCAGAGAGAGTAGCTCTGATATCCCTTTCTGCTTGGGGTCTGGAGTGAGACAGGATGAGGATGTCATCCAGGTAACAGTGGAGACGAACCAGAGGTCCCTGAGGTGGGCCGCGAGGACCTTAGTGAAGGTTCTCGGGGCAGAGGCCAATCCAAAGGGAAGGGCCACATATTGGAAGTGGCGATGGTTGTAGCAGAACCTGAGGAATTTGGAATGGGAGGGCCGGATTGGAATGTGAAGATACGCCTCTGAAAGGTCTATAGAGGATAGCCAGTCTCCCTGCCTGATGCCCAGTAGAATGGATTGTAGGGTGTGCATCTTAAACCTGCGGTAGGTCAGGTAACGGTTAAGGCGTTTCAGGTCTAGAATAGCCCTCCATCCCCCTGAGGATTTGGGGACCACGAAGAGGTGGGAGTAAAACCCCTGCCTCCGCTGGGATGGTGGTACAGGTTGTATGGCCTGTATAGTGAGGAGATGGTGGATAGCTGAATCCATTAGGTTGCGTTTGGTGGGATCCTTGGAGGGGGGGATGCCATAAAAAAATCAGGGGAGGCGCGCTGGAATTCCAGTGCGAGGCCCAGTCTGATGGTGTCTCTGACCCAGGCATCAGAGGTTGAGGAGTCCCACCAGTCGGCGAAATGCTTGAGGCGTCCGCCGATGGGAAGGGAGGGACAGGGTCTATCTGGTGCGCCAGAAGGGCTTCCCTCCTGAACCCCTGAAGGGGCGCCTGTAGCTGCCGCCCCTCCTGTTCCTGTCACCCGGATCGGCTCGATCCTGGGGCTGGAACGGCCGGAAGGAGGGTGGTCTCGGGTACCTGGGCAGGAAAGGTGACTGGTAGAAAGGTCGTGAGGAACCTCTCCAAAATGGCTGAGGGGCTCTTGACTCTGACCTCCGGAAAATGGGGGGAAGAAATTTTTTCTTGCTTCAGGTTTCGGATAGCAATGGCTCCAGGGCGGTGCCAAATAGTTTGTCCCCTTTTATGGGGGCGGTGGCCAGCTTAACCTTGTTTTTTACATCCGCCCGCCAGTGCTTGAGACAGAGCAGGCGGCAAGCTGTAACATGAGAGGATATTGCTTGGGCGGAGAACTTAACCGTGTGGTAGGTGGCGTCGGCCGAGAATTCTGCCGCAGCCGTCAATTTTGTGATGTCCTGATGAGCCCTTGTGTTAGAGGGGGGGACATGCTGCTTCAGTTGATGGAGCCACTGGATCGAAGACCTGGTGAAGAAGGAAGCGGCAGTGGCTGATCTAATGGCCCAGGTGTCCGCTTGATGAGCCCTATGTAAAGCAAGCTCGGACCTCTTGTCCTCGGGTTTCAGGGCCTCCAGGGGATCACTGGGGGAGGACGAGGATGCCAAACCAACGATGGGCTCATCTACCTCGGGAGTGTTAAGCAGGTTGCAGAAGCTCGACTCAAGGTTAAAGAACCTCTTGTCCTGGCTGGATGGGGCAGGGGGGGCCCTTGTAGAGTCTAACTGGTTTGAGACTAAATCATGAAATATGGGCGGGGCCAGGATTACCTCCGCCTCCACCACAGACTGCCTAAAAATGGCGTCCTCTTGTCCCTCTGCCGGGGAAGGAAGAGCCGAGGAGGACTGCACAGACAGGCCAGAAATGTTCCTGGCCTTAAATAGAAGCGATTTAAACATGTGTGGCTTGAACAGACCCACAAAGGTGGGTTGATCCAGGGTGAGGCCCTCGTCCTCGGACATGTCCCCCTCCATAGGGTCTATCTCCAATAGGGGCCCCCCTTGGTGTGTAGACCCCCATTCCAATTCCTCCTCATCCCCAAACCGATCTAGGTCCTCCATGGCCTCCTCCAAATCCCTTTCTGGGAGAGGACTGCCCCCCTGTAAAGGTACCTGACCATGAGTGGGGTCCGATCTAGGTGAGGACCTGACTGATGGCGAGTCGTGTTTGGGTGCCATCGAGGGAGGACCAGACCTGGACATCTGTTGCAGGCCCTCTGCTATCCCCTGGCGAATAGCCCTTTCCATCCATGCCTGCATGTGCGCAGGGATCTCAACTGTGGTGGCCTCCTCATGGCGCAGACCAGCGGCCGTGGGCGTAAATATTGCTTCCGACATCCGCCTGGTCGTTGGTGCGGGGACCTGGTGTCACTGGGATGGACTGCGCCTGGAGAGGGAAGAGCAATCTGGAGGAGGGGGGTGTCTGGAGGTAGAAGGAGCGGAGGGTGGGGGGGCTGGAAATACTGGTTGTGTCTCTCTAGATCACCTGTCAAATTCTTTCTCCAGTGCCCTATGATGTCTTAGGGTGTCTCTCTGAGAAGCTTTGGAAGTTTCCTTAGAGGCTTCCTTAGCCTGTCTGCGCAGGTGGTAGGATTTAGATTTGGCCTTCAAAGAAGGGCCTTTGCTGGAATTGTCATCTGCCCTTGTAGAGGAAAGGTCTGTGATACAAATGTAAAGGTTGTTGGCTCGCCAAGGGTTAGACCTACGACAAAGGCCAGGTGTCCTTTCAACTGGCCCGCACACCCTTTTTGAATTTTAGACGTATATAATCTATAATATAATTATTAATATCTCCATACGTAAGCGTACAATCAAGATATATAATCCAACCAGTGTTGGCAATGTGAAATTGACAAATATTGATAAGATGTAAATATATATATATATGCAAATATGCAAATATATATATATACATACATACACACATATATATGGATCTTTGGTTATTCGGGTTTTCTCCCGCGTAAGATTGGAAGTATCTAGGCAACGTTTTGATGAAGTCTCATTCATCATCTTCAGGCTTGGTCTTCAGCTCTGTGCTTCTCAGAGTGATGTGAGCTTGCAGCTTCTTCTTCCTTTTAACTGCTAGTGGGGGTGTGACTTGATTGGGTGGGGGCTTGGCTGTGTTCTGATTGGGTGGGGGTGTGTTCTGATTGGTTGGGGGTTTGGCTGTGTTCTGATTGGTTGGGGGGTTGGCTGTGTTCTGATTGGCTGGAGGCGTGCTCTGTTCAGGTAGGGGCTTGGTTGTGCTCAGGTTAGTCTTAGTTGCTGGGGGATTTGAGCTGGTGAGCTGTGATTTTGCTGTTTGGCTTCAAGTTCTTGGTCGTGCTGCATCTTCATGGTGGGGGTCAGTTCGCTTCATGTATGGCTCAGAGGGGTTTGAAGTGGGTAGTGATGCAGCTGCAGTGCAGCTTCTGGTCCGTGGTCGTGTTTCATCTTCTGTGTGGGTGTAAGTCTGCTTTCTACATGGAAGTGTGGTGGTGGCATCTTGTGTGGCTCTCAGGGGTGTGGGTCTGGTGTCATTCTTCATGTTAGGTACTCGTCTGTTCATGAGGGTGGGTTTCCAAATGGCTGGTAGGCAGGAGGTATCTTGTTTATTCATGGTGTGTGGGCGTTTTTCTATCTCTATGCGTTCTCTGATTATTCTGCTGCTGAAGTGTTCGGTTTTGACGATAGTTCTGGTATTTTTAAAGTCAATCTCATGTCCTGTGGCTTTGAGGTGTTGGACCAGGGAAGAGGTCGGTTCTTCCTTTTTTATTGATTCTTATGTTCTTCAATGCGTGCACTTATTCTTCTGTTAAGTTTGTCCAATGTATGTGGTGGGACAGGCAGTGCAAGAGATTTCGTATACTCCTTGATTTTCTAACTCGATTTTGTCCTTTGGGTTTCTTAGGATGGTGAATATCTTTCTGTTTGTGCAGAATGCTGTCTCAATGTTGTGTTTTTGGAGGATCTTGCTGATTTTGTCTGTAGTGCCTTTTACATATGGGAGGAGGGCTTTGCCATTCTCTTGTTCTCTGTCTTGGATTTTGGTTGGGGTTTCTTTTTGGAATAGGTGGGTGATCTTCTTTCTTTGGAATCCATTGGCTGTCAGCACGCCGGTGAGAGTGTGTAGTTCGGTCTCTAGGTGTTGTTCGTCGGCTAAGCATTTTGTTCTGGAGATGAGTGTCTCGGCTTCGGAATTGATCTGTGCTGGGTGGTGGTATGAGAGTGCATGTAGATAGCGGTTTGTATGTGTTTTCCTCTGGTAGATGGTGTGTCCTAGGGAGCCATTGGATTTTTTGTATACCAAGACATCTAGGAAGGGAAGTTGGTTGTTAGCTTCTGTTTCCATGGTGAATTGTATTTTGAGGTGTAGGCTGTTGAGGTGTGTGAGGAAGTTGTTCAGGGCAGGACAGCTGTTCCATAAGCTGTTCTTCTGCCCTACATAAGAGGTACTACAGACAAAATAAGTAAGGTACTACACAGACATCACATCAAGACTGCCTTCAAAACAGACAGAAAAATAGCAGCCATCCTTAGAAACCCCAAAGATAAAATTGATCTGGAAAACCAAGGCATATACGAAGTCCCCTGTGCATCATGTCCGGCCACATACATTGGACAGACCAATAGAAGAATAAGTACCCGCCTGGATGAACACAAAAATGCAGTCCAAAAGCTGGAACACACTTTCTCACTAGTCCAACACATGGAATCCACAGGTCATAGCATCAACTTCAATGGCACCAAAACCCTAGCCACTATAGAAAACCCTAGCCACAGAATCATCAGAGAAGCCATAGAGATTGAAAAAAGACCAGAAAGCATGAACAGAAGAGATGATTCCACCAGGCTGTCAATCATTTGTAAGCCTGCACTCACAAACAAAAAAATCTCCACACCACAAGCCTGGCAAACACCTGGGCACAAACAGATCCCCCCTGATACCTCCAGCTCAAACACACCCCAACCAGGCATCCAGATGAAACCCAGCTTCCTAACTAATGATAGCCGTCCATTTACCCAAAGCCAAGCTGCACTAAAGGCCTTCAATAAAGTAACACAATGCTGCCAGCCAATCAAGATACAAAAAGAGCCAAAAAAAAAAAAAAAGACAGAAGATATCAGAAACACCAATCAAGCAGAACACAGCAAACTCCAAGACCAATAAACACAGACCAAGACTCCCAACCAATCAGGAGGAAGAAAAAACCATTCTGGCACAGCAATAGGCTGCCCCAAATTTAAATCTGAAACCACTGTAAAAGTCTGACTCACAGATGAACACTATACAGAAGCCTGATGATGGCAGATGAGATTCTGCTGAAACGTTACTACAACTTTAAAAGCACTATTATGACTTGGGAAAATACCCGAACTAAGCTGAATGCCATGCATGTAAGTACCCGCGAAAACTTAAGATATATATATATATATATATATATTTTCTGAGGTTCTCGCGGGTATTTGTATGTGGATCTTTGGTTATTCGGGTTTTCTCCCGCGTAACATTGGAAGCATCTAGGCAACGTTTCGATGAAGTCTCATTCATCATCTTCAGGCTTGGTCTTCAGCTCTGTGCTTCTCAGAGTGATGTGAGCTTGCAGCTGCTTCTTCCTTTTAACTGCTCCTGGGGGTGTGACTTGATTGGCTGGGGGTTTGGCTGTGTTCTGATTGGATGGGGGGGTGTTCTCATTGGTTGGGGGTTTGGCTGTGTTCTGATTGGTTGGGGGGTTGGCTGTGTTCTGATTGGCTGGAGGCGTGTTCTGTTCAGGTGGGGGCTTGATTGTGCTCAGGTTAGTCTTAGTTGCTGGAGGGTTTGAGCTGGTGAGCTGTGATCTTGCTGTTTGGCTTCGAGTTCGTGGTCGTGCTGCATCTTCATGGTGGGGGTCAGTTCGCTTCATGTATGGCTCAGAGGGGTTTGAGGTGGGTAGTGGGTAGCCACAGGACATGAGATTGACTTTAAAAATACCAGAACCATCGCCAAAACCGAACACTTCAGCAGCAGAATCATCAGAGAAGCCATAGAGATAGAAAAACGCCCACACAGCATGAATAAACGAGATGCCTCCCGCCTACCAGCCATTTGGAAACCCGCCCTCATGAACAGACGCGTACCTAACATGAAGAATGACACCAGACCCACACCCCTGAGAGCCACACAAGATGCTACCACCACACTTCCACATAGAAAGCAGACTCACACCCACACAGAAGATGAAACACGACCACGGACCAGAAGCCGCACTGCAGCTGCATCACTATATATATATTATTATTATTATTGTTATTATTTTTTACAAATATTTAATCCAAGGTCTGGTTGGAGCTCCCAGGAAGGAGTGACCCCAGAAATTACTGTTAATATCACCAATTTGCCAAATGAAACGCCTGAGGCTGGAATGAGACCTCTGGCAGCTGGAGCTCCCAGGCAACAACCGGGAGGGATAGGTTGCTATTTCCTGTCCTGAGCGTGCTGCGGAAAGCCAACAAGTTTGCCAATTCCACTGAATACCTAATAGCTCTCACAGGCTGGAAGGCCTATAACTAGAGCTAGTTCCTTCGCAGCTCAATGAGGCCTCTAAGAGTGGTGCCCGACACGCGGCGGTGCCCAAAATGGCAGCCACCCACGATCCCTTAATCACGGGCTGCTCAGAGCAATATATCAGCCTCTCCGGCACATCTTGGGGCCGAGAGAGGCAGCCAGGTAATTTTCACCCCTTCCTGGGGCGATCGGCGTTTACGGTGGGGGGGAACACCAGCTGTGCTATCTAAGCGCAATTGAATAAAGCCGCTACGAGCGCGGCATAGAAAGGTGGCAGGAAAGAGGATCAAATTGGGGTGGGGGGATTGGTGCTGAAGCGTGAAAGCCGCCTGCTCTACAGACCCCCCAGGGGCGAAAAAAACACACTCCCCTTCTTTATCACTATCCCAATGTGCTTAGAGGCTAAGGAGAACCGGAAACAATGATCATCAAACCTGAGAAATAAAGAGTTCTTGAATCGGCCAAGGAGTGGTGAAATACACAGCCTAATCTCACGAAGGCTGAGCATAAACTGGGGAACGCAAGGGAGCCACATGATGGAGGGTGGAGTGTTCCTCAGTAATTAAGCTCAGCCTTCAACAATGCAGACTGAAGGACCTCCCACTCTCTGGATGATCCGAACGGCTCTCAGGAGAACAGCAATGGTGGCAAGAAAGGTAATAAAACAGAGAAAAATTCACTTAGCAACTGCCTTTTTTAGCAACAGACATTTTGAGACTCTATTGGGGATGATGATTCAGCAAAGCTCAACTTCTGAAGGATTCTGGCCTTGACTTTTCTTGGGCAAAACACGGCAGCTGTTTAAGAACCTGCTTGAGTTTCTGAACATAAAATATAGCTGGCGAAGAAAAGTTAAGGGGGCCTTTCATTGCCGGTACAGCACTGACACTACAGGTTACAAGGCACTGAAAAAAAGGATTTACAAATGATCCTTACACTTAAGCCCCACAGTCACAAAATTAAAACTTGGGTGCTTGGCAGCCAGACAGTATATACAAAGTTTGCAGGATCCCAGGGTCGTTTGATTGCCATTTGTAACCTTCCCAGCTGGCTTCCAACAAGCAAAGTCCATAGAGGACGATGGATTCAATTAATGACTGCATGATTCATTTAACAATTGCAGAGATTCACTTAACAACTGTGGTAAAAAGATCAAAAAAAATCAGGCATGATTCACTTAACAATCACCTTGTTTATTGAGGGAGATTCTGGTTCAAAGTGTGGTTATAAATCGAGGACTACTTGAGTAGGCCTCTCTCCAGGGGAAGGTAGCGGTGTGGCCTAATCAGAAGGACAAACCCTTATTGGAGAAGCCCAGATTAAAGTGATGAACAACAGTCAAAGTACCTGAACAACAGATAAGTATACAAGTATTTCTGTTTTGTTTGACTTTACTGATAATATGATACCCAAATCAGTACCCTTTTAACATTTTGTTTAAAGGGTGGGGGAGGGGGAAGTAGTTCCTCTTAAAGTGTGGGGGAGGGGGGAAGTAGTTCCTCCTTTTGGAAGTAAACAGAAAGAAGATTTATATTTCCTGTTTTGCAAATGGATACAAACATAGCTTATTTTCACGTTAGCTTTTAATGAGAAACCTACTGTTTGTATGGTGCTTCTGGTGAGGTTATCATTTTCCTTTTCAAACAAACAATGTCCTGCTTACTTCCATTGTGTGTTGATTTGCATTCCTTTTTCCCCTGTATTCCAATTTGTTAATTATTAAGATGAGCAACCAAATGAAACCGAAAACTAGCAAACCAGGGAAAAGAAGGAAAGGAGAAAAGTCCACAACATTTCTGGAACTAAGCTAAGTTGAAGCAATGTTCAGAATCAGTGGGCGTATCTGGAATTTGGGCAGTGTTGTGAACATTTATTTATCCAAAAAACAATGGATCAGAATGCTGCCCATCATTGCTTTAGCTCATAAAGTCTTTTCTATCATTTTAGTTTAAATACATTTTGTGTCCTCTCAGGTGAATGTGCTTCCCCAAAAAGCAGAGTTGTATCAACCTAGTCACCCTTTAAAATCAGTAACTGGTCCTTCTCCTTGGCTTCCTTTGAGTGCTATCAAGCTGGTTAACACAAAAGACAGGGCCTTTTTCACTGTGGCCCCATCATTGCAAGTTTTAATAAAGCTTACCCTTATATTTTTTTTTTCTTGAAAAGATTTTACTGGAACATTGTCTGACTTTAGCTTTAACCAATTCTTCTTTCAATAAAATGCCAGAATATTTGTCACCACTTTATTGTAAGTTTATGAGTAAGCCACCCATATGGGTAGCATCTCTGTCCTTGAAGGGGGACATACAGGTTGTCTTCAACTTGTAACATTGTTTAGTGACTGTTCAAAGTTACAATGGCGCTGAAAAAGGTGACTTATGAACATTTTCCACACTTACAACCATCACAGCACCCCATGGTCACATGATCAGAAATTCTGATACTTGGTAACTGACTCATAGTTATGATGGTTGCAGTGTCTTGAGGCCATGTGATCCATTTTTGTGATCTTCTGATAAGCAACGTCAATGGGGAAGGCAGACTCACTCAATAACCATGTTACTAACTTAACTGCGGTGACAAGTGAACGATTATGGTAAGAAAAGGTCGTAAAAATGGGGGCAAAACTCACTTAACAAATGTCTCGCCCAGCAACAGAAATTTTGGGCTCAATTGTGGTTATACTTAAAGGACCACCTGTATACTGCAAATATTTTTAATGAGTAAGTAAAATGTAATCCCAGATCACTCTCAAGTGTCATGCCCCTGTTGGAATCTGATTCCAATGGGGGAGCAGCTGACAGGGAGTGGGAGTGTGGCTCCATTGGCTGTGGAAGAAACTGGGGAAGGGCAAAGTCCAGCTGGGCAGAGCAGGGAAGAGGTAGAGCAAGGCAGGGGGAATTCAGAGGAAGATCCAGGCCCACCCCCTCTTCATCCTAGGGCACACAGGGAGAAACAGAGAAGGGAGCAACATGAATTGCATGGCTTACAGGGAGGAAAGGGTCCTGGTTCCCTTCATTAGCTGCATCTGGGAACACAGTGTATAAAAAGGGAGGTTGTCCACAGCAACTTGTTGTCGAGGCTTATCTGGGTTCCTGGCATCTTCCCAACTGTGTGTGTTTTGCTGGCCTTTCAAGTCTGGAATTCCTTCTCCTGCCCTGTCAAGTTAATTACTACAATGTGGTTTGTGTGGATTTTTTTTTTTTTGAAAAAATATTTTATTAATTTTCTACAAACAAACAAGACAAACAAAACATTCAACTCTCGTATGTACATCCAGTGTGTCAGTTGGTTCATCATTTTTGTGCATTCATTCTGTAGTCCCAGTTACAATTATGTTACATAACAACTCATATTATCAATCCAAACTTATATATCCTAATAATTAAAAAAAAAAGAAATTTTTGACTATACTTTTAATGGTTTGTGTGGATTTTTATTTACAGTTTGTAGGTACTTTGTTTTCAGATTGAATTTCCTCCATTTAAAGACTGTTCTTAGGAGAGTTTTTTCTCCACCGAAGGTCACCTGGACATTGGGGGCAAAGTTGGAGCTATTAAAGGGACTTTTCTTACTTATGTGACTGTATTGCCTTTGTGCTATGCCCCAGGTCATCACACTCAAGTAACTCAATAGCAATGGGCATCCTATTCAATGGGCATCCTATTTAGTTCTGGTAGGGCAATCTAAAATCATATTAGCCTTACTTGCAGCTTCATCACACTGCTAGCTCAAGTTAACCTACTTTTATGACTGAAGTTGAATTGCAGGAGTAGAAGAACAAACAGCACTGAGTGTTAGCATTATCCTTTAGGTGGGGCTGCTTGGAGAATAAAACCTGGCCTCTTCCGCTGGATGAAGAGAGAGAAGCTTCAAGGAACTTGCTTCTCCCTCTTAATTAGAAAAAACAGCTTTCAGTTGCTCTGGAAGGAGGCAGCCCATGTCCACATCTGTCAACAAAGGAATAAGCACCGCTAATTGATCTTTGATGCAAGAACATGAATGAAGGCAGACCATCCAGGCCTGAACAACACAGACCAGCATACTTTTAGTTCATCACTTTTTTCTTGTTATCTTCTGTTTTCCTTACCCTCTTCTGGTGCTCTGTTTTTTTTAAAATGAAGTTTGAGAATTGGGTTTTATTCTCTCAGATTCAGGAGATTAAATTTTTGAAAAGCATGGTAATAAATACAGAAAGCAACCAGACATTGTAAGTTTATGAATAGAAATAGGGATTGAAAAAAAAAGAGAAGGGACATAATTTCCTTGCAAAGCACCAGTGAAATGTCCAGTGGCCCAGAGAAAGATCAAACCAAAAAGAAGTATATTTTCATGCCCAGGTATGGATGATCTCCCTTACTGGTTGGATTCCTTCTTTCTACCAGATGCAGGGATTCGGTTAGTCCCGATTTATAACCCAACAGGGACTATAATTTCTACTATTCAGCAAGTAAGTGTTAAGTGACTCAGAGTTGTTAAGCAAATCAGTGCAATTCTTAAGGAAATCAAATGACTGTTAAGGAAATTCAACTTTCTCCCACTGACTTTGCTTGTTGGAAGTCAGCTGAAAATGTCGTAAATGATGATCACATGATACCATGACATTGAAACCATCATAAATACATGCCACCTGCCAAGCATTCAAATTTAGTTCACTAATGGTGGGGATACTGCAATTATCATAAGTCCATTTTTTCAGTGAGCTTGAAGTTGCTAAACAAATGACTGTAAATCAAGGGCTATCTTATCTGTAGATTCCATTCTCTGCAGTCAGTTAAAAGTAACTTAGAATTCAGGGAAAAACTCATCTCAATCCAGTCCAATGCTGTGCTTAGGTTGGATTTACACTGCATACTGTTTTAAAATTTGTTTTAACTTAACTTTATTAATTTATAAATAATACAAGGTGGCATACCTAGTACTCCTTCCTCCTTCTATTTTCTCCTATTTCTCCAACAACTCCTCTGTAAGGTAGGTTGGACTGACAGAGAATATACCGGCCCAAAGTCACCTAGACGATTTTCATGCCTAAAGCGGGACTAGAACTCATAGTCTCCTGGTAACTGGCTAAAGTCACCCAGCTGGTTTTCATGTCTAAGGTAGGACTAGAACTCACAGTAGGACTAGAACTCACAGTTGGTTTCTATCCTGTTGATACCTTAATCACTAGACCAAAATGGCTCTCCATTAACCACTAAGTCCATGATTTGCTTTGTCATAGTATAATCTCACAGGTTACATTCATCAAAAGCCACAAGCCTGCCAACCACAACAATTAGGTTTCCAAAATAAACTCCTGTATGGAACAGCACTTTATATTAAATAGTTACAGAATCAGTTTTGGGGTTGTTAAAATTGAAGGAAGATTATACTTGCTGAAATAATGTATATCCAAGCATTCTATCACTAGGCCTGTAAAGCAGGATCTTGAACCAACACATTCAAAATAACCATAAAAAAGCAAATGCAATAATCTTATGGCTTTTAAACAGTTTAAACTACAGATTGAGTAATATACCGATTATTCACTGTGGGTGCTAGTTACCATCCTGGTTATTAAAAGTTTAAAGGCACATACCAGTACATCTAAATCATGCCAGTTTACATAGGCAATAAAATAAGAAGAAAAACAAATATATGCTAAGAATTATTACTTTTCCTCACTACAGTTTTGGACTTCAAAGAAAGGGTTTTGATGTTTTGAGACTTTGGTGTTGGAGAAATCTTCTGAGAATACCATGGATAAAAATAAACCAATGGATCATTGAATAAATCAACTCAGAGTTCTCACCTGAAGTACAAATGACCAGGTTCAAATATTTCATGTGAAGACTCAGCTCTCTGGAGAAAATTCTCATTTTTATATATTTAATTAATTATTTGTTTGTTGCCCATCTCATTGCAAGGCAATTCTGGGTGGCTTACAACATTAAAAACAATAACATAATGTATTTATCTCTCTCTCTCTCTCTCTCTCTCTCTCTCTGTGTGTGTGTGTGTGTGTGTGTATATATATATATATATATATATGGATCTTTGGTTATTTGGGTTTTCTCCTGCGTAAGATTGGAAGTATCTAGGCAACGTTTCAATAAAGTCTCATTCATCATCTTCAGGCTTGTGTCTTCGGCTCTGTGCTTCTCAGAGTGACGTGAGCTTGCAGCTGCTTCTTTCTTTTAACTGCTAATGGGGGTGTGACTTGATTGGTTGGGGGTTTGGCTGTGTTCTGATTGGTTGGGGGGGTTGGCTGTGTTCTGATTGGCTGGAGGCGTGTTCTGTTCAGGTGGGGGCTTGTTTGTGCTCAGGTTAGTCTTAGTTGCTGGGGGATTTGAGCTGGTGAGCTGTGATCCTGCTGTTTGGCTTCGAGTTTGTGGTCGTGCCGCATCTTCATGGTGGGCGTCAGTTCGCTTCATGTATGGCTCGGAGGGGTTTGAAGTGGGTAGTGATGCAGCTGCAGTGAGGCTTCTGGTCCGTGGTCGTGTACACACACACACATACATACACATAATAAGAATACAAATTATAACTAAAAGATGGGGAAGGAGGGAGGAGAATGTGTGTGTGTGTGGGGGAAGAGGTGGGATCTGCTATTGGTTTATCAACCACCTCCAGTGTGATGCTCTCTCATTGGGGGTCCCAAGCCAATTGGCATAGCCAGGTCTTCGGGCTCTGATAGAAGATCAGAAGGATGGGAGCCCAGCTCACTTCAGGGGGTGAGGCAGTGGTGGTGAACCTTTTCAACACCAAGTGCCGAAATGAGAGCATGCACCGGAAACCAAAAGAGCAGCTCCCTGATGCTTGTGCGTGAGTACTGGAAACTCAGCTTCCCAACATGCACACTGGGGAGCTGCTCTTCCAGTTTCCAGCGCTCCCTTGCGCATGAACAGCAACCGGTTAGCACGTGCAACGGGCGACAGCTGGTGTGCCTGGAGAGAAGGCTCTGCATGCCACTTCTGGCAGGTGTGGCATAGGTTCGCATCACGAGGGTAAGGTGTTCCAAAGGACAGAAGCCAGGGCAGAAAGGGCTCTTCTCTTAGACTGAATTTTGTCTGAAATGATACAGGGCAGCGTTTCACAAGTTCAGCAACTTTTAACATATGTGGACCAACTCTCAGAATTCTCCAGCCAGCAGGGTAGGAATTGAAGTCGATGCATCTTAATGTTGCTGAGTCTGAGAAGCACTGGTATAGGTTTTTTTTTGTTTTTTTTTATAGTTTCCTAGCTGGGTAGGGGATTTGCCATGAAGACCTCCCAAGACTTTCCAACTCTTTTGTTCTGCTGTTCTATTACCCTGCTAGCCAGAATATCAATTGACAGGGTCCAGGGTCCACAGCATTCCTTATCTGCTGGCATGGACAGGGTGCGCCAGTCCCATTATGCTGGGAAAAGAAGGACAACCAACAGATGGTGGATGGAATCAATTACGATAATAATCGATGCAGTATTGGAAGACCTAAAGGGCTGGCTGGGGAGAGATCTACTGGAGAATGTCTATGTGATCACTAAGAGTTAATATTTATATAGAATGCCAATACAGCGCAATCAGGGAATTGGGGATTCTGGGATTTATAGCATTCTGTAAGAAAAGGAAGAGCTTTTTAGTGGTTAAGGCACCAGGCTAGAAATCAGGAGACTGTATATTCTAGTGCTACTTAAGGCATGAAAGCCAACTAGGTAATTTTCGGTCAGACACTCCCTCTCAGCCCAACCCGTCTCATTGGGTTTTCTTGTGGGGAAAATAGGAGAAGGAAAGAGTATTATGTATGTTTGCTGCCTTGAGTTATTTACAAAAATAATAAAGACAGGATGTAAATAAAATAAATAAAAAGCCAAAAGTACAAAAGAATACCGTGTTTCTCACAAAATAAGGCCAGGCCTTTTTTTTTTTTGACACCCCCCCCCCCAAAAAAAAGGCTAGGCTGTCTTTTAGGTGGTGACTTAATTCCCCCCGCTTGCATCTTTGGGCGGGCAGGCGGCGACGGCTTGGATGTTGACCTTGGTGTTGGTGGGGCACTTCGTATCGGGAAACCTTCCACCACCGTTGCTTTCCCTTCTCCCCGTGCTGCCGCGGCGTTTAGAGCAATTCTGCGGCATTTGGCGCAGCCATGCATGGCCAGCCAGGGCTCCTCCCTGCAACCGGAATCCGGAGGAGACACGCGGCTTCAGGCGCTCGTGTTGCCACTTTCTCTTCGTTTTCGAAGACAAAGCCAATTCTTTTAAAAACAATGCCCTACTACTGGTATGACGAAGACTCCCCTGCCCAAGAAGGCAGCCTAACCCCACGTGGGGAGGCAAATCTCCTGGGGCTGCAGCGGAGGATCGGCCCACCCTGGGAGAAGCACCCAGCCGCCATCCCTGCCTGGCGCCGGGCAGAACGCGAACAGCTTTGCCTGGGGTGCCCAGGGCAGCTGACATGCAGGCCCTCCTTCCTGGCGGCGGAGCTCTTGCCAAGGCAGCGAGCGCCTCCCCGCTGGATCCTCCACTCATCCCGCCAGAGCTGTGTGGACTGGGCAGAGCCGGGAAAGTGAGCTGCAGGTGCATGCCCACCTGCCAAGCAAAAGAGCCGGGCCGATCCTAGCTTACTTCCTTCCCAAGTCCCTCCAGCCCAAACCCGAAGGGGCCACCGGGAGAGGCCACCCGAGGCAGTGATAGCACCCACCCATCCGTGGACAGAGAGGCAAGGTGACGGCCTGCGCTGCGTCCTTCGATGAGCTGAGCCCCGACGAGTGAGCACCTCTGCCAGATGCCCATGCTGCTGCAGCGTTTGGAGCTGCCTGTGTGTTTGGAGATGCGTGGGGTCGGGGACAGGCTAGGCGAGGGATGGAAAGGACAGGCGGCTTCAGGCTCTCTGCGCTGGACCCGCCGGCCAGGGAAGCAGCGCTGCCGTCGCCTCGCCTCCCTGTCCGCGGATGGGTGGGCACTATCACTGCCTTGGGCAGCCTCTCCCGGTGGCCCCTTCGGGTTCGGGCTGGAGGGACTTGGGAAGGAAGTCAAGCTCAGGTCGGCCCGGCTCTTTCGGTTGGTAGGCAGGCGCGCACCTGCGGCTTGCTTTCCCGGCTCTGCCCAGCCTGCATGGCTCTGGCGCGGCCCTGCGGGATGAGTGGAGGGTTTGGCGGGGAGGCGCTCGCTGCCTTGGCGAGAGCTCCGCCGCCGGGCAGGAGGGCCTGCCTGTCAGCTGCGCTGGGCGTCCCAAGCAAAGCTCTTCGCACTCTGCCCGGCACCAGGCAGGGATGGCGGCTGGGCGCTTCTCCTGGGGTGGGCCGGTCCTGCTCTGCGGCCCCGGGAGATTTGCCTCCCCACTTGGGTTGGGCTGCCCTCTCGGGTAGGGGAATCTTTGTCGTACCGGTAGTAGAGCGTCGTTTTTAAAAGAACTGGCTTTGCCATCAAAGACGAAGGGAAGGCATTGACAGGAGCGCCTGAAGCTGAATGTCTCAGCTGGGCTCCGGTTGCAGGGAGGAGCCCTGGCTAGCTGCGCATGGCTAGCCAAATGCCGTGGCGTTGCTTTAAACGCCGTGGCAGCACAGGGAGAAGGGAAGGCAACGGTGGTGGAAGGTCTCTCGATACGAAGTGCCCCACCAAAGCAGAGGTCAACGCAGGCAGCACCATATCTGGGTATGCAACAAAGTTACTTCCTAACGGTCAGCCCCCCCCCGCCATTCACCCCCATTTCGCATGTTTAATATAGGCCTTAATTTGCAGGGAGGGGCTTAATTTGATTTTATGCCTATAAAGGATGCTGGGACTTCCTATTGGGGGAGGCCGTATTGTTGGAGAAACATGGTAGGTGGTCAGCCTATTGTAGCTACTAAAATAAATGTTATCACATTCTCTGCCTGTCCCCCTTCCCTCTAACAAAGAATGCAAAGTATGGGGAAGCAATGAGTTATTGTTTAAGACTGGTTTCCTCTAGATGCATCAGACTCCAGTTCCTAGAATTACACAGAAACTGCTCTCTGCTCTGTCATATATAATCTATCATAGCTAGAGAGCATAAACATTATGGTTTGTTTTAGGTTTGGAAAAAACTGAAGTGGGGAATTCGATTTTCACTTTGCATCAGTCTAAAGCAGGGGTGTCCAACCTTGGCAACTTTAAGACTTGTGGACTTCAACTACCAGAGTTCCTCAGCCAGCTGGCTGAGGAACTCTGGGAGTTGAAGTCCACAAGTCTTAAAATTGCCAAGATTGGACACCCCTGGTCTAAAGCCATGTGATTCGGAAGAGAAAATAAATAAGAGCTTAATCTGAGTCCTAGAAACATTTTTCTTTTTAAATGAAATGAAGTGCTCCTTAAAACAGCTAACGAAAGTACCATTAGTTCTAAATATCATTACGTAATTCTACTTTTACAGAATATATAGTATCCTATTTTGGGGTATAGTTTCCTCTTTTAAGCTTGAAGACCTCACTGTCATTGAACTATTCAATTTACATGACGCTTTCCTTTAAAAGCACAACAATCTTATGAGGTAAGTTGGGCTGATGAGCAGCCTAAAGTCACTGATTTCAAGCTGGGTCATGCTGGTGCCAATGCAACATTTCATCTGTCAAGAATAGGGTCAGATAATGATACTAAGGTATTTAATTTTTGATTGACAATATGAGATCATATACAATGTAATTGTAATTGAAGACTATGAAATGGAAGCACAAAACAATTTGTAAACCAACTGGCACACTGTATGTACACCTATCGAAGATAGCTTGATGTTTTTATGTTTTGTTTGTTTATGTTTGTTTTTAAAAACCAATAAAATTTATATATATATATATATATATACAAACATACATACAAACATACATACATACATACATATAAATAAAGAATAGGGTCAGAGTAAAAACAAAATTTAATTTGAAGAGAATTCGATATATTTTCTAATTTGCAATAGCTAGCCAATGTTTGCTGATATCAGAAAAGTTAGGCTGGTCGGTTTATTATTATATTATAGTTTTTATATGTATAGCTCAAAGTGACAAACATATCTAATACTTCTGCCTCTTGTTTTTGCCACAACAACCCTGCGAGGTAGGCTGAGCTGAGAGAAAATACCTTAAGACAGTTGACTACAAAGTGTGATGGGAAAAGGCAAGAGATGTGCCTTTCTGTTTTGAGCTTGTTGAAGTGCCTTTATTTTACAGAATAAAATCACAATGGTGATTGGGCCCTTAGTCAAGCTCAACTTGCAAGGCTATTGTTATGAATAAAAAGGAAGAGGAAGCTCATGCTTGCCATTATAAACTCTACCATATAATAAAAACATTCTATAATGAAATATGTTAAAATGGGTTGAGAGAAGCCCTTCCTTGGAAAGAAATGAGTAAAAAAAGAGATCTGGGTTTTCTCCCTCCCCCCCCCCATAGATGAAATGAAAAAAAAAAAAAGGATGTGCTTCTCCCAAATCTCTCTCTCTCCTTAAATAATACTGTAACTTCATAAGTTTTCTTTTAAGAAAAAAACATGAAGTGTTCAAATCTGAGAATTCCAACCTTCATTACACTACAAATTGGTACAATCCAGGATGCTATTGGTTAATGGCTGTATCCAGCAGAATTGATTGGTAAAGCAGCAGTTCCTGGCTATACCACATCAGACTGATGGTGGGAGCTGAAATGTTTCAATGTACTTTCCCAGGCTGGATGGACACAGATTCTCAACAGAGAGCTCTAGTGTGCCAGAGAAAGGATCACCCTTGGCTTAATTCTGAATGAACAAGGAGTTGTTTTTCATGAAGGAATTGCAGAACTATCTTGACAGGTGGCAGCACTGGGTCAATTTAGTCTTGATGGAGAATCTAAAGGAGTACAAGCTTATAAACTGTTTATACTAGGATGGAACACCACTAGGAAATCTCAGAGCTGTAGGCTAGATTGTAAAAAAAAAAAAAAACCTACCACCTCTCAGAAGACAAAGGCAAATCACTTTCAGAATCCAATAGTTACCAATGATCAAAAAGTATCTACTAAACTTTCCTATAGAAATATGCAGTTGTTAACAGAAGTAGCCTAAGTCAGGAGTCTATTTTTCAATTGCATCTGTCCAGGTCATAGAATAATTACTCTGTCCCTAGAGCAATTATATTATTGCAAAGCACAAGGGAGAATAACAACTCTATTGGCAAGGCTATCACATCTGTAACATTAAAGTTAAGCATTCCATCACAAGCTTAACAATTTCATCCAAGAAACTGAGCGAGGCAGCCTAGTAAAGAACTTATCGATAATAAAATGCTGTTTGAGACACTGATTTGAAAAGTTAAAGAAAATAGCTGGAAAAAAAAAGTTAGCAGTACTACCCGGCTCCTAGAAAAGCAGAGTCCAACTTCTGCATTCCTTTTGGCATGTGTTTTCAAGGATTTGCAATGTGTTAAGCTAGGATATAAAAGGCTGCTGTGCTGAGGTCTGAAATGCAATATTTTTAGACAAGGAGGATTTAAAGGTTATTGGTGACATTAAAAAAAACCATTTGGGATGGTTTCCCCTTTCCTAGAATACCAAAGATTAAGAACATAATGAAAAAAGGGAGTTCAGTTGTCATCCATCAGCAGAAAAGAACTGTTTATTTTTTTTTAAAAAAACCCACAATTCTGTTGTACTGTACGCATAATATCCAATTGAGTAATTCAAAAGAAGCTGTAAACAAGTTAGCAGTGGTAACATTACACAGCAAACCACATCAACTGGCAAGCCACAAATCAAAGGGAAATTTCAACCCAGTGAACTTTTCATTAGAGATAAAGGACAATAATGAAATTTAATTGCAAACACCCCCCTTTAACCAGGCAGATTGAGATGGAAAGGAAGGGTTTGGGGGGGGGGCGTGGGGGGAAAAAGATTATCTTTGCATTTTTAATTTGCAATTTAGTTTCAACATGAATATGCACGCTCGTTTTATTATCAGCCTTCTCTAGGGCCATTAGGGGTGTGTCATTATTAAAAATGGTTTTTTGAAGGGGGTTCTTCTCAGCATACTTAAAAGGCTAAAGTCAAGAGGCAAAAACTGAGTTCAGAAATGGTTTTTCTCAACTCCATCTCCCGAAATAAGCAGAGGTGGGTGAAGAAACCTATCTTTCTATTTACTATGCCATTTGCAATTCAAATTATTTGTATGGGGGTGGGGGAGGAAGAAATCCAGTGACTGAAGTCACCCGTCTAAAAAACATTTTTATTTTGTTCTTTCTGCTTGTTCATATACATATATTCATCAAGCTAATCCAGATCTCTTGACTTCCTCCAAAAAAACATTATGCAAAAAGAGAAAAAAATAAGGCAATGTTGCAGAGAATATAACAAACCCCCCCCCCATTTATCAATAAATCCTATTCCCCCAAACCCGACATGATTTTAACTGATAGGAATAAAATATGCAACCCACAAATATATCTCGTTTTTGCCCCCTCCCGTTCTTATTGCTGTTCTTTGTTGTCCTGGGCGCTGATCCTCTCTTGAGTTGTTGTTTAGACACTTACACCTCCTTATTAATATTATTATTATTCCTTTTTAAAGATGACTTTGGAAATTTATCGAACAGCGAGCCCCAAATCCTAAAGCTAGTTTCCTTCAGCAATATCTTTTAAAGGAGAATTAAAAAATCGACTCCACTGGAGGGGGGGAAGGGAAGAAGGGGGCGTGTTTGTGCAGAAACTCAGAGTCTCTATTGAAAAGATACTAGAAAATGAAAGAAACCATTGAGAGCTCTAAGCAAGGGGTTGGGTACGAGATACCTATGTATCCACACACAAGTGTGTTAAAAGGGGGGGTCACCTCCTTAAAACTAAACCCTCTGTAACACAACACCCCCCCCCCCCCTTGGTGCCTGCAAGTGATTATTTTTTTAAAGGCTCTTTCTGTGTCGCTTCCTTTGCAGGGCAATTTTCCTTTGCTTCTCACATTTTTATCAATTCTGTGTCAACAATTAATTTGTTGGTTCTCTAGCCGGCTTACCTGGTCTTGGAGGAGAGGAATGCCAGTTTGATCAATCCATAGGTAAACAATTGGATGCTGTCTTTCGCTATGCTCGCTACTTTCAAGCGGTGCTCTAAAATGTGCAATTCCATCTTTTTTTTCTTTCTCATTTGTAGTTCATCTGTTTCGATTCTCCGCTTTCTTGTGGGCTGTTTCTCTCTCTCTCTCTCTCTCTCTCTCTCGCCCCCCTCCCCTTACTCAACCAGAGTATTTTTCCACTGTCTTTCCTTTTTACGTTTTCCAGCGCAGGCAGTGGGGGGAAGGCTAATAATGACTTTAGAAAGGGGGTGGAATATGGTATTTATTATTAAAAAGAAAGAAACGGGGGAAAATATAGGAAAAGGTATTATTGCTAAATCCAGAAGTAGAAGGAATGAGGAAAGAAAAGAAGCAAAGGAGAGAAAGAAAAAAAAAAAAAGGAGTGGGGGGAGCAGAAGCTGGGAAGAGAGTTGGGAGCTCGAGAGTGCAGAAAAGCTGCTGCTGTTTCAGAATGTAACAAACAACTTGCCAGTCAAACGAAACCCCAATGGGCATGCGCCTAGAGCGGAGCTTCGTGGGAAATGTAGTTCGAAGGGCGGAGCGCTGCTAAGTTTTTTTTCCTTCCTTCCTTAAATAAGCAAATTGAAAAAGAGGGCGGTTGCTTCTCAAAATAAAAGGATACATATATTTCTCTCTTGTTGTTTTTGCTGAGCCAATTGTCTCACTTTCCTGATTTGTTTTAAAAAATTACTAAAAGTAATAAATGATTAAGTGCAACTTTAGTGCCTGAATTTTATGAAGAAGGGAAATTAGAGCAGCAGTATCTCCTATGATGTGTTTCTGTGCAACTTAACTCAGGAGTAAGCCCCCACTGTGTTCAGTTAAATTTACTCCCAGGTAAGTATAAAACTACATATGGTGATTGTTATTTTTATTTTCTAAAAGTATTGCTGTACCTAACTTATCTGAAAGTCTTTGTTATTAAGCATTGTTTTCTAATTCTGGGGAAAATAAGCTGCGTTATTTGTAGGTCAATAAATAATATTTTGGCCATAACTCAAATGATTGAAAAATATACGGAACATACTTGAAAGCCATTAGTTACAGTAACGATACAAATTATACATCCAGGCCATGTATGAGGTAATGCGAGCAAAATTTAAAATGAAATTGAGTTGAATTAATAAAAGCAATAGCAATATAGCACTTACTTATATTTTGCTCCATAGTGTTTTACAACACTCCCTCTGAGCAATAAGAACAGAACTGGAAGGGACCTTGGAAGTTTGCTAGTCCAATCCTCTGCTCAGGCACAAAACCCTATCTAAGGATCTTCAAACTTGACAGCTTTAAGACTTGTGGACTTCAACTCCCAGAATTCCTCTTCCAATCATGTTAGCTCAGGAATTCTGGGAGTTGAAGTCCACAAGTCTTAAACTTGCCAAGTTTGAAGGCCCTTGCCCTATACCAGGGGTCCCCAAACTTGGCAACTTTAAGATTTGTAGATTTCAGTTCCCAGAATTCTCCAGCCAGCTATGCTAGCTGGAGAATCCTGGGAGTTGAAGTTCACAAGACTTAAAGTTGCCAGTTTGGAGACCTAAGCCCTATACAAATGGCTGTCCGATCTCTTCTTAAAAACCTCCAGTGATGAACCACCCATAACTGCTTAAGGCTAACTGTTCCACTAGTTAATTGTTCTCACTGTTAGGAAATTTCTCCTTAGTTCTAAGTTGCTTCTCTCCTTGATCAGTTTCCACCCATTGCTTCTTGTCCTACCCTTAGAGGCTTTGGAGAATAGCTTGACTCCCTCTTCTTTGTGGCAGCCCCTGGGATATTGGAACTCTGCTATCATGTCACCCCTAGTCCTTCTTTTCATTAAACTAGACATACCCAGTTCCAGCAACCATTCTTCAGACTGGATTGCTGTTTGTCAGAAACGGTGTGGGGCAGGCCTGTCAAACTCCTGGCCCACAGGCCGGATGTGTCACGTGCTGGCCATACCCACACCTGGTTTAGCGAAGGGGGGTTTATCCTGATATGTCACGTGATGCTGCTGTGATGACATGAGTGCAGGGTCTCCTACTTGTGGGTGGGTTGGACTAGTTGACCTACAAGATCCCTTCCAACTCTGTTAATCTGTAGTCTGTAGTGTTTTAGCCCCCTAATCATTTGTGTTGCTTTTCTCTGCACTCTTTCTAGAGTCTCAATATCTTTTTTATATAATGGTAAACCATTTCTGTGTTTTTACCAAGGAAGCACATTGATAGATGCTAGAGTACTCATCTCTAATGATCTAAGTGCTAGAGCCCACTGTAACTACATAGCCAAAAAGGCATTAAGAGTTAACCTAATCTTACGAAGCTTTTTCTCTGGTAATATTACACTAATAACTAGAGCATACAAAACACTTGCTAGACCAATACTCAAATACAGCTCATCAGTCTGGAACCCACATTACGTATCTGATATTAACACAGTTGAGAAAGTCCAGAAATATTTGACAAGAAGAGTTCTCCACTCCTCCACTTGTTGCAGAATACCTTTTGCCACCAGACTCGAAATTCTAGACCGAGAAAACCTAGAACTACGCCGCCTTCGGTCTGATCTAAGTATGGTATATAAAATCATAAATTGCAATGTCCTACCTGTCAATGAATATTTCATCTTCAACCATAACAAAATAAGAGCAAACAATAGATAAAAACTCAAGGTTAATTGCACCAAACTTGATTGCAGGAAATACGACTTCAGCAACAGAGTGATCAATGTCTGGAATACTCTTCCTGACTCTGTGTTTTTTTTCCCCCAAACCCCCAAAACTTTAACCTTAGACTGTCTACTATTGACCTCACCCCTTTCCTTAAGAGGTCTATAGGGGGCGTGCATAAGCGAACCATCGTGCCTACCTTCCCTGTCCTATTGTTTCTTTTATATATATTTTTATTTTTCTTATATGATCCATGTATTCATAACTATGTTTTTACTTATACCTATTACCTTGTAAGCAATTGACAAATAAAAATATAAAAAAGAATGCTGGATGATGGGCCTCTCAGGCCAGCTAACACTCAACATTGCTACTGAGGAAGAGCTTGAGGATGTTTTGTAGTAGTGATGATGTTTATGACATGGGTAGATTAAAGCTCTTGGGATGTCTAGTTGCTGATGTTGTCATGCAGGGGGGAAAAATCAGAAGCTGCAAAGAGAATTACAGTGGGGACATGTGATGTAAGCAGCATGAAGATGGGAAAACTCAACACAATAAAAGACAAAATGAGTCAGCTATAGAATGGAATGGAATGGAGTAGAATAACAGAGCTGGAAGGGACCTTGGAGGTCTTCTAGTTCAACCCCCTGCTTAGGCAGGAAACTGTTGTAGTTCGCCAGCAGCTGGTGCAGCCGGCAGCAGAATCAGACAGTGAGGAATAAAGGGAACCAGTCAGGGAGTCTGGAGAGGATTCAGACAAGGGTCCTGCATCCAATGCAGGGATGGGGTCAGGACCACCTTGGGAGTGGGGTGCTGCCTTCGGAGCCTTTGGAGTCTGGCAGCAGCGAAGCAGAGGACCCCAGGAAGCCTGTTCCTAGTACATGTGTGCCCAGAGCTGCTAGAAGGTGAGAGTAGCTGAAACAGAAGGGGCGACTTGGAAGTAAGGCTGGGAGGGGATTGCCCCTCCCATAAGGGATAAAAGTCAGACCTCAATGATGAAATCTTTGCAGGAAGCAAAATAGTTCAATAGATTCCGAGTTCTCCTTGAAGCTCTGTATACTCTGATTGTTTTTTTCTGCTACTTCGGTTGGTTTCTGTCATAATTATTTGGATACTTCTGTTTTGGGCAACATTCCACAGCACTGAAAGGTGTGTTCTTATCTTGGGGAACTGTTTATAATTAGTTCTGGCTGGGAATGAAAGTAATTCCCAGCATTGCAATAAAATAGGTTTTGCTTTTTAAACAAGTTTGTGTTTAATTCCGTTTGACGAAGCTTGGGTCAGAACAGAAACCCTAAATTGAGATGGACTGGGATTGGACACAAGTCAGAAGACCATATTGTATATTAGGGCATGAAAAAAAAAAGAAATAAATGATACTGCCTTTTCTGTCAGCTTTTGGCTATAGAGGTAGTCCTCCACTTACATCAGTTCATTTAGTGACTGTTCAATGTTATAACAGTGCTGGATCCCCAGGATCATGTGGTCAAAATTCAGGCATTTGACCACTGACTTAAATTTATGAACGGTTGTGTCCCTGGGGCCATGCGATCCCCTTTTGCGACCTTCTGACAAAGCAAAGTCAATGGGGAAGCCAGATTCATATAACGACCATGTTACTGACTTAACAACTGCAGGGATTTACTTAGCAACTATGGCAAGAAAGGTCATAAAATGGGGCGAAACTTCCTTACAATGACAGTATCTCAATTAGCAACAGAAAATTAATCGAGGACTACCTGTAGTCAGTCAGTGATCAAGTAAAATCATCTATACTGTGAAAATATTTACAGACCCCTCACATCCCGGACATAAACTGTTTCAACTCCTTCCCTCAAAACGACACTATAGAGCACTGCACACCAGAACAACTAGACACAAGAACAGTTTTTCCCCGAATGCCATCTCTCTGCTAAACAAATAATTCTATTTACAAAGTGTGCACTACTATTAGTATTCTTCTTCTTATCATTCCTTATCACCCATCCCCTCCCACTTGTGACTGTAGGACTGTAACTTTATCACTTGTATCCTTATGATTTATATTGACTGTTTCCTAGTATGATTTGATTGCTGATTGTACCCTATGACTATCATTAAATGTTGTACGTTATGATTCTTGATTCTTAATGAATGTATCTTTTCTTTTATGTATACCAAGAGTATTTACACCAAGAAAATTTCCCTGTGTGTCCAATCACATTTGGCCAATAAAGTATTCTATATCTATGTCTAGACTCCATGGACGGCCCTTTAATATTGTCCAGGTTTATTCCCCGACTGTTGATGCAGAAGAAGAGGTTGATGAGTTTTATGGTCAAGTTCAGTCTGAAATCATCAGAGCATGTAAGCAAGATGTTCTGCTTGTGGTTGGAGATAATTTGAATTGAATTGAATACTTTATTGGCCAAGTGAGATTGGACACACAAGGAATTTGTCTTGATGTAAATACTCTCAGTATAATTAAAAGAAAAGATACATTTGTAAAGAATCAAGAATCATAACATACAACACTTAATGACAGTCATAGGGTACAATCAGCAATCAAATGTACTGTAGTTGGATTGTGTAGTCCAGGAAATGCAGCAGAGGAGCAATATATCATCTCCTGCCAATCTAATTATATTACTAACAAGAGTTATTCAGCTAACTAAACGTTACCTGTATAGGTGAGCATCACCAGAGAGAGTACACTGAAATCAAACTGACAGCAGGTGTCCCCAACTTACGACCACAATTGAAATTTCTGTTGCCAAGCATGGCAGTTGTTAAAGTGAGCCGCACCCAATTTTACAATCTTTTTGTTTGCCATGGCTGTTCACTGAATCACTGCAGTTGTTAAGTGAATAATGTGGTCACTAAGCAAATCTAGCTTCCCCCATTGATTTTACTTGTCTCTAAAACTGGATCGGGAAAGTCGCAAGTGTCAATCATGTGACCCTGGGATGCTGCAACAGTTGTAAAAACATGCCGGTTGCCAAGTGCCCACATTTTGATTATCTGATGGTGAGGAATACCGGAAGGGTTGTAAGTGTGAGGACTGGTGGTAAGTCCTTTTTTTTCTATGCTGTTGTAACTTTGAGGAATCCTTGGTGCTTTCTAGTGAACTCGCAAAATTAGTTTCTCTCACCATGTACATGTATACATCCAAACTACTGTGTTGTTTCTCTGTGTCATATAATATATGTAGGTATATACATAATTATTATTTATTTATTTGTTTTTATTTGTTTGTTTATTTATTTAGTCATGTTTATATAGTGTATATTAGAGTGGTAGAGACGCTTTGAGAGCAACAAAATTCATTTTAATATATGCCGATTAGTGTACCTTCAATGTGACAATAAAACTACGATTCTTCTTCTTCTTCTCCTCCTCCTCCTCCTCTTCCTCCTCCTCCTCCTCCTCCTCCTCCCTCTCCACCTCTTCTTCTCCTCCACCTCCCCTCCTTTTCCCCTCCACCTCTCCCTCCCTCCTCCTCCTCTCCTCCTCCTTTTCCTTCTCCTCCACCACCTCTTTTTCTTCTCTTCCTCCTCCCCCTTCCCCTCCCTCCTCCTCCTCCTCCTCTCCTTCTCCTTCTCCTTCCTTCTTGCTTTGTTTTCTTGCAGACGTTTTATTACCCTTAACAAAGTAACATCATCCTAGACTAGTATCAGAGGTGGAATTCAGCAGGTTCTGACCAGTTCTGGAGATCCAGTAGTGGAAATTTTGAGTAGTTCAGAGAACTGGCAAATACCACCTCTGCACTGCCCCCATCTATTCTCTACCTCCCAAGTCCCAGCTGATCGGCTGGGTCTTCTGTGGTTGCCCTGCACAGGAGAACAGAACTGGAAAGCAGGTTAGAGGAGTGGGGAAGGAATGGGGATTTTGCAGTATCCTTCCCCTGCCACACCCACAAGACATGCCTACAAAACCAGTAGTAAATTTTTTTGAATCCCACTACTGCCATATATACACTTTTCATCATCAAGAACTGCTTTGAAGCCTCCAAATTTCATTGATAGGAATCAGAGGAACCGTAGAATCAAATAAATGAAATTGTTAAGGATGAATGTGAAAACAGATGGCAGAGACCAAGTACAAGAAAAAGTAAACTAGATGTCAGAGCACACGGTGGAAATTTGCCAAAAGGAAAAGGGTTGGAAGCCAAGAAAGATAACAATCTCAGAAAGAAACTTAACAAAGACTTTCGGAGAGCTGTTAGAGAGAAGAAACAGTATTACAAGAGTATCTGAAAAGATATTAAAGGCATGGAAAAGCAAGGAAAATCTCCCCCAAGATTTCTGAATTCAGAAGGCAGTTCTAACCCTCAAATTGGTATACTGGATGCCAGTGGATAGATAATAATTGATTTCAGGAAGATCAAACAAAGATGGAAAGAGTATGCTCTGAGTACATTATACAGTGGAGATATTGTCTCTTTTTACAATCCTGCAATCCCTTAATTTGGGATAGAGTTGGGGTGACTGGATGGAGCTGAGCATTAACTGGCCGGATGCCCTTCCTGATGCCGTGCAAGAGTTAACAGCAGTTATTTTTTTCCTTCAGCCTTAGGAGAGAAATATTTGCCACTACCTAGGTTTGAACTCTCAACCTTCTGAATGGGAGGCAAGCGTCTTCACTATTACGCTGCTATATAGTGGAGATATCAACACCCAAGATACAATTCCCTACTTAAAAGAATCTTTAGTATTTGGGTTTCCGGTTCTGCGTGGCTTCGGTGGCAGCAGGAATTTGCGACTGTTCGCAATTCCTGCTGCGCTTGCCCCCGAGGTACCCCCGATCCAAACGGGTCAGGGGGATATGGCTGCCCTGTAGGGACAGCCGAAGAGAGAGGGGAGCCGGACAGGGGGTTGGGGGTGTCGCAGACCCCCTCCTCATCCAGAAAAACCCTTTTTCCTGAGGTGGTGGAGCGGCGGTCAGTGGCCGCCACGAAGAAGCCTGCAATCGGGTAAGATCGTGCTGGAGGAAGCAAGAAAAGTGAAAGTGCTGGCTGAGCCGGGTCAATCAACATCTTTTAAACTCGCTGGAACTGAACTGTCTGAATTGCTGGAGGATACATTGTATCCCTAAGAAGAGCGGAAAACGGCGGAGAAGCTCTTAAAGGGAACTTTTTTTTTCTTCACTCTCCCACCCCATAGAAACAGCAGATGAAGATTTGAAATTTATTTGGGCACTGAAGGTGAACTATTTTGAAAGTTGAAGTCAAGGGATAAAAGACTTCTTGGACATTGGACTTAAAAATTTAAGGAATTGGAAAACCCTTATTAGAGGAATGGATTTTTGATCATTTAAAAATTGATGTTGCAAGTGGGAAGGGAGAGGAAAAAAAATTGGAGCAGAAGTGGAAAAAGGAGGAGATTGCCTAGAATCCCAAAGAAAGATATATGGTAATTGGACCTCTTTGATTAAACAGTAACCCCAGAAAGAAAAATAGAAGAAGGAAGAAAATTATTAACTTTTGGAACTTTTTTTGAACTATTTTTGATTAAAAATACTTGGGTGGTTGTTTTGGGAAAAGTTTCTCTTTTCATGATGGCATCGCTTGTGGATGAACTAAAGACTGAATATCAAAAATATAAAAAGGAAGAACAAGATGGAAAAGATACTTTGGGCGCTTTATTTCAATTTTTAGAAATGGCGTTATGTACTTATGAAAAGTTGACTACGCAGCAGAATGACTGAGACAAAGAAGAAGAGGAACAAGAAGCCATCTTTGATGAACAATGGGTTTTTTCCGGGGAGGAGGAGAAAGAGGATAAGAAAAAGGGGATTTTAAGGTTTGAAAAAACAACCAAAAAAGAGAAAAATGAGAGGAAAGGTGGATGCAAGGTTAGAAAGTAATGGAAAGGGAGTAAGAAAAGGGAGGAGGAGAGACAGAGGGGTAAAAAGGGCAAGGAGAAGAATAAGCAAGAGAGAAAGGGGGGGAGGAGAAGCCTCAATGGTGGGAAGCAAGATCAAAAGAAAAAAAGCTTATTTAGAGACAATGGGTGAAGGATAAAAAAAAGGGGGGGATTCTGGAAGGTACATAAGATTGTGTTTTTATATGTGTATTTAGAGTAGAATCTTTTTTATAAAATTTATTGTGTAATTTTAGAATGTACTAAACAGAATCCCAAGATAAATTAAGTGTTATATGAAGTATTTTTAAGTTAGGGCAATGAGTTAAAGGCGTCACTCCAATTAGTGTATAGGAGAAGTATAGTAAAAGAAAAAAGATGAACGGATAGTTGGAAATAGAACAGACAAAGAATGTTATTGAAAATGATAATAAGATAGGGAAGGATACGTAAAGTGAATATGATGTGTAAATTTCGTCTGTGTGAAGAGTTTTAACTCGGGATCAAGCAGCTTTCAGAAAAGATGTTTTAAGTTTTGTTATGTTTTCTGCGTTTTGTATGTTGATAAAAGGCAATAAAATTTTAATTAGCAAGAAATAATTTGGATGAAAAGGAGAAGTTGGGATAAGATATGAAGTTAAATAGATAAAGTAAATATTGATATTATAATTTGGAATCATTATGTTCTATTGGTTTTCTTCTTTAATTATTGCTATTTTTTTTTAGAAAAGAATTTATAAGCTGTTATGCCTTGTTTGTTTGTGTACTGTTTTTGTAAAATTAATAAAATTTGTTTAAAAAAAAAAAGAATCTTTAGTATTAGAAGATAACGTTAGATCAACAATACAATCAATACCAGATCAGAAGGCTGGAGGAATTTATGGAATATGTACAGGAATATAGCAAGCAAGATAAGAGCAGTTGTGAAATTTCTAACCTGTCATGTCAGCAAGTCTGGAGAATGATGCATTGGCCAACAGATTGGAAGAGGTCAATCAACATACCAGTACCAACGAAACATGATTTAACAGAGTGCAATTTCATTGTATCATATCCTTAAATCCATATTCTAGTACAGGGGTCCCCAGCCAGAAACTGGGCCATGCAAAGAAGTGAAGCCCCATCCATGGAATTTAGGCAGCTCACAAAATCAGGGCTCTGTGCGCTTCTAATAAACTTTAAGCTGTGCCGCCCGGACAGCTGATGAGCACTGTGCGCAGGTGCGCAGTCTTTCAAAAGCCACTTTTTAACTACCTTTTCAACTTCAGCTGTGCCGCACAAAACAGCCGAGGTTTAAAAAACAGGAAATAAAGGACAGGTAAGAGCCCAGGTGGACCAAAAAGCAGCAGACACAGAACTGGTTCACTGTCTGCTGCTCTTCAGAGCTACAGGTTCTATAGAGCCGGGCAGAATTGGTAGTATCCCACCCCTGGTTGGGGGCCACTGCTCTAGCAAAATAAAACTTCAGATCCTCCAATGCAGCCCTACATGGAAGAAGAGATGTCCAAGCTGACTTTCAAAAAAGGCCGAGGAATATGAGACAGTATTGTGCATACCATCTGGATGACTGAGAAAGCAAACGAATACTAAAACAAGAATACTCAATATGTGGTTCAATGAGCATAGAAAAGCCTTTGATTGCATCAGTCATGTCATGTTGTGGTATATGCTTAGGAAATGGGAATCCCAGAATATTTCATTGTCGTGCAAAAACCTATACAGGTAGTCCTCGACTTACATCCATTCATTTAGTGACCGTTCAAAGTTACAATGGTCCTGAAAAAGGTGACATGACCATTTTTCACAATTACGATCTTGGTCACGTGATCAAAATTCAGATGCTTGGCAACCGACCCATATTTATGACGCTTGCAGTGTCCTGGGGGTCATGTGATTCTCCTTTTGCAACCATCTGACAAGTAAAGTCAATGGGGAAGCCAGATTCACTTAACAACCCTGTTACTAACTTAACCACTGCCGTGATTCACTTAACAACTGTGGCAAGAAAGGGCATAAAATGGGCAACATTCACTTAGCAACATCCTTGATTAGCAACAGAAATTTTGGGATCTGTTATGGTTGTAAGTTGAGGACTACCTGTTCACAGAAGATGGCAACTTCAAATCACAACAAATAAATGTTCTGTCCTACATATTGACCAAAGGAATTAGAAAATAAAATACAGGCTGAATAGTCAAGACCTTGTTGATGATCCAAACTCTTTCAAGGATCTTGGAGTACTCATCTCTAATGATCTAAGTGCCAGAGCCCACTGTAACTACATAGCCAAAAAGGCGTTAAGAGTTGTTAACCTAATCTTAGGTAGCTTTTTCTCTGGTAATATTACACAAATAACTATAGCATACAAAACATTTGCTAGACCAATACTCAAATACAGCTCATCAGTCTGGAGCCTACATTATATATCTGATATTAACACAGTTGAGAAAGTCCAGAAATATTTCACAAGAAGAGTTCTCCACTCCTCCACTTGTTGCAGAATACCTTTTGCCACCAGACTCGAAATTCTAGACTGAGAAAACCTAGAACTACGCCACCTTCAGTCCGATATAAGTATGGTATATAAAATCATACATTGCAATGTCCTACCTGTCAATATTTCAGCTTCAACCATAACAACACAAGAGCGCACAATAGATACAAACTCAAGCTTAATCGCACCAAACTTGATTGCAGGAAATACGACTTCAGCAACTGAGTGGTGAATGTTTGGAATACTCTACCTGACTCTGTGGTTTCTTCCCTAAACCCCAAAAACTTTAACCTTAGACTTTCTACTATTGACCTCACCCTTTTCCTAAGAGGTCTGTAGAGGGCGTGCATAAGCACACCAATGCATCTATCATCCCTGTCCTATTGTGTGTGTGTGTGTGTGTGTGTATGTATGTATGTATGTATGTATGTATGTATGTATGTATCGTATTCAGCTTTGTTCGGGTATTTTCCCACGTCATTGTAGTTGTGCTTTTAAAGTTGTAGCAACATTTCGGCAGAATCTCATCTGCCATCATCAGGCTTCTGTATAGTGTTCATCTGTGAGTCAGACTATCACAGCCGTTTCAGTTTTAAATTTGGGGCTAGCCTAGTGCTATGCCAGAATGGTTTTTTCTTCATCTTGATTGGTTGGGAGTCCTGGTCTGTGTTTATTGGTCTTGGAGTTTGCTGTGTTTTGCTTGATTGGTGTTTCTAATATATTCTTCTGTTTTGTGCCTCTTTTTGTGTCTTGATTGACTGGCAACATTGTGTTCCTTTATTGGAGGCCTTTAGTGTAGCTTGGCTCTGAATAAATGGATGGCTATCATTTGTTAGGAAGCTAGGTTTCATCTGGGTGCCTGTTTGGGGTGTGTTTGAGCTGGAGGTATCAGGGGGGATCTGTTTGTGCCCAGGTGTTTGCCTGGCTTGTGGTGTGGAGATTTTTTTGTTTGTGAGTGCAGGCTTCCAAATAATTGACAGTCTGGTGGAATCATCTCTTCTATTCATGCTTTCAGGTCTTTTTTCAATCTCTATGGCTTCTCTGATGATTCTGTGGCTGGGGTTTTCTATAGTGGCTAGGGTTTTGGTGCCATTGAAGTTGATGCTATGACCTGTGGCTTCCATGTGTTGGACTAGTGAGGAAGTGTGTTCCAGCATTTTTACTGCATTTTTGTGTTCATCCAGGCGGGTACTTATATTCTTCTATTGGTCTGTCCAATGTATGTGGCCGGGCATGATGCACAGGGGACTTCATATATGCCTTGGTTTTCCAGGTCAATTTTATCTTTGGGGTTTCTAAGGATGGCTGCTATTTTTCTGTCTGTTTTGAAGGCAGTCTTGATGTGATGCCTGTGTAGTATCTTACTGATTTTCTCTGTAGTACCTCTTATGTAGGGCAGGACAGCTGTTCCATAGGTCTTATATATATCTTTTTTCTGAGGTTCTTGCGGGCATTTGTATGTGGATCTTTGGTTATTCGGGTTTTCTCCCATGTAAGATTGGAAGTATCTAGGCAACGTTTCGATGAAGTCTTATTCATTATCTTCAGGCTTGTGTCTTCGGCTCTGTGCTTCTCAGAGTTACTATATATATATTCTTAAGTTTTCGCGGGGACTTACATGTATGGTATTCGGCTTTGTTCGGGTATTTTCCCACGTCATTATAGTTGTGCTTTTAAAGTTGTAGCAAAGTTTCGGCAGAATCTCATCTGCCATCATCAGGCTTCTGTATTGTGTTCGTCTATGAGTCAGACTGTAAAACAACTATAAAAGTCTGACTCATAGACGAACACAATACAGAAGCCTGATGATGGCAGATGAGATTCTGCCGAAACGTTGCTACAACTTTAAAAGCACAACTATAATGACGTGGGAAAATACCCGAACAAAGCCGAATACCATATATAATTTTTATTATATGCATCCATGTATTCATAACTATGTTTTTACTGATAACTATTATCTTGTAAGCAATTGACAAATTAAAATAAATAAATAAAAAGAAAATCCCAGTCCAGATGCCAAAAACTGAGACAAGCCTGTATATTCCTCCCCTCTTATATATTCAACTTATATGCTGAATATGTATTGAGCAATGTGAATTGGAAGAAGATAAACTTGGTGTAAGTTCAGAGGGAGAAGCATCAATAACCAGCATTATGCTACTGTTGCTACTTAGATGAAAATGAAGATGATCTACAAGCAAGCTCTAGTAATAAAATTCAAGGAGCACAGTGAAGAAATTGTGATTAAATATAAAGAAGACCAAACTCATGACAACAGATAGAGGAACCAGCTTTATAGCTCATCATGAAGATGTTGAGATGCATAATGTTTGCCTTTTAGGATCAGCTATCAACTTTAAAGGAACCAGCAGTCAAAACACACATTGCAGTTGATAGAGGAAACATGAAGGGCTCGGAAAAGATATTCAGATGCTTTGATGTGTCTATACCTACAAAGATCGGTGACAGTCCATTGATGTGAATGTTGGATTTTGAAGTAATGCGATAGAAAGAGCACTGATGCCTTTGAACATTGAAGTTGGAGAAGACTCTGAGAGTTTTATGATCAGCCAAGAAAAGAACTAATGGATCCTTGAACAAATCAACCCAGAAGTTCTTACTCAAGGCACAAATGACTAGGCACAAATAATAGTACTTTGGAGATATTATGCTTCGCTGTAGCTCTCTGGGATCTATAATGCTGGGAAATGGGACAGTGTTCTGAGCAAGGCTTCCTGAGACAGTAACAATCACATGGTGTTCCCAAAAACCTTTTGTTTTACTCCAACAGCTGTGAATTATATGCATTCACAGCCCGTAATGAGTCCCAAACAGTTTATGAATAGTCCAACAGAAATCTGCCACAGTCTTTCAGGATAAGGCTGATAAGCAGCCATCTTTATCTCCCTTGAAATGCTGCCAATGACTAAATTGCCAATGAGCTGTACAAGGCCAAATGGAGCACAAAGTCAATGTGGAGCTTCAAAGTTTAAACTGATCAGAACGAACAAAGTTGCTTCCTGCAAAGGCTCATGTCCCTTTGCTTTTCCTTTATGTCTTATGGGAGGGGCCAATCATCTCCAAGCCTTACTCCCAAGTCGCCCCTTTTGTCTTAACTGTTCTTGCCTTCTGGCAGCTCTGCGCAAGCGTGAACTGGGACCAGATCATTCTGGAGAGTTGACATATAATCAATTAGTCCAGAGGTCTCCAAACTTGGCAACTTTAAGACTTGTGGACTTTGACTCCCAGAATTCTCCAGCCAGCAAAGCTGGCTGGAGAATTCTGGAAGTTGAAGTCCACAAGTCTTAAAGTTGCCAAGTTGGGGACCCCTAAATTAGTCAGTCATCCTGATCTTTGCAACTCATACTTGGTAACCCTTTCTACAACCAATGGGAGATTTTAAAAAATAATTTCTGTATGGTGGCTGGATTCACATAACACACAACTAAGACAATGAAAGAAATAGCTGTGCATCACTTGTAACACATGTAATTTCATTAGGTTTTTATTTTGATGTACAGTGTACTGTGTGACCCTTGTCTGGCAATACATTGCGGTTCAATATATTGGAGGTTTAATTTTTTTAACTGGGTTGGGGAAGTGATTAAAAGCAGACATAGCTTAACCATGGTTTGAACAAACAACAGTTGTTTGGTTTTGCATAACACAGTGTGCCACAAACCATGATTTAAAATTCACAGCAGTTTGATTTACACATCATACTAAGCTATATCACAACACACTTGGTGTGCTACGTATTATTTGTGGGTATAGAATCTATTCATAGGCCTGGGTAACATTTCACACTTAAAAAGTGGGATTGCCAGGTTTGGTGGGAACAAAAATTGTTTGTGATGTTAACTGGCTGAAAAGTTTCTGGAGTTTCAATTACAGTGGTATCTTGGTACTCATTGTTAATTGTTTCCAGGAGGCATGATGATTATGAAAAATGAGTACCAAACAAATTTTTCCATAAGAAATAATATAGTGAGTCACAAGACGGCCAACACTGACAAGTTCTAGTATGTGCATTGAGTACCAAACAAACAATGAGTAATGGGACCAAACTGTTTCGTCAAAATGCGTCAAATTCTAAATTCAATGAGTTTCAAAGCAATTAAATATCAAAGTACCATTGTACTACTTCAGACCCCTGGATGTGTATGCGGAGACTAGAAGAATGAGTTAACTTTGACATATTACCCTTCAGATATGGATTATATATAGAAATGTAGTTGAGGAAGTGGCCCAATAATAAAACTTAGAACAATGCTTGCATAAGATACTCAGCTTTAATCTCATTTTGGCTCAAGACATAGATTCATATAACATACTAGACTTATTAGGTCTATATGACAAGATGTTCAATGATTTATTAAATCCAATTTTTTGACACCTTGAATCATAAACTAATCACATGGGTTTGGCTTTACAAAACGCAGTAATTAAATACCGTTGCCTAGTTTGTGATACAATGTGTTGCATGAATGCAACCTAGGTCTTTCATTCACCTGAGTTAGTGGGCCATGTGTATCTAGGCATAGTATGGTTTCTTTTATTTTGATTACATTCTATGAAGAAGCCATTGGCAGTGAATTAAGGCAGTAGACTGCAAAAATCTGGACAGCTAGCAAAAGTACAGAAACTCCCATCTTTCTGCTATCTAGTGGTGGTGTGATTCTGCAGCCTAAATTTGCTAACCTAAGGTATGTTCCACATTAAATCTCGGAATAGCCTGATGTGTGAATCCATTAATCCAGAGTCTGTTAAATGGTCAACTGCTGCTTGCTGTCTCTTCTGGCGCTGTGGCTAGTTTGCACAAATGGGTTGTATTGTTCAGTGTGTGAGAATCCAGCTTATTTGAATGTGGGCTGGTGGAGAGGATGTGTTCCAGTCTTTTTGTTCCCTTCCTAGTTCTTTTTTTAATTGTCTCTTTTGAATGGCTTGTAAATGTGGTTTATCTCTATGTATCTATTGAGGGCTGATTTGTCTGAATGCCAAGCTTCCAGGAATTCTCTAGCATTTTTTTTGGATCTGGCTTGGTTTAAAATGCTAATGATTTCCAAACTGAACCGCTGGTTGAATCCGTCAGTGCATTGCAAGATGAAGGAGTTTTCAACGGGTCTTCTGGCTGCCAGTTGGTGTTTTAGGAATGCCTTCTGCTAGTCTGTTTGTTCATTTTGGGTGAAGGGTTTTGATGGCCATGAGAAGCATGCAGATTTTCAAAGCTGTGTCCTGATCCTGAACTGAATGGATATAAATCCACACCCCTCCTTGCTGCTACAGGAAAAGTTGTGATGCTGGTTACAGGAGGCTACAACACCAGGCGTGCAAAGATTCTGCTGAGCTCAGCATGGCTGAAATTTTGAGAGGAAGCAGGAGTGGCTGGCAAGGACCCAGGACCCCCCAAGGCTCTTCCCAATGTTCCTCCCCGTCCTCCCACTTCACTGGGGCTGCTCTTTGAACAATGTAGTCTGTTTGTCCTCTGTTTGGCTGGCAAAAAATCTCTGATCTTTAGAAAAAGAAAAGTCCTTTACAGAAATGGAGAGGGGAAATAGCAGATACAACATTGCAATAAATGATAATACCGCATATCTTAGAAATGCAGACAAGTCTATGCTGTATATTCCAATCCCCGGGCCCCAAACATCAGCATTTTTAGGATAAGATGCTGATTGCATATTTGGATTTAATATCTTGCCCCTTTTCCTGTTGGTCCTCAAAACAGCTAACGTTTCAAACAAAAATAGAAAAGATTAAGAAGTTAAACCCCAAGAAAGCGGGCTAAAATTACAAGATAAGGTTGTATTTTTTTTTTCTTGAACGTGTTAAAGAATGATAAATGTAAATCTGAAGGGCATGTAGGCCATAGCTTGAAAGTGATGGAAAATATTGCCTGTTTGGTTTTGCTAGGGTATTGTAGGAATCCAGCCACTGTGGGTTTATGAACCACAATTGTGTGAACTCACCCAGTTGTGGTTTATGTTAAATAAATACTGATTAGGCAGGCCTATGTGGTGATTCTCAGTCATCCAGGTCATGGTTGTCCCAAATGTGCTTTTTCAAAAGGCAACTGGGCTTCGTTTTTCCTTCAAGACATTTCACTTTTGATCCAAGAAACTTCTTCAGTTCTGACAAATGGTGGAGGATGGAAGGACTTATGTTCCTTGCTGTCATCTGGTTGTTAGCCATCTACATTAAGATTGAACAGCCCTCTCTCAAAAGAGTGGGAGGGATATGACACCATTTATCTCCTGTTTACACGGTCCTTTCTGCAGTTCCAAGAAGGTTTCACACCCAACTGCACTATTCAGGTGACCCTGAGGGCACAGATAAACCTCCAAGTGGCTTCAACTACTCTCAGAAAGACTGCTAACAAGCAGATGATTGCAAGGAATGTAAACCCTTCCACCCTCTGCCATTTGGCCAGAACTGAAGAAGCTTCTTAGATGAGAAGTGAAACACCTTCAAGGAAAAACAAAGTGTAGTTGCCTTTTGAAAAAGCACCTTTGGGACATGAGGCAGCCATCTTTCCTTAAGCTCTCAGAGCAGAGAGATACAAACACGTTATGCCCCTTGTAGATTGGTTGTACACAGGGGTGGGCTTCAAACATTTTAGCAACAGATTCTCTGCCTGGTTGCTGACTGGACATGGCCATGGTGGGCAGGGCCTAGTCGGCCTCCTGCACCAAGGTGGGGGGAGATTTTTGTCCTCCCTGGGCTCCGGAGGCTTTCCTTGAGCCTCCAGGAGGGCGAAAACGGCCTTCCCAGGCTCCGGAGGCTCTCTGGAAGCCAGAAACAGGCCCATTTCCGGCCGTCCCGAAATTCTGGGAGGCCCATTTTTCGCTTTCCCCGAGCCTCCATGCATGCCCTGCACTTGCCTGCATCCAATACAGACTGTGTGGAGACTCCTGGGAGGGACAGGGTGGGATGGGCGGGGCGGGGCAGCCAGGAGTGGGATTTTGGGGGTTCTCCGAACTGTGCAGAATCTTAGCTAAAGGCTCTCCTGAACCCCTGTGAACCTCCAGCAGCCCACCCCTGGTTTTACATGATGTCTAGCCCTTGCCATTCCCCCAAAGGTATTGTTGGTGGTGGAATTTCTATATTTTTTATAAGAATACAACATGCATTTGTGTGTAGAGTCACTAGGAGTTCAGCTTAACTTCAGGATGTCTTTAAATAAATAGAAAGCTGCAAACCACCAACCATCAACCCTTACATGTGTTATCTCCATGGAGCAAATGATAACAGCTGCCAGTTCCTTACTTTTATTTCTAAAACACGCTTACAAGGTAAATTAAACCCAAAGGCAAATCATTAGCACTGTATTATCTGGGAAATGATTATAGCCAGCTCCCCCAAGCCTTAAACTAGGCTCTACCTGATATTACATTTAATATACTGTTATTCAGTGGAATTTAGCCAATGAACCCTTCATTTGTTTAGGCCCCTCATACACAAGGTTGATGTATGCTGCATGTACCTTGCACAAGTATCTGGATCTGTTTATTCCAAGTTCAGATCTGACTTTTCATCTTTTGTGCAGTTTCTGCCTTCCAGCACAGCCCTTTTGGAAGTCTTACATTCAATTACATTCAGTTTGGCTGGTTCTTTTTCATCTGGCTATGTTCTAGGCCAGTGTTTCTCAAGAATAGCCATTTTAAGAGGTGGGGACTTCAACTCCCAGAATTCCCCACATCCAACACGGGGAACAGGGACTAATCAGTATACTGCCGGAGGATAGCTAATAAAAACAAAAAAAGGTCTTGACTGGGGGGCGATGGGAAGATTCACATACATGCTGAGAGGGCAAGGGTGAATTTAGAGGAGGAGAGCCCAAAGCTAGGATGGTGTGATCATGCATTCGAATCCTGGTCCTATATATGTTCATGCAATGTTAATGCATTTTTAAAGGGGGAGGATTTTGATCACATGATTGCATCCACCATCTTGGCTTCCTGCCCAGCATCCCTATGGATCTCTCTGCTCATAGACATTTTTAAATGATATAAATTCTGAAATAAATGAAATGAAAATGCAGGGTGACTATAGCTCCGTGTTTGGGATTTAACAGATTTAACAGATAATCAGAGTTGGAAGGGGCCTTGTAGGTCATCTAGTCCAACCCTCCACCCAAGCGGGAGATCCTACACCATTTCTGACAAATGGCAGTCCAGTCTCTTCTTGAAGGTGTCAAGTGATGGCGCTCCCACAACTTCCGAGGGCAAGCTGGTCCATTGGTTGATTCTCACTGTCAGAAAGTTTCTCCTTATTTCCAGGTTAAATCTCTCCTTGGTCAGTTTCCATCCATTATTCCTTGTCTGGCCTTTGGGTGCTTTAGATTGACCCCTTCCTCCCTGTGGCAGTCCTTCAAATATTGGAAGACTGCTATCATGTCTCCCCTCTTTACTAGACTAGCCAAGCCCAGTTCCTGCAACCATTCATTGTATGTTTTAGCCTCCAGTCCCCTAATCATCCTGGTTGCTCTTCTCTGTCCTTTTTCTAGAGTCTCAATATCTTTTTTATAATGTACTGGATTTGTTTGGAAATATGTTCAACCGACCAGGAAAATTGATAGCCTGGAAATAGGACGAGACAGAACGAGGAAGGGAGCAACCACATCAATTTACACTCAGGCTTACATAGAATTACACCTATGGTTGTGTGTGATTATCTACAGAGAGTCCTTGACTTAACCAGGGGTGGGCTGCTACTGGTTTGCCCCGGTTTGGACGAACAGGTATTTAATTTTATGGCTGGTTCAGCAAACTGGCAAATCCTACCCCTGGCTGGCCCTGCCCACCCCTCCCCTCCCAGGAGTCCCCACGCAGCCTGTTTTGGATCCCAGGTAAGTGCAGGGTCCACACGGAGGTTCAGGGAGGGTGAAAAATGGGCCTCCGGAGGCTGTGGAAGTCCAGAAACAGGTCTGTTTCCAGCCCCCAGAGAGTCCCCAGAGCCCAGGGGGCCCATTTTCACCCTCCTGGAAGCTCGAGGAAAGCCTCCAGAGCTCAGGGAGGGTGAAACCCCCCACATGGTGTAGGAGGCCGACTAGGCCATACCTAGCATGGCCATGCCCACCCAGGAACCTGGCATAGGACTAGTTGCTAAATTTTTTGAAGCCATCCCTGCTTAAAACCACAATTGATAGCAGAATTTCCAACCGCTAAGCAAGGCGGTTGTTGAGTGTGAGTCACCATCAATTTTATGGCCATAACTTAAGAGAATCACTGCAGTCAGGGAGTCATTAAGTGAATCTGGCTTTCCCCATTGCTTTTGGTTGTTGGAAGCTGCCTGAGAAGGCTGCACCTTTTAATCATATAGTCTGGGATGTTGCAATCATCATCAATGGATGCCAGTTGGTAAGCAACCAAATTTTGAACATGTGACTGGGGAGGAATACTGCAATGGTTTTAAGTGTGGGGACAGGTCACAAGTCACTTTTTTCAGTGCTATTACAACTTCAAGCGGTCACTAAACAAATGGTCATAAGTCAAGGACTACCTGTGTGACCACCATTGCACCACTCATGTTGTGAGTAAATGTTCCTTTCTTCCATTATCTGAGCCTACCAAACTGTTGTGTTGCTTCCCCCACCTTGCTTAATCTTTTATTCCTGGCAACCTTTTGCAGCAGCTGACACCCAACTCTAACATGAAGCAAAGTAGGGGATAGCTGGATCACAAAGATAGATTAAATTCTTTGATTGACTTGCATTGCTGGAAAAAGATTCCAGATGTTTTGTTTTGCAGGGCTGCTTGAATACAAAGTAAATCTTTGTTTGTTTGAACTCAAGACAAGCCATTGAGCCATTGTGAAAAGACTGCACATTTCAATCTATTTAGTTTGTCGATTAATCAACAAAAGTTTGAGTGGATTAACAAGAATGTGGTAATTTTAAGCCAGAGGAGAATGAATTGCTTTGTGTTTGTACAATTAACTCACTATGTAAAGATATCATGATGTCATGTTCCTCCAGCTCACACCCTCCCATGTTTGCCTGTTTAAATAGAAACAGTGGCTTTACTGAAGCCCTTTATAGTTAAACTTAGCAAGATCTGAATTTGAATTCATTTGATTCTTGACTCTTGACATATGTATCTTTTCTTTTATGTACACTGAGAGCATTTGCACCAGAAAATTTCCTTGTGTGTCGAATCACACTTGGCCAGTAAAGAATTCAATTCAATACTACTCTACTCTACTCTATTCTGGCTTCTACAAATCAGTGGTGGCGGACAATCTGAGAGGAGATCAAATGGTGATCACTGGAGGTTTTCAAGAAAAGGTTGGTCATCTGCAACAAGAATTGTATATGAGCAGCAGTGGAAGAATGAAAACACCCATCAGAGGATGAGAGGATAAGGAAGATACTAGATTGTGTGGAAATGGGCAGACGCTAAAAATAAAAGATAAAGGAGATACAGAATACTATTTAACATAGAATAGGTTCTATCAGTGGTTAGAACCATGAGGTAGAAGTCGGAATGCAAAAGAATCAGGTTAGGTGGACATGGAAAGAAATATTATTTTTAATATTGATATAGGAATGTCAGTATTAGAACGGTAGATAAGTTGAAATATTAGAATATGATGGTCAGAAACGATTGTACAACTCTAGCACTGTTTAAAATAGTGTGTATGTTACTTTTATTTTCACTTTTGTTGCATAGAAATTGTCATAGATTCAGGCATGGGTAGAATGAATGGAGACAGTCTTAGTTGGTGAACTTTCAACTCTTTATTGCATAGTGACTTCTAACTTGTATAACAACAACTCTGCTTTATATAGGCAATGCTAATGTGAAATAACCAATAGGAGCTTGTGAAACTCTAGCTCCAGTACCAATAAGAGTCCTTCGTTAAGGGCCAATCAGATTCTCAGAACCCGACCAATCCGATCTAGCCACTTAACACCCAATCAGAAGTGCAGGGCCAGAACCCTGCACTTTACCCCAAGCTTGCCTTTATTCAACTATTTACATACATAACACCCCTTCCCCCTGGCTTCACAATTAGTTTGTGACTATGTAGTCCTTTAAATAGGACGGTTGTCTCTTGGATCTGTCAGATTTTCTTTGGACTGGCTGCGTGCAGTCCCGTTGAAGTAGGGTGTTGTTTTGTAGTGGCTCAGCTTCTCGTTCTGGTGTGATTTCCCTTGGAGCGTACGATTCTTCTTCCTGCTCCATTTCCTGGGTTTCACTTGATTCATCGCTTTCCTGGAACAGGTTTCCTGGCATATCATCATCTTCTCTTCCTCCCCCCCCCCCCAGTTTGGTCGTTGGGAAGTTGTTGGCTAGCAGTTATAAGTCGTGACCGTAATTGGTCAATATGTCTTTTCCATAGTCTCTCATCAATACATTTTACAATATAGGATCTGGGCCCAGTCTCGTGTATTACCGTTGCTTCAATCCAAACTGGGTCGCCCGATAAATTTCTTGCGTAAATGGGATCGCCTACCTTGAAGGTACGGTAGCGTCCGCTGGATCCTGGAGGTTTTTCTGGCTCGTAAGCAGGGTGCAGTCGGTCGAGGCGGGAACGGAGTTTTTGCCCCATGAGAAGTTCAGCGGGAGTTCTGCCGGTTTTGCTGTGCGGAGTGATGTGTTGTAGAAGTAGAATGCGGTTTATTTTTTCGTCAAGATTATCATAGTCCAGCTTTTGTAAAGTCTTTTTTACAAATTGTACCATGCGTTCCGCTCGACCGTTGGTAGCAGGATACGCCGGCGAGGTGAGCGCATGGTGGATGCCATTGTCAGCAAGGTACTGTTCAAACATTAGCGCTGTAAACTGTGATCCGTTATCAGACACCAGGACATCCGGCAATCCATGAGTTGCAAAGAGTCTATTGAGGACTTTAATGACTGCCTCGGAGGTTGTATTGACCATTCGATGAATTTCTAACCAATTAGAGTATGCATCGACAGTCAACAGCAATGTCTGTCCTTTGATCGGCCCTGCGAAATCCAGGTGGATTCTGGACCAGGGTCCACGTGGCGTCTCCCATTCGGTCGGTGCAGCTTTTGGCGGTGTGTTGCTGGTTTGTTGGCACTTGGTGCAGGCCTTGACCCATTGCTCGATGTGTCGGTCCATGCCTGGCCACCAAGCGTAGCTCCGTGCGAGTGCCTTCATTAGCACGATCCCGGGATGTCCATCGTGCAAGATTTGTAACAGCATCTTTTGGAGTCGTTCTGGGACGACGACTCTATCGCCCCAGATAACGCAGCCTTTTTGAGAAAAAAGTTCAGTCTGTCTTGTTTTAAATGGCGCGAAGTCATCTGGGATCTGGTCCAATGGCCATCCATGCTCTACCCAGCCTAGGACTCGTGCTAGGGTGTGGTCTCGTCTGGTCTCCCTCACGATATCTCGAGCGGTCATAGGAGGAGAGTTGAGCGTTTCGATTTGTAACGCCGATACTGTTGGTGCCGGATCATCGAGGGTCTCTGGTAGCGGTGCTCTGCTGAGTGCGTCGGCATGGGGAATGGCTTTCCCTGGTCGATGAAACAATCGATAATTATAAGCAGCTAGAAACTCTGACCATCGAGTCATTCTTGGGGACAATATATAGAGAGTTGGTTTGTCCCCAGCGATTATCCCCAATAAAGGTTTGTGGTCGGTTACAATTGTAAATGTCCTTCCATATACATACTCATGGAATTTTTTTACGGCTGACACAATTGCAAGAGCCTCCTTGTCTATTTGTCCATAGTTACATTCTGCCTGGGATAGAGTCTTCGAAAAGTATGCAACGGGAGCCTCATTTCCATTAGGTAGCACATGGCTCAAAATAGCGCCCACCCCAAACGGTGAGGCATCACAAGTTATAACCAAGGGTAATGTTTCATTATATTGCATAAGTACAGAATCAGATGTAAGTAAATTTTTTACATTTCTAAACGCTTTTTCTTCTCGGTAACCCCAAACCCATAATGCTTTCTTATCTAATAACCGGTGTAATGGTTCAGCCACAGTCGCCTTATGCGGTAAAAACACATTGTAGAAATTGATAAGGCCTAAAAATGCTTGAAGATCAGTTTTGTTATGAGGTCTGGGAGCATTTCTAATCGCCCTTAATTTACTCTCAGTTGAGTGAATACCCTGACTATCAATGCGATAACCTAGAAATTCAACACTGTCGGTATACAGATGACATTTATCCCTTTTTACTTTCAATCCCGCTTCTTGGAATTTTTTAAGCACACATTTTAAATGATTCTGCAGAATTTTTTTACTAGGAGCTGCAATCAATACATCATCAAAATACGGAACCACGCCCTTGATTCCCTGTAACAATCGTTCCATTAAACTTTGGAATATTCCCGGGGCCACACTCACCCCAAACTGCAATCGGGTACATTTAAAAGCACCTCTGTGCGTTACTATCGTTTGGGCTTGGGCTGTTTTATCGTCCACGGGCAATTGTTGATAGGCTTGAGCTAAATCTAGCTTAGCGAAAACCTTTCCACCTCCCAGGGAATGAAGGAGGTGCTGCACCACCGGCACTGGATACGCGTTCTGTTGGAGGGCGTGGTTTAGGGTGGCCCGGTAGTCCCCACAGATTCGGATTGACCCATCTGGTTTAATGGAAATTACAATAGGAGTTTCCCATGGGGAATGATCAATGGGTTGCAGTACCCCTTGTTTAATTAGTTTGTCAAGTTGTTCATCTATCTTGGCCTTAAGGGCGAACGCAACTCGACGGGGCTTTAAATGGATCGGGGCGACCTTAGGGTCAAGGCTGAACGAGATTGGGGTCCCCTTATACTCGCCCAGATGATCTGCAAAGACATCGCTGAATTCAGACATAAGATCCTCCTCCCACTCGCAATCACCGACTCGGTTCACGCTGGCTAGTTTGATGCCGAGTGGCGCAAACCATTGGAGGCCCAACAAACTAGGCCTGTCCCTATCGATGATCGTTAGAGGTAAGTATGCCGTATGCTTTTTAAACGAGACGCGGACTTGACAAGACCCGACCACAGGGATCCGATTCCCTTGGTAATCTTTAAGGATAAGGCGTTGCATTCGAAGGTCTTGGCGTTGGATGGTAGGAATGAGCTGCTTTAATGTCTTCCATGACACCATCGAGAGGGATGATCCCGAATCGACCTCCATGTGGCAGGGTTGGTTCTCTATGGCTACTGTAACTCGAATCTTCTTAGCGTCCAGGGCCGAGGCGTGACCTATAGTGGTAGTATGGTGAGCCTCTTCTTTCTGAAACGCTCGATATCTGTAGGAGTGGTTTGCTGGGTCTCACCTTACAGGACGGTTTCCTGCCGATTGGCAAAAGTTGGTTCCCTTTGAGGCCGGGCTTGGTCCCGGTAAACTGCGACAGACTCGACCGATGTGGCCTCGTTTCCCGCACTCGTGGCAGAGTGCGTCGCGGAATTTGCAGTCTGCCCTGGGATGGTTTGCCCCGCAGCCAGCGCAAGGGCGTGAGGTTTTAGGACGAGGGTCCCGGTCGGAACGCAGTCGATGGACCCCTTCTTTGTCATTGTCTGACGACGAAGAGAGGTCCTCGTAGTGCGTTGTTGCCAACTGCCCTTCTGAGCTGGGTGAGATGTCGCCTGTCGGTGGGTTTGTGGGGTTTCGGCTTCGCCGTAGCTGCGCCGCTGACTTTTTGGTTGCCTCAGCGGCGATGGCTTCGGCGATGGCGTCAACAAGGCCGATGTCGCCCTTCGCCATCAGCTTGCTCTGCACGTTTAGTGCATCTAATCCCAGAATTAGGCGGTCTCTCAATGCTTCATCTAAGCCTGCGAACCCGCAGAGGCCTCCCAAGTGCCGGAGGTCTGCCACGAAGTCAGCCACACTCTCTCCTTTTCGTTGGCTTCGTTGATAGAACTCGTGGCGTCTCACGAGTGTGGGTACGGTTGGCGCGTAATGGTCTCTCAGGAGAGGTTCGAGGTCGTCCCAGCTTATTGCTTTCACTTCTCGAGGCTTCGCGAGGGCTTTAGCCATTTTAAAGACAGCCGGGCCGCAGTACGTCAGGAACAGCGCCCGCTTCTTGGCTGGTGTGGCGTCCTTCAGGTTGTTCGTTTCGAGGAACATCTGAAAGCGATCCATGTAGGATTCTCAATCCTCTTGGGATGGATCGTACGGAGCGGGTGGTACGATGCCTCCGGACATGGCTTCCGTTGGTGGCGCCGTTTTTTACACGTGCTCTGTTTTTTCTTCCAAGTTCCTTAAGATCAGATGTCTCCAAATCCCATCCTCGTCGCCAGTGTCATAGATTCAGGCATGGGTAGAATGAATGGAGACAGTCTTAGTTGGTGAACTTTCAACTCTTTATTGCATAGTGACTTCTAACTTGTATAACAACAACTCTGCTTTATATAGGCAATGCTAATGTGAAATAACCAATAGGAGCTTGTGAAACGCTAGCTCCAGTACCAATAAGAGTCCTTCGTTAAGGGCCAATCAGATTCTCAGAACCCGACCAATCCGATCTAGCTGCTTAACACCCAATCAGAAGTACAGGGCCAGAACCCTGCACTTTACCCCAAGCTTGCCTTTATTCAACTATTTACATACGTAACAGAAATTGGAATGCCAGGACAATTACACTGTATTCAAGATATTTACATGTAAACAATAAAAATTTATCTTAAAAAAGAGGAAAGGTTGGTCATCCATTTGTCCAAGATGTTATAAGGGCCTCTTGAGCAGGGGGTTGGACTAGAAGACTTCTAAGGTCCCTTTCAGCCCTATGATTCTATAAGCTATAGGCAAGGCTCTATTCCTATTTTCTTTTTCTTCCGTTCCGTGTGTCTGATTCTCAGAGACTGCTTGGACATTTCCCAGTAGGGCTTTTTTTGGCAAGGTTTTTCAGATGTTCAAGCAGTCCTCGACTTAAGACTGGAATTGAGCCTGGAATTATGGCTACAAGTTATGCCCGTTGTTATGTAGGCCATCAGGTGACCGACCTGGTTCTGCAACACTTTTTTGTGGCGATCATTAAGTGAATCATTATGATTGTTAGATCCACGGCTGTTAAGTCAATGATGCAGCTGTAAAGCAAACCCATTGACAGCAGTGAGCAAGTTTTGCCAAAAACTAGATGTAAACATCAGTTTTTGGCAAAAAATATCATAAACTGGTTACTTGACCATGGGATGCTGCAAACAGCTGCAAATGCAGTTGCTGAGCCCTCAAAATGTGATTATATGACCGTTAGGGGAGGGGGGCGACCATTGGAACTTGTAAGTACTATTTTTTTGGGGTGGGTTTTTTTTTTTTGTAATTTTGAACAGACTTAAGTTGAGGTTTATCTGTAGCTGGCCATTGCCTCCTTCCTAGGATTGAGAGAAAGTGACTGTCCCATGGTTACCCAGCTGTCTTTGTGTCTAAAAAGTCCCTGTGAATGTCACTCTGCTGGTTGTGCTGACTCTAGGGCAGGGGTGTTAAACTCAATTTCATTGAGGGACGCATTAGGATTGTGGTTGACTTTGGGGGGCCGGCTGGCTGTCCAGGGCTGACTGGGTGGGCATGGCCAGCATGACATCACTCACTGGGCATGGCTGACTGGGTGGGTGTGGCCAGCTTGATGCCACTCCCCAAACTGCTGGCATGTTTCCTCTTTGCATTGGGTAGACTGGGCCAAAGCCACGCTGGCCTGATGTTTCCGCTTTGCATTGGGTAGACCGGGCTGAAGCAATGTAGGTAGACTGGGCCAAAGCGATGCGAGCCAGCCCCTTACATTTTTCAGGATGGCTCTGTGGGCTGGATCTGACCACATTGCAAGCCAGATCCGGCCCGCGGGCCTTGATTTGACACCCCTGCTCCAGCATGAGATGCTCGTCTCCATTTCAAGGCCATTGAGCTAGAGGTGGTATTTAATAGGTTCTGACCAGTTCTGGAGAACCGGTAGCGGACATTTTGAGTAGTTTGGAGAACTGGCAAATATCACCTCCAACTGGTCCCGCCCCCATCTTTTCTCTGCCTCCTGAATCCCAGCTGATCGGCTGGGTCTTCTTTTGTTGCCCTGCACAGGAGAACGGAGCTGGAAAGCAGGTTAGTGGGGTGGGGAGTGTTCTGTCCTTATTAGCATTACTTACCGGAAAGCAGCCATCACGACCCCTCGCCAGGAAGGGACAGCCAGGCCAGCTCGACCGACCCGGGAAGACCGAGCGGGAGCGGTGAAAGCCGCAGCTCAACCAACCCGGGAGACCCAGGAGGGAGCTACGGAGAGCGACCTGGCCCGATCGACCAGCCGGTTCCCACGATGGCAGCAGGAGCAACAGAGATCCCGACCGAACCGCCCGGGATCCAGCCTACAACTGAGTTGCGCAGGTCCAGTAGGCTCAGACGGAGCCCCGCCTACCTACGTGACTACGCGACGTAAGGACTGAACCAAGAGGGGAGGGGTGTTCTGTCCTTATTAGCATTCTTGAGATCCCTGCGTTTGATTGGCCAAAGCGCGGGGCACTCTGATTGGTCAGGTGAGCCGCGCCGATTGGCTCGCTAAGAATCTCCCGTGATTGGTCCATTCGGATCGCGGGAGATTCAAAGTGGTGGCATTGGCCACGGCCGCCGCGGCTAAAAGAATAAAAGCCGTGACCTTTTTCCTTTTGGCCCAGTTCGGTTCCAACATTCAATAAAGAGCTTGAATTGAAGTCACCGACTCCTGGCATCATTTCGCGGACACAACACTGGCGACGAGGGTGGGATCCCGACCCTGAACCGAACCACGTGTCTGACGGAAGCCAGCCGAACCACCGCGATGGCGAAAATCACACCACCCGCACCCTTCAACCCCGCCACCGAGGACTGGGAATCATACTCCGACCGATTCCGCATGTTCCTCAAGTGCAGCGACCTGAAGGACGCCACCGGCCCCATGAAGCGTGCCGTCTTCCTGACCCACTGTGAGACCGAGGTCTTCGAGATGGCCAAGGCGCTTGCCAAACCCGCCGATGTGACCACGATGGACTGGGACGTCCTCGAACCCATACTTCGGCGGCACTACGCTCCAGAGGTACCCATCCTGATCCGACGCAATGAATTCTACCGTCGGGACCAGAGATCGGGTGAGAGTTTCAGCGACTTCATCGCCGAGCTGCGGCGGCTAGGGGGGCTCTGCGAATTCGACAACCTGAACGACGCCCTGCGAGACCGAATCGTGCTCGGTTTGTGGGACTCCGTCCTCCAGAGCCGGCTGATGGCCAAGGGCAACATCAGCCTAGCAGACACCCTCACCGCAGCCGCAGCCGCCGAAGCGACCCGAACTTCCGCCGACTGCATGCGCAGACCGAACACTGGGGACCGCAGCAGAAACAACAACCCGGCGAGGTCGACCGAGGCCCAACCCGAGACGACCACCCACCAAGGCAACTTCCACTCGGCATCGGGCACTTCAGACGAGGAGGAGGACGTCCATCGCCTCCAGACAGGCCGCGACCCACGGAACCGGCAGGGTCGTAAGTCGAGGACCAACTGTGCCGGTTGTGGCGGCGACCACCCCAGGTCGGAATGCCGGTTTTTCGAATCGATCTGCCGGCATTGCGACAAGAAGGGACACATCGCCCGTGTCTGCCGCCTAAAGAAGAATCGCAGCCCGGCACAATGGGAACAGAGCGACCGGAGGAGAGAGAGCACACCACCCCGGACCAGAGATCGCCCCTCGGAAAACAGATGGGACCGGAACGGACGATCCCTGCGAGGCGGCGATAACCGGCGAAGAGAGAAGACCCATCAGACGGTCACCATCGGCCACGCCATCACCAATGACGCCCGGAAGGTCCACGTGGAGGTAGGCATCGAGGGCCAGCCATGCAAAATGGAGGTGGACTCCGGGTCCTACCTCTCCATGATTGCATGGCATGAAATAAAGCGCTTGGTGCCTACCCTCCAAAGGAGGAACATAGACAGCCAGAGACTCATTGTAAAGGACTACCAGGGAAACCGCATCCCGGTAGTCGGAACCAAACACTTCAACATCACCTATAAAGAGCACACCAAAAGACTGCCCCTGACAATCGTCGACCGCGACCGCCCAAGCCTACTGGGACTGCAATGGTTCGCCCCACTCGACATCGCACTCACGGGAGTCGACCACGTCACCGACGACAGCTGGGAGCAGCAACTCGCCTGGGAATTCCAAGAGGTCTTCGACGGAAACCTAGGCAAGTACCGAGGGCCCCTTATATCTTTCAACCTAGACCCAAACGTCCCCCCAAAACGCCTGAAACCAAGGCGGGTGCCATTCGCACTTAAACCCAAGATAGACGAGCAAATTGACAAGCTCGTCAAGCAAGGGGTCCTACAGCCCATAGACCACGCCCGGTGGGAGACCCCCATAGTCACCCCGATCAAGCCCGATGGGTCGGTGAGGATCTGTGGGGACTATAAGGCCACCCTAAATGGCGCGCTGCAACAAAGCGCCTACCCCGTCCCAGTAGTGCAACACCTACTGCACTCACTGGGAGGGGGCAAGGTTTTCGCCAAGCTCGACCTCGCCCAGGCATACCAACAGTTGCCGGTCGACGAGCAAACGGCAGAAGCGCAAACCATAGTCACCCACCGGGGGGCATTTAAATGCAACCGACTCCAATTCGGAGTCAGTGTGGCACCGGGCATATTCCAAAGCCTAATGGAAAGACTATTACAAGGCATCAAGGGGGTGGTACCTTACTTCGATGACGTCTTAGTGTCGGCAGCCAACCAAGCCGAACTAGAGGGTCGCCTAAGGGAGGTCCTAACCAAATTTAAAGAGACCGGGCTAAAGGTCAAGAGGGAGAAATGCCAGCTATGCACGGAACGGGTCGAATTCCTAGGATACCTCCTAGACCATCACAGCATTCACCCCACAACCAAAAAAATCAAGGCCATCAAAGAAGCCCCCACACCCAAGTCGAAGACAGAACTACAGGCATTCCTGGGGCTACTGAACTTTTACAATGTTTTCCTGCCCCAAAAGGCGACGGCGGCGGAGCCCTTGCATAGGCTCCTGGACAAGGCGGTGACCTGGACTTGGGGGAAACGCGAGCAAGCCGCCTTCCAAAGAACAAAGGACTTCCTCACTACGGACGCCGTCCTCATACAATATAACGAGACCCTACCTCTGGCTCTCACATGCGACGCATCACCCTTTGGCATCGGCGCTGTCCTCAGCCATACCCTCCCCGACGGAAAAGAAGCACCCATCGCGTTCTTTTCAAGGACCCTCACCAAACCGGAGTGGAACTATAGCCAGCTGGACAAAGAGGCTCTGGCTATCGTTGCCGCCGTAAAAAGATTCCACGAGTACCTCTACGGCTGGACTTTCACCATCATAACCGACCACAAGCCGCTGCTGGGAATCCTTGCAGGAAACCGGGCCACCCCGAACATTCTGTCTCCCCGAATGACAAGGTGGTCCGAGTTCCTGGCAGCCTACAACTACGGACTCATACACAGACCGGGTAAGACGATCTCCCATGCAGACGCCTTAAGCCGCTCGCCGCTACCGGAACCTGACACCGACCCAGCACCCACAACGACCACCCTCAGCATAGAGACTCTACCCAACCTGCCCATAACCGCGTCAGACATTGCCCGAGAGACTAATAAAGACAAACGTCTGGCGCGGGTGTTGCATTGGGTAGAGAAAGGGTGGCCGGAAAGGGACAACGACGAGTCCGTCAAAACATTGCGAAACCGCCAAACGGAACTCTCTTTATTAAAAGGGTGCATACTATGGGGGGATAGGGTGGTCATTCCAGAAAAGCTACAAGGGAAGGTTCTGGAACTGCTACACGAGGGGCACCCTGGCATCGTTAGGACTAAAGCCCTGGCCAGAAGTTATGCTTGGTGGCCAGGGATGGACAAACAAATTGAGACCTGGGTAGCAAGGTGCCAACGATGCCAGGAAACTAGGCCAAGCCCACCCACAGCACACATCCTAGAGTGGGAAACCCCAAGGGGACCTTGGTCTAGGATTCACATAGACTTTGCCGGGCCCACAAAAGGACACACCTTCCTCATAACAGTTGACGCTTACTCCAACTGGCTGGAGGTAAGCAACATGAAAATGACAACCACGGAGGCCGTGATCAAGGAACTCTGCAAACTCTTTGCAACACACGGCCTCCCAGACGTCGTCGTTTCCGACAACGGGCCCCAATTCACCTCGCTGGAATTCGAAAAATTCCTAGCGGAAAGGGGCATCCGCCACGCGCTGACAGCACCGGCGCACCCGGCGGCAAACGGTAGGGCGGAACGGATGGTCCAATTCACCAAGAAGACCATCCAGAAAATAGACCACGGGGAGATCCAGGAGAAAATTAACAAACTACTCTTCACCCAACACATAACCCCAAATACCACAACCAATAAGAGCCCAGCCGAACTATTAATGGGCAGGAAACTAAGGTCCCCACTCGACAGGTTACACCCCACGTATAACCCGGAGAAGCCCCCAGATTCAAACAGCAAACACCGAACCTTCGCACCAGGTGACCCCGTATACGCGAGAAACCTGACGGGAGACCCACTATGGATACCAGCCGTCCTCACACAAACAACAGGCCCACACTCGTACTGGCTACAAACAGCAGACGGACGAGCGTGGAAACGCCACATCGACCAACTAAGGTCGAGGACTACCAACCAAGAGACCGCCGACGCACAGACAGCCAAAACCAACCCCCACAACACAAACCAAGGGGGGAGGGAATACCCAGGGAACCAAAACCAAAGAAAAATAAACCAGCCGTACTTACTGGAAAGCAGCCATCACGACCCCTCGCCAGGAAGAGACAGCCAGGCCAGCTCGACCGACCCGGGAAGACCGAGCGGGAGCGGTGAAACCCGCAGCTCAACCAACCCGGGAGACCCAGGAGGGAGCTACGGAGAGCGACCTGGCCCGATCGACCAGCCGGTTCCCACGACGGCAGCAGGAGCAACAGAGATCCCGACCGAACCGCCCGGGATCCAGGCTACAACTGAGTTGCGCAGGTCCAGTAGGCTCAGACGGAGCCCCGCCTACCTATGTGACTACGCGACGTAAGGACTGAACCAAGAGGGGAGGGGTGTTCTGTCCTTATTAGCATTCTTGAGATCCCCGCGCTTTGATTGGCCAAAGCGCGGGGCACTCTGATTGGTCAGGCGAGCCGCGCCAATTGGCTCGCTAAGAATCTCCCGCGATTGGTCCATTCGGATCGCGGGAGATTCAAAGCGGTGGCATTGGCCACGGCCGCCGCGGCTAAAAGAATAAAAGCCGTGACCTTTTTCCTTTTGGCCCAGTTCGGTTCCAACATTCAATAAAGAGCTTGAATTGAAGTCACTGACTCCTGGCATCATTTCGCGGACACAACAGGGAGGGAATGGGGATTTTGTAATCACCTTCCCCTGTCATGCCCATCAAGCCACACTCACCAAGCCACACCATGCTCACCAAGCCACACGCACAGAACTGGCAGTAAAAATTTTTGGACACCACCACTGAATTGAGCCAATGGTGCCAAGACATTTCTAAGGTCATGTGGCCAGCATGATTTCACGGAGTACTGGTTGGTATTGTGTTGTTTCCAAGAGGGGACCAGAATTCATGGTTTCCCAGTTTCTAGCCTGATGCCTTCACTACTACACCAAACTGCTATAATAATGGTTAATGAGACATACTGCATTTTGTTGCATGTCACCCAAATTCACATTTTGTAGTGATGAATGGCTATACAAATTTAATAAATAAATATATGAGACATATGTGTTCAGTATGGAGATGACCCTAAAGAAGATATTTCGGATTCTCTTATGGTACAATTTAGCAGTGATGTACAGTTGCAACAGTCCTTATGGTATTCTGATCTGACCTACTGTGAAGAGCTGCAGAGATATGGGATAAATAAATACAATAAAAATATGATGATGCCATGTTTTTTAACCCTTTACAAAAGGTGCATGATTCACTGAACCACAAATGAGTCAATCAACTTAAGTCTAGCTTTTAATGCAAAAGCAGCTCGCATAGCAAGTTTATGGTTCATTGGGTCATGTGTTTAACCCCTGTTGTGAACATAGACTTTTCCTGCAGTCTAGAAGTTTTTCAATCTGTGTCTGTGATGGAGCATAGATGACAAATATGCTAAAGGATATGACATGCCATTCTTACTAGGTTTCAAAGATTCACAGAGGTGGAAAGGGATGTTTACAGGCCATTGAGTCCAACTACATGCCCATTGCAAGAATCCAGATTAAAGAGAGAGTTTTTTAGGCTCCCCACATCCAGCGAAGAGAGATCCACCACCCCTCTGGGTCATTGGTTGACTGTCAAACCGCTTTTAGGGTTAAGCAGTCTTTTTTCTAGCATTTACTTGGAATTTACAGGTAATCAATTTGTTTAGAGAGCAAAGTTACAATGGCACTGAAAAAAGTGACTTATGACCGTTTTTCACACTTACGACCATTGCAGCATCCCTGTATCCAGATGCTTGGCAAACTGGTTCATATTTATGATGGTTGCAATGTCCTGGGGTCATGGGACTCTATTTTGCGACCTTCTGACAAGCCGAGTCAATGAAGAAAATCAGATTCACTTAACAATGACTTTACTAACTTTAACAACTGCAGTGATTCGACCGTGGCAAGGTTGTAGAATGGGGTGAAACTCATTTAACAAATGTCTCACTTAACAACAGAAACCTGATGATGGCAGATGAGATTTTGCCGAAACATTGCTACAACTTTAAAAGCACAACTACAATGACTTGGGAAAATACCCGAACAAAGCTGAATACCATACATGTAAGTACCCACGAAAACTTAAGAATATATATATACTTAAGAATATACATATACTTAAGAATATATATATGTTTTCTTAAGTTTTCGCGGGTACTTACATGTATGGCATTCAGCTTAGTTCGGGTATTTTCCCACGTCATAACAGTTGTGCTTTTAAAGTTGTAGCAACGTTTCAGCAGAATCTCATCTGCCATCATCAGGCTTCTGTATAGTATACAGTATTCTGTATATACACTATACCTGATGATGGCAGATGAGATTCTGCTGAAACGTTGCTACAACTTTAAAAGCACAACTGTTATGACGTGGGAAAATACCCGAACTAAGCTGAATGCCATACATACATACATACATACATACATCAGATTCCTCATTATATTTTCTCTATAAATCATCTATACAGTACAAAATGCTATTTTCAATATATTTTTATACATCCCAACACATTACCTTGTGGAATCCCCTTCCTTATCCCTTTTTTAACCCATTATCTCTCACTCTTTGAACAGTATACCTTCTTTTCATCCTTGTTTGTTTCCTGTTCCTCTTTATTTTCAGGGTCCTTTCTCTTAATTCCCTTCCTCCCCCCATTCTTATTTCCCTCTTTTTCTCATTCCAGTTATTAAACTTTTCTCTCCCCCTCTTTTGATTTTCCTTTTGCACTTCCTTTTCCTGCTTTTTCTTTCTCTCTTTAGCCATTTTCCGAACCATTCTCCCTTTTATCATCCCATCAGACCACAAATTTTTAATTCTAATTCCTTTCCCCCCGCTTAGATAATTGTTCATTTTGTCCTTCTAAATTGACTTCTTCTTAATAAAACTCCTCCCCCTTTGATTTATTATGTTCTTGTATATGCTGAATCACCATTTCTAATTTCTGTAGTACATAATTACACATTTCAAGTTTGATTTTTATCATGTCCCTTGTATCTTGCATATCCAATCTTATATCTTGTGAGTCCAGTCTTATATCAACAAGTAGCTCCTCCATTATATCTTCTCCTTTTTTCTTTTTCTTTCCTCTTCCTTAATAGCTGAAATCCTCTTCTTTCATAGATATATTCAATTCCAGAGTCCAGTATATTATTTCAGCCAATATCTTTTGAGTTTATTTTCAATAATTCATCCTCTTGAATCTTTATTCTGAATCGTCTAATTGGCCTCTCAACTGTTTCCCAAATTACTGGCAATAGTAAAATTCCTTTTATTTTCTTTCAAGTTCCAAAATCCAAAGTGTCAAAAAGATCAGACTCTCATTTTAAAACATATTAAAATTTTCCTGTATCATCAGGTGGTGCTCTTGAATCTTTTTCTTTTTAACTTTCTTTGTTGAATATAATATTTTATTAAGTTCACTAATTTCAATCATTAGTTATTCTTTTCAACACACCCAATTTAGTTATGCCCTTTAAATGCCCACAATTCAATATCTGTCCAAGTTAATTTTTAAACCTTTGTTGTATTAATGTATTTTCCTTTAAATTTTTCCTCCAGATTAGTCCAATGGAATAGTCAAATCCAAATTTAAAAACCTGTTTTCCTTCTTACTTTCTCTGGTTGCCGCTTCCATACTCCAAAACAGCTCTTTAATTTGATACTGGGGTACCTCAAAAGCGATGTCCTTTGCCTGGTTCACACTCTGCTCGCTATTTCTCTCTCCAGCACAAAACTTAGTTTCCCAGAATGTTCTTCGTCTTCGTGGTGGCCATTTTAAGACCAACAATGCAACTTGCCTTTGGGAGGGATTTTCCTGTCAGGGAGGAGAGTTGCGGCTCCCCTCGACCCTCCAGGCAACTTCTGCCTTCTACACCACCCCACCAGAGTGGCAGCAATCCAGCAAGTGAGCTTGGGTGAAACCGTGCACGATCGGGGATTCCACACCGACACCAACGAGGAACAAACCGGAAGTCCTCCAAGCACCCAAATTTTGATCACATGACTATTGATCACAAATATTTCTGAGCAGAATTTGTGTTCAGATATTGAGTTAATTGAGATAATTAAAAACTCCATCATGACAAATTTATCCTTCTTTGAAAAACTAGCATTTTTCTGTGGGAAAAATCATTCAGATATTTTCTTGGTTGTTCAAGTGATTATGGACACCAGCATCTATTGTTTTTTATTTAGTGATTTTTAGGAAAGTTTGCCTGTGAAAGAAGGTTTTGGTTTTTAACTTAACCCAATTTCCAGATTAATTGCAAATTTCTTCCAAGTTTCTCTTCACCAATATTTTGAGCTGGTTTTATTATTGGAAGCTAGCTTGTGCCTTCTATATGTATTTTTTTCTATTATTCTGATACTCCTCTGGTTCCTGCAGTCTGAACCAAAGTAATGGAAAAATTTCCTCATTATAATTCCCCTTGACATTTTAGTTCTGTAAAGAAATATTTGCCCCTTTTCAGATTTTCTGAATTGCTGCGTATTGCTGCCACGGAATATCAGAGCTTCCTATGAATATTACTGAGATATTAAAAAAGAAATCTAGGCTCTTGTGGGGGTAGATGTTCCTTGTGGTGGAGGAAAGCCAAGGTTGGTGACTTTTGATAGAGGGCAGGTTGACCCAAATCATACATGATAGCTTAATGAATTCTTATAGAGAAGACGGAGAATAGATTTGAAGGACAGAAAGCAAGCTGCTACCAAGGCAATGGATACATCAGCAGAGCTGAAGCCAAGACCAAGGAAAATAACAAGAAAATGAGTCAGACAAGCCCATCCCAAGTTCACAAGAATGAAGGAAAAATGAAGAAGTAAAGGAGGAGAAAAAAAACAGGAATTGGGTATGTCTAGTTTAATGAAAAGAAGGACTGGGGTGACATGATAGCAGTCTTCCAATATCTCAGGGGCTGCCACAAAGAAGAGGGAGTCAATCTATTCTCCAAGGCATCTGAGGGCAGGACAAGAAATAATGGATGGAAATGAATCAAGAAGAGATCCAACCTAGAACTAAGGAAGAAATTCCTAATGGTGAGAACAATTGCATGCCCCATTGCTGGTGACTTTTAAGGAGAGATTGGACAACCACTTCTCTGGAATGATATATTGTCTCCTGCTTGAGCAGGTGGTCGGACTAGATGGACTTCCAGGGTCCCTTCCAACTCTGTTATCCTATATTCTATTTTATATTCAGACTTTCAAGATTCTGTTACTATACTTTCTACAAAAAACTACCAAGGTACGGATGCTTTACTATGAAACTATGTGATCAGGCAAGTTTTTAGGGAGGAAAATAAGGGGGAAAATAGTTTTTATTTTATTTTATTATTTTATTTTATTTTATTTTATTTTATTTTATTTTATTTTATTTTATTTTATTTTATTTTATTTTATTTTATTTTATTTTATTTTATTTTATTTTATTTTATTTTATTTTATTTTATTTTATTTTATTTTATTTTATTTTATTTTATTTTATTTTATTTTATTTTATTATTTTATTTTATTTTATTTTATTTTATTTTTATTTTATTTTATTTTATTTTATTTTTTTATTATTTTATTTTTTTCTTTAGTTTCTTTTATTTTTTGATTTGTCAATCGCTTACAAGATAATACGCATAAGTATAAACATGAGTAAGAATACAGAAATAGGTACAATTAAATGGGGACATTAGGACAGGGACGGGAGGCACATATGGTGCACTTATGCACGCCCCTTACGCCCTCTTAGGAATGGGATGAGGTCAATAGTGGATAGTTCGAGGTGGAAGGAGTGGGGGTTAGATGGTGTAACAACAGAGACAGGTAGTGCATTCCAGGCATTGACCACTCTGTTGCTGAAGTTGGACTTTCTGCAATCAAGTTTGGAGCGGTTAACATTGAGCACACATTGTTGTGTGCTCTTGTTGTTATGGACTAAGCCAGCGCAGCGGTACAACCCTAAACAGCTTTACTTTACAGCAGGCTTGTAATCTTGCACTTCTCATTGGCCCGCGAATAGCGAGTAGTGATTGGTCGTTTCTGGCCAGTCTGATTGGCTGTTAACGGGCCCCTCTGATTGGACACTTGTGAAAGCGGTAAACTCAAATCATTGGTTGTTTTGACAGCAGCCAGCTCTATAAAAGAGCTGCTGCTGTCCAAGTATTTGCTCTGTTCTTATTTTACAATAAAGAGTTGAAGTCATCGTTCGATGTCTCATCTCCGTTCCTTGCGCCCATGCTCAGGACTTAACACTGGAGACGAAGGTGGGATGCGGAGACGATAGAGCTGACTAAGTACACATCGAACAAGACAGAGCACGTGGCTGAAGAGCGCACGCAACAAACGGCAAGATGACCAGCAGCGCCATACCACCCGCTCCATTCAACCCAGCAACCGAAGACTGGGACTCGTATATAGATCGCTTCCAGATGTTCCTGGACACCAACAATTTAAAAGATGCTACTCCTGACAAGAAACGAGCGGTGTTCCTGACTCATTGCGGCCCCGCCGTTTTCAAAATGGCTAAAGCACTGGCCAAACCGGCAGAAGTGAAGACCATGGATTGGGATAACCTCGCCCCAATCCTCCGGGCCCATTACACACCCGCAGTACCTACACTGATACGAAGACATGAGTTTTACGAGAGGGACCAACAGAAGGACGAGAGCATTGGGGATTTCGTAGCCGACCTCCGGAACCTAGGAGGCCTTTGTGGTTTTGCAAACCTCGAGGAAGCCCTAAGAGACCCCATAATTCTGGGATTAAACGCACCACAAGTGCAGAGTAAACTTATGGCGAAAGGAGATATCAGCCTTGCAGATGTCATAGCCGACGCTACTGCTGCAGAAGCAACCAGGAAGTCAGCCGCTCGAATGCGCCGAGCGAACGCACCACTTCGCCAACTCGCTAACGATAGCCCACTCACCGCTGAGAAGCACGCTATCACCACCCACCACGAAGACCTCAAGTCATCTTCAGACAGTGAGGAAGAGGAGGTCAACCGGCTCCGCTCGGAACGAGAGCAAAGGAACCAGAGACATCCGCGACAATGTGCTGGTTGCAGGGCAAACCACCCACGATCGAACTGCAAATTCCTTGACGCACTCTGCCGTACCTGCGGGAAAAGAGGCCACATCGCGAAAGTCTGCAGAAGCAAACGAAAGTCCAGTCCCAGCCGAAGGGAGAACAACCTCCATCGGGAGACAGGCAAACCTCCTGAGAATCGGGACCATCTGAACCACCAATGGAACAACCACTACTACAACAGAAATCGAGCACCTGCCTCTTCAACGAGACGAGAAGAGGCCCACCAAACCATTATTATCAGCCATGCTTCATCGTTCGATACAAGAAAGATCCGCGTAAGGGTTACTATTGAGAATCGACTGTGCGTGATGGAAGTCGATTCGGGATCATCCCTATTGATGGTATCCTGGAAAACCCTCAAACAGCTGATCCCTGACATCTGCCGCCAGGACCTCAGCACTCAACGAATCATCCTAAAAGACTACCAGGGGAACAGAATTCCAGTTGTCGGTTTCAGCCACGTCCAAGTATCCTTCAAGGACCGCACCGTGATGCTTCCCCTGACTGTCGTCAATCGTGACCAGCCCAGTTTGTCAGGGTTACAGTGGTTCGCCCCACTCGGGATTGAACTAGCCGGCATACAACAAACCAGAAGCGACGACTGGGAAGAGGCCCTCATCCAGGAATTCCAGGACGTGTTCACAGGAACATTAGGCAAGTACAAGGGGACCCCTATATCATTTAATCTCAGCCCCGATGTAGCTCCCATTTGGCTTAAGCCTCGTTGGGTACCTTTTGCCCTCAAGCCGAAGATCGACGAGCAGCTTGATAAACTGATAGCCCAGGGTGTGTTGGAACCGATTGACCATGCCCGCTGGGAAACTCCGATAGTAACGCCCATGAAGCCAGATGGTTTGTTAAGAATTTGTGGGGATTACCGGGCCACCCTAAATCATGCTCTTCAACAGAGCACTTACCCAGTACTGGTGGTCCAACACCTTCTTCATTCCCTGGGTGGCGGAAAAATATTTGCGAAATTGGACTTAGCTCAGGCGTACCAGCAACTACCTGTAGACATGACAACTGCAGAAGCCCAGACAATAGTTACACATAGAGGTGCCTTCAAGTGCAATAGACTCCAATTCGGAGTAAGCGTGGCGCCTGGCATTTTCCAAAGTTTAATGGAGAGACTATTACAAGGCATAAAAGGCGTTGTGCCTTATTTTGACAACGTCCTAATAGCTGCCCCCACTAAAGAGTTATTAGTACAATGACTCAGAAAAGTTCTTCAGAAATTTAAAGACGCTGGTCTGAAGGCAAAAAGGGACAAGTGTCAACTTTGTACGGAGAGAGTGGAGTTCCTGGGATACCTTCTCGACAGACAGGGAATCCACCCCACCGAAGAAAAACTAACCGCAATCAAAAACGCCCCGAGACCTAGGAATAAGACAGACCTCCAAGCCTTCCTGGGACTCATTAACTTTTATAACATCTTCTTGCCCCAGAAGGCAACCGTAGCCGAGCCCCTACATAGATTTCTCGACAAAAAGGCTTCCTGGGTCTGGGGACGGCGTGAAGAAAGGGCATTCCAACAAGTAAAAGACCTCTTAACCTCTGATGCTGTATTAATGTAATACAACAAGACTCTACCCTTGATGGTTACCTGTGACGCCTCACCATTTGGAGTGGGAGCCATTTTAAGCCACGTCCTACCAAATGGGAATGAGGCACCTATTGCATTCTTTTCGAGAACTTTGTCTAAGACCGAAAGGAACTATAGTCAACTCGATAAAGAGGTTCTCGCTATTGTATCCGCAATTAAACGTTTCCATGAATATGTGTATGGGAGACTCTTTTCCATAATTACAGACCACAAGCCGCTACTTGGTATTTTGGTGGGAAACAAACCAACTCTCCATATCTTATCACCAAGAATGACACGTTGGTCAGAATTTTTAGCTGCCTATGATTACCACTTGCAACACCACCCGGGGAAAACCATTCCCCACGCTGACGCTTTGAGCCGCTCTCCACTACCAGACGTCATAGAGGACCCAGCTCCAACTTTAGCCATATTGCAAATCAAAACCCTCAAATCGCTGCCGCTGACCGCTCGAGACATCGCCTTAGAAACAAAAAAGGACCCTATTTTGGCATGAGTCCTCAGCTGGGTGGAACGGGGTTGGCCGATCAGCGCAACCAATGACACGTTCAAGCCATTTAGGAATCGACAAACAGAGCTATTCTCCCAAAAGGGCTGCATCGTGTGGGGAGACAGAGTTGTAATCCTGGAGAAATTGCAACATAGGGTATTAAAAATGTTGCACGATGAACATCCAGGCATTGTGCGGATGAAGGCATTGGCCAGGAGTTACGCATGGTGGCCTGGGTTAGACAAACAGATAGAGACCTGGGTAGCAAAATGCAGCAAATGACAGGAGATTCGCTCTACTCCTCCAAAAACTCCCCCAACTCAGTGGGAAACACCTCGAGGTCCTTGGTCCCGTATCCACATCAATCTTGCGGGACCCACAAGAGGACACACTTTCCTCCTAACAGTGGATGCCTATTCAAACTGGCTCGAAGCCCACAAGATGAAAAGCACCACCACAGAGGCGGTCACTAAAAAGCTGAATAAGCTATTCGCTACCCACGGATTGCCAGATGTCCTGGTCTCCGATAATGGCCCCCAATTCACTGCACTGCCATTCGAACAGTACCTGGCAGATTGGGGCATCCGCCATGCCTTAACATCGCCAGCTCACCCTGCGGCCAATGATAGGTCTGAGCGAATGGTTCAATTTGCACAAAATGGACCACAGCGACATTGACAACAAAATAAACCGGATGCTTCTCTTCCAGCACATAACCCCAAACAGTACCATGAACAGAATCCCAGCTGAACTCCTGATGGGCCGGAAACTTCGCTCGCATCTCGATTGCCTCCACCCAAACTACACGCCGGAACAACCCCCAGGATCCAGCAGCAAGTGTCGGGCATTCCAGGAAGGTGACCTCGTGTTTGCGAAAAACTTCTCAGGCAACCCATTGTGGATCCCTGCTACCATAACGCAACTTACGGGACCCCGATCCTATCACCTACAAACTGCAGATGGTAAGATGTGGAAGCGCCACATAGACCAGCTCCGTTGCAGATTAGCATCTAGTCCTATCTCAGCCCTGGAATCTCTAGCTGGTGGGGGGGGAAGGAACATTGAGGAGGCCGAAGAAGAAATAACAATCGAAACCCAACAGCCTGCACAACCAACCAGGGGATACTCACTGTCAGAAGGAGAACCAAGCCATGGAGTGGCCTCGCCGCGTGATAGCACTGCGATGGAAACAGATCCAGGGAACCCGGAAGACAGCACTGGCGTAAGCAGGGAAAACAGCCCAGGGCCACAGTTTTCACCATCCAACCCAGATAGCAGCCTACCAGAACCAGAGCCAGGACAGAAACCGATGGAACAGCGCAGGTCAAGCAGACAGGTGAAGAGACCTGCCTATTTACAAGCGTACATCACCCCACCCCTCAGACGGAACCTAGGGGGGAGGGGTGTTATGGACTAAGCCAACGCAGCGGTACAACCCTAAACAGCTTTACTTTACAGCAGGCTTGTAATCCTGCACTTTTCATTGGCCCGCGAATAGTGAGTAGTGATTGGTCGTTTCTGGCCAGTCTGATTGGCTGTTAACAGGCCCCTCTGATTGGACGCTTATGAAAGCGGTAAACTCAAATCATTGGTTGTTTTGACAGCAGCCAGCTCTATAAAAGAGCTGCTGCTGTCCAAGTATTTGCTCTGTTCTTATTTTACAATAAAGAGTTGAAGTCACCGTTCAATGTCTCGTCTCCGTTCCTTGCGCCCATGCTCAGGACTTAACACTTGTATTGTTGCGGTTGAAGCTGAAGTAGTCATTGACTGGTAGGACATTGTAGCAGATAATTTTGTGTGCTATGCTTAAGTCCAACCATAGGCGGAGTAGTTCACAATTGTCCAAGCCCAAAATTTCAAGTCTGGTGATATAGGATATTCTGTTGCGAGCAGAGGAGTGTAGTACTCTTCTCGTGAAATACTTCTGGACTCCCTCAATTGTATTAATGTCTGATATACTGTGCAGATTCCAGACAGATGAGCTGTATTCGAGTATTGGTTTAGCAAAAGTTGTGTATGCCCTAGTTAGCAATTCAATATTTCCAGAGGAGAAGCTTTGTAAGATTAGATTTACAACTCTTAATACCTTTTTGGTAATGTTGTTACAGTGAGCTCTGGCGCTCAGATAATTAGATATGAGTACTGTGCCTCTACCTACCAGCATCCATCGATATTCATCTGGCTAGCGTCCTGTCAGTGTGTGAGAGAGTTCAGGACAGTATTTGCTGTGTGAGCAAGAAGGAGACAGCAAGGAGCCTGGGCGTGGCTTAGCTGAACTGTAGTTGGAAGATATTTCTTTTCAGGTGGGGAGGGGGAGTAGAGCATCTTAATAGTAATATAGGAAATACTAATGCTCTGATGGTCATTTTGAAAAATCCTTTCTTAGTGAGCACCTAGAAGCCAAGAGGAACATGCATGCCAAATTTCAAGTTTGTAGGCTTTATGGTTCTGGAGATTTTGTGATGACGCATGAGTGCTTTTTTGCTTTTATATATATAGAAGATAAATGTAGTCCTGATTTATAGTAGTCCTCAACTTACAGCCATTTGCTTAGTGATCGTTTGAAGTTACAACAGCACTGAAAAAAATGATTTACAATCGGTCCCCAAAGTTAGGACTATTGCACTACCCCTGTGATCACGTGATCATGATTTTGGCACTTGACAATTGACTCGCATTTACAATGGTTGCATCATCTGCTCACATGATCAGGTTTTGTGACCTTCCCAGCCATCCTCTGACAAGCAAAATCAAATAGTTCAAGCCAGATTTACTTAATGACCATGGTTGAGATAGTCATACAGTTGGGTCATGTGATGTCTGACTTAATGACCGCATTGCTTTACAACTGATTTTTCTGTCCCAATTGTGGTCATAAGTTGAGGAATTCAGTATGTAGCTGAAACGACAAAGACCTGGGTGTTTAAGAAATCATTTGAAGATTCAGGTTCGAAACACGATCGTCCATAACTCTGCCATGCTTTTTTACCTTTTATTTATGCAATTGTGATTGATCTTCCCCATTTTTCATACTATTATTGTGACATTTATATCCTGATGATTATACAATAACTTTTACCTGGATGTTAACTACCTAGTCCTAGAGCCTCTGGCGCTGGGCAAGATATAAACCTTAGCAAATAAATAAGCAAACCAGCCTTTTGTGTGACTGTAGCATCTATGAATAACTCTGGACAGCTTCTGCAACCCAATCTATTACCATGATTTAAGTCACTAAATAAGCTCCTGCTTAATCACAAAGCATTTCATGTGTCAGGAGGCATTCCATTTCGCCCCACCTTTGTATTCCAGGCTTCAATTATTTCTTTATTTACTTTCCCATTCTGTCTCTTTTTCGGCAAAGTTGTTTTTGCAACATCAGCTCTAAAATGTCATTGCTGATTTCATCCCTCATTAATCTGCAGGTTAAATCTAAATACTTTGGAGGGTTTCTTCTTCTTCTTCTCTCTCTCTCTCTCTTTTTAACACAGCAGCAGTTTCAGCTTCTGGTCGGTTAAATATGAAATGATAATAATACAGTGAGATGATCATTTTGTGGAACTGTTATCACTATTGCTTCCCTTTAAAAAAAGAAAAACCCACCAGGGTAATGTTGCAAGGCTGTTCAGAGACAAAAAAAGTTGGTGCTTCCAAATATTACAGATCCGAGAACCACAGCTGCAATATTTAATTGTTGGACTAATTGATTGAAACATTTCACAGACTACAGGTGTGCTTTTTGAATTTTTAAATGGACTATTCTTTAGTACAATTGCTAATATCTGGGAGAAAAAAAGATGCAAGAATCCTCTCTAGATGTCTGGGAGTTTTCTTGCTGAAGATGGAGCAATTGTCTCGCTTGCTCCAGGGGATAAAATGAGAATTAATGGGTAGAAATTTCAGGGTTTGAGCTAAACATTTCCTCAAATGAAAGCTGTTTGTCACTGTAAGACTGCCAAAGGAGGCGGTGAGGTCTCCTCTGCTGGAGGGATTAAAAGCATGGGTTGCATTGCCATCTGTTGAAAATACTATAATTTCATCCTTTGCTCAACAGAGAGTTATATTAGCAGGGGGAACGCAGTTGTTTTTTCTTTTTAGTTGACTAGTGTGGTAAGTTATAGCCTTCTAGGTTCAGTTCCAAGTGGGGAAAAAGATACTGGAAATATGGAGGCTGTTTGAAAAGATGGTTTAATGGTGGACAGGATCACATGCCTTGGAGCTCTTGGGCGAAGAAAAAGGAAAGAGATGCTGAGAGTCCCTGGGTTTTATACCCTCTCTGTAGTGGTGGGATTAATTTTTTTTTACTACCGGTTCTGTGGGCATGGCTTGGTGGGCGTGGCAGGGGAAGGATACTGCAAAATCCTCATTCCCTCCCCACCCCACTAACCTGCTTTCCAGCTCTGTTCTCCTGTGCAGGGCAACCAAAGAAGATCCAGCCAATCAGCTGGGACTCGGGAGGCAGAGAATAGATGGGGGCGGGGCCAGTCAGAGGTGGTATTTGCTGGTTCTCTGAACTACTCCAAATTTCCACTACCAGTTCTAAGTTTCTGCCTCTCTGAGTGTCTACTTCTCTTTTAAGGGAAATATTCTGCCTTTTAATATATCCTAAAATATTTCATTTTCCTAGGAGGGAGGTGGGTTTTAACTTCCAACTTCTTGGGGTTTTTTTCCTTTGAAAATGTTTAATATCTTATCCAAGAGGCTTCTTCAGAAATAAATATACATTATATGATCATCATTACATGAGATATGTCAGGTAAATAAATAAATATGCAAAATCAGGACACCACCACATATAGGTAGTCCTTGACTTATGATCACAATTGAACCATGAATTTTAGTCGTACGTTGTGCAATTGTAAGTCGAGTCACCACATGACTGGATTCGATTTAATGGCCATTTTTGCAACACTCATTAACCGAATCACATGGGTGTGAAGTGAACAACATGGCGGTAAGTCCAAATTCAGCTTACCCAATTGGTGGTTTGGGGTGGTGCAATCATGTGATCAAAAGTTGTTTCAACCAGTTGTTAATGGGAACCGGTTGCCAAGTGCCTGAAATACAATCATGTGACCATGGGGAGGATGATATGGCAGTTGTATCTTTGAGGATGGATGGGTTGTAAGTAATGGACTTTTTTCAAGTCCATCATAACTTTGAAAAGTTGATAGGCAACCGATTGTAAATTGAGGATTATCTGTAGTGGCAAACCAAGCCAGAATTGACAGGTGTAGGATAGAGGTCCATAATGGGTACAACAACTTTGAAGCAGGCATACTTTTGTACCAACTCAAGGATGAGTAAATAGCACTCTAATTTGACAGTAAGTATCCAGCTTTGTTAAGAATTCTTGTATTGCAGTATTGCTGATTCCTGAATTTTGACTTCAGGGCTTGTTTACTGTTTTACTTTGGGTGCAATTTGCTTTGATGATCTGTGGCTGATTTCACAAGCCTTTCATCCTTTCATCACCCGGATTCTAAAGGAGTTTGCACAATAGGCTAAATTTTAAATCATGGTTAATTAATAACAATTGTAGTATTCTAGCAACAAACTTAGCTGAAATAAACCATGTTATGATTTAACATGATAGCCTACTCCACACATACCTTATCACAGCATACTCAGTGTTTGTATAATATGTAAGAAACCTGACAACCATGTTTTAGCTCAGTGAAATGTTTCTTAACCTTGACAAATTTAAGATATTTGGACTTTAACTGCCAGAATTATCCCAGCTGGGGAATTCTGGGAATTGAAGTGCAGACACCCTGAAAGATGCCAAACACTTAATAACCACAGTGATTTGCTTAACAAGTATGGCAAAAAGGATTATAAAATTGGGCTGCACTAGAGTGTGGTTAGTTGCACTAGTGCAGACACGCCAAACACTGCACTACAGTGTGGTTAGTTTATTGTTCACTGTATTGCACAAATTCAGTGAACTGGATTGACTAAATGACTTTCAACCATTTATAAAGGTGTTATGCAGACGCTTTATAATTTGTTGTGTTTTGGCATAACCTTGGAGAATGATTTATGGTTTGACATGTTGGACAAACACCATGTTTGTGGGATACTGAAGGAGAACAAATAGGAGGACAAATAATTCTGGCTCCTAGCTCATAGTTTTAGAAGTATCTCGTGTGTATGTTCAAAGAGTCCCCTATAGATATGATGCAGCTCTGCATCCTTTATGTGTGCCTTATGAAATTGCATTAATGCTTCCATCACTTTGGTGAAAGTGATGGAGCCTGTGGACACCTGCCAATCATTCCATTTTGAGTTTCATTGTTATAGTTTTCATACAGGTTATACTTAAATTACAGTCTTTTGTTTAGTAACTGTTCAAAGTTACAATGACACTGAAAAAAGTGACTTACAACTGGTCCTCACACCATTATAGCATCCTCATAGTCACGTGATCAATATTTGGTTGCTTGGCAACTGGCATATATTTACAATAGTTTTGTGTCCCAGGATCATGTGAATGTCATTTGTGACCTTCTCAGCCAGTTTCAGGCAAGCAAGATCAATGGAAGAAGCCAGATTTGCTTAATGACTGCATGATTCACTTAATAACCACAGTGATTTGCTTAACAAGTATGGCAAAAAGGATTATAAAATTGGGTGCAGCTCACTCAACTGCCTTGCTTAACAACAGAAGTTCTGCTCTCAATTGCAGTTGTAATTTGAAGAGTACCCGTGCTAAGAAACATTCCTTTGACGTGGAACCAGGAAGCTCCAACTAACACAACTGACCTAGACGCAAAATGAACTGTTGTAAGTCAAGGACTCAAACTGTGGCATTTTAGATTTTTTTATTCCAATGAAATACTAAGCATATTTAGGGCCTTCACCTTGGATTCCTTGGCTGTCAAAAATGATACTGCTCATTGGACAATTCTTAATACACTTGGAACAGTTTCTCTCATCAGCATGGTTTGTTGAAGTACAAGGATGTGATGATAATTTCCTGCGAACATATCCCATTTTGTATACCATCTGCCCTACATTGGGAGACTATCCTGGCTTACGCTGATGAGTATCTTGTTACAGAAGTTTTTCTTTTGTAGTTAGACAGGGCAAGGGAATTTTGAAATATTAGATCTGGCCACTCAACTTCTTTTCGGTGACTGTTGAGAAGGCAGATGTTTCCTCAACCACAGGAACCAACTCTGCTGTCTGGAACCTGTTACTTAATCTTTTATTTGAGTTGTAAGTATCATCCTCCAGAGCAGGGGTGTCAAACTTGATTTCATTGAGGGCCGCATCAGGGTTGGGTTTGACCTCGGGGGGCTGGGAGGGCATAACTAGCTTGACATGACTTGTGTCGGGGGTGCCTGTTTTGGCCTGAGCTCTCTGCCAGTGAAAACAGAGCTCAGGAGGGCCTGAGCTCCGTTTTCACTGGCAGAGGGTTGTAGGAGGCCATCACAGCCGAAAACGGTGTGGCCCTCCCGAGCTCCGTTTTCACTTGCAGAAGTACGGTCCTTTGCTGTTTCCAGGGCAGCCTCATGGGCCAAGTCTAAGCACCCTGCGGCCCTTGAATTTGACACATCTGCTCTAGAGCCTGTCCCTGAAGGTTGGCCTGAAAAATGGGAATGGATGGATGCAGTAAATATAGTGCCAAAATTTTAGAATTCCTTATAGAATAGAATTCTTCATTGGCCATGTGTGATTGGACACACAAGGAATTTGTCTTGGTGCATAAGCTCTCAGTGTAAATAAAAGAAAAGATGCATTTGTCAAGAGTCAAGAATCATCAGGTACAATTCTTAATAAATTACAGAAATTTACAGACAATCAGAGTTGGAAGGGACCTTGTAGGTCATCTAGTCCAACCCTCCGCCCAAGCAGGAGACCCTACACCATTTCTGACAAATGGCAGTCCAATCTCTTCTTGAAAGGCTCAACTGATGGCACTCCCACAACTTCCGAGGGCAAGCTGTTCCATTGGTTGATTGTTCTCACTGTCAGAAAGTTTCTCCTTGTTTCCAGGTTAAATCTCTCCTTGTTCAGTTTCCATCCATTATTCCTTGTCTGGCCTATAGGAGCTTTAGAAAATAGCTTGACCCCTTCCTCCCTGTGGCAGCCCCTCAAATATTGGAAGACCGCTATCATGTCTCTCCTGGTCCTTCTCTTTACCAGACTAGCCAAGCCCACTTCCTGCAACCGTTCGTTGTATGTTTTAGCCTTCAGTCCCCTAATCACCCTGGTTGCTCTTCTCTGTACTATTTCTAGAGTCTCAACATCTTTTTTATAATGTGGTGACCAAAACTGGATGCAGTACTCTAGGTGCGGTCTTACTAAGGCTTTATAGAGTGGTATTAGTACTTCCTTTGATCTTGACTGTATCCCTCTGTTAATACAATTTAGGATTGCATTAGCTTTTTTGGCGGCATACTGCTTGCTCATATTTAGCTGGTTGTCCACTAAGACTCCAAGATCCCTCTCACAGTTACTGCTATTGAGCCTGGTTTCACCCAATCTACATGTGTACTTTTGGTTTTTCTTGCCTAAGTGTAGGACTTTACTTTATATTGAATTTCATTTTATTAGATATGGCCCAGTATTCTAGTCTCTCAAGTTCCATCTGGATCTTGAGCCTATCTTCTTGGGTGTTAGCTATTCCTGCCAGCTTAATATCATCTGCAAATTTGACAAGCTCCACTTCTATTCCCTCATCTAAGTTGTTAATGAAGATCTTGAAGAATGCTGGGCCCACTGCTTACTTCCCTCTATGTAGACTTAGACTTAATAATAGTCATATGGTACAATAAGCAATCAAATCATACTAGGAAACAGTCAATATAAACCGTAAGGATACAAGCAACAAAGTTACAGTCATACAATCACAAGTTGGAGGCAATGGGTGATAAGGATGAGTAGATTAATAGTAATAGTAGTGTAAATAGTTGGACAGTCAGTATTGAGGGAATTATTTGTTTAGCAGAGTGATGGCATTCGGGGAAAAACTGTTCTTGTGTCTAGTGCCCTATAGCATCATTTTGAGGGTAGGAGTTGAAACAGTTTATGTTCAGGATGTGAGGGGTCTGTAAATATTTTCACAGCCCTCTTTTTGACTGGTGCAGTATACAGGTCCTCAATGGAAGGCAGGTTGGTAGCAATTGTTTTTTCTGCAATCCTAAAATAATTACTGCTCTCTGGAGTCTGTGACTGTCTTGTTGGGTTGCAGAACCAAATCAGACAGTTATTTTAATTCCTTTCTCTGTTGATTTGCCTTCATGCAGCAGATGGAAGGCAGCAGATTTAAGAGATGATGACAAAATCTAGAACCTTCACAGGTCTGCTCTTTAAGACTGGGTATTATCTCTTCACTCCATTATCCATCAACTGAGATGACCATCTGTCTGTGCAGAAGGATTAGACTGTACAAACCATGTTGTATTTATCTTGTAACACCTAGAGTTGAAGTAAAAGAAAGGGAACTGAAGAAAAATCAGGCAGTTTAATTTGCACAGAATAGGGGGTTCCTGTACCCCACAAATGCTTTCCAGAACCTTTTGAAGACAGCACCCACTTAAATCTTTTTCTGAAAAACCCCAGGGATGTGTATGTTTGTTGATATTTTTTTTAAAAAAAGAGATTAGAATTACACCACTCCTGCTTAATCCTAGTGATTAAAAGCCAGCCCAAACAAGCAAGGTTTACAACATTAAGATTTCAAGGACTGTTTGGTTAAGGGGAGTGTCATGTAATAGTCTAGGGTGAACTACACAGATAAGATACTTGCTTGTTGTTGTTATATTTTGCTGTGTAGGAACTTTTCTTTGCATCATCCTGCACCAATTTTCTGGTTCTGGCCACTTATTATTTATTAGATCTCTGTTTATTTATAACACATATAGTGCATAACACAACTAATGCTAATTTAACATACAGCTTGGCCATTTTTCCCAAGTCCCAGATGCATAACAAACCTCATGTATTATAACTATATTTTAATTTACAGTCAAACCAAAAGAAAGAAACAATGCATTTCTTAACCAAAACATGTGTTCAAAGAATGCCTTAACCCTCAAAAGTAAGATTAGTACAACTACCATGCTATTAAGTTATAACTGTTAACGTTTGCATCCAAGGTTTTTGACTGCCATTGCTACAGCACAGAATTTGGCCATCTATCTAGAGATTTTGCAGTCATGTAATTGCCTCTTAAGGCTAGCTTGGATAATTTGCAGAGAAATGAAGTCTATCCTCCAGGGATAATAAATGGGGCATTGTAAAAGTCTCAAACGTGAGAGTGAAATTTTTTTTGTGTGAGGTTATAAATAAGTGATAAATATATTTTGGGGTGATGAATGTTCAAACTTGCTATTGCAGAAATGGAAAGGATTCAGTCCATATATAAAAATATAGGATTCTCTACTTTAATTTGATTTCAGGTTTTATCTAGATGCAGTATAATGTTGGAAGAAATATACAGATCCAATTCCAAGCCAGGAGAAAGGCACTGGAGAAAAAAATGGAGGCTGGAGGCTGATTGGAAAGAAGGTCCATTTATTGATGAAGCAGAACCACCAAGCACGTGTGATTCTGGGTAACTGACCACATGGAGTTGAGAGTGAGGAGTTTTTATACCTTCTCATGGGCTTTGTACTTGAACTTCCTGTTCCTATGCAAGAACATGTATTCTGTTGGCTGTTGTAAGACTCCCCTGGTGCCATGTACAAATCCTTAGGAGTTTGTCTGAACTAAGCTTGGTTGAAATTTGACTGATGCAGTGAAGGGGCTTGCTGGGCAATTCCTATTGTGGCTGAGGGATAACCCTACCTTTGTTCAGATCTTGCTGCAGGAAGTAATGGATTACCAAATCTGCATTTCCAAAAGCTGGCCTCAGCTTAGTATCTGCTTGGGGGCAGGGAACTGGGGCTCTGAGTTTCTATCTTACTTAAGATTTTTATTTATTTTAGGGGAAATATTTTATCCTGCCTTTTTAAATATTTCTCAAAAAATTTCATTCTTCTAGGAGGGGTGGGTGCTAACCAGTGGTGGAATTCAATTTTTTTTTTACTACCGGTTCTGTGGGTGTGGCTTGGTGGGTGTGGCAGGTGAAGGATACTGTAAAATCTCCAGTCAGGGGGTTATTTGAACGACTCAAAATTTCTGCTACTGGTCAGAGGTGGTATTCAGCAGGTTCTGACCAGTTCTGGAGAACTGGTAGCGGAAATTTCGAGTAGTTCGGAGAATTGGCAACCAGCACCCCTGACTGGAGATTTTACAATATCCTTCCCATGCCACGCCCACCAAGCCTTGCCCACAGAACCAGTAGTAAAAAAATTTGAATGTCACCACTGCTACTGGTTCTCCAGAACTGGTCAGAACCTGCTGAATACCACTTTTTACAATAGATAGGAATTGGGAACTGACTGAGCCTGTAGTCTTTTGGACTGGATATTGTTTATTTCTTTCACAAACAACTACAACTACCTATTGTACAAGTTGGGGTTAGAGCAGTGTTTTCAACCTTGGCAAGTTAAGCTATATGGACTTCAACTCCCAGAATTCCCCAGCCTGCCACATTAGGCTAGAAATTGGCTGCTACAGATTTGACTTACCACCATTCATGTATTGCCATTCAAAGTTAAAGTGGACTGAAAAAAGTGACTTTCCATGGAAATTTTGGGCTCAGTTGTGAGCATAAGTCAAGGACTATCTGTATTAGAAACAATGTACAGTAGTACCGTTCTGATCTCCAAATTTCTCACTCTGTTGTAAATATGCTAAGTCTCAATGGAGGCTGTTCATTTAAGAATCAGTTTACAAGTAGTCCTTGACTTACCACTATAATTGTTGTGGACTAAGCCAACGCAGCGATACAACCCTAAACAGCTTTACTTCACAGTAGGCTTGTAATCCTGCACTTCTCATTGGCCCGTGAATAGCGAGTCGTGATTGGTCGTTTTTGGCCAGTCTGATTGGCTGTTAATGGGCTCCCCTGATTGGACGCTTGTGAAAGCGGCAAGCTTGAATTATTGGTTGTTTTGACAGCAACCAGCTCTATAAAAGAGCTGCTGCTGCCCAAGTAGTTGCTCTGTTCTTTCTGTTCAATAAAGAGTTGAAGTCACTGTTCGATGCCTCGTCTCTGTTCCTTGCGCCCATGCCCAGGACATAACAATAATTAAACCTAAAACTTCCATTGCTAAGCAAGGCAGTTGTTAAGCGAACTTTGTGTCAGTTTTCCAGAGAACCTCCATTCCAATTAGTAACTCCGAGACAAACATCATCTCAAAAGTATCTTTATTATAATAGCATCTGGCACATCTGAGGAATTCCAAAACTAAAAGTTTCCCAGATTTCCCACAATATCCCAAATTACAAACCACCCCCTTTTCCCCTCATCATCACATCACATGCACAAATCCCAAGTATATTCCTTTTCTTCTGTGCCACATTTTTTTGACCTTGAACTAACAAAAGAATTCTATTTTGTCTACTAAGAGCTACTCAATAAGACTCACTCCCCTCCCATCTTCTCAAGCTATGTGGCAGCGATGGATCAGTATTCCAAAGCTGACACTTCACCTCATTTTATGACCTTTTTTGCCACAGTTGATAAGCAAATCACTGCAGTTGTTAAGGGAATCATACAGTCGTTAATCTGGCTTCCCCATTGACTTTGCCTGTCGAAAGGCATCTGAGAAGCTTACAAATGGTGACCACATGACCTCAGGACAGTGCAACTGTCATAATTTCATGCCAGTTGCCAAGCGCCTGAAGTTTGATCATGTGACCATGGGGATGCTACAACAGTCATGAAAAATAGTTGTAAATCGTTTTTGTTTTTTTTAATTTTGAACAGTCACTGAATGAAAAGTTGTAAATCCAGGAGTACCTGTACTGATGTTTCTTGAGTGTCAAATCTTATGAGATTTCAGTGAACCTGTTCTCAGAACTCCTGCCAGCTGGACGTTAGGAGTGAAAATAATGAATTAACACTTTTGCATTCTCCTAGACAGTTAAGAGCAATTATTCTGTTTAACCAACAAGATTTCAGAAGTTTATTATTTGCTGGATTGATGGTTAAGAATGCAGTTGATGATATGAACTTGCTTTCTTAGATAAACATCTGAAGCACTCAACATAAGGTACCTGTGATACTGTGCATATTTAGCTTGAAGGCTAAATCTTATGAGGGGCGGTTAAAGGGACATGGTATGTTTGGCTGAAAGAAGGGAAGCTAAAGGGAGACATGATAGCAGTCTTCAAATACATGAAGGGATGTTACAGGAAAGAGGGAGTAGAGCAGAGATGATATTCAGCAGGTTTGGATCAGTTCTGGAGAGCTGGTAGTAGAAATTTTGAGTAGTTCAGAGAACTGGCAAATACCACCTCTGACTGTCCCCACCCCCATCTATTCTCTGCCTCCCATTGAGTCCCAGCTGATCGGCTGGGTCTTCTTTTGCTACCCTGCACAGGAGAACAGAGCTGGAAAGCAGGTTAGTGGGGTGGGGATGGAATGGGGATTTTGCAGTATCCTTCCCCTGCCACGCCCACCAAGCCACGCCCACAGAACTGGTAGTAAAATTTTTTGAATCCCACCACTGGAGTAGATCTATTCTCCTTAGCAGCTAAAGCTAAGACAAGAACCAATGAGTGGAAGCTTTACAGTGAGAGATCCATGCTAAAAATAAGGAAGGATTTCTTGGCTGTGAGAGCTATTAAACTGTGGAATAGCCTGACTCATGAAGTCATGGTTTTTCATTTCTGGAGGTTCTCAAGAAAGACTTGGTTGTACAGAATGGTTTAGGATTCCTGTATTGGGCAGGAAGTTGGTGTAAAAGACGTTAAGGCTCCTTCCAACCCTATGACTCTAAGAGATATGTGCCTCACTCCTTAAGCATTTCACTCCTCTGGCTCCCCGAAGTATATTTGAATTACACAGTACATCCCTTTTTAATGTTGTTATTTAAACCTTTATATTTGCACAGACTTTCGGGTTCTGATTTCTATAAAAAAATTACTCTTGCCTTCCCAAGGACTTACACCTTCTGATTAAAGGTTTGATGGGCTGGTTGAACTATTCAGATGCAGGTAGTCCTCGTTTAGTGACCACAATTGGGATTGACAAGTGAAGTGGTTGCTAAGTGAAACCATAGCTGGACTTATGGTCTTACTTCAGCTTTCCTTTGCTTTACAGGCCTACAAAGGTTATAAATTCAGGGATCGTTTGTCATTGCATGTTTTCATCATTGTTGTAACTGTGAATCATCCTTAAATGAGGCAATTGCTAAATGAGGACTACCTATGCAGTTGTTTTAGCCCATATCTTTGCTTACTGTTAGCTACATATGATTTTTTTCTTTTCGCAACCCTGTAAATCTTTTTATTGGGGTGGAGTCAGGGCGACTGAATGAAGTTGAGGAATTTATTTATTTTTATTTTATTTATTCAGTTTGTCAAGCATGTATGAGAAAACAAGTATAAGTATGAACAAAACATATATAAGTATAAACAGGTATAAGTATATACATAATAAATGAGTATGGATAAATGGGAACAGTAGGATAGGGACGGTAGGCATGCTGGTGCGCTTATGCATGTCCCCTTACAGACCTCTTAGGAAAGGGGTGAGGTCAATAGTGGATAGTTTGAGGTTAAGGAGTGGGGGTTTGAGGATGTAACAACAGAATCAGGTAGTGAGTTCCAGGCATTGACCACTCTTGTTGCTGAAGTTGTATTTTGAGCGGTTTACTTTGAGTTTGTATCTATTGTTTGCCCGTGTGTTATTGTGGTTGAAGCTGAAGTAGCCATTGACAGGTAGGACGTTGTAGCAGTCAATTTTGTGTACTAAGCTTAGGTCAGACTGTTCCATACTAGCAGGTTCAAAGACCTGCATTCCTATTGGTCCGGTTAAGCCGGGCCATGATTGGTCGCCATGAACACTTTGGATTGGTTCGTATAGAGCTTGCCGCGATTGGGTAAAACCAAGTGCGGCAAGCTCAAAAACCTGTCATTGGCTGCCTAGCCGCGGCTAGCTCTATAAAAAGAGCAGCCGCGGCTGGGGAATTTTGTCTCAGAATTTGGTTGCCAATAAAGAGCTGTTGTTCACTACCCGAGCCTTGCCTTTCTATGGGACCCACCAACCATACTTAACACAGACTGTAGATGGCGTAGTTCTAGGTTGTCTAGGTCCAAAATTTCAAGCCTGGTGGCATAAGGTATTTATGATGACCCAGGATGGGATACCAAATGTTAAGTTCTGTGCATGGGTGCAAGGAGCGGAGACGAGGCAGTGAACAGTGAACTTCAACTCTTTATTAAGCACACTGAACAGAGCAATTACCCAGGGCAGCAGCAGCCCTTTTATAGGGTTGGCTGCTGTCCTATTAGCCAATGAAAAACATGGAAGTGTTAAACCCTTGAACCAATGAGAGTTGGCCCGTTAACAGCCAATCAGACTTCCCCGAAAAGACCAATCCGGTGTCGCTATTATCGGATAATCAGAAGTGCAGGATTAGAACCCTGCTTTTTACTTAAGGTTGTTGAAAACTTTATTAAACGCCTTTATTAGTTCATAACACCCCTCCCCCCTAGGTTCCATTTGAGGGGTGCGGTAACGTAATTGCGTAGATATGCAGGTCGTTTCAATTGCCTATTAGATTTGCGCTGTCCCACCAGTTCCTGTCTGTAGTCCGGTTCCGGTGGAACGTTTTTTGATTTATCTGGTACCGCATCCCCACAGGACAACTCAGTGCCACTAATTCTGTCATCGTTGTCCTCCGGTTCCGGCGGGCTCGCCTCCGTTGAGGTGTTTCTCTGTGGCGAGGCACACCCCCTTCCTGATTCTTCTTCATTGAATGCGCCATGCTGCTGACTTTCTTCGATTTCGTCATCCAGCATCTCAAATTCGGCTCCCTCGACATCCCCTCCCCCCTCAGTTTGAGGGTCCCAGGAGTCGTGGGAACTGGGTTGCAACCTAGAGTGAAGGTGATCTATATGGCGTTTCCATATTTTCCCGTCCCTTGTTTGTACGCGGTACGATCTGGGCCCGGTGGCTTGGGTTACGGTTGCTTCGACCCACAATGGTTCACCAGAAAGATTTTTAGCGAAGACTAAGTTGCCTACCTTGAATTCGCGGCACATTCCACTAGATCCACAGGGTTTCTCTGGCTCGTAGGCCGGGTGGAGACGGTCGAGGTGGGAGTGAAGCCTGCGTCCCATCAACAGTTCAGCTGGCGTTTTGTTGGTTACGCTGTGCAGGGTGATGTGTTGGAGTAGGAGTATTCTGTTCAGTTTGTCATCAATGTCCCCATGGTCCATCTTGTGGAGAGTTTTTTTAAGAAATTGGACCATGCACTCGGCCCTTCCATTGGCTGCAGGGTGCGCCGGCGAGGTTAGCGCATGGCGGATGCCCCGGTCCGCTAAGTATTGTTCAAACGCGAGGACAGTGAACTGGGGTCTGTTAGCGGAGACTAAAACGTCTGGTAGTCCATGTGTTGCGAATAGTTTATTTAATTTGCGGATGACTGATTCCGTTGTGGTACTCTTCATCTCGTGGATTTTGAGCCAGTTGGAATAGGTATCCACTGTTAGGAGGAACGTATGTCCCTTCGTAGGTCCCGCAAAGTCAATGTGGATGCAGGACCATGGCCCCCAGGGAGTTTCCCACTCCGTTGGAATCGCTCTAGGTTGGGCACTGCTGACTTCTTGGCATTTTAGACAAGTTTTCACCCAGGCTTTGATCTGCTTATCGATGCCTGGCCACCACGCGTAGCTTCGTGCGAGCGCTTTTATACACACGATGCCGGGGTGACTGTCATGCAATGCTTTCAAAACTGTTCGTTGTAACCGCTCTGGGACGACGACTCTATCTCCCCATAGGATACAGCCCCTCTGCAAGAAAAGCTCTGTTTGCTGGTTTCTGAAAGGGGCGAAGTCATCAGGGGTTTGGTCTGCTGGCCATCCTCGTTCGACCCAGCTGAGAACTCGCGCCAGGACAGGATCTCGTTTCGTTTCGATAGCGATGTCTCTGGCTGTTAGTGGCGGTGAACGTAGGGTTTCAATCTGGAGTGTCGTGAGGGTTGGAGCTGGGTCGTCGACGGTTTCCGGAAGTGGGGCATGGCTCAATGTGTCAGCGTGGGGAATGGCTTTCCCCAGGCGATGTTGCAATTTATAATTGTACGCAGCTAAGAACTCCGACCAACGAGTCATTCTGGGTGACAATATATAAGGGGTTGGTTTGTCTCCCGCAATAATCCCCAGCAAGGGCTTGTGATCGGTAATTATCGTGAAGGCTCGTCTATACACATATTCATGAAACCATTTCACAGCAGATACAACAGCAAGAGCCTCTTTGTCAATTTGGCTATAGTTGCGTTCAGGCCTCGATAAGGTCCTTGAAAAATAAGCAATAGGGGCCTCACTACCATTTGGTAACACATGGCTTAAAATGGCTCCTACTCCAAATGGTGACGCATCACATGTAATGGTTAAAGACAAAGTCTCGTTATACTGCATTAAAACAGCATCGGAGGTTAGTAAGATTTTCACTTGTCGGAATGCATGCTCCTCTCGGTGTCCCCAGACCCAGGTTGCTTTTTTGTCGAGAAGTCTCTGTAGGGGCTCAGCTACGGTTGCCTTCTGGGGCAAGAAGATGTTGTAAAAGTTAATGAGCCCCAGGAAAGCTTGGAGGTCTGTTCTATTCTTAGGCCTTGGTGCATTTTTGATGGCTCTTAGTTTGCCCTCAGTAGGGTGAATTCTTTGCTTATCAAGGAGGTACCCCAGGAATTCTACTTTTTCTGTATACAATTGACATTTATTTTTTTAAACCTTCAGGCCGGAGTCTTTAAATTTTTGGAGGACCATTCTAAGACACTTCTCTAGTACTTCTCTATTCGGGGCCGCAATTAAAACGTCATCAAAATATGGTATGACTCCCTTGATCCCTTGTAAACGTCTCTTCATCAGACTTTGGAAAATCCCCGGGGCTACGCTCACTCTGAATTGGAGTCGGTTGCATTTAAAAGCACCTCTGTGCATAATGATAGTCTGCGCTTCCGCAGTTTTTTTAATCTACGGGTAGTTGTTGGTACGCTTGCGCTAAATCCAATTTAGCGAAGATTTTTCCGCCCCCCAGGGAATGGAGAAGGTGTTAACTACCGGCACCAGGTAAGCGTTCTGTTGTAGAGCGTGATTGAGTGTGGCCTGGTAGTCCCCGCAAATTCTTAACGATCCATCCGGTTTGATGGGTGTTACGATTGGGGTTTCCCAACGGGCGTGGTCAGTTGGTTCTGGGCTATTAATTTATCAAGCTGCTTGTCGATCTTTGGTTTTAGAGCAAAAGGCACCCAACGAGGCTTAAGGCAGATGGGTGCTACTTCAGGGTTAAGGTTAAATGATATTGGGGTCCCCTTGTACTCGCCTAGTTTGTCTGCAAAGACATCCTGGAAATCCTGGACGAGGGCCTCCTCCCAGTTGTCACTTCTGGTTTGGTGAATGCCGGCTACCTCGATCCCGAGCGGGGCGAACCATTGAAGGCCTAATAAACTAAGCCGGTCACGATCAACGACAGTCAGTGGTAGTGACACAGTACGATTTTTGAATGATACTTGGACTTGGCTGGAGCCAATGACCAGAATTCGGTTTCCCTGGTAATCTTTGAGTATAATTCTTTGGGTTCTGAGGTCTTGACGCCGGACAGCAGGGATCAACTGTTTGAAGGTCTTCCAGGAAACCATTGAGAGGGACGACTCTGAGTCAACTTCCATCACGCAAGGTTGGTTCTCGATGGCGACCCTCACTCGGATCTTCTTTGCATCTAATGATGAAGCGTGACCGATGGTAATGGTTTGGTGTGCCTCTTCCTATCTCATTGAAGTGGCAAGTGTTTTATTTCTGTAGGAGTGGTTGTTCCATTGGTGGTTCAAGTGTTCCCGACTCACAGGACGATTCCCTGTGGTCTGGCGGTAGTTGTTTCCTCTCCGAATTGGGCTGGATCCTCGCTTGCTTCTACAGACCTTCCCGATGTGGCCTCTTTTCCCACAGGAATGGCAGAGCGCATCCAGGAATTTGCAATCTGATCACGGGTGGTTTGCCCCACAACCCGCGCATTGGTGCAGTAGTCTTCAATTCTGCGGTTTGCGCTGGTCGCGTTCGGACCGGAGCCGGTTGACCTCTTCCTCATCACTTTCTGATGGAGATTCGAGGTCCTCATGGTGGGTCGCTGTTGTATGCCTCTCTAGTCGAGGTGAGGTATCGTTGGCGAGTTGATGGAGTGGTGCGTTGGTGCGGCGCATTCGGGCAGCCGACTTCCTGGTTGCTTCTGCTGCAGTAGCGTCTTTGATGACATCAGCAAGATCGATGTCCTCTTTGGCCATGATCTTGCTCTGCGCCATTTGGTCATCTAATCCCAGAACTATTCAGTCTCTCAAAGCTTCTTCGAGGTCTGCAAACCCACAGAGGCCTCCCAGGTTCCGGAGGTCTGCGATGAAATCTGCGACGCTCTCTCCTTTCCATTGATCCCTCTGATAAAACTCATGTCTTCGGACAAGCGTTGGTACGGCGGGTGCATAATGGGCCTGTAGAAGGGGCGCGAGGACGTCCCAGTCCATCGATTTTACCTCAGCCAGTTTCGCTAGTGCCTTGGCCATCTTAAAGACGGCAGGCCCACAATGGGTCAGGAACCCTGCTTGCTTTTTCCCCGTAGTTGCGTCTTTCAAGTTGTTGGTCTCCAGAAACATCTGGAACCGGTCCATTTACGAGTCCCATTCTTCTTGTGCCGGGTCAAATGGAGCGGGTGGTATGGTGCCGCTGGACATGGTTTCCATTGTCGATGTGTCTTCAGCCACGTGCTCTGTTTGGTGCTCTGTAAGTGTTCAGTCAGCTCTGATGTCTCCGCATCCCACCCTCGTCGCCAGTGTTAAGTTCTGTGCATGGGTGCAAGGAGCGGAGACGAGGCAGTGAACAGTGAACTTCAACTCTTTATTAATCATTCTGAACAGAGCAATTACCCAGGGCAGCAGCAGCCCTTTTATAGGGTTGGCTGCTGTCCTATTAGCCAATGAAAAACATGGAAGTGTTAAACCCTTGAACCAATGAGAGTTGGCCCATTAACAGCCAATCAGACTTCCCCGAAAGGATCAATCCGGTGTCGCTATTATCGGCCAATCAGAAGTGCAGGATTAGAACCCTGCTTTTTACTTAAGGTTGTTAAAAACTTTATTAAACACCTTTATTAGTTCATAACACCAAATAAACACAGTTACAAAAAAAAAACAGGTGAAGCCCTTTTTATTCCTTCACTTTGCCTCCAAGCTCCAAATATCCTTAATGGAAGACAAAAAATCCCCACACAAGCAGTTACAAGAAGGAGGGAAAAAACAACACAAACCAGGCAAGATAAGGGCTAGAGGACATCCACAAATAACAGAACACACACTGGGAAGGACATCAAAGAGAGGAACCATAAACTGGAGATATTTCCACGCTTTGTTTCCAGCGCTTGCCCATACGCATGTCCGTCCTCTAACTCAGTTGTCACAGCTGCAGCCCATGAAGAGGATCAAGGCCCTCTCCTCCCAAGTAGACCACGTCTCTCCCTTATCCTCTCCTCCCTGCGTGCCCTAGGATGGAGAGGGGATGGGCTTGGGTCTTCCTCTGACTGGCCAACCGGTCTCTGCCCTTCCCCAGCCTCCTCCACTTCTACTCCCTGCAGGCTGTTCTCCTCTCTCTCAGAGTCAGTCTTCATCAGGGACATGACAGTATTTTGTTGCGAGCTGAGGAGTAGAGTACTCTTCTTGTGAAATACCACTTAATTCATTCACTTGTATTAATGTCCGTTATACAGTGTGGATTCCAGGCAGATGAGCTGTATTCGAGAATTGGTCTGGTGAAGGTTTTGTATGCCCTGGTTATTTTTTACTGGCTGAATGCCTTTCCTGATGCCTACATAGAGTTCGCAGCAGATATTTTCTCTGTGCCCTGGTAGAGAAACATCTGTCTCTGCATAGGATTGGACTATAAACCTTCCAAGTGGGAGGCCACCGCTTCACTCACTATGAGCTAGATATGTGGACAGAATTCCATTGGACTGTTGTGGATGTTATCTTGACTTTTCTCACCTTACCCTGAGACAACCTTGGGCTTTAAGCATCATATATTGTTTTTGAGCTTATGCTAGAAGTCTTACCTCACCAAAAGGTGGGTTTATTCTGAACCAGAACCAACCCCAACACAACATTTCTATGTTTAGTCAATGGTTTTTCTGAGAAAGTTCCAAAAGCAACATTGATTAAAAAAAAAAACCAAAGGCTTCAGTACAAACAGTGCTGTTCAATAAATGTAAATTGACTTATTTAAGCTCTTGTTTTGGCTCCAGGCCAAAATAAAGCAACTTGAGTTACTGCTATTTAAGTATTACTTATGGAAACAGTCACTTGTGTTAGACAGTCTGTGTTCTCACCTCCTGCAAGCGGCAGCGAAGATTTTTCTTGTTTCAATAAATCATTTGGATGGAGTGGTGTTGGTGAAACTTCAATTATCGAGCTGACTTGAGATTCCGATGTGTCTCAATAGTTTGCATGTGATAAATGTGAGAGGCTTTTTTTAAATTGGGTAAGTGGTCGGATTTATGCCTGTTCATTTAAAATGCTGATATTGATTTTAAAAAAATACCAAACAACAGTACTTATCTTGCTGTTCCGTCAAAAGTTTTACCCAGAGTCATGTTAGTGGAAGTCATATCTCAAATAAAGTCAGTCATGAGCTTGGTTTATTATCTTTCAAAAACATACACGGCCTATTACATGAGCTTATGCGCAGCTTCAAACAAAATGAAAATGCAGCTTGTGAACAACGACGCTAGGGGTCAGCGTGATTCTGTTGTGTTGATCCATTATATTCTTTTCTATTTTGATTTTCCTTAATAAGAAAGCTCTGGAGAAAGAATGAGAGAAAAAGAAAAAGAAAGAAAGAAAGAAAGAAAAGAAAAAGAAAAAGAAAAAAAAAAAGAAAGAAAGAAAGAAAGAAAGAAAGAAAGAGAAGGAGACTTTGGCTTTCTGAACCCATTTCCCTCTGTAAAGGAAGGAGGTGATTTTTGGCCAGGATACTTACAACTTTTAATATATTTTTTAATTTTTTTTCTTTAGCCAGTCTGCCTTTCATGTTTCTTGATATTCTTGATAGCAACTGTATTTGTTTTAGACACTATTTCCTTTCTCTGAGGAATCTCAAAAATTGTGGTGAGGAAAGAATGAAATTGTACAGTAATTTTTAAAAAAATCTATGACATTTTAATGTTTTGATAGCACATTGCCACCAGATGTCCCTGTAAGTTCACTACCAAATATAAGAGAAAAATCCTAAATCTGACCATCTCCTAGCATCTTTTATGACTGCTCTTCTCACATTTAATGCTTTTGTTTAAAGAAGGAATGAGAACTTCAGAACTTTTAACAATGATGCAAAATAAAATACAATTGTGGAATGGCTAAGTATAATTTGAATTAACAAAGCAATTCAAATCCTGGAACAGGTGATAATTAAATTAGAAATTGGCGCAGTTTTGAAGGACCAGAATAACCATGATTTTTCTTAAGATTTTTGCAGTGTGGCTGATTATTTAAAGCCAAGATTCACAAACATTGAAAAACAGCCATAAGACATAATTGGCAACAGGTGTGTGGTTTCATAGTCGCCATTAATTAAATAAACCACATTTCTTTGGGCTAATAAATAAAAGTAACATTCTGCTGCAAACTGCATGATGTTAGGCCAGGAGGAAGTGGATTAAGAACCACAAATTTGATGGATTGTCCTTCCTGTCTCTGCCCCTTTCTTTCTTTGACACAGGTAGTCCTCGACTTATGGCCAAAATTGAGCCCAAAATTGTTGCTAAGTGAGATGTTTGTTAAGTGAGTTTTGCCCCGTTTCACATCCTTGCTTGCCAAAGTGAATCACTGCAAGTTAGTAACATGGTTGTTAAATGAATCTGGCTTCCCCATTGGTCGGAAGGTTGCAAAAGGAGATCATGAGATTCTAACACCAGATGTGCTATTCAGCCGATTCTGACCAGTTCTGGAGAACCAGTAGCAGAAGTTTGGAGTAGTTTGGAGAACCGACAAATACCACCTCTGACTGGCCCTGCCCCATCTATTCTCTGCCTCCCGAGTCCTAGCTGATCGTCTGGGTCTTCTTTTGTTGCCCTGCACAGGAGAATGGAGCTGGAAAGCAGGTTAGTAGGGTGGGGAGGGAATGGGATTTTGCAGTAACCTTCCCCCGGGAGTGGGAAGGGAATGGAGATTTTACAGTAGCCCTTGCCTGCCACGCCCACCAAGCCACACCCACCAACCCATACCACATCCACCTAGCCACACCTACAGAACCAGTAGTAAACTTTTTTGAATCCCACTACTGCCTAACACGTTGCAATGGTCATAATTATGAACCAGTTGTCAAACATCCAAATTTTGATCACGTGACCATGGGGAGGTGCAACAGTCATTAGTGTGAAAAATGGTCATCAATCACTTTTTTCAGTGCTGTTGTAACTTTGAACAGTCACTAAACAAATGGTGGTAAGTCAAAGGCTACCTGTATTCTTCTTTCTTCAAAAAGCATTTGGCTTAGGTCAAGAGAAGGGACAATGATTTATTACAGAAGATCACGTTGCCTTCCTCCTGAGAGCTTTTAACAATGGTTCCAGGGCTACATATGGCTGAAGGTTGCACTGTCCCCCTCCCTCATTTAAAGTGTTGAGAGAACACACAGCTCTTGAAATGCCCAGGGAAGCATTCTCCAGATGGGCCATCAAACTTGTCAAAGTTCTGTCACTCTTGTAGAAGGTGAATGTTTTAGGGAAGGAGTCGGAGAAGTCCTTCTTGGAACTTTCATTTTTATTTATTTATTTTATTTATTTGGTTTGTCAATTGCTTACAAGATAATAGGTATAAGTAAAAACATAGTTATGAATACATGGATACATATAAGAAAAATAAAAAAGAAACAATAGGACAGGGACGGTAGGCACATTGGTGCACTTATGCATGCCCCCTACAGACCTCAGGAAAGGGGTGAGGTCAATAGTAGACAGTCTAAGGTTAAAGTTTTTGGGGTTTGGGGAAGAAACCACAGAGTCAGGTAGAGTATTCCAGACATTGACCACTCTGTTGCTGAAGTCGTATTTCCTGCAATCAAGTTTGGTGCGATTAACCTTGAGTTTGTATCTATTGTGTGCTCTAGTGTTGTTATGGTTGAAGCTGAAGTATTCATTGACAGGTAGGACACTGCAATGTATGATTTTATACACTATACTTAGATCGGACTGAAGGCAGTGTAGTTCTAGGTTTTCTCGGTCTAGAATTTCAAGTCTGGTGGCATAAGGTATTCTGCAACGAGTAGAGGAGTGGAGAACTCTTCTTGTTAAGTACTTGGACGTGGGTTGGAGTAAATGGAGACAGCTTCTGAATGTGAACTTTCAGCTCTTTATTGCATAGTGACTTCTCTAAACAACAACAGTGAACTCTGCCTTATATTGGCAACCCTTGTGAGAGTTGTCCAATAGCGAGCTATGAACGCTAGCTCTTTTAACCAATAATAATCCTCTGTTAAGGGCCAATCGGATTCCTAAGAACTAACCAATCTGATCTGGCCGCCTAACAGCCAATCAGAAGTGCAGGCCAGAACCCTGCACTTTACCTCAAGCTCATACTTTATTAACTATGGTACATACACAACACCCCTTCCCCCTGGCTTCTTAATTACGGTGTAGTTATATAGTCCTTTAAATAGGACGGTTGTCTTTTAAGTCTTTCGGATTTTCGTTGGACTGGTTGATTGCAATCCTGTTGAGGTAGATTGTTGTTTGGCAGTGGATCTGCTTCTTGCTCAGGTGCAATTTCTTGCAGTGCAAACAATTCTCCTTCCTGCTCCATTTCCTGAGTCTCACTTAATTCATCGCTCCCTTCGAGCAGGTTCCCTGGAATGTCATCTTCTTCTGTACCTCCCCCCCCCTCGGTTTGGTCATGGGGGAGTTGTTGATTGGCCGTTGTGAGTCATGACCGTAATTGGTCGATATGCCGTTTCCACAGTCTATTGTCACAGTATTTCACTACGTAGGATTTGGGGCCGGTCACTCGTACTACCGTTGCCTCTATCCATAACGGATCGCCTGATAAGTTTCGTGCGTAAACATGGTCTCCTACCTGGAAGGTGCGATAGCGGCCACTGAATCCTATTGGCTTTTCCGGTTCATAAGCAGGGTGCAACCGGTCGAGGTGGGAACGGAGTCTTCGTCCCATCAGTAGTTCGGCGGGAGTTCTGCCAGTGACGCTATGTGGAGTTATGTGTTGCAAAAAGAGAATTTGGTTGACCTTGTCATCGATATTGTCATAGTCCATTTTTTGCAAAGTCTTTTTAACAAATTGGACCATGCGTTCCGCTTGGCCATTGGTCGCAGGGTGCGCAGGCGAGGTGAGCGCATGGCGGATGCCGCGGTCAGCGAGGTATTGCTCGAACATTAGTGCCGTAAACTGTGGCCCGTTATTGGACACCAGGATGTCAGGCAATCCGTGGGTTGCAAAGAGACTATTTAGGATCTTGATCACTGCCTCGGAAGTTGTAGCCGTCATAGGATGAATTTCTAACCAATTGGAGTATGCGTCGACTGTCAGCAGGAAGGTATATCCTTTGGTTGGCCCCGCGAAATCCAGGTGGATTCTGGACCAGGGTCCACGTGGCGTCTCCCATTTAGTAGGCATGGCTTTTGGTGGGGCGTTGCTGGCTTGTTGGCAATTGGTGCACGCTTTGACCCACTGCTCGATTTGCCGGTCCATGCCCGGCCACCATGTGTAGCTTCGTGCAAGTGCTTTCATCCGCACGATGCTGGGATGGCCCTCGTGCAGAATTTGTAGCAGCGTCTTCCGGAGTCGTTCTGGGACAACGACTCTATCGCCCCAGATGATACAGCCTTTTTGGGAAAAAAGTTCAGTCTGTTGAGATTTGAATGGCGCGAAGTCATCTGGTACTTGGTCCAATGGCCATCCACGTTCTACCCAGCCTAGGACTCAAGCTAGGGTGTGGTCTCGTTTGGTTTCTCTCGCGATGTCTCAGGCGGTCATAGGCGGCGAGTTGAGTGTTTCGATCTGCAACATGGTTTCCGTTGGTGCCGGATCATCAAGAGTCTCTGGAAGCGGTGCTCGGCTTAATGCGTCGGCGTGGGGAATGGCTTTCCCCGGGTGATATTGTAGGCGATAATTATAAGCAGCTAGGAATTCTGACCATCGGGTCATTCTAGGGGTAATATGTAGGGGGTTGGCTTGTCCCCGGCTATTATCCCTAGCAACTGTTTGTGGTCAGTTATAATGGTGAATGTCCTTCCATACACATATTCATGAAATTTCTTTACAGCTGAAACGATTGCGAGAGTTTCTTTATCAATTTGTCCATAGTTCCGCTCTGCTTGTGAAAGAGTCTTCGAAAAGTATGCAACAGGGGCTTCGTTCCCATTAGGCAGTACATGACTCAAAATGGCGCCCACCCCGAAGGGCGATGCATCGCAGGTTATAACTAATGGTAAAGTCTCGTTATACTGCATAAATACAGAGTCAGATGTGAGCAGTTTTTTAACATTCCGGAACGCTTGTTCTTCCCGGTAACCCCATACCCACAATGCTTTTTTATCTAATAACCGGTGTAATGGTTCAGCGACAGTCGCCTTGTGCGGTAAAAATACATTATAGAAATTAATGAGGCCTAAGAACGCCTGGAGATTGGCCTTGTTTCGTGGCCTGGGAGTGTTTTTTATCACCTTTAATTTACTTTCGGTAGGATGAATGCCCTGGCTATCAATCCGATACCCTAGAAACTCAACACTGTCAGTATATAAATGACATTTATTTCTTTTCACCTTAACTCCTGCCTCTTGGAATTTTTTAAGAACACATTTCAAACGATCCTGCAAGATTTTTTTGGTAGGGGCTTCAATTATTACATCATCAAAATATGGAACCACGCCCTTGATTCCCTGTAACAACCTTTCCATGAGGCTTTGGAATATCCCCGGGGCTACACTAACACCAAATTGCAATCGGGTACATTTAAAGGCACCTCTGTGCGTTACAATTGTTTGGGCTTGGGCCGTCTTTTCATCCACTGGTAGTTGTTGATAAGCTTGAGCTAAATCTAATTTAGCAAAAACCTTTCCGCCCCCCAAGGAATGAAGGAGGTGCTGCACCACCGGAACTGGATACACATTCTGCTGTAGGGCGTGGTTTAAAGTGGCCCGGTAGTCCCCACAAATTCGGATTGACCTGTCTGGCTTAATGGGTGTTACAACAGGGGTTTCCCATGGAGAGTGATCGATGGGCTTCAACACCCCTTGAGCAATTAGCTTGTCGAGTTGTTCGTCGATCTTTGCTTTAAGAGCGAATGGAACTCAACGGGGCTTCAAGTGAATAGGGGCTACTTTTTGATCTAGACTAAATGAGATTGGGGTCCCTTTATACTCACCTAAGCGGTCCGCGAAGACGTCGCTGAACTTAGAAATAAGGTCTTCCTCCCACTCACAACCACCGACTCGGTTCACGTCGGCCATTTCGATGCCGAGTGGCGCGAACCATTGGAGGCCTAATAGACTAGGCCTATCTCTATCGATGATCGTTAGAGGTAAGTACGCTGTATGCTTTTTGAAGGAGACTCGGACTCAGCAGGACCCGACAACGGGGATTCGATTTCCTTGGTAGTCCTTGAGGCGTTGAAATTGGAGGTCTTGGCGTTGGATTGTGGGGATTAGTTGCTTGAGTGTCTTCCAAGACACCATCGAGAGGGACGATCCCGAGTCGACCTCCATGTGGCAAGGCTGGTTCTCAATGGCTACCGTGACTCGAATTTTCTTAGTGTCCAAAACTGAGGCGTGACCTATAGTGATAGTATGGTGAGCCTCTTCTTTTTGCAAAGCTCGATTTCTGTAGGAGTGGTTTACTGGCTCTCGCCTTACAGGACGGTTTCCTGTCGATTGGCGATAGTTGGCCCCTCTTGAGGCCTGGCTGGGTCCTGGTAAGCTGCGGCAGACCCGGCTGATGTGGCCTCGTTTCCCGCACTCATGGCAGAGTGCGTCGCGGAATTTGCATTCGGCCCTGGCATGGTTTGCTCCACAGCCACCGCAAGGGTGTAATGGCTTAGGGCGAGGGTCCCAGTCGGACCGCAGTCGATGGACCCCTTCTTTGTCGCTGTCTGACGACGAAGAGAGGTCCTCATGGTGTGTTGTTGAGAGCTGCCCTTCTGAGTTGGGTAAGATTTCGCCGGTCGGTGGTGTTGCTGGAGTGCGGCTTCGCTGTAATTGTGCAGCTGACTTTTTGGTTGCCTCTGCAGACGTGGCTTCGGCGATGGCGTCAGCAAGGCTGATGTCGCCTTTTGCCATCAGCTTGCTTTGCACGCCTAGCGCATCTAAGCCCAGAATTACTCGATCTCTTAGTGCTTCTTCTAAATCGGCGAACCCGCAGAGGCCCCCTAAATTTCGGAGGTCCGCCACGAAATCGGCCATGCTCTCTCCCTTTCATTGGTTTCTCTGATAAAACTCGTGGCGTCTCACGAGTGTAGGCATGGTTGGAGCGTAATGGTCTCTCAGGATGGGTTCGAGGTTGTCCCAGCTCATGGCTTTCACTTCTCGAGGTTTGGCGAGTGCTTTAGCCATCTTAAATACAGCTGGGCCGCAATGCATCAGGAAAAGTGCCCGCTTCTTTGCTGGTGTGGCGTCCTTCAAGTTATTCGTCTCGAGAAACATTTGGAAGCGATCCATGTAGGATTCCCAATCCTCTTGGTTTGGATCGAACGGAGCGGGTGGTACGATGCCGCCGGACATGGTTCCGTTGTTGGCGTCATCTTATCACATGCTCGGTATTGCTTCTTGGCTTCTTAGGTTCAGACGTCTCCAAAAATCCATCCTCGTCTCCAGTGTTAAGTACTTGGATATGGGTCGGAGTAAATGGAGACAGCCTCTGAATGTGAACTTTCAGCTCTTTATTGCATAGTGACTTCTCTAAACAACAACAGTGAACTCTGCCTTATATAGGCAACCCTGTGAGAGTTGTCCAATAGCGAGCTATGAACGCTAGCTCTTTTAACCAATAATAATCCTCTGTTAAGGGCCAATCAGATTCCTAAGAACTAACCAATCCGATCTGGCCGCCTAACAGCCAATCAGAAGTGCAGGGCCAGAACCCTGCACTTTACCTCAAGCTCATACTTTATTAACTATGGTACATACACAACACTTCTTGTGAAATATTTCTGGACTTTCTCAACTGTGTTAATATCAGATACATAATGTGGATTCCAGACTGATGAACTGTATTTGAGTATTGGTCTAGCAATTTTTTTTTTTGTATGCTCTAGTTATTAGTGTAATATTACCAGAGAAAAAAGCTACCTAAGATTAGGTTAACAACTCTTAATGCCTTTTTGGCTATGTAGTTACAGTGGGCTCTAGCACTTAGATCATTAGAGATGAGTACTCCAAGGTCCTTGATAGAGTTTGGATCATCAACAAGGTCTTGACTATTCAGCCTGTATTTTATTTTCTGATTTTTTTTGCCAATATGTAAGACAGAGCATTTATTTTTTGAGATTTGAAGTTGCCATTTGTTTGACCATTCTGATGCATAGTCGAGGTCTTTCTGAAGGGTAGCAGTATTGTCTGTGGTGTTGAATAGCTTTACATCATCAGTGAAGAGAACGCAGTTGCTCTTGATATTACCACAGAGGTTATTTATGTAGAGTATGAAGAGAGTTGGTCCTAGAACAGTGCCTTGGGGGACACCACTGTTGACAAGTACAGAATTTGATAGGACACTCCCAATTTTGACCATTTGTTGTCTGTTTGACAGGAATGTTTCTATCCAGTTATGCAGGTGTCCAGAGATACCATAAGATTTTAGTTTTAGGAGTAGTTTGTCATGTACCACTGAATCAAAGGCTTTTTTGGCCAAGTATGAGCTGGCTTCATAAGTGGCATAACATGAAGGCCAAGACTTCACAATAACTTTATTTAATTGTTTCCAATTGTTTCTATAGAGGAATGATTGAGTCTTTATCTGCATCTCTATAACTGTCTGGTTTGGCTCTGCAACCAAACAAGACAGACAAAGACTTCAACGGATAATTAGAACTGCAGAAAAAAACAATTGCTACCAACCTGCCTTTCATTGCCAACTTGCCTTCCATGGAGGACCTGTATATAGCACAAGTCAAAAAGAGAGCTATGAAAATATTTATAGACCCCTTCATATCATGGACATAAATTGTTTCAACTTCTACCCTCAAAACGATGCTATAGGGCACTGCACACCAGAACAACAAGACACAAGGACAGTTTTCCCCCGAATGCTATCACTCTGCTAAACAACTAACTCCCACAACACTGTCAAATTACTTAGTAAGACTGTATTACTATTATTCTTCTCATCCTTCCTATTAACTGTCTCTTCCCACTAATGACTATAACCGTGTTGCTTGTATCTTTACAATTTATATTGTTTTATTTATTTTCCCAGTATGTTTTGATTGCGTATTTGTAACCTTTGTATGATTTGATTGCTTACAGTAACCTATGACTATTACTAAGTGTTATATCTTATAATTCTTGATGAATGTATTTTATTTTTTCTTATGTACATTGTGAGCCTATGCACTAAAGACGAATTCCTTGGGTGTCCAATCACACTTGGCCAATAAAGAATTCTATTCTGTTTTGTTCTGTTCTATTCTATTCCCTGAACTAGAATCTCCCTGGGAAATAACATGACTGAATCTTTGATAGTTATTGAGACTCTAGATTGGAGAATAGAAGCTGGTGAATGAAGTTGGCATGATATAACTCCTCCTCCTCCTCCTCCTCCTCCTCCTCGTCCATGCAGGGAAATATAGTTACGAAACTTTATGTCTTATTATAGATCAAATGAGGTCTTTTGGGAATGGTTGCCCTTTCCAATTATTTGAGTTGTCAGAAGTTCTTCAGAGTGTATCTCTAGCTGATTATCTTGGCATTTGCATGGCTGTTAAAATTAGAGAGCAAATGAGGGCTGTTGTATGTGGATAAATGTCTATCCATGTCCCATGGCTGTTCTGAGGAACAGTCCAGCTCCATCCTAAAATATCACTCTCCTCTCCTTCCCCCAAAAGACAATTGCATCTCATTACTTCCTTTTCTCAAATGCATGGATTTTTCTCTTCCCCATTCCCTGGGGTACCAGACACCGGGAAGAAAATATATCAACTAAATATTTAATATGGATCCAATGAATTCTTGATTGTCTTCATTTCCAGCACAATGCTTTGCACTGTTGGAAACTACCATTAAATGATGGATGCTAAATGCACACTGATTAGAATGCCCTTGTTCCAATATTTCTTTGAAAAGGTGAAAGCTACATTTTCACTGGCAGAGGCACTGCAGGCCGGTCCTTCACTATTTTCAGTGTGGAGGACCTGTAGTAGAATCCCCATTCTCTCTACTACAGGTCCTCCCAAGCTACATTTTCACTGGCAGAGGCACTGCAGGCTGGTCCTTCACTGTTTTCAGTGTGGAGGACCTGTAGTAGAATCCCCATTCTCTCTACTACAGGTCCTCCCAAGCTACATTTTCACTGGCAGAGGCACTGCGGGCTGGTCCTTCACTGTTTTCAGTGTGGAGGACCTGTAGTAGAATCCCCATTCTCTCTACTACAGGTCCTCCCAAGCTACATTTTCACTGGCAGAGGCACTGCAGGCCGGTCCTTCACTGTTTTCAGTGTAGAGAACCTGTAGTAGAATCCCCATTCTCTCTACTACAGGTCCTCCCAAGCTACATTTTCACTGGCAGAGGCACTGCGGGCCAGTCCTTCACTGTTTTCAGTGTGGAGGACCTGTAGTAGAATCCCCATTCTCTCTACTACAGGTCCTCCCAAGCTACATTTTCACTGGCAGAGGCACTGCAGGCCGGTCCTTCACTGTTTTCAGTGTGGCCCCGTGGGTCAGATTACCTAAGAACTCTGCGGGCTGTATTCAGTGCCCAGGCCTTGAGTTTGACACCCCTGAGCTAGAAGGACCCATGAAAGGGAGACTATGGTGATTTACCTTCACTTTTTCAAAGAAATATTGGAACAAGGGCGCTCTAATTGGTGTGCATTTAGCATCCATAGCAGAGAGAATGGAGATTCTGGACCAGTTCTGTTTCTCTCCTCAGTGATGGGCTGCCATTGAGCAGGTAGGGCTGCCCTGAGGATGCGGAACCCAGAGCCAAAGGGGAAGGAAAAGGCAGCACAGCGCAGAGAAAAAATGGCAGCGCGCAGATGCCGTAGTAGTAGAGATGACAGGAGTCTGGACCAGTTCCGCTTCTCTCCTCAGTGACTGGACCACCAGGCAGTGCTGCCCCGAGGATGCGGAACCCGGAGCCAAAGGCGAAGGAAAAGGTGGTGCAGTGCAGAGAAAAAAATGGCAGCACGCAGATGCCGTAGTAGTAGCAACGACGGGAGTCTGGACCAGTTCCACTTCTCTCCTTGGTGACTGGACCACCAGGCAGTGCTGCCCCAAGAATGCAGAACCCGGAGCCAAAGGCGAAGGAAAAGGTGGTGCGGCGCAGAGAAAAAAATGGCAGCGCGCAGATGCCGTAGTAGTAGAGATGACGGGAGTCTGGATGAGTTCCATTTCTTTCCTCAGTGACAGGATCACCAGGTGGGGCTGCCCTGAGGAAGCGGAACCTGGAGCCAAAGGCGAAGGAAAAGGTGGGGCAGCGCAGAGAAAAAAATGTCAGTGCGCAGATGCCGTAGTAGTAGAAACGATGGGTATCTGGACCAGTTCTGTTTCTCTCCTCGGTGACAGGATCACCAGGTGGGGCTGCCCTGAGGATGCGGAACCTGGAGCCAAAGGCGAAGGAAAAGGTGGCGTGGTGCAGAGAAAAAATGTCAGCGCGCAGATCTTGGGAGATTCTGTTTTCTCTGGCAGAGGGTTCAGGAGGCCGTTGTCACCAAAAACAGAGCTCGGGAGCCCATTTTTCCTGGCAAAGTACTTGGGCCGCCACATGTGCCTCTGACATGAGTGATGTTAACCTGACCATGCCACCCTCTGATACAGGTAGTCCTCAACCTATGACCACAATTGATTCCAAAATTTATGTTGCTAACTGAGAAATTTGTTAAGAGAGATTTGCCCCATTTTACGACTTTTCTTGCCACGTTTGTTAAGTGAATGGCTGCGGTTGATAAGTCAGTAATACAGCTGTTAAGTGAAACTGGCCTTCTCATTGGCTTTGCTTGTTGGAAGGTCTCAAAAGGGGATCACATGACCTCAGGACGCTATGACCATCATAAATAGGAGTCAGTTGTCAAGCAGCTGAATATAAATAATGTGATCATAGGTGTTAGGTCTGGAGCATGGGTGTGAATAATGGAGACAAGCCGTAGAAACAGTGAATTTCAAACTCTTTATTTACATGGTGTGACAGCTCAAACTGGATGGCTGCTATAGCCTTCCTTATATAGGCAACTTATTAAATATTCAACCAATAGCAATCCGGGAGCGCCAGCTCCGTTAACCAATGGGAATGGCCTGTTAATTAATGACCAATCCGATCCTGCCATTAACAGCCAATCAGAAGTGCAGGGCCAGAACCCTGCACTTGACTTCAAGCTCAAGATAACTTTATTTAACATTTATTCATTCACAAAAATAGGGATGTTGCAAAGATTATAAGGGTTAAAACTGGTGATAAGTCACTTTCTTTCAGTACTGTTGGAACTTCGAATGGTCACTAAGTGAACTGTTGTAAGTTGAGGACAACTTGTACCATTCTTCCCCTATTCTACTACAACTTCTGTTCCTCTACTACTTTTCTTTGTGAGCCCTAGTTCTGGAGAATAGTACAATAAATTTGCCTTAAGCTGCTTCACACTGTGTAAGTTTCCCAAACAACACAAGCCACCTTCTCTTTCACTCTACACTAGGGGTGTAAACTTGGAGAACTGGTAGTGGACATATTGAGTACCGTGTTTTTCACAAGATAAGACCGGGCCTTATTTTTTTTTGATTCCCGAAAAAAATGGCTAGGCCGTCTTTTTGGGGATGACTTAATATCCTCCTCCACCTAGAGCGCCCCATGCGCACTTACCTCTCCATGAGGCCGTTTTTATCAGCCGACGAAAGCTCCCCAAAGGCAGAGTCACCAGCTGCTCCCCTCACTGCGAGGCCACTTCTATCAGCTGATGTGGCTGGTGACTGCCCTTGGGGAGCTTCCATTGCCCGAAAGACACTGCCTTATGGCAAGGGGAGTGTGCATGGACGCTTCTGTCAGAAGCACCCCGCGGGCAGCCACACCTCGCCCCAAAGCGGCTGGTGACTCTGCCTTCGGGGAGCTTCTATCGGCTGATGTTCTATTGGTAGTAGATTGGGGTATTTTAGGCTAGGCTACCTGCAGGGCGCTCCTAAAGGGAAATTTTCTCCCCACTCCCCCTGCCCTTCCCCCCATTTCTCTTCACCTCGTGTAGTTCTAATGAGTGATGTGAGAAATGGCGGGGAAACGCGTGGTTTAAATAGGCCTAAATTTTGGGGGCGGGGTTTAATTTCATCTCATGCCTAGAAATCATGCTGGGCCTCCCTATTGGTGGAGGCTGTATTGTTGGAGAAACACGGTAGTTCGGAGAACCAGATTTTTGCCACCTCTGACTGGGCCCGCTCCCATCTATTCTCTGCCTCCCGAGTCCCAGCTGATCGGCTGGGTCTTCTTTCTTTGCCCTGCACAGGAGAACGGAGCTGGAAAGCAGGTTAGTGGGGTGAGGTGGGGAGGGAATGGGGATTTTACAGTATCCTTCCCTGCCACGCCCACCAAGCCACCCCCACAGAACCGGTAGTAAAAAAAATTGAATTCTACTACTGCACTAAATGAACTGTTGTAAATCAAAGACTCCCTGTATTTGATTTATTATAGTTATCCCACTTCAAACAATTCTGGGCCTAATAAAAAGTGTCCACAAAAGAGACCTAAAATAAGGTGACCAACCATCCTCCTTTAGGACTAATTGAAGACCAATTAGTCTTCAATTAGTATGCGCTCCACACAGGAGAATTGTTTTGAGAGAGTGGCTTTGTTTTTTCTTCTTCTTCAATTTATTTGTGTCCTCCTTCTTAATGTAAAAAAATTGGTCACCTTATATTTCTTCCAACACTTGAGTGTAGTTTTATATTTTTCATGTAATCCTATCTGGAATACTGTATAGAGGTGGTCCTCAACTTACAACAACAATTGGGATCAGAATTTCCATTGCTAAACAAAGCAGTTGTTAAGCAAATTACATCTGATTTTACAATCACTCTGGTGGTTAAGTGAATCATGCAGTTATTAAATGAATCTGGCTTTCCTCATTGAATTTGCTTGTTGAAAGCTGACTGGGAAGGCTGCAAATGGTGATCACAACAAACATCCCTGCAAACATCGTAAATACATGGCAGTTTCCAAGCGAAGAGTTTTGAACACATCATCCTGGGATGCTGTAATAGATATAAGCACAACAACCGGTTGTAAGTCACCTTTTTCACTGTCATTGTAACTTTGAACAGCTGTTACATGAATGGCTGTAAATCGAGAACTATCTGTATATTTCTCTCCCTCCCCTCCCTTTCTCTCTCTCTTTCTCCACTGTTTTCTATCCTTTGGCACAACTGACTCACTAATCAGGCAATAAAATGAAAAGATAAGTCTAAAGAAATGCTAGGGATTATCTTTTATCAATACTGATGCCTTGAATAAAATGGATTGTTCTCTTGATCCTTGTAAGCAGTGAGTTGTTCTTTGGGCATATGCAGTCTTAGGAAACCTTTTTTGGGGGAAACTGATTGTTGCTTTCTCCAGTTGAAGACAGCCTTCCATCTATCATGTCTTGCTGCAGTCAGCCTACTTTCCTAATGTCCTTAATAGAATTACAGTATAATGATGCAACTTGGTTTCCACCAGTTCTTCCTTTACAATAACTGAGATTACATTTATAAAAAGGTACCTGCAGTGAATACAACTGGCCTTAAATGCAAGCTACTCAATGCAAGAAGTCTTGTGAATAAAATACCTGAATTTCTCCTCTTACTAAATATGGATAAATTTGACATCATATTTGTTACGAACTAATAAAAGCACTTAAATAAAGTTTTAACAAACCTTAAGAAAAAGCAGGGTTCTAATCCTGCTCTTCTGATTGGCCGATAATAGTGATATCGGATTGGCCCATTCTGGGGAATCTGATTGGCTGTTAACGAGCCACTCTCATTGGTTCAAGGGTTTAACACTTCCAAGTTTCTCATTGGCTAATAGGTCAGCAGCCTGCCCTATAAAAGGGCTGCTGCTGCCCTAGGGTTTTTGGTCTGTTTAGAATGATTAATAAAGAGTTGAAGTTCACTGTTCACTGCCTCGTCTCCATTCCCTGCGCCCATGCGCAGAACTTAACAATATTCCTCTGTGAAACATGGCTCAATGCATCTCTCCCTGACTCCATTACGTAAGAGACTATCATGTTTACCGATCAGATCGTGAAATCTGTAGAGGAGGTGGGGTTGCTATCTTCTATAAAAAGTCCTTACATCTAAAAAACATCCAAGTTACCCAAGAGCTTGCTCTTCCTGAGACCATCGTCTGTGAACTGTCCTTAAATATCACATTTCGATTCTTACTATGTTACAGAGGGGGCCAATTGTCTAAATTGTTGTCGATCCATCTTATTTTAGGTAAGGTGACCAACTTTCTTACAATGAGAAGAAAAAAAACAAAGCCACTTGCGCGTGGCTCACTCTCTCAAAACAATTCTTCTGTGTGGAGCGTATGCATCTCATAATCGCATCTCACCGCATTGCACTGAGCCTTGACAAATCGCCATATCAAATACAAAAATGTCACATCACACACAACGGATCGGATCGGCATCGATCAAATACGGAGATTTACAGATTAGTCTTCAAATATCAAAAAGGAGGAAATGGAGGAGGACACTTTTCGAGAGAGGACAGAACTTACAAAAGGAGGGCTGTCCTCCCTAAAGGACAGTTGATCACCTTAAGAAATATCCATCTGGTTTAGTTCCAAGCTGGAAGAAAGACACTGGAAACATGGTTGGAAAGATGGTTTAATGATGAACAGAACCATCAGCGTTTATGGTTCTGGTGCAGCTGACAAAATGGAGATGAGGGTAGGGGTTTTTTATACCTTCTTTGGACTTTTTTATTTGAGCTTCCTGTTCCTGTGCAAGAACATATCCTTTAGTCTTCTATTGCCTATTGTCAGATTCCTATGGGGTCATGGAGGGCTCTTAGCTGGCTCTATAGGCAAAACAGGAAATGCTTGTCTAGGTACTTGTCTGAGTTAATCTGGTCAGCCTCTGGTGGGGCAGGAAGACTGAGTCTGCTTTCTGTCTCTAAAAAAACATGTTTCTCCATTTCTCATTTAGAGAAATATAATATTCTGCCATTTTTAATATTTCCCAAAATATTTCATTCTTCCAGGAGTGTGTGTGTGTGTGTGTGTGTGTATGTATACTTCCCACAACAGTGATGATTAAAAACATTAGAGGAAATCTATCACATCCTTAATTAAAATTAAACCATGTTCATTGAAATATACTATATAGTCAACATTAATTTTTGTTCTGATTCCATTGACTTTGTCCAAACTGTATCTATTTCCAGAGCTTGGAAAAAGTTCCTCATCTCCAGTATTTAGAGGCTGAGGCTTTGATTTACATTTTTTGATTCTCATTTTTTTTCTAAATATGAGAGGAGGGGGAGGGGGGAAATCTTGGTTCTGAAGCAGGTGAGGTTCTCATGATGATAGTGACTTTGAGGTGTCTATTAGTCCCCCCCCCCATGTCTTTTCTGCATATTGTTGACTTCTGAGATCCATTATTTTTCTCTTTTCCTCCTTCTAAGCTGGCCTTGGGGGATCAGTGGTGTCGTATGTAATCCTGGTCCTCTATAGTAGTGGGCTACAAACCTGGTAACTTTAAGAGGTGTGGACTTCAACTCCCAGAATTCCCCAGTCAGTATGGCTAGTTGTGAACTTATGGGAATTGAAGTCCACAAAGTCTTAAAGTTGCCAAATTTGGAGAATACCTGTTCTAGAAGGAAGTTTGCATTCTGTGATTGTTCTTTGGTTCTTTTGCTTTTATAAGGCTTTATGATGATTTATGTTCATATTTTAATGTTTGTTTCCCCTCCCCCTTGGTAAGCTGCTTGTAAGACTTTACAAAGATTGTAAAATGGGGTAAAAATGTAGGCACATCTTCGGCAAGATGGGATATGACACCATTATTTATTTTAAGCAATGCTGAAGTGATGTTAGCTTTGGGATTTTGATACTTGCCAGGGCTTGAACACTTGCCCATGTGCTGTTTCTCTCACCACAGCTAACACACATTGTGAAGAACCAAGACGACAGCTTTAAAAGCATATAAAAAAACTGGAAAGTATCCAGAGAATGGATGGAGGAGTAGGCTGGAGACTACCGTATACCTTATGAAGAAAGGTTGAAGCTACTGGGTATATTTTAAACTGGTGGAAAAATAATGAAGAGATGATATGGAGGCCATCGAAAGGCAGTGACTTAGGACCAGAGATGGGATTCTACCAGTTCAGACAGGTTCAGGAGAACTGGTAGTTCCGGTGATCATTTGGCCTCATCCACTCGCCTCTGCCATTTTCCTGTGCTTTATTTTCCTTGTTTTTGAGCACAGCCGATTTGCGTGGCAAAGCAACCAGGGGTGGGATATGGCGGGTCGCAGAACCATCCATAAGATTAATTATGGGTCCACCCAAACCTGGGCAAACCCATAGCAGCCCACCCCTGCCATGGGGATGCTGCAACAATCATAAGTGTGAAAAATAGCAATAGCACTTAGATTTATATACTGCTTCACAGTGCTTTTACAGCCCTCTCTAAGAGGTTTACAGAGTCATCCTATTGCCCCCAACACTCTGGGTCCTCATTTGATCCACCTTGGAAGGATGGAAGGCTGAGTCAACTTTGAACCTGGTGAGGTTTGAACTGCCAAATTACAGGAGCTGGCAGTCAGCAGAAGTAGCCTGCAGTACTGCACTCTAACCACTGCGCTACCAAGGCTCATGGTCATATGTAGCTTTTTTTCAGCGCCGTTGTAACTTTGAACAGTCACGAAATGAATGGTTGTAAGTTGAGTACTGTATGAGGTTGGCATAGATAATCTTTGAGAAAGATTGCAGTTCAGCGATGCAGCAACTATTCCACATGTGAAATGTCCCATCTCTAAGCACACCTCCTGAACAAGGGAGGGAGCTGAAGGAAAGAATTGATGAAGCCAAAGAAAAATGACTTGTCTGAGAGCCTAAATTCAAGAGAGGCTTTGGGTCTCTGTTTTATGCTCTAGCAAAGAGGATCCACCAACTTGGCCAAGGCCAGACTTTGGATCTGAGCTACTAGCCAGTTCAAAGTACTAAACCTCTAAGTCACAATAAAATGCCAATTCTGCCCAAGGCAAACTAGGGGATTTTTATTTTATTTATTTATTTGGTTTGTCAATTGCTTACAAGATAATAGGTATAAGTAAAAACATAGTTATGAATACATGGATACATATAAGAAAAATAAAAGAAACAATAGGACAGGGATGGTAGGCACATTGGTGCGCTTATGCACACCCCCTATCTTCTAGATTCCCTTATGAATCTAGTGGTCCAACCACAGCAATGTCATTGTTCTGTAAATCTTTTTAGTGATAGTTTTCCCCTTTGAAATACATCTGATTTTTTGAACCTCAAAAAACAATTGAGAAGTAAGGGAAAGAATTCGTACAAAATGTTCTGATCACAACATGACAATTTTGTCGGTTCAGAGTGTTGGAGATAGAAAAAAAAAGGACAAGGAGGTTCTAGACAGACACACACTGTTCTTCTCTAAATTTCAATGATGTTTATGGTTAAGGTGCTTTTCAAGAAAACATTGGCTGTTTACTTCTTAGTGTAATGAAGTACAGAGGTGGTATTCAGCTGGTTCTGGCCAGTTCTGGAGAACCGGTAGTGGAAATTTTGGGTAGTTTGGATAACTGGAAAATACCACCTCTGACTGGCCCTGCCCCCATCTATTCTCTGCCTCCCATGGAGTCCCAGCTGATCGGCTGGGTCTTCTTTTGTTGCCCTGCACAGGAGAATGGAGCTGGAAAGCTGGTTATTGGGATGGGGAAAGAATAGGGATTTTACAGTAACCTTTCCCTGCATGCCCCCCAAGCCACACGCACCAAGCCATGCCACGCCTACAGAACCAGTAGTAAAAAATTTTTGAAACCCACCACTGATAAAGTATATACATTTTGTATACAAGTAGTCCTCAATTTATAACTGCAGCTGAATCAGAGGTGGCATTCAGCTGGTTTTGGCCAGTTCTGGAGAACCGGTAGTGGAAATTTTGAGTAGTTTGGAGAACTGGCAAATGCCACCTCTGACTGGCCCTGCCCCCATCTATTCTCTGCCTCCCGAGTCTCAGCTGATTGGCTGGGTCTTCTTGTGTTGCCCTGCATATGGAGATGGAAAGCAGGTTAGTGGGGTAGGGAGGGAATGGGATATTTCAGTATCCTTCCCCTGCCATGCCCACCAAGCCACACCCATAGAACCAGTAGTAAACTTTTTTGAATCTCACCATTGACTAAACCCAACATTTCTGTTGCTAAACAAGACATTTGTTAAGTGACTTTTGCATCTTTTTTATAACCTTTCTTGCCACAGTTGTTAACTGAATCGCTCTAGTTTGTTAAATTAGTAACTCAGTTGTCACATGAATCTGGCTTCCTCACTGACTTTGCTTGTCCCCAGGAACTGCCATAAATACATGCCAGTCGCCAAATGTCCAAATTTTGATCATGTGACCATGGGGATGCTGCATCGTGGAAAATGTTCATAAGTCCCTGTTAGGGATAACATTGTTTGCCCTAACTGGTTTAGGTAAAATAATAAATATGTAATCATAGTTTATAAGTTAAAGTGTCTGCAACTTTAAATATAGGAATGTAATTAAGGGAGTGGTTGTGAAAACACTTTAAAAGAAGCAAGATGACAGCTTGCTCTCTCTCTGGCTTTGATGATCCCTAATTACTGCAAGGACTCAAGACTGCTTTACTCGAACGGGAGAGATAAACAAAGGACTGATTTGTAAGTGAACTGACATAGGATATTCTACACGGACTTTGCTAACTGAATATTCTTGAATGGACTGACTTAATGATACATGACTATTGGACTGTTATTTTGACTATGCTATAAATAGAATAAACTATATTTTTGATAGCACAAGCGTACCTGTTATTTTTACTGTATGTTAATTTACAAACTTAACTCACTCATTTATCTGTGTGCCTATCTGACTAACGCTGCACATTCTGTTTGGCTTGTCTCCTTAACCCTGGTTGGGGAACCCAGGCTTTAACAGTCTCTTTCAATGCCAGTGTAACTTTGAATGGTCACTAAATGAGTGAAGCCAAGGACTACCTTGAGAAATTTGTATAGTTTTTAGTTTTGTAATTGTTCTGCTTCTGTGTTAGTTTGGTTTGTTTGTAGAGCTTGGATTTCTATGTGGTTAATGCATATATTTCTGTCCTGATTGGTTCCTACTGGAAACGATTGTAATGAAGTTTTAAAAATGTCTTTAAAAAAATCACCCCCTTTGCCGATTTTTGTGCCACTTAGGTGGTAGGTAGCGTATACCATGAAGTGCTGACCCATCTACTCTTGGGGCCCTGCAGTGAAAAATAGGGGACAATTTTAACATTGAAACCAGTGGTGGTATTCAACTGATTCACACCGGTTCTCTCGAACTGGTAGCAATGATGACAGTGGAGACTGAACTGTTCTCTCCGCCGCTCTGCTGTTGGGCCCGCCCGCCCGCCCAGGCTCCCATACTCACCTTTGTCCCCTGCTTTTGAAGTGCAGCTTCTTTGCGTGGCATGGCAGAGTGCTGTGCGGCAGCTGCTGAAGTGACCAAGAGAATGCATGCTTGCAGGAGGTGAGTTGGAATGCCTCTGTGCCTGCACAAAGTGCACGTTTGGTGCATGTGTGCATGCAATGTGTGTGCAAGCACAAAAAACGCGTCCACCAAGCCCCACCCACCGAACCGATGGTAATTTTTTTTTTTTTAATCTCACCACTGGTTGAAACATTTAAAATATTCCAGAGTTTCTTCTAGAGAAAGACTGTTTTCACTTTTAATTCTACTGGAAGACAGCCAACTCCCAACAGTTTAAAACAGAAGTCCTTTTCAATTTCATGGACCTCTTTTGAGAATAGCTGTCATCCAGAGAGTCATGTCAGAAATTAGGTTTGAACTAGAGACATCTAGATTTGCAGTTGAGATTATTATTATTATTATTGCTATGAAAGGGGATTTTTCAAGGCTAAAAGAAACTGTGTGTGTGTGTGTGTGTGTTGTTCCAGGCCCCAACTATAAAAGGAACTGTTGTGAATTAATAAAAGTGCTTGAATAAAGTTTGTTGAAACCTTAAAGCAAAGTGCAGGGTTCTGGCCCTGCACTTCTGATTGGCTGATAATAGCGATATCGGATTGGTCCGTTCAGGAGAATCTGATTGGTTATTAACGAGCCCTTCTCATTGGTTAAAAAGAGCTAACGTTCCTGTGTTTTCATTGGCTAAATACCCAAGAGCTTGCCTATATAAAGGGGGCTGTTGAGGCCGTTCTGAGAGCTGTTGCACCATGTTAAATAAAGAGTTGAAGTTCACTGTTCATCGACTCATCTTCACTTCTTGCGCCACGCACAGAACTTAACAGGAACTTCATCAAAACCATACGTCAGTTTCTGAATTGATCAGAGGTTTCCTTTCTGCAAAGTAGCAAAACTAACACCAAGCATTATTTTTCATTGTTATAGGTTTCCCCAGATGTGGTTGCTAATTGAAATATTGACTTCAATGAACAACCACCACAACAAAACAACTTCAGAGAAAAATGTCATTGACACAAAACACAACGGGGGAAAAAAAAGCAATAGGGTAGGGTAGTACTGAAGTTAATATCTCATTCCTGATTTTTCCAAGCTGTAAAAATAGCCCTGGCTGCTATGGTGACACTTGAACCCTTGTTAAATCATGGTTTTGTTTTCACCGTACAGCAAATTGGCTGGTTTCGAGCAATCATATTGCATTTCAAAAGATTTCACCAGCTCAGCAGACTGCAGGAAATATGCATAGCATCATGTCAATAGGAAAACAGAGGAGACAGGAAGTGACTGAAGGAAAAGGTGAGCCCACTAACAAGGTAGGTTAGAGCTCCACTTGCTGCTGGAGTTGATTAATTGAACAATGCAGCTTGAAATTCCACAGCAGTCTCTAAAATTAGGTCACTAATTCCAACTATTTATTTATTTTTATTTATTTGATTTGTCAATTGCTACACAAGATAATAGATATAAGTATAAACATGAGTAAGAATACAGGAAATATGTACGAATAAATGGGGACAATAGGACAGGGATGGTAGGCACGATGGGGCACTTATTTAGGCCCCTTACAGACCTCTTAGGAATGGGGTGAAGTCAACAGTGGATAGTTCGAAGTTAAAGGAATGTGGGTTAGATGATGTAACAACAGAGTCAGGTAGTGCATTCCAGGCATTGACCACTCTGTTGCTGAAGTTGTACTTTTTGCAATCAAGTTTGGAGCAGTTTACATTGAGTTTTTATCTGTTGTGTGCTCTTGTATTGTTGTGGTTTAGCTGAAGTAATCATTGACTGGTAGGACATTGTAGCAGATAATTTTGTGCACTACGCTTAAGTCCAACCATAGGCGGCGTAGTTCAAGGTTGTCCTAGCCCAAAATCTCAAGCCTGCTGATACAGGGTACTCTATTGCGAGCAGAGGAGTGTAGTATTCTTCTCGTGAAATACTTCTGGACTCACTCAATTGTATTAATGTCCAATATACAGTGTGGATTCCAGACTGATGAGCTGTATTTGAGTATTGGTCTAGCAAAAATTTTGTATGCTCCAGTTAGCAATTCAATATTTCCAGAGGAGAAGCTTAGTAAGATGAGATTTACAACTCTTAATGCCTTTTTGGCAATGCTGTAACAGTGAGCTCTGGTGCTTAGGTAATTTGATATGAAAACTCCAAGGTCCTTGACAGAGTGAGGATCATCAACCAGTTCATATCCACCTAGTTTGTATTTAATTTTTTTTACCAATGTGTAGGACAGAACAACTACAAGCAGTCCTCACAACACATCATTTAGTGACTGTTCAAAGTTACAACGACACAGTACAATGGCAGTGAAAGAAGCTTATTTTATTTTATATTTTTTTATTTGATTTGTCAATCGCATACAAGACAATAGGTGTAAGAATAAACATGAGTATGAATACAGGAAATAGGTACGAATAAATGGGGACAATAGAACAGGGATGGTAGGCACAATTGTGCACATGTTGTTGTCAGCTTGGAAGCCATTTTTCTTTGAGGCTTCTGGGCTGCCACATTTAGTGCCTGGGAATTTGGGAGGGGGATTTCAAGGAGCAGTGGAAGATTAGCCACAACAACATTCCTTTCTTAGAAAGTCAAGGACATGTTACCCTGCACCCAGAGGGAAGTGACTGGGGGTATCGTCTCCAGTTGTACTGGATTGAAATTACGATTGGACCATGTGATGGACGATTGGACCAAGTGATGGATGAGGGTGTCAGCTCAAGATATCCATAATATGTATAATCTGCATTCTAACTATTGCTTTTCTGCTGCTATGCTAATTTATGTCTTTCGGCTGTCAATAGCAACGGAGGGAGGGGGGAATTTGAAGGGGAAGAAAGCTGGAGGTGTTTTGCATTCCTTTGCTAGGTTAGCAAGGGGAGGGGGATTCTTTTCTTTAACTTTCCTATTTCTTGGCTAGCTTCTGTCCCTTTTTGCGCAACTGCAAACTTTTATCAAAATATGTCAAGGTCAACTGACAGCAGCCTCATCACCACCTGGAGATGACCACATGATCATATTCAGAACTTTTAATGGGAAGAGTCATTTGGACTTTGGGGGGTGGGAGCATTTCCATTCCTTTGTATATGTGATCTGCGTGCCAATTTCTTTAGATTCGGAATTAAATCTGAAGCTTTCACTTTATTTCCCAGTAAAAGGATAACTTTGCTTTAACCATGAAGTCTGAGTATTTCTTTCTTGGGATTTGAAGAGAGCACAGACTGACAGAGGGGTTGGATTTTGGGTGTTCTTTGGGCTAGGGAAAACCCGGAACTCTCAGATTCAGGTTTTCCCCAGATGTGCCAAAATGACATCTCTAATAAAATGTATCTTTGGAAAGATGATATTCTCAGAGTCTTTTTCTTTGGAGGTTGTTACTTGGAACACTGACAGAAGTGACTTATGACAGGTTTTTCACTCTTATGACCTTATGATCACTCTTAAGAGCATTGCAGCATCTCCATGGTCACATGGCTAAAATTCAGATGCTTGGAAACTGACACGTATTTATGACGGTTGCAGTATCCTGGGATGATGTGATCACCTTCTTTTCTGCGACTGTCTGATAAACAAAGTCAATGGGGAACCAGATTCACTTAACAGCCGTATCAGTAACTTAACAACTGCAGTGATTTATTTGACAACTGTTGCAAGAGAAATAAAATGGGACAAAATTCACTTAAGAAATATAGAGTAGAATAGAAATAGAAATAGAAAGAGAAAGAGAAGGGACCTTGGAGGACTTCTAGCCCAGCTCCCTGCTCAAGAAGGAGATCCTATATCAGGGGTGCAGGGGTGGGATTCTATAGGTTCATACTTATTCACTAGAACTGGTTGTTAACTTTCTAAGCAGTTTGGATAACTGGTTATTAGAAGAAATTACAGGCCTAATCCTGTAAGAAAGGCAGGAAGGAAACATTCTGGTGTTGCTTACAGAAATTGCCTCTCCGTTAACCCTTATTACGTTCTTGGCAGGACTAGACTTCCTGTCTCAGGAACTTCTCTGGAGTTTTTCCCCCCTCCTTTGCTGGTACTTTGCTTGTGTGGAGTGACCATTCAAAGTTACAGTGGCACTGAAAAAAGTGACTTATGACCATTTTTCACACTTATGACTGCATCCCCACAGTCATGAGAGGCCAGGCGAGGCGATGCGTGCCTCGGTGTGAGTGATATTGAGTTGGCCATGCCCAGCCAATAACATGACCATCAAGCCACCGCCCACCAACTAAGCCATGCCCACAGAACCGGTTGTTAAAATTTTTGAATCCCATCCCTGCAGGGGTGTCAAACTTGCAGCCATGGGCTGGATGTGTCATGTGCTGGCCCCACCCCTGCCCCATTTAGTGAAGGGGAAAAAAGTTCCGATACATCCCGTGACACTGCCATGATGAGACAAGTTTGACATCCCTGCCCTATACCATTTCAGACAAAACACTGTCTAGTCCAGTGAGGGTTAATCTTTTTGTCGTTGCGTGCCGAAAGTTTGCGCGTGAAAGCATGCACACATGCCCCCACCCATAATGCAATGCATGCAGGACCCTCCCATTCTTCCCTCCGCCCCCTGCACAGGTGCATGCATCTCCTACATGTGCCCTGCTTACCACACATGTATGGAAGATACCCGAAAATCAGCTGGCTGGCAGGAGGCACGCACGCATGTGCAGTGGAATTGAGCTGGCATCTCTGGCTGTAGAGATGGCTTTGTGTGCCACTTCTGGCATGTGTGTCATAGGTTCACCATCACGGCACTAGGATCTTCTTAAAACCGCCCAATGATGGAGCACCCATGATTTCTGAAGGCAAGTGGTTCCACTGGTTGAATGTTCTCACTGTTAGAAAGTTTCTCCTTAATCCCAGGTTGCTTCTCTCCTTGATTAGTTTCCAACCATTGTTTCTTGTCCTGCCCTCTGGTGCTTTGGAGGATAATTTGACCCCCTCTTCTTTGTGCCAGCCCCTCAAATACCGCAATACTGCTATCATGTCCCCCCTAATTTTTCCCTTCTTTAGATTAGTCGAACCCCAAACCTGCAGCCGTTCTTCATGTGTTGTAGTTTCCAGGCCTTTGATCATCTTAATTGCTCTTCTCTGAGCTTTTGACTCACTTAGCGGCATCAATTTTGAACTCAGTTGTGGTCCTATGTTGAGGACTTCTTGTACTCATTCTCACATCCAGATTGTGAACCCCTGCCCAGCACTACTTCTCTGTTTTGTACCTAAGGAACTAGCTTTTACCTCTCTCCCTTCTCCAGATGGCATGTATTTCTGATTCAATTCTGATGGCAGGGCAAGAAGTAATGGATGGACGCTTGTCAAAGAGAGCTCCAAGCTAGAATTAAGGAGACATTTTTTGTCAGCGAGAACAATTAATCAGTGGAACAGCTTGCCTCCAGAAGTTGTGGGTGCTTCATGACTGGAGCTTTTTAAGAAGAGAATGGACAGCCATTTGTCTGGAATGGTATAAGGTCTCCTGGTTGAGCAAGGGGTTGGACTAGAAGACCTCCAAGGTCCCTTCCAACTCTGGTATCCTGTATTTTATATTCTTTCCAACTTCCAATCAGACACTAAATAATATATGCTCGTGCAGAAATTAACACTTGGAATGCTTCTTGGGCTTTGCATAAACACAGCATGAGGAAAAAAATTTAAGACCTTATATCCGAAGCGTCTGCTTCATTGCACTCTCAAGAATCAGATAATTGGGAATTTCCATTTGGGTTACTGGTTTGAAATCCGAAGTTAGCAATTCTAGCAAAGCCTGCAAATCTTTAGGAGGCTTGCTGTCCTTTTCTCTCCTTTCTCCTAGGCAGGTGAAAAAAAAATGACCTGCCGGCTGGAGTATTTCTGCTGCTTTGCAGCATGAATTATCACCTTTTCTGCCTCATGTTAGTCATTTCCACATTCTTTATAGCGTCAGTTTTGCTGCAAAGCTCCAAAATGTGAGGCCTGGTCCTCAGTCATCATGACTAACTGGTTTTATGCTATTATGTCCGACTGTTGTTTTCCAAGGTTGAAGTTACGGATAGGTGCCTCCGGTTATAAGACAAACCCCCAATCGCCCTGCAAATTATAAACAGGGATGTTGTTTTGTCTAAATCTATGGCTCATTGGGGAGCATGGCACTCCCGGGTGAGGTGGATCGAGTGTCTACACAGCATGATGTACGACTCTGTTCAGCTCTCAAATGGGTTGGACTGTATTGATCTTTGAGCTCCATGTTTAAATGTCTATTTACAGCCCACCTGCAAAGGAAGGGATAGGAGAGAGGAGCTATGTGGCAGGATAGTCTGAGATCACTAAAAATTACTGTAAGTAGTTACAACATAGAATAATAGGTTTGGAAGGGATTTAGAGGTTTTCTAGTCCAACCCTCTACTTGAGCAGGATACCCTATACTACAAGTAGTCCTCAACTTACAACAACAATTGAGCCCAAAATTTATGTGGTTAAGAGAGACTGTTAGGATTCCAGCAATTGCCCTCATTAAATCATGAGCCTCGAGCCAGACTTCAAAACCTATAATGAATTTATTAGGAGTGAACATGTTGGCAGGACCTGTTTGAAGCCGATTCTGAGACACGTAATTCCCTGTTACCCTTGACCTAGGTTTTCCCCCACCTCTTTGGGTGCATCAAAATTCATATTCTCCAATGAAACATGTCCATGTCATCAATCCTGTTCTCCAATTAGAGATTTGCACAACGGTCGCCTGGTTATAATCTCTGTAAGTTATGAATGGAATGCACTTTCGATTCCAAACTGCTGTACTGCTCTTTCAAATTCCTTCCCCTCCCTTTTGTTGGCAACTATAAAACAGGCATAGAAATGTTTTGTGAGTTGACAGAGAAATTTGTTAAGTGAGTTTTGTTCCATTTTATGACTTTTCTTGCAACAGTTGTTCAGTGAATCGCTGCAATTGGTAAGTTAGTAACACAGTTGTTAAGTGAATCTGGCTTCCCCATAGATTTTGCTTGTCAAAAGGTTGCAAAAGATTATCACACGACCTTGGGACACAACAATGGTCATGCATAAATGCACCATTGTGCCTCCCGTCCCTGTCCTATTGTCCCCATTTATTCGTACCTATTTCCTGTATTCTTGCTCATGTATCACTTATACCTATTATCTTGTAAGTGATTGACAAATCAAATCAAATCAAATCAAATCAAATCAAATCAAGTAAGTAAGTAAGTAAGTAATGATGATAAGCAATAGCACTTAGACTTATATGATGTTTCACAGTGCATTACATTCCTCTCTAAGAGGTTTACAGAGTCAGCATTTTGCCCCCAACAATCTGGATCCTCATTTTACCAACCCTGGAAGGATGGAAAGCTGAGTCAACCTTGAGCCTGGTGAGACTTGAATTGCCAAATTGCAGGCAGTCGGCAGTCAGCAGAACTAGCTTGCAGTATTGTACTCTAACCACTGTGCCACCATGGCTCAGTGGTGACACAGCAATGGTCATAAGTAGGAATTAGTCGTCAAGCATCCGAATTTTGATCATATGATCATGGGGATGCTACAAAGACTGTAACTTTGAAAAGTGGCCATAAGTCACTTTTTTCAGTGCTGTTGTAATGGTCACTAAATGAACTGTTGTAAGTCGAGGACTACTTAAAAACTTCCAATGATGGACCATCCACAATTTCCAGAGGTAAGCCGTGATTAATTTGTTCTCACTGTCAGGAAATTTCTCCTTAATTTTAGCTTGGATTTCTCTTTAATGACCTTCCACCTGTTACTTTTTGTTCTGCCCTCAGGTGTTTTGGAGTTCTGTTCTGTGGGAAAATGGGTCAACCCAACTCCCACCAATGACTTGTGGAGTCCTCGGTGCCTCTTTGAGCTTAGTTGGGCTTGAGGTCATTATCTTCATTTCAGTAGTCCTCACTTAACAACCACAATTATGACTAGCCACTCGGTTGCTAAGAGATATGGTAGATAAGCAAAATGTCACAAGATCATACCAGAATGACTTTGACACAGTGTTATTAAGTCTGTGGTCATTCAGTGAGATTTTTATTCCCTCCATTTTGCTTGGTGGAAGCTGGTTGTGCAGTGCCCAAATGAAGATCATGGGACCATGGGACAGTGCAACAGTTATAAATGCCCATTGAATAAGGGAGCATCGGAATCTGGATAACATGATTGTGAAGACATTGATGATAATTAAGTGTAAGAATTGGTTGTGAAGTTACTTTTTCAGTGCCGTGGCGACTTCAAACAGGACAGTTGCTAAACAGGGCAGTTGTTAAGCAAGGGCAGTTGTTAAGCAAGGATTGTCTGTAAACCTGACATTTAAACCTTTTAAAAGGTAGTCTACATCATGTTGATTCTGATTTAAGGCTTGATTGTTGATCCTAATTTAATGAATATTTAGTTAATGTTGATCCTGATTTAATGTTTTAGTGTTGATTCTGATCCTAACCCTGACTTCACAGGTATCTCTGCCATTTTTTTTGGAAGGTTATGGAACTGGTTGACCTTCTCCTAGAATTTTTATTTTATTTCTCAGGCCAGAATTGTATTTCCCGGTGGCCTCCCATTCAACCATAGAGAAAATCTTATCTCTCTATGCCTGCTAAGAGTTGATGTTGACATAATGACGCATAACCATCTGAGCCCTAAACAAGTCCAGCCCTTCTTCTTCCGAAGACTTCTAAAGAAATCTGATGAGATCAACTAGTTGAATTTGATGCTTTCAGTGTGGTTTGAAAATAGGTTATCGGCAAATCAAAACCAGCTCTTTCACAGTTTATAAGGAAAAAAAGGGTCAGTTTCCCAATGGTGCTGTTACCCATTTTTCTCCCAGCAGAGGGCACTATTGCTTCACGAAAATCCTCATTGCTACCTTGGATGAATAATTCCATCACATATTCCCTTTTCAGATTTTGTCAAGTCTTCTTTTCAGCTACTCAAGAATTGTGACTTTTTAAGTAAGAGCCCCAAACAGCTTCAAAATCTCAGATCTCGCTTTGCAGAGGGAGAAGTTGGTAGTTTCAGAGGAGGTCTGGCATTGCCCTTGGAGGACACTCTTCTCTTCAAAATAGACATAATCTTTCCGTGCCTTAAGTCTCAGTTCCAGGTTTTTTGAATTGTTGGTGAGGCAAGCAAGGTGTTGGACGATGAGGAGGTTGGGGAGGAACATGAGCCAGTCCTGGAGTCTGGGGAAGGCTCTGATGAGTAGTCTGTGTCGGAGGCAGAGATAAAGTCAGGGCCGTCTGACGGTTATCAGCTGCCTTCGGAGTTGGACATCAGTGAGGCAGAAAAAGAGCTGGAGCCTGTTCCCAGTGTGCACATGCACAGAGTTGCCAGATGAAGGGAACAGCTAAGGAACAAGGGTCAACTTGGGAGTAAAGCCACAGGTGGACGGTGAATGGCCCCTCCCATAGTGAATAAAAGAGGAACGAAGGGGGAGTGGGGTTTTGCAGGAGACAATTAGTTCATTTTGAGTTCAGATTTGTTCCTTCATTCTTGCTAAGTATTGTGGCGTCTGAAAGATATCGGTCTGGCCACTCTCCAAGCCTGATAAAGGTCTGTAATTGTGAACTATCTTGAAAGACTATTGGTCGGGACTTTGCTGGAGAGGAATTCACTGTAAATTAAATAAAAGGGATTTATCAGGACAAAGACTTGGCTTTATGCTGTTGGGGAAGCCTAGATCAGAACACAAAGTTGGCATTATCAGGATCTCAAGGGAAATGGTTCTAAAAAGGGCAAAATGAGGATGGAAAAAGCACATCTTCTGAGCCCATCCGGTGATACTGGATGATTGGAACCAGATCTTATCAGATGGACCACAGTCATTGGAGAAAATGGGGCTGCAAACCGCCATCTAATTTGTGGCTTTCCTGGTTAGGGAACTTTGGACAGTGAAGTCCATTCAATTTAAAATTATTGTCTGATGAAAAACACAGAATTAGGGCCATAATAGAGACTGTTTTTTTTTTTGCAGTGGTTGTTAAGGTAACATGGTTGGATGTGGTGATCTTAAAGCAAACACAACAGTCAATAAGTGAACTTATTGTTCATCATGGGCCGATTTTGCTAAAACCCACAAGCAAATATTGGGCTTTGAAATGTGTTGTCATGACTGTGGGACCAGTGGTGGGATTCAAATTGTTTTACCACCGGTTTGGTGGGTGTGGCTTGGTGAGCGTGCTTTGCCTACCATTGGCATGCAGCTTTCCCCACTGAGGCCTGCAGTGCCAACCAGCTGAGAGGATAAAGAAGAGAAAAGCACAGGGGCAAGTGGGAGGGCCGATCCTGTGCTTTTCACTTCTTTTTCCTCTCAGGTGAGGATTTTTTTCCTCCTCTCAGCTGATCTTTAGCTTTTTTTTTTTTTTAACTACTGGTTCGGCCAAACCGGTCTGAACCGGTAGCATACCACCACTGTGTGGGACGTTGCAAATAGCGGTAAATGAAAGCCGGTTGCTGAATGCCTGAGATGCAACCATATTGTCACGCCCTTGGTAGAGTTGGACTCTGAGGGAGAGGAGGAACAGCTGACAGGGAGTGGAGGTGTGGCTCTGGAGGTTGTGGAGGAGGCTGGGGAAGGGCTGAGGCCAGCTGGGCAGTCAGAGGAAGAACCAGGCCTGTCCTTTCTGCATCCTAGGACATGCAGGGAGGATCGTAGAAGGCAACAACTTGGCTTACGAGAGAGGAAGCGGTCATGATCCTCCTCCCGCAAGCTGGGGAGACTAGTATATAAGAGAGATGATTACTACACAGCGTTGCCAGAAGCAAAGCGTCTGTTATTTTGGGCTGAAGTTATCTTGGTTGACATCCTTCCAACAGACTGTGCCTTGTTATCTCCTTGAATTTGGTAATTACTTATCCTGGTCCATTGTTGAAATTTTGTCATTGTAGTTTGTTTGGGTTTTTTTATTTCACCTCTATCTGCTCTTTAAGTTTGGACTGTATTGCTTTCTTTTGAAGGCTATTTTTGAGTACGTTTTTATCTCCAGCTGACAATTATTGGACAGTGGGGCCAAGCTTGAAGGCATTAAAGGACATTTCTTTACATTTTGGATTTTGTTACGTTTGTGTTACACTCTGGATCATCACACACATGACCAATGGGGCAGTGGCCATCAAAACTTCAGAACCAGTCATAAGTACTCTTAGTTGTAAGTTGAGGACTATCTGAACTGGTCTAGGGATTATAAACAAAGGTGCTCATATAAACAAAGGTGTCTGGGGAGGAAGTCTAGAAATCAAAATACAATCTGCAACTCTTCCTTTATCAATGCATTTAAAAAGGGGCTCAGGATTTGGGCACCATTGTCCTTCGTGGACACCCCTGCACCTGAGGTTTGTGAGGAACAAAATTTGATTTCCGGTTATCTCCAAGCCCCCATGTCCCATTTCTATACATTTTAATTGACTAGCCTCAAAGGTTTGCAAGAGCGTGCTGTGTGTGTGTGTGTGAAAATACGCTTTTCTTTTTTTACCCCCCCCCCCCAAAGATATTACAATGTACAGTATTTGTATTTGTTGCCTGCTGCTGTGATGGCTTTTGCAGAAAGGGTGTCAAAGAATAAGATGAAAAATCAAATATGTGGATACAAGCTGTTAAAGTTTTTCGGCAGTGATTGTAGCAAGTTGTGGTCCAAAACAGCCAAGGAGACAATATTGTGGATGTGTGCGTGTGTGTTTGTGTGGATGTGTATAATCCAAAATATTTAGATTGGTGGGCTGGTGAGAGACTTTAAGCTAAACAAAGCCTATAAATCCAGATGTACCCATTTGTTCATTGCTTTTTTTGGTTGTTGTTGCCAGGTTTGAGAAGCCTGATCTGGGGTGGCTATAGGGGGTTAGGATACAGAGCTCCTAGGCTGTTTATTGAGGCTGCTCACCCTGGGTTGTGGCCTATGGCTTCCCTTGCTGTGTGGAAAATGCGAAATCCTGGCCAGATTTGACCACCCTGTGAATGTCCCAATTCCTTTTGCTGTATTCCTTGGCACCCATTCCAAGCAGGAGGCCCCCTGTGTGTATTTTATCCATTCCATCTCTGCTCTTGTGTGATTTGGCATGATTATAAGCTGCCCCTTGGTGATTTTTCTCCTTCCCTCTGTTCCAGAAATGCCCTGGAAATCATGAAAAGTTAATGCGCATTGATGAACAAAATCGATTTCCACTTTCCTGCAAAAGGGCTCTATCACCAACTAGCAGTCAGAAGACATGATGAAAACTAATTTCACAACACATAGCCAGACTTAACCATAGTCTCAATTGGGAAATATGTGACCAAGCCAAGTCCAAAAACTCTAGAGAATTTCTAGAAACCTGGCACTCTGACAAATTAGCCATCGATAGACACATAGATATTAACAATATCTATAGATAATGCAAAAGAGACGATCAACTAGCTAAAAGGGAACAAAAAGACCTGTCTCCATCATCAATCAAAATCCAAATCAGCATAGATTAATTCCAAGATAAACATCAGACCAACAATCAAGTAAACAATTCACATGAAATGTTAATACCATTTTATAATACCTTGGTGAGGGCACACTTGGAATACCACATTCAGTTTTAGTCGACATGATGTAAAAAAGATGTGGAGACTCTAAAAAAGAGTGCATAGAAGAGCAACAAAGATAATTAGGGGACTGGAGGCTAAAACATATGAAGAACAGTTGCTGGAATTGGGTATGTCTAGTTTAATGAAAAGAAGAACCAGGGTTGACATGATAGTAGTGTTCCAATATCTCAGGGGTTGCCACAAAGAAGAGAGTGTCAAGCCACTCTCCAAAGCACCTGAGAGCAGGATAAGAAGCAATGGGTAGAAACTAATCAAGGAAAGAAGCAAACTAGAACTAAGGAGAAATTTCCTGACAGAACAATTAATCAGTGGAACAATTAGTCTCCAGAAGTTGTGAATGCTCCAACACTGGAAGTTTTAAAGAAAAGATTGGACAACCATTTGTCTGAAATGATGTAAGGTTTCCTGTCTGAGCAGGGGGTTGGACTAGAAGACCTCCAAAGTCCCTTTCAATTCTCTTATTCCAGGGGTCTCCAACCTTGGCTCCTGGAAGCCTGGCGGACTTCAACTCCCTGTGGAATTCTGGGAGTTGAAGTCCGCCAGGCTTCCAGGAGCCAAGGTTGGAGACCCCTGTCTTATTCTGTAATAACCCAATCAAGAAACTGCCAAAGAAGCCAACAGCAAACAGCCCAACCAAATAACCTTTAAGACCACTCCCACCAACACTGACAGGGCAAGGTACTAGAGTATAAATTAGGGATCTGTTGTGGTTAGCCTGGCAGAAGGTGCAGATGGTGGAGGAGAGCGAGGATTCGGAGGAGGGGCCGGGATCATCAGGGATTGGACTGCTGCCTTCAGAGATGGTGGGGGCTGGCAGCAGTGATGAGGAGGTTTCTGAGGATCCTGTGCTCAGTGCACCTGATTGCAGGATGCTTGTCGGAGGTGTTAGGTTCTGTGCATGGGCGCTAAGGATGGAGACGAGCCGGTGAACAGTGAACTTCAAACTCTTTATTTACATGTGTAACAGCTCAGCTCTATGGCCGCAACGGCCCCCTTTATATAGGCAAGCTCTTGAGTATTTAACCAATGAAAACACAGGGAGCGCTAGCTCCGTTAACCAATGGGAGAGGCTCGTTAATAGCCAATCAGATTCTCCTGAACAGACCAATCCGATGTCGCTATTATCGGCCAATCAGAAGTGCAGGGCCAGAACCCTGCACTTTACTTCAAGCTCTTAATAATCTTTATTCAAGTACTTTTATTAATTCACAACACCCCTTCCCCCCGGGTTTCGTTTAAGGGGTGCGGTCACGTAGTCTTTGAGGTAGGCAGGTTGTTTTGATTGTCTATTTGATTTACGTTGTTCTCCCGGTATTTGGCTACAGTCTTGTTGGGGTAGGACGTTATCTGGTGAAGAGGGTGCCTCCAGTTCTGTATTCAAATTTTCATTGCCGCTAATGTTCTCGGCATCTCCTTGAGGCGAGCTCACCCCCATCCCTGATCCTTCTTCACGTGTTGCCTCTGAGCGGTCATTACTTCCGCTTAAGCTTTCTGCCGTTTCAAATTCAGCTTCCTCGGTATCTCCTCCCCCCTCGGTTTGGAAGTCAGGGGACTCGGAGATCCTCGACTGTAGCCTTGAACGCAGCTGATCAATATGGCGCTTCCATATTCTATCGTCGCGACATCTCACGTGGTACGATCTGGGGCCGGTTACTTGGACTACAGTTGCCTCGACCCACAGTGGATCGCCCGAAAAGTTTCTAGCGAAAACCAAGTCGCCTACCTGGAAGTTACTGCATTTCCCGCTGGATCCGTGTGGTTTTTCAGGTTCATATGATGGGTGCAGACGGTCGAGGTGAGAGCGGAATTTCCACCCCATCAATAACTCGGGGGGAGTTTTGTTGGTGACGCTGTGCGGAGTGATATGCTACAAAAGGAGTATCCAGTTAATCTTTTCTTCTATATCGCCATTGTCCATTTTATGCAAGGTTTTCTTGACGAATTGTACCATGCGCTCAGCCCTTCCGTTGGCCACAGGATACACCGGCGAAGTTAGCGCATGGCGAATACCGCGGTCCGCCAGGTACTGTTCAAAGGACAGTGCGGTAAATTGAGGCCCATTGTTGGATACCAGAACGTCTGGTAATCCGTGTGTTGCAAATAGTCTGTCTAGTTTCCTGATGACTGATTCGGTTGTTGTATTTCTCATCTCATGGATTTCAAGCCAGTTCGACTAGGCATCCACTGTTAATAAAAATGTGTGTCCTTTGGTAGGTCCTGCAAAGTCCAGATGAACACGGGACCATGGTCCCCTCGGTGTTTCCCATTCAGTCGGGGTTGCTTTCGGAGGGGCGTTGCTTACTTCCTGGCATTTGTGACAAGCTTTTACCCAGGTTTCGATCTGTTTGTCGATACCCGGCCACCACTCGTAGCTTCGTGCGGGGGCTTTCATGCGCACATTGCCGGGGTGGCCATCGTGCAAGGTTCTTAGTATCGCTCGTTGTAACTGCTCTGGGACGACAACTCTATCACCCCAGATAATGCAGCCCTTCTGTGAAAATAGTTCCGTTTGTCGATTCTTGAATGGGACATAGTCATCAGGTATCTGGTCCAGTGGCCATCCACGCTTGACCCAACTGAGGACTCGTGCTAAAATGGGGTCACGTTTCGTTTCCATCGTGATATCTCGGGCTGTTAGTGGCGGTGTTCAAAGTGTCTCGATCTGCAGTGTTGTAACTGTTGGAGCAGGGTCATCAATGGTCTCTGGAAATGGTGCGCGGTTCAATGCATCGGCGTGGGAAATGGCCTTCCCCGGGTGGTGTTGCAACTTGTAATTATATGCCACCAAGAATTCTGACCAGCGAGTCATTCTGGGAGATAATATATAAGGTGTTGGCCTATCTCCCGCTATTGTTCCCAGCAAAGGTTTGTGGTCAGTCACTATAGTAAAGGCTCGGCCATACACATATTCATGAAATCTCTTAACCGCAGACACAATAGCAAGGGCCTCTTTGTCAATTTGACTGTAATTGCGTTCTGCTTTTGATAATGTCTTTGAGAAATAGGCAACAGGGGCTTCACTACCATTTGGCAAAATGTGGCTCAAAATGGCGCCCACTCCGAATGGTGATGCATCACACGTGATTGTTAAAGGCAAAGTCTCGTTATACTGCATCAAAACAGCATCAGAAGTCAATAAATTTTTCACATGTCGAAACGCCTGCTCCTCCCTGCAACCTCCTCTACCCAGGTTGCTTTTTTGTCCAACAAACAATGTAGGGGTTCGGCTACGGTTGCTTTGTGAGGCAGGAAAACGTTATAAAAATTGATAAGGCCTAGAAAAGCCTGGAGGTTGGCCTTATTTCGGGGTTTTGGGGCATTTTTGATACCCTAAGTTTGCTATCGGTGGGGTGAATGCCTTGACTAACAATTAAATATCCTAAAAATTCTACATGATCCGTACATAGTTGACACTTGTTTTTTTTAACTTTGAGACCTGAGTCTTTAAATCTCTGGAGAACCAACCTCAGGCATCCTTTAGTATTTTCCGAGTTGGGGCAGCGATTAACACATCATCAAAATATGGGACAATGCCTTTTATCCCTTGTAATAGTCTTTCCATTAAACTTTGAAAGATTCCTGGGGCTACGCTTACTCCGAACTGGAGTCAGTTACATTTAAACGCACCTTGGTGCGTAACGATCGTTTGGGCCTCTGCCGTTTTTTTTGTCTACAGGCAGTTGTTGGTATGCCTGGGCTAAGTCTAGTTTAGTGAAGACTTTTCCGCTCCCCAGGGAATGGAGGAGGTATTGCACCACTGGTACCAGGTAAGCGTTTTGTTGAAGGGCGTGGTTCAGTGTGGCTCGGTAGTCCCCACAAATTTTTTTTTTTAAACAAATTTTATTGATTTTAAAGAGAAACAAACCATCATTAACCATTAAATACATAAAACCTCTTTCCATTATTAATTTTACAAGTCAAGTAAAATATTATTTTATGCAACATAATTCTGTTTTACACTATTTCAATATAAACATATAGATATCTCTTAACAAATTTCTCATTATTTCTCTTTTCGTATTCAATTTCATTGTTATTATTATTATTTTCTATATTTATCTACCGTATATACTCGAGTATAAGTTGACCCGAATATAAGTCGAGGCACCCAATTTTACCACAAAAAACTGGGAAAACTTATTGACTCGAGTATAAGTCGAGGGTGGGAAATGCAGCAGCTACTGGTAAATTTCAAAAATAAAAATAGATGCCAATAAAAACTTTCACTAGGACAGTTGAGAATAAGTTTGATGTTCACAATTTCCTCTTTGAAAGAGACCAGTAAATAGGGAACAAGAAGATGAAGAAAAAGAAGTGTGTTTTTTCACACTTTTCACACTGAAGTGAACAAAAATGGCATCATAGGAACAAGCTTATTCTCAGCCCAAAGGTTTGTTTCTGATTTCTTCCCTGATTTAAGGGAAATTTGGGAAACGATCTCACTATCATGAAAGGTTTGATTGATTCACTAACGCAAAAGATGATGATGATGACAGTGGTAGGCAGGAGTCACTCTCTCCCTTGCAAGAAAAAACCAAGAGCCGTTCTTATGATCTCTCTCTCTCTCTCTCTCCCCCTCCTCCCGAGTGGACTGAAAGCAGCTGGAGCTGAGGAAATGAAACTGAGTGGAGCGACCTCCGCTCGCGTTGCTTTCTCAGCCTAGAGCTCAGAAAAGCCTCCCCCTCCTCCTCCCCCTCCTCTCCCTCCTCCCGAGTGGACTGAAAGCAGCTGGAGCTGAGGAAATGAAACTGAGCGTTGCTTTCTCAGCCTAGAGCTCAGAAAAGCCTCCCCTTCCTCCTCCCCCTCCTCCCGAGTGGACTGAAAGCAGCTGGAGCTGAGAAAATGAAACTGAGTGGAGCGACCTCGGCTGGGGTTGCTTTTTCAGCCTAGAGCTCAGAAAAGCCTCCCCCTCCCATGCTTAAAAGTTGCAAAGGAAACACGGAAGCAGGGAAGCGGCTGCCCAGCTTCGGAGCTCCACACCATTTTTTTTTCAGAGGGGAATCTGACTCGAGTATAAGTCGAGGGCGGTTTTTTCAGCACAAAAAATGGGCTGAAAAAATCGACTAATACTCGAGTATATACGGTAATTTATAATCATCATCTTCATTCCTCTCTGACTTGATTACCATTATTCTCATCCAACATTCCTCCAAGGTTTTATTAATTCTCAAACAAAACATAGACACACAAAACACAAAAATATAAAACTTCTTTTAAGAAAGTAGTTTGGCCCCATATTACCTCTCTTTGTATGGACTTCAATTAAATTCGTGCTCATCTTGTATACCATTACCTTTCTCATTTACCATTCTATATCTTCTATATAACTTCTCCCCACTTTTCATTGTAGTCCCCACAAATTCTTATCGATCCATCCGGCTTGATGGGTGTCACGATTGGGGTTTCCCAGGGAGAGTGATCGGTTGGTTCTAACACACCCTGGGCTATTAATTTATCAAGCTGCTCGTCAATCTTTGGTTTAAGGGCAAATGGAACTCGACGAGGCTTAAGGTGGATGGGAGCTATTTCGGGATTGAGGTTAAATGATATCGGGGTCCCCTTGTACTTGCCTAGTTTTTCTGCAAAGACGTCCTGGAATTCTTGGACGAGATCCTCTTCCCAGTCGCTGCTGCAGGTTCAGTGAATGCCGGCTACTTCAATTCCGAGAGGAGCGAACCATTGGAGGCCTAAGAAACTAGGCCGATCCCTGTCGATTACAGTCAAGGGTAGGAATGCTGTACAGTTCTTAAGCGATACCCGGACTCGGCTGGATCCAATGACCGGAATTCGATTACCTTGATAGTCTTTGAGTATGAGTCTTTGGAATCTGAGGTCTTGCCGCTGGACAGTAGGGATGAGCTGCTTGAGGGTCTTCCAGGAAACCATCGAGAGGGATGATCCTGAATCGACTTCCATCAGGCAGGGCTGGTTTTCGATGGCCACTTTCACTCGGATCACTCGGATCTTCTTGGCATCAAGAGATGAGGCGTGACCGATCGTGATAGTTTGGTGAGCCTCTTCTTGCTTCGTTGAGTGGTTTAGGGTTTTGTTTCTGTAGGAGTGGTTGTTCCATTGGTGGTTCATGGGTTCTCGCTTTACAGGGCGGCTTCCTGTCGGTTGGTGATAGTTAGCCCCCCTCGAGGGCTGGCTGGGTCCTAGCTTGCTTCTACAGACCCGTCCGATATGGCCTCTTTTCCCGCACACATGGCAGAGCGCGTCGAGGAATTTGCATTCTGACCGGGGGTGGCTTGCTCCACAACCAGCGCATTGGTACTGCGATCTCTGGTGTTGGTCTCATTCAGACTGAAGTCAGTGGACCTCTTCTTCATCGCTTTCTGATGATGATTCAAGGTCCTCGTGGTGGGCTGTTGTAAGCTGTCCTTCTGACTGGGGTGAAATTTCGCGGGCGAGTTGGCGAAGCGGGGCGTGGGTGCGGCGCATTTGGGCAGCCGACTTCCTGGTTGCTTCTGCTGCAGTAGCTTCAGCAATGGCATCTTTAAGGCTAATGTCGCCTTTCGCCATTAGCTTACTCTGTGTTCCTGGAGCATATAATCCCAGAACTATTCAGTTTCTTAGGGCTTCTTCTAGGTCGGCAAACTCGCATAGGCCTCCCAGATTCCGGAGATCCGCTATGAAATCAGCAACACTTTCACCCTTCCTCTGACTTCTCTGGTAAAATTCATGCCTTCTAACGAGCGTTGGCACAGTCGGTGCATAGTGAGCCCTCAACAGGGGTTCGAGGACGTCCCAGTCCATAGACTTTACTTCTGCCGGTTTCGCTAGTGCCTTGGCCATCTTGAATACGGTCGGCCTGCAATGAGTTAGGAATACCGCCCGTTTCTTTCCGGTAGTGGCATCCTTCAAATTGTTGGTCTCCAGAAACATCTGGAAACGATCCATATATGAGTCCCAGTCTTCTTGTGCCGGGTAAAATGTTGACACCACTGTTGACAGGTACAGAATTTGATAGGACGTTCCCAATTTTGATCATTTGTTGTCTGTTTGACAGGAATGCTTCTATCCAGTAATGCAGGTGTCCAGAGATACCCTAATATTTTAGTTTTAGGAGTAGTTTGTCGTGTACCACTGAATCAAAGGCTTTACAGAAGTCTATGTAGATTGCGTCTATTGCTTTGCCCTGATCGAGTTGTGTTGTCCATATGTTTTTGCGGTGTAAGAGTTGCAGATTGCAGGATAGTTTTTTTCTGAAACCAAATTGTTTATTGGAGAGTAGGTTGTTTGTTTCTAAGTGGAGGATGATGGATTGATTAATAATTGATTCCATGACTTTACAGGTGACGCAGCAGAAGGAGATTGGTCTGTAATTTTCAACTAGGCTGGGGTCTCCCTTTTTGAAGATGGGGATGACCGTGGCTTGTGACCATAAGTTAGGCAAGGAGCTGGTCCTGAAAGATTTTTCAAAGATTATGCTTAGAGGTTTGGCTATGGCAGTCAGTAGCTTTTTTAAGAAGTTGCCAAGTTTGGAGACCTCTGGTATAAACTGAGAGCAAACCATGCTCCTTACTAGCATTGATGATGTTACCTAGCTTGAGTAATGAAACATCTGCAAAAAAAACAAGCCAGGGATCCCTCATTTCATCCCAGAGCTACAAATATTCTCCTTTATTGGGCTCTATTGCTACTTCTGAACTCGGGCAGTTTGGCATAGGATGAGGCTACCTAAGGCTGCAATTTCCTTTCTGTAAAAAAATAAATAAATAAAGGATTAAGTTTCCATTTACCACCCAGAGCTGCTCATGGATGTTAGCTTCATTCCTGGGTGGGCTGCAGATCTGTTCTGCAGCATTCTTCTTGACTGCTGCTATAGTTCAGTCATATATTCTCCATTTGCATTTTTTTAAAAAAATCTCTCCTGGTTTGGTACCCCTTCTAATTAAAGCCTGGAAACATTTCCTGTAAGTGATACTCCTGCCTCGGCAATTCCATCAAATCAGGGTTTTGGGATTGGCTTGGGAATCGGATACCCAAAGAGACTTCCTTCTCTTCCCAGAGCCATTTTCTCTCCAACTTCACCTGACCAGGAATCGACTCGTATGATATGCTAATGGCTGGGGGAGGATTAAAGGTGACAGTTTCAATCCTTCGGTCCTGTCAGATGCATTCTTGTTAAACGGCGCTTTGGAGTAGTTCTTAAATTTCTGATCAAAGCGAATGAAGCAGAAATCACCCGTGGGCCTAACATAATGATAGGAGAAATGGATTTGATTAATTCTGTATTCTGTTCACATGCCGTTTCCATGCATAACTTTCTTCTTTCTTCTTCTTTTTTTTTTTTGTACTAGCAAACCAAGGACCGTCACAGGGATTGAGGAATGCCCTCTTCTATGGCAGTCTAGTTTGGAAAGTGAAGTTTTAAAACATTGTACAATAGGCCTTGACCCCAAGATGCTTTTTTTTCAAGAAGCAGCTGGACTTCCTGGTTATTTCTTTGAAGACGCTTTGCTCCTCATCCAAGAAGCTTCTTCAGCTTTGACTGGATGGTGGGGAATGAGTGAAGTAGCTGAAGAAGCCTCTTGGTTGAGAAGTGAAACATCTTCAAAGAAAAACCAGAAATTCTAGTTCCCTCTTGAAAAAAACCTGTTTTGGGCCAACCATTAGAAAAATAAAAATAAAACTAAGACAATGAGCAAATCTGTCAGCCCTGTTCAGGAAACAGACACCACAAGGATTCCTAGAATTAGTAATTTGCTATTGCCTGCTTCCTAGGGCTGAGAGAGTGTGACTGGCCCAAACTTCTGCTTAGGCAGGACAAGAACTCACGGTCTCCCTGGCTGCCTTAATCACTTCCCCAAACTGGCTTTCCTTGGTATTCTATACCAATTGGTTACAAATATTGCCTTATTGGGGATATGGATAGCAAAAAATGAAACAAAAACAAAGCCCCTTTTAATAAAATAAATAAATAATTTAAGAAAGAAGTGTTTCTCTTCTCTACCTAAAGATGGCAGTGATGAGCCAGAAGTCTCTATTCAACTCTGTGCACAGCATATGCTCTGCAAGTGAACAGCGCCCTTTCTTTGAATAATAGCTGTGATGGGGTGATGTGCTTAATATCCAAAATGTACAGGGCTGGACTGCACACTGTTTGTTTTACATGTTTAGATTATATTTCTGTATTCTGCCACCATGTGGAATTAGCCTGGGGTGTGAAAGCTGAGCTAGATGAATGAGAGGGGAGGTACATCACTCAACCTACACAAATAGACCAGCTTGGGACCAGTAACCACTGTTCTAATACCCTGTGGTTAAAACATTTGCCTGCATTGGAACTGCTGAATGGCTTGAATTACAACTATCAATAAAACACAACCTGCCATTGAGAAAATGCAGTTATTACAGCCTGCATTTTCTAGAAACACTGTTTATATTCACGGCAAAATCTTTGATAAAATTATAGCTTCCAATGGTACATTTAGGGATCGTTAATTCATGGCATGTCACTCTCGATTTCCATCTTTGTCTGCTGTGACAGAGCTAGATTGGTAAGAGAGATGGTTTATTATTTTGCTTGAAACAAACCTCTATTGTTTAAGGTTCAGGCTTGGGACAAATATCTCTGAAAATAGGAAGTGTTTTGGGTTAGCCTGATGGCTCATCAGTTGTAAGGAGAACATGGAGGACAGTCAAGAACCCTTATCCATCCTGTGTATTAAAAAAAGGATGTTGTCATGGATGCATATTGAGAAAGAAAAGGGGAGATAACTTAGAAGGTTCACGTTCCTTAATAATTGCAAAGAATAAGTTAAAAGGTAAAGATTATCCTGTCCAGCCATGTCTGACTCTAGGGCATGATGCCTATCTCCATTTCTTAGCCAAGGGAGTCAGCGTTGTCTGAAGACAATTTCCATGGTCATGCGGCCAGCATGGCTATAGGCAAAGATGCATAGAACACTGTTACTGTCAAGTATCGGCTGGCTGTCAGGACTCCAACAAACTCTGTGGTTTCTTCCCCAAATCCCAAAAACTTTAACCTTAGACTATTGACCTCACCCCTTTCCTAAGAGGTCTGTAGGGGGCGTGCATAAGTGTACCAACGTGCTTACCGTCCCTGTCCTTTTGTCCCTGTCCTATGGTTTCCTTTATTTTTCTTATATGTACCCATTTCATGTATTCATAACTATGTATATACTTATACCTATTATCTTGTCAGCGATTGATAAATCAAAATAAATTAAAAAAAATAAATCAAATAAATCACAAGTCTCTACCCGCATCTCAGAGAAAAGAAAATTGATTTATTAGAAGTGGCCATGTTGGTGTTAGCTGGGTGCAGCCAATACTAAAATACACCATTCATTTCCCCCTTGACCCTGGTCTTCTCCCCACCCCTGGATGTGTATTCTCCAATGGGACACATCCATCTCCAAGAGTCATCAGTCATGTTCTCCAGTAATTTTCTTGTGCTCCGACAACTTTGGGCTGCCAGGGTGATTATCTAAGCACTTAAGGCACTTAAGGAATGCACTGTTTTCCCCACTCCCTTTTTCTGGTAGCTAAAAAGACCAAAGGAGTATCTTTTTAGTTGACATTTACCTTCCAAGTGAAGTGATACCTATACTCACGTATGCATGCTTTAGAACTGTTAGGTGGGAATGAGAGCTGGGGCAAGGAATGGAAGCTCACACCATTGTGTGAGGCTTGGATCTTGAACCAGGGCTGTCAGCTTTTGAGCTGACAAACTCAGTGTCTTTAACCACTGAGCCATTGCAACCCTAAATTGCTCAGCTACCATGCAATGAATAAGCTGGGATTTATTCTTCGAATGGAAACCAGCTTCTTGGCTGGAAGTGGTCAGGAAGATCCATGACAGAATTGTCCAGCTGCTGAAGTGATGTGGATACCTTACCTTCCATGAGGCTGGACTGGTTTCTCTCAGGAATTAAAAACACAGTAGTTTGATAAGTGGATATACAAATTCAGGAGATAAGAGACCAAGGCTTTCTGCTTGATCATAAAATCAGACACAGTTTATTTAACAATGCCTTGCTTAACAATGGAAAGTCTAGATCCAACTGTAGTCATAAATCAAGAACTATCTGCACTAGAGTATTCTGTCATGTACAGCATGGAATATCTTTCTCTCTCTGTTCAAAAGTTAGAATTTCATGGCCATCCATTGATAGGAAAATGTGGAACATTTTAGGATAAGCGAAGTGTTTTTTTTTATCCAAATCAAGGAATTTTGAGATATCCATGTTTTCCTGAAAATAGTTAGATCTTATTTTTAGGGAAATATGATACTAAATGAGTCTGTCTGTTTGACAATCTTCTGGGGCTTAATTTTGCGGGGGTGGGGGGGGTGAAGGGGTGGTAGGGCTTATATTACGAAGCATCCTGAAAGATCATGCCAGGTCTTATTTTCCGACTTAGTCTTATTTTCAGGGAAACAGGGTACCATATATACTTATGGATAAGTCAAGAATATTGGCTTATTTGCAGTTAGGCTTATCTTCAAGTATATATGATGGATCGTTCTCTCAGCTTTTAAAAAGTTCCATTATTTCCTATATATACTCAAACATGATCTCATCCATGGATAAGGAAATGTTTAACTCAAATACAAAAAAAACCCATATGTGAATAAGGTGATTGTAAAAATTGAAGCATACAAAAATTTCAAGAATTGACATGTTTGCCTATGCACATTTTTCATGTATTTTGGTTAAAGTTTTGAGAATGGGCTTATCTGAGAATGGGCTTATCCATAACTGTACACGGTAGATTTGTTGCCATTAGAAATGATTATGATAGTTGTTTAGGATGTTTTAAAAGGAAATTAGATACAATCATAAAGGATTGCGGCTCTCAATGGCTGCTTATTTTGATGGTGACATACTTGTTCCTTCTCTTGAGAAGTCCATAATGGTGGAAAAGGTGGAAAGAAAGAGAAGTGTGATTGATAGCAAGGTGGATAAGCTTATTATAGAGATGATGGATGCATCATTAGGATGTTTGAAGGAGTAGCTTGGGGACAGATCATTCTGGAGAAGATCCACCTATTGGTTGCCAGGAATTGACATTGACTTGATGGCACACCATCCATCAATCCATCCATCCATCCATCCGTCCGTCCGTCCGTCCGTCCGTCCGTCCGTCCGTCCGTCATCCATCCATTTTTGCTTGCTTGTAGCAATAGCAATAGCACTTAGACTTATATACTGCTTTACAGTACTATTTATAGCCCGCTCTAAGTGGTTTATGGAGTCAGCCTATTGCCCTCAGCAATCTGGGTCCTCATTTTACCCTATTCGGAAGAATAGAAGGCTGAGTCAACCTTGAGCCTGGTGAGATTCAATTTGCCAAATTGCAGGCAGCCAACAGTCAGTCGAATTAACCTGCAGAATTAGCGTTCTAACCACTATGCCACTGTGGCTCTAGTGCTTAGCATGGTACTTTACATGAAGCACTTTATATAGTGCTTCATGGTACTTTACAACACTCTGTGAGCAGTTTACAGAGTCAGCATATTGCCTCCCAACAATCTGCCTCCTCATTTTACTGACCTCAGAAGGACGGAAAGCTGAGCCAATCCTGAAGTGGTGAAGATCGAACTCCAGGCTGTGGACAGAGTTTGCCTGCAATATTGCATTTTAAATACTGTACCACCACAGCTCCAGTAGATGAGAATCCTTTCTGTTTTTTTAATTTACAAATATAACTGGCCATTATATGCAATAGAATGCTTTAACTAGATGGGCATTTGTGCTAATCCATCATGGTTCTTTTTATGTTCTCATATTTCTGACTCTCGTTCAAAATGTTTTGACAGGGCTGCTTCCGATGTTATCAGTTTCATCCAAATTGTGACACCCCCTTCTCCCTTCCAGCTTTAAAGTTCAGAACAACGAAGATGAATTTAGCTTTGCAGACACTTCTCCTTAAAATACAGCGTAGGAATTTAAGAGGCAAGTTGACCAAGGATGTACTAATGAATGAAGATTAGTTACCAGATACACCTTTGAGGCCTTGTTGCAGACTGTCTCATAAGCTGACATGGTGACACATAAAATATGGAGAAACAGAAAAAAACATCAGTTGAAGGGAAGAGAAAAATGATAAAGGGGGAGCATTCTTAAAGGCACATCTGGAAAAAGAATAAGACTGTAATAGGTCACAGAGTGTTTAGATTCCATCACTGTTACCATTAAAAACCTCCTGGTGGTAGATCCAGGAATTTGAAAATAATGAGTTCAGGATATTGTTGATTATAGAAAATGACAACCATAAAACAGGATGAATTGCTAGTGAGCCAGCATAGAGATTCCATGATCTGCTAGATGTTGACGAACATTTTCCATCAAATATCTGAGGGATCCTGCAGTTAAGTTACAAAATTGATTAATGGGAGGGATATTTGCTAAAACATACTTTTTCTAGTATTTGCCAAGCAGCCAGACAGACTGTATCCCATCCCATCTCATTGTGATCAAGCCCTTACACATTTCTTCCTTACCCACATGAGTCATTCCAGAACTGGAAGAAGACCTTCTCGACTGATGGAATGCTATTATTGATGATAAGCAGAAGAATTTTGGGTGGGACATAACCTCTCTCTCCAAATCCTTGCACAGGAGAGAGAAGAAAGGAGAGGACTGTTAGGGACTAAACTGTACAATGAACGATTGTGGGAATTGGGAATGTCTAGTGGAACAAAGAGAAGAACTAGGGGTGGCATGATAGAAGTCTTCCAATATTTGAAGTCTGTCACAGAGAGCAGGAAGCCAACCTATTCTCCAAAGCACCTGAAGGCAGGACAAGAAGTAAAGCATGGAAGTTTAACAGAGAGAGATCCAACTTAGAATTAAGAAGGAATTTCCTGTCAGTGGAACAATTTGCATTCAGAAGTTGTGGGTGTCCCAACACTATTTATTGCAGAATACCTTATGGTACCAGACTCGAAATTCTAGACTTAGAAAACCTAGAACTACGCCGCCTTCAGTCCGATCTAAGTATAGTATATAAAATCATGCATTGCAATGTCCTACCTGTCAATGAATACTTCAGCTCCAACCGTAACAACACAATAGCAAACAATAGATACAAACTCAAGGTTAATCGCACCAAACTTGGTTGCAGGAAATACAACTTCAGCAACTGAGTGGTCAATGTCTGGAATACTCTACCTGACTCTGTGGTTTCTTCCCCAAACTCCAAAAACTTTAACCTTAGACTGTCTAGTATTGACCTCACCCCTTTCCTAAGAGGTCTGTAGGGGGCGTGTATAAGCACACCAACATGCCTACCATCCCTGTCCTATTGTTTCTTTTTATTTTTTTTATTTTTCTTATATATATCCAAGTATTCATAACTATGTTTTTACTTATGCCTATTATCTTGTAAGCAATTGACAAAAATAAATAAATAAATAAAACACTAGCGGTTTTTAAAAAGAGATTTGACAGCCATTTGTCTGAAATTGTATCGGATCTCCTGCTTGAGCAAGAGATTGGACAGAACACTTCCAAGATTCTTTCCAATTCTGTTATTCTGTATTAGGAGGACAAAACAATTTCTAGGCAGTTTGGGTTAAATGGTTGTGGCTGTTTCAGTGGCACTACAGAATACAGATGAAATTCATGAATGAAAGCGAATATATGTGTGTCCCAGGATAATGTTGCAGGATCCAATCTGGGTCAGTCACCAGCTAATTGATCATGCCTTTGGAGAAGATAACTGATTCCCTCCTTTTCTTCTTTTTCTTTGTTCCTGTCAGGCCACCAAATCAAGAAAGACATGTGATTCTTCCAAGCAGATTTCTTTATTGTTCCATACCTGTGTAGACATACCCATAGACAGAATCTTGCCAAACTTAAGTGGCTTGCTATCCACATCACACATATACTATGAGAAGATGCTGTCTTCATCCTCTTTCTTTCACACAAACTATCTGAATTGAATTGCTTTTTACTTCTCTAGAATATTTCCCCTCCCTCCTGGGAATCTGGCCTACTACATTCCATTATATTTCCTATCTTTTTTCTTTTCTTTTCTTTTTTTCTTTTAACCATTTTGTTTACTGCCCAGAATTGTTGGGAGTTTGGATAGCATATACATCTAAAATAGGGATGTCCAAATTTGGCAAATTTAAGACTTGTGGACTTCAACTCCCAGAATTCTCCAGTCAGAATTCTCCCAGCCTTCATTTCTGGGAGTTGAAATCCACAAATCTTAAAGTTATCAAGGTCAGATGTCTCTGATCAAAATGATGATGTTAGGAGTTGTGTATTATATATACCCAGTCAGCTGCGGTTCACATAATAATAAACCATGATCAAACATAAGGCAACATGTGAAGCTTGCCAATAAATGACTGGCTAAGTGTATTTTTGAGTGATTGCCTGCCCTCCAGGGACATTACATGTCTGATAGAACAACTCTGGCACAAAACATATTGCCTGAATATTGTATCTTTATTCATGAAACTTGTCTCCCCATACATACCTTTAAAATTGAGAATGCTTTAATATAGTTGTGTGCCAGTTTTTATGAAGCACTTAAAACCCCTCTGAGAGAAGAGGGGTGCAGGAATAAATGTCTATTAATAATAATATAAATGAAGAGAAGCACATTCAGATCACGGGCTCTTAAATTAATTATTCCCTGTTACCATATTAGAAGTTGAAATGGAAGCTGCCTAAATGTGTAATAACCATGATAGTTTCTCTCCCTCTCTCTCCTCCCAATCCTTAATAAATTAATTACATTTTACATATTTTTGTAGGCAAGGTTCTTCCTTTTCTCTCTCTCCCATGTTATTTTTAAAATTAAAAGTAGCAATTATGTTAATCAAGAACCAGAACAGTTTCTCAAAAGTGTTATAGCATATCTCACATTCCAGTTATCTTATTAGGACAATTAAACTTCTTCACAAGTTGCTCCTTTTGATTTCATAACAGTTCACCTAGCACAAGGGATTAATAGGAAACTGATATAACAATCTGAGGAAGACATATTGAAATGGTTCCTACAGGTAGTCCTCATTTAGCAACTGTTTTGTTTAGTGACTACAGTTATGACAGTGATGGAAAAACTAATTTTATAACCAATCCTTGCTCTTTGTCTATGGAGATTCTCAGTCATCCAGCTCATGGTTGTCCCAAAGGTGCTTTTTCAAGAGGCAACTGGACTTTCTAAACCTCCAAGTGGCCTCAATGACTCTCAGAAAGAATGCTAATGACCAGATGACTGCAAGGAATATAAATCCTTCCATTCCACACTATTCAATCAGAACTGAAGAAACTTTCCAGAGCCCAGTGGCCTCTGGAAAAAGCACCTTTGGGATAATTCTAGCTTTTGCTATAAAGCAAAGGAAACCTGAAGTAAGATCCTAAACACAGTTGTAGTTTCATGAAGCAACTTCTTTGCTTAGTGACTGAGTTGCCAGTACCAATTGTAGTTACTAAACAAAGACTACCAGTAGTTATCTTCCTCTTTGCCCAAGATCAGAAAAGGTGGTTTTCCTGAGGCTAAGATGCAGTTTGCCTGTCCTTAAAGTACTGTGTGTCCAATCACACTTGGCCAATAAAGAATATTTCTATCCTATCGTATCCTTGTTTCTGTTTAGTCCTGCCCCAATAGAGGTGTGCTGATTTATCATGTGCAAACTAAGTTAGCTGAAGTGGGATCTATAATAAATAAAATACTCACACAGCCTTTATTCACAATAGAGTCTTTTTTTCCATAGGGAATAGAGGTTCATGGTTCAGTGGCTTAATGATACTGGAAGTGGTCTCTGCTCCAGCAGTTAGAAACCTAGCACTGTGTGGCAGGGTGAGCTCCTGTCACTTGCCTCAGCTTCTATCCACCTAATCATTCGAAAGCATGTTCTATGCAAGTAAATACCATAGATAGGTACCACTTTGGTGGGAAGACAAACTGGTGCTCTGTGCAGGCAGGCAGATTTCTGATAGCTCTGAACTTTCCTGAATGCAGTGCCTGTTTGCAAGGCAGCTCCAGGAAAGATCCTCCTGTTCCTGATATGTATTGTACTGTATGTTTATTTTATAAGAGCAAATCTGTTAAATAAGGCACACACAAACATATACCACGCATTCTCTACCATACAACTTAAGGGGCTTGATTAAGTCCAGCCTTATTACAATGTAATGAAATTTACATTTCCCTATTCAATTGAGAAGGGTTTTCAAAGAATTCAAAGTGACAAGCCATACTTAATATCCATGAAATATTTGGCATTAAGTCATTCGCAGCATGCTCATTTAAACTTGGCAATTTTCCATACGGCCTGACCTCAAAATTGTGCTACTGTAGTTTTCTTAATTCCTTCGATCATAGCAATTTGTCTTCCCCTGACTTTGAATGTCATCTGTGAGCAAACTAAAGTAGCCGATAATGACCGGGTGCTTTCACTTTTCTTCCTCGGTGACAGCTTGAACTGTGAGCGCTTCCAGACTCCAATTGCCAATTTCCCAAACCTCCAGCTGCTCACCATACATAAAACCTGATCTCTGCTTCCCCCCCCTCTTGCTTTAGGGATAGATGGGACTTCCAGTCCCACAAATTCATCCAAAAGTTGTAAACATTTGTTTCCCCTACTGGATAGACTGTCTGCCTGGCATGTCATGTCCTGCACCTGGCTAGTGTTTTATGGAGTGCAATTGTGGGAAATATATTTTGCTAACACGTTCCTCTACTCGCTACCATACAACACTCTCAGGATTTGCTGGAATGAGTTTGCTAGAATCTTCCTAGGACCTGCTCTGAAATGCTGTTTTGGTACCACGGAGAACAGAAGGCCTTTGAGGCTTCTTCATGCGCTTGTTGACATTCCTACTACATTTGTTAACAGGATCAAAAATTTAACTTTCCTTTCCTTTCCTTCTTTCCTCCTAGAAGAAATTTGCACAGTACTGGGAATTCTGGGAAATTCTGTGAGAACTGGTTGGTACAGTATCCTCTATACTCAACTGTTGGCTTGCTCAGACTAAACAGTGAGTAGTAAAGAAATTATCTTTGAGTTCTTGGCTCACAATCTATACCAGAGGTCTCCAAACTCAAGATGCCAGACTTTAAGACAAGGATCTTCAAACTTGGCAAGTTTAAGACTTGTGGACTTCAACTCCCAGAATTCCCGAGCTAGCATGACTGGAGGAGGAATTCTGGGAGTTGAAGTCCACAAGTCTTAAAGCTGTTAAATTTGAAGACTCCTGCTTTAAGACTTATGGACTTTGTTCTGTCCCCTCATTTGAATTCTTGAGATCCCCGCGCTTTGATTGGCCAAAGTGCGGGGTGCTCTGATTGGCTAGGCGAGCCGCGCTGATTGGCTCACTGAGAATCTCCCGCGATTGGTCAGTTCGAATCGCGGGAGATTCAAAGTGGTGTCATTGTCCGCGGCCGCCGCGGCTTGGAAATAAAAAGCCGCAAAGTTTTCCTGTAGCTCCAGTTCTGTCAGGCTGCGCTCCTTTTAGATCCCAAGAAAGAAATACTCAGACTCCATGGGTAGAGCAAAGTTATCCTTTTACTGGGAAATATAGTGGTAGCTACAAAGCAATTCCGAAACTGAGAAATTGGCGGGTAGAATGCATATACAAAGAAATAGGTTTGTCCCCACCCCCCAAAGTTCAAATGGTTCTTCCAATTAAAACTTTTGAGACAGCTCATGTGGTCATCTTCAGATGGTGATGAGACGTCTTGTCAAATGACCTTGACATATTTTGATAAAAGTTCGCAGTTGCGCAAAAGAGGAAAAGATAGCCAGGAAACAGAAAGTTAAAGACAAGAATCCCCCCTCCCCTTGCTAGCCCAGCAAGGAATGCAAACACCTCCAGCTCTCTTCCCATATAAAATCCCCCCTCCCACCGTTGCCATGACAGCCGAGAGAAATAATGAAATAATAGCAGATAGTTAGGAAGGGGAAGATATCTTGAGGCTGACATTCGGACCCCCTAGAAGAAGGACATAAGTCCCTGAAAGAAAAATAAATTAGTTACATGTTAACATTAATGTACATTTCTATGGTTTATCAGGATATTTGGCATGAAATTTCTTTAAAAGTTCAGGAGCCCTAAGGTCCTTTTCATTTACCCATTCAGAATGGGATGGAGGAAAATGTTTCCAATCTACAAGGTATTGGGTACGACCCCTCCATTTTCTAGAGTCCAGAATTTCTTTAATTTCGAAATGTTGTTCTCCCTCAATCAATATTGGCACAGGGGGATCAGATTGGATTGGTCTCAAGGCACAGGTACGTTCTGGTTTCAACAAACTAACATGAAAAACAGGATGAATACGACGAAGAGTCTTTGGTAAAGTCAGTTGGACAGTTACAGGATTTATAATCCTCTCAATGGGGAAAGGTCCTACATACTTAGGACCCAATTTCTTTGATTTTTGGGTAGTTTGTAAATATTTGGTCGAGAGAAATACTTTATCGCCCACTTGATATGACATCTGTGGAGCTCGCTTTTTGTCAGCAAATTTCTTATGAGATTGGTGCGCCTCATCCAAAGCTTTGCGGACAATTGGCCAATTAAATTGAAGTTGAGATATCCAATCACTCAATGACTGGACAGTTGGGTTTTCACCAGGCAGTTCAGGTATGGGTACAAAATCTTGCCCCGTTGCTATTTTGAAAGGAGTGAACCCCGTACTACTGTGAACAGAGTTATTATACGCCACTTCCGCAAAAGGTAACAGATCCACCCAGTTGTCTTGTTGAAAATTTATGTAGCATCGGAGGTATTGCTCTAGTACTCCGTTAGTCCTCTCGCAGGCTCCATTAGTTTGGGGATGGTGGGCGGAGCTTAAGCTTTGGGTGGAGCCTATTAACTTCAGAAACTCCCTCCAGAAATTAGAGGTAAATTGGACTCCTCGATCAGAAACTACACGTTCAGGTACACCATGCAATCGGTAAACGTGAAGAATGAAGAGTCTGGCTAAGGTTTTCGCCGAAGGGATCTTTGAGCAAGGAATGAAATGAGCTTGTTTGGAAAACAAATCAGTCACTACCCAAATGACCGTGTGTCCACTGCTTTCAGGTAGATCTACTATAAAATCCATGGAAATTTCCTTCCAAGGGGCAGTTGGTCTGGCTACATTCTGTAACAGTCCTGGTGGTTTACCCGGAGGTCTTTTTGCTGAGGCGCAAATCGGACAGCTCGCCACATAAGTCTCAATGTCCTTTTTCAAGGAAGGCCACCAAAACTGTCGTTTCACCAAATGCAAGGTCTTCACAAAACCAAAATGACCAGCCACTTTGGAATCATGGGTTTGTTGCAATACATGGCTTCTCAGGGTTTGTGGTACATACAATTTCGCCCCCATCCAGGCTAGGCCATCTCGAGTGGTGCAGTTATTCGCATTTGCCAGAAACCACTCATCTGTCTTCAAAGCCTCCTTAAACTGTTCCATCATATCAGTGGGTAGATCTCTCTCCTGGTTTCTTTTCTGTGCACGGGTAACAACAGGGGCAGCCAGTTGTGTAGTGGATACGATTGGCCTAATCACTTCTTTTCGGATACTGTTGTATTGAGGCATTCTAGACAAAGCATCTGTCATAAAATTCTTTCCCCCCGGGATATATTTCAAGGAGAAATTGAATCGCTTGAAGAACTGAGCCCACCTAACTTGTTTAGGGGAGAGTTTCCGGGGGGTCTTTAAAGCTTCTAAGTTTTTATGGTCAGTCCACACTTCAAATGGATGTTTCGCACCTTCCAGAAAATGCCTCCAAGCTAATAAAGCCCAACGGACTGCAAATGCTTCTTTCTCCCAAACGGCCCATCTCCTTTCAGTCTCAGTGAATTTACGAGAAGTATAAGCGCATGGTTGTAGTGTTCCCTTCTCGTTCAATTGGAGTAAGACCGCCCCCACTGCTACATCACTTGCATCAGCTTGGATCACGAAAGGGGCGTCCATGTCAGGGTGTTTCAGTATTGGTTCTGCAGCAAAAAGTCTCTTAAGTTTTTCAAATGCAGCTTGGCACTCCATAGTCCAATTCAATGGTTGACTGGGCTTTGGTTTCAATTCCCCCTTTGTTTTTAGGAGGTTGGTGATAGGCATAGCTATTTTTGCGAAAGACGGGATGAATTGGCGGTAAAAATTTGCAAAACCCAGAAAACTTTGAAGCTGTTTACGAGTTTTCGGTGGGGCCCAGTCCAAAACGGCTCGCACCTTTTCTGGGTCCATTTCAATGCCTTCGGGGGAGATACGATATCCCAAGTAGTCGATTTTTTCTTGATGGAACTCACATTTGGATAATTTGGCGTATAGTTTGGCGGCCCTCAGCTTGTGTAACACAGAGCGTACCAACTTCACGTGGTCGTTTCTTGTCTCCGTGTAGATAAGAATATCATCAAGGTATACTAGAACACCTTTGTACAAATGTTCGTGAAGCACTTGATTGATCAATTGCATGAAAACAGCAGGCGCCCCCTGTAGGCCAAAAGGGAGAACATTGAACTGGAAACACCCCATTGGGCAGTTGAACGCAGTTTTCCACTCGTCTCCCTCCTTTATCCGGATCCGGTAGTATGCCTCTCTCAAGTCCAGTTTTGTGAAAATTTTCCCCTTTGCCAGGTGGGCTAACATGTCCTTCATCAGGGGGAGGGGGTACATGTTCTCTACGGACACTGCGTTCAGGTTTCTATAATCAACTACCAAACGTTTGGAGCCATCTTTCTTCTCGCGGAACATCACAGGGGCCGCTACTCGAGGTCTGGCAGGCGTGATGAAACCTCGTTCCAAGTTCTTGTCAATAAACGCCCTCAATTCCTCCAGCTCCCCCGGTGTCATCGGATACATCTTCGGTTTCGGGAGCGTCACCCCCGGCAGGAATTCAATGCTACAATCGGTCGACCGATGGGGGGGGAGTTCGTCGGAAGCCTCTTCACTAAACACCTCTCTTAAGTCCCAATATTCCTTCGGGATTTTCTCCTCTCCTTCCACGTGTTCGACACCCGTAGAAGCTATTTCGGCGAGTGCCTGGGACTTCGGATGGGATTCCTCCTCCCCTTCCGGATAGGATTTCTCCTCCCCTTCCGGTGGCCGATCGGTGCGGATGCGTATCCACCCCTCTCTCCAATTTACATGGGGATTCCACTTCCGAAGCCATGGTAATCCCAATATTAGAGATTGTTCCATCCCAGGGGCCACGATAAAACACAGGGTCTCATGATGGTTTCCCATGGTCATGTCTAGGGGTTCGGTTACAAAACGTGCGGGGCAACCTCCCGCCACCGACCCATCCAGTTGGCAAAAGGATATGGGCGTTTTTAGAGTTCTCAGTCCAATGCCCATCCCCTTAACCACTTTCATGTTAATTACACACCTCGTGCACCCCGAGTCCAGTAAGGCCATCATCACTCCCTCAGTCCCCGAGGTGGGCTGTCTTAACTTTATTGGGATGGTCATGGGCCCTTGATTAGGACTTACCAGGACGTCATCTTCCGAATCGGTCTCGTTCTCGTCGAGTGGGGTTGGAGGTCCCAGCTCCTCTCCCGCCGAAAGGGCGACCTCTACAACCTCTCCTGTCTTCAGCCCGGTCTCGCGGGGTTTGGTTGAGGGGTTTTTTGGCCTTCTTCCGGGATCCCGCGCTTTCGGTGGGTTCACCTTTACTCGGCAATCCACCATCCGGTGGCCCTCCTTTCCACAACGGAAACATGCCGTGGTTTTTGCTCCTGCCGCCATCCCTCTCGGTTGGGGCCCTGAGGTCTCCCGGAGACGGGGGGGTAGCGACCTTCTCCAGGCGGGACCTCCTCTGCGTCTGTTTCTGGCTAGATCAATGTCCACCTCTTCCGCCAGCAAGTACCATGACTGTAACTCACGTGGATCCCTTCTGGAGATGCACGTGTGGTATACATCTTCATTTAAGCCATCTTTATAGGCTTCCACCAGGGCCCCCTGGGACCAACCTCGGATGTGGTGTGCCAGCTGCCTGAATTCTTGGGTGTAGTCTGCCACCGATCTCCCCCCTTGAACTAGGGTCTTCATTCTGATTCTGGCCTTTCTCTCTGCCAGAGGATCCTCAAACCTTCTCCTCAATGCAGTCATGAAAACATCGAGGGTTTGTAGTTGGGGGGAGTTATCATTGTACAAAGTCACCACCCAATCTGCTGCCATCCCTTCCAGGGTTCTGGTAACGCATCTCACTTTGGCTGCTTCAGAGGTGAACTCCCGCTCAAATTCTGCCATATAACTCCCAACTTGTACCAGGAAAAATCCCAAATCTCTTGGATTTCCTCCAAACTTTACATCTAGGGGGGGCAGGCGGCGTCTTCTAGGAGCTACTCCTATTGCTGGGGCTCCCGGGGCGGCAGCGGGCGGTTGCGCCGGCGGAGGCTGGGCAAGGGGGGTAGAGGTAGCTTGGCTTCCCCGGGCTGATCTCGCTCCCTCCTCCCTCTCATACCTTTGGGTTGTGCCGGGCTCTCCAGGAACATCCATAGAGATTTTCTTGGCTTCATCCAGCTTGCCTTCCATCTCCTCCCCTTCCTGCCAGAGCCGTCCCCTCGCACCTTTTCGTCTTACAGTGATCCTAGGAGGAGGGGGGTCTTCAGGGTCTCTCCAACCAACCCCCAACGACCATCTGGGCATTTCAGCTGAGGTTTCTTCCAGAGTCAATTCGGCCAGCAGGTCAGCCACCGACCCTTCTGGCAGCGGCATGGGCTGCCCCCCCCACAGCTCCCTGCTCCTCTTCATCGCCGGTTGGAGACGACATGGGATGAAACCCCCTCGGAAGAAAAGTTGCTGTTTTCTCCGGGTGGGTTGATGCGGTAGTTTCGGAATTATGTCAGGCTGCGCTCCTTTTAGATCCCAAGAAAGAAATACTCAGACTCCATGGGTAGAGCAAAGTTATCCTTTTACTGGGAAATATAGTGGTAGCTACAAAGCAATTCCGAAACTGAGAAATTGGCGGGTAGAATGCATATACAAAGAAATAGGTTTGTCCCCACCCCCCAAAGTTCAAATGGTTCTTCCAATTAAAACTTTTGAGACAGCTCATGTGGTCATCTTCAGATGGTGATGAGACGTCTTGTCAAATGACCTTGACATATTTTGATAAAAGTTCGCAGTTGCGCAAAAGAGGAAAAGATAGCCAGGAAACAGAAAGTTAAAGACAAGAATCCCCCCTCCCCTTGCTAGCCCAGCAAGGAATGCAAACACCTCCAGCTCTCTTCCCATATAAAATCCCCCCTCCCACCGTTGCCATGACAGCCGAGAGAAATAATGAAATAATAGCAGATAGTTAGGAAGGGGAAGATATCTTGAGGCTGACAAGTTCGGTTCCTGCCTAATAAAAAGAGCTTGAAACACAGTCACCGACTCCTGGCTTCTGTCCACGTGGACATAGCACTGGCGACGAGGATGGGATTCTCATCCTGAACCAAAGCACGTGTCCGACGGAAGCCAGCCAACCGACGAGATGGCCAGCATCGCGCCACCAACCCCCTTCAACCCCGCTACCGAGGACTGGGAATCTTACACGGACAGATTCCACATGTTCCTCGAATGCAACGATCTGAAGGATGCCACGGGATCCTCATGACTGTGGGGATGCTGCAACAGTCATAAGTGTGAAAAATGGTCATAAGTCACTTTTTTCAGTGCCTCTGTAACTTTGAATGGTCACTCCATACAAGCAAAGCAAAGTTCAGCAAAGGAGGGGGAAAAAACTCCAGAGAAGTTCCTGAAACAGGAAGTCTAATCCTGCCAAGAATGTAATAAGGGTTAACCGAGAGACAGTTTCTGTAAGCAAGACCAGAATGTTTCCTTCCTGCCTTCCTTACAGGATTAGGCCAGTAATTTCTTCCAACAACCGGTTCTCCGAACTGCTTAGAATGTTAATAACCAGTTCTCGAGAATAGGTGCAAACTGGTAGAATCCCACCCCTGAGCATATTCATTTGTTTCCTTCCTAGATTGTTAACTTGCCCTTTTCCCCCTAAGAGCTAAAGGCAGCTTTCGTAGAAATCTATTCATTTTATTGCCACAACAACAATCCTGTGGTAAGTGAAGCTAAAAGACAATGATTGGTCCAAAACCACTCTAGGAGCTTCACTGACTGAAAGTAGCTGTGGATCCATCTCTCCATCTCCTGGATTTTTCATGATGATGATGATACACATTCAGGTGGGTCCAACTCTTGGACTTTCTGTGGTCCAGGACTTTCCACATCTTTGGATTTGTGCTCCTTCTTTTGAGTTGTTCTATGCTCTGACTGGTGTTAGGTTTGATGGTATCTGTTCTGTCCCTTAATTAGCATTCTTGAGATTCCCGCGCTTTGATTGGCCAAAGCGCGGGACACTCTGATTGGTCAGGCGAGCCGCGCCGATTGGCTCGCTAAGAATCTCCCGCGATTGGTCTATTCGAATTGCGGGAGATTCAAAGTGGTGTCATTGGCTGCGGCCGCCGCGGCTAAAAGAATAAAAGCCGTGAACCTTTTGCAAAGCGCCAGTTCAGTTCCTACTTTAATAAAAGAGCATGATTTGAAGTCACCGACTCCTGGCATCATTTTCGAGGACACGACACTGGCGACGAGGGTGGAATCCCGACCCTGAACCGAACCACGTGTCCGACGGAAGCCAGACGAACCACCACGATGGCGAAAATCGCACCCCCCGCACCCTTCAACCCCGCCACCGAGGACTGGGAATCGTACTCCGACCGATTCCGCATGTTCCTCGAGTGCAGTGATCTGAAGGACGCCACCGGCCCCATGAAGCGCGCCGTCTTCCTGACCCACTGTGGGACCGAGGTTTTCAAGATGGCCAAGGCGCTTGCAAAACCCGCCGATGCGACCGCGATGGATTGGGACGTCCTCGAGCCAATACTTCGGCGGCACTACGCTCCAGAGGTACCCATCCTAATCCGACGCAACGAATTCTACTGTCCGGACCAACGGTCGGGTGAGAGTTTCAGCGACTTCGTCGCCGAACTATGGCGCCTAGGGGTGCTGTGCGAATTCGACAACCTGAACGACGCCCTGCGAGACAGAATTGTGCTCGGGTTGTGGGACCCCGTCCTCCAGAGCCAGCTGATGGCCAAGAGCAACATCAGCCTAGCAGACACCCTCACAGCAGCCGCAGCCGCTGAAGCGACCCGAACGTCCGCCGACCGCATGCGCCGACCGAATGCTGGGGACCGCAACGGGAACAACAACCCTGCAAGGTCGGCCGAGGCCCAACCCGAGAAGACCACCCACCAGGGCGATTTCCACTTGGCATTGGGCACTTCCGATGACGAGGAGGAAATTCATCGCCTCCAGACAGGCCGCGACCCACGGAACCGGCGGGGTCGTAAGTCGAGGACCAACTGTGCCAGCTGCGGAGGCGATCACCCCAGGTCCGAATGCCGGTTTTTCGAATCGATCTGCCGGCATTGTGACAAGAAGAGACACATCGCCCATGTCTGCCGCCTTAAAAAGAACCGCAGCCCGGCCCGATGGGACCAGAGCGACCGGAGAAGAGAGAGCACACCACCCCGGACCAGAGATCGCCCCTCGGACAACAGATGGGACCGGAACGAACGATCCCTACGAGGTGGCAATAACCGGCGAAGAGAGGAGACCCATCAGACGGTCACCATCGGCCACGCCATCACCAATGACACCCGGAAGGTCCACGTGGAGGTAGGCATCGAGGGCCAGCCATGCAAAATGGAGGTGGACTCCGGGTCCTACCTCTCCATGATAGCATGGCATGAAATAAAGCGCCTGGTGCCTACCATCCAAAGGAGGAACCTAGACAGCCAGAGACTCATCGTAAAGGACTACCAGGGAAACCGCATCCCGGTAGTCAGAACCAAACACTTCAACATTACATATAAAGGGCACATCGAAAGGCTTCCCCTGACAATCGTCGACTGCGACCGCCCAAGCCTACTGGGACTGCAATGGTTCGCCCCGCTCGGCATCGCAGTCACAGGAGTCGACCACGTCACCGACGACAGCTGGGAGCAACAACTGGCCCGGGAATTCCAAGAGGTCTTCGACGGAAACCTAGGCAAGTACCGAGGGCCCCTTATATCATTCAGCCTAGACCCAAACGTCCCCCCAAAACGCCTGAAACCAAGGCGGGTGCCATTCGCACTTAAACCCAAGATAGACGAGCAAATTGACAAGCTCGTCAAGCAAGGGGTCCTACAGCCAATAGACCACGCCCGGTGGGAGACCCCCATAGTCACCCCGATCAAGCCCGATGGGTCGATGAGGATCTGTGGGGACTATAAGGCCACCCTAAATGGCGCGCTGCAACAAAGCGCCTACCCCGTCCCAGTAGTGCAACACCTACTGCACTCACTGGGAGGGGGCAAGGTTTTCGCCAAGCTCGACCTCGCCCAGGCATACCAACAGTTGCCAGTCGACGAGCAAACGGCAGAAGCGCAAACCATAGTCACCCACCGGGGAGCATTTAAATGCAACCGACTCCAATTCGGAGTCAGCGTGGCACCGGGAATATTCCAAAGCCTAATGGAAAGACTATTGCAAGGCATCAAGGGGGTGGTACCTTACTTCGACGACGTCCTAGTGTCGGCAACCAACCAAGCCGAACTAGAGGGTCGCCTAAGGGAGGTCCTAACCAAATTCAAAGAGACCGGGCTCAAAGTAAAGAGGGAGAAATGCCAATTATACACAGAACGGGTTGAATTCCTAGGATACCTCCTAGACCGTCACGGCATTCACCCCACAAACAAAAAAATCAAGGCCATCAAAGAAGCCCCCACACCCAAGTCGAAGATGGAACTACAGGCATTCCTGGGGCTACTTAACTTTTACAATGTTTTCCTGCCCTAAAAGGCGACGGTGGCGGAGCCCTTGCATTGGCTCCTGGACAAGGCGGCGACTTGGACTTGGGGGAAACGCGAGCAAGCCGCCTTCCAAAGAACAAAGGACCTCCTTACTTGGGACGCCGTCCTTATACAGTATAACGAGACCCTACCTCTGGCCGTCACATGCGACGCATCACCCTTCGGCGTCGGCGCTGTCCTCAGCCATACCCTCCCCGATGGAAAAGAAGCGCCCATCGCGTTCTTTTCAAGGACCCTCACCAAACCGGAGCGGAAATATAGCCAGCTGGACAAAGAGGCTCTGGCTATCATTGCCGCCGTAAAAAGATTCCACGAGTACCTCTACGGCTGGACATTCACCATCATAACCGACCACAAGCCACTGCTGGGAATCCTTGCAGGAAACCGGGCCACCCCGAACATTCTGTCTCCCCGAATGACAAGGTTCCTGCCGAGTTCCTGGCAGCCTACAACTACGGACTCATACACAGACCGGGTAAGACGATCTCCCATGCAGACGCCTTAAGCCGCTCGCCGCTACCGGAACCTGACACCGACCCAGCACCCACGACGACCACCCTCAGCATAGAGACTCTACCCAACCTGCCCATAACCGCGTCAGACATTGCCCGAGAGACTAATAAAGACAAACGTCTGGCGTGGCTGTTTCATTGGGTAGAGAAAGGGTGGCCGGAAAGAGACAACGACGAGTCCGTCAAAACATTCCAAAACTGGCAAACGGAACTCTTTTTATTAAAAGGATGCATACTATGGGGGGATAGGGTGGTCATTCCAGAAAAGCTACAAGGGAAGGTTCTGGAACTGCTACACGAGGGGCACCCTGGCATCGTTAGGACTAAAGCCCTGGCCAGAAGTTACGCTTGGTGGCCAGGGATGGACAAACAAATTGAGACCTGGGTAGCAAGGTGCCAACGATGCCAGGAAACTAGGCCAAGCCCACCCACAGCACCCATCCTAGAGTGGGAAACCCCAAGGGGACCTTGGTCTAGGATCCATATAGACTTCTTCGGGCCCACAAAAGGACACACCTTCCTTATAACAGTAGATGCTTACTCCAACTGGCTGGAGGTAAGCAACATGAAAACAACAACCACGGAGGCCGTGATCAAGGAACTCTGCAAACTCTTTGCAACGCACGGCCTCCCAGACGTCGTTGTTTCCAACAACGGGCCCCAATTCACCTCGCTGGAATTCGAAAAATTCCTCGCGGAAAGAGGCATCCGCCACGTGCTGACAGCACCGGTGCACCCGGCAGCGAACGGTAGGGCGGAACGGATGGTGCAATTCACTAAGAAGACCATCCGGAAAATAGACCACGGGGAGATCCAGGAGAAAATAAACAAACTACTCTTCACCCAACACATAACCCCAAATACCACAACGAATAAGAGCCCAGCCGAACTATTAATAGGGAGGAAATTAAGGTCCCCACTCGACAGGTTACACCCCACGTATAACCCGGAGAAGCCCCCAGACTCAAACAGCAAACACCGAACTTTCGCACCAGGCGACCCCGTATACGCAAGAAACCTGACGGGGGACCCACTATGGGTACCGGCTGTCATCACACAAATAACAGGCCCACACTCGTACCGGCTACAAACAGCAGATGGACGAGCGTAGAAACGCCACATTGACCAATTAAGGTCGAGGACTACCAACCAAGAGACCACCGACGCACAAACAGGCAAAACCAACCCCCACAACACAAACCAAGGGGGGAGGGAATACCCAGGGAACCAAAACCAAAGAAGAATAAACCATCCATACTTACCGGAAAGCAGCCAGCACGACCCCTCGCCAGGAAGAGACAGCCAGGCCAGCTCGACCGACCCGGGGAGACCGAGCGGGAGTGGCGAAACCCGCAGCTCAACCAACCCGGGAGGCCCAGGAGGGAGCTACGGAGAGCGGTCCGGCCCGACCGACCAGCCGGTTCGTACGACGGCATCAGGAGCAACAGAGATCCCGACCGAACCGGCCGGGATCCAACCTACGACTGAGCTGCGCAGGTCCAGTAGGCTCAGACGGAGCCCCGCCTACCTACGTGACTACACGACGTGAGGACCAAACCAAGAGGTGAGGGGTGTTCTGTCCCTTAATTAGCATTCTTGAGATCCCCGCGCTTTGATTGGCCAAAGCGCGGGGCACTCTGATTGGTCAGGCGAGCCGCGCCGATTGGCTCGCTAAGAATCTCCCGCGATTGGTCTATTCGAATCGCGGGAGATTCAAAGCGGTGCCATTGGCCGCGGCTGCCGCGGCTAAAAGAATAAAAGCCGCGAACCTTTTGCAAAGCGCCAGTTCGGTTCCTACTTTAATAAAAGAGCGTGATTTGAAGTCACCGACTCCTGGCATCATTTTCGAGGACACGACAGTATCCAGCCATCATTGGTTGTTTGGTGGCCCGGTTTCCCTTTATTGTTAGCTTTTCCAAACATAATTGCTTTCTTCAGTGAATTTCCCCGCACGAGATGTCGAAAGTAAGTGAGATGCAGTTTTGTGATTTTGCATTCCAGTGATATGTCTGGTGTTATGTGTTCCAGTACTTGCTGTCCAAGGAATTTGCTGTCCAAGGAATTTGCAGGAGCCTTCTCCAGCATCAGAGCTCAAAACTGACTTTAGCAATGGGTAAATCTCAAGGTTTATTGTTCGATAACTGAGTGGATTTTTTGAATACTAAGGTGCTTCTTCCAAAGAGAAATTAGCATCCTTAAATCTGCTTCAGCAAGACAGAAATCCTCTTAGTGGCTTCTTCCAGATACTTCCTGAACTGAAATATTTTTTTTCCATAGAACTGGGCAAATGTGTGGTTTCTATGCATCCCTTTTAACATCCACCCATGCAAATCTAAGCATTTTATAAAATTACCAAATCTTTCCAATTTATGGAGTGCAACTTGTGCATTACAAATAACTTTTCAAAAACCATCGCTCAGGCAAAGTTGCTTACAATCTTCACTGCTTGAAACAAAGCTGTTTGTATGAATATTTACATTAGGATTCTATGTGTTTCCTGAAGTATACGCTCAGTTGAATGCTTGCACAAAACAGCAGCAACAAACTTAATGTTGTATTTATAACTATTCTTTCTATGTGACAGAGTGAAGAAAATAAACACCATCTGTTATCCGGTCACATGATCTCCCAGGCATACAAGCCATACTTGTAATAACTTAAATCTAGGAAATACTGAAAGAAGAACAAATGAGGTTTTCACACACACAGAGAGAGAATCTCTCATAGAGTAGGTAGGTGAAATAAGCTATAGGTGAAATTGGCTAAGGATTTCACAGGAATTCCCTCACAAGGGAAAGAGAAAGAAAATTGGTTAGTGAGGAACAATATCTGGTAAAGAGATGCAAATCTCAGACTTCAAAATTAGCAGAAAAGAATTGGCACAGAATTTGCTATGCAGGGAAGCTAAAGGCTCAGTTTAGATAGAGATTTCCAAAGCAAAAAAAAAAGAAGAAATGAAAAAAACCCCAAAAGATTAAGGCTACATCAGCAGTGAGAAGTTGCCAAATAATTTTTAATTGAAACTCTTGATCAAAACTTTGAGGAATTTCATCATTGCTATCTATCTATAGTTTAGGATAGACAGACTGTCATTTTAGTGCAAGCATTATTATGGCAGACACAGAAGTAATTAAATTTGGGATGGAAAGCACTTAGAACATAAAGCATTTCAATCAGGGGTGGGATTCTACCAGTTCGGCCCGGTTCTATAGAACCGGTAGCTCGAAGAGCAGCTGACACCAAGCCGGTTTGCTGCGACGACCTTTTGGTCGTCTGTTTGGCCCACCCACCTGCCCGGGTTCTAGGCTGTCCTTTATTCTCTGCTTTTTCCTCCTCAGTTGCTTTGCACAGCACAGCTGAGTGCCACTCATCAGCTGGAGAAGGTGAATGCTTGCCAGACCCAGTAATTTGTAAGTAGTGTGCATGCGTGTGCAGCGTGCATTTGGAGCACATGCATGAGAAGTGAACCGGTTGTTGATCCCACCCCTGATTTCAATGCATTCCATTTTCTTGGAAAGCAGACATTTAAGACAGGGAAGAGGAACTGAAATTCTGTTTATATGCGTTAGCTGAGTGCCACCTGCATGCTTATCTGATTGAAAGAGTCAGTCTCTGAAAGAAACTAATATTTTTCTATCTTTGATTATGCTACTACAGATACCTATGGAGATTCTCAGTCATCCAGGTCATGATTGTCCCAAAGGTGCTTTTTTTTCAACTGGGCTTTTTGGTTTTTTCTTTGAAGATGTTTCACTTCTCATCCAAGAAGTTTCTTCAGCTCTGACTGGCTGGTGGGGAATGGAAGGATTTATACTCCTTGCAGACAGCTGGTCATTTGCATTCTTTTAGCGAGTCATTGAGGCCACCTGGAGGTTGACTGTGACATCACCTGAATGGTGCAAATGGGCGTGGAGCCTTCTTGGAACTGTTGAAAGGACTGTGTTATACATTGGAGACAGATGATGTCATATCCCAACCTCTCCATTGAGAGAAGTCTGACCTAAATGGCTTCTTTAACAACCTGCTAAAAGGATGCAAATGACCAGATAAGAAGCAAAACGTCTTCAAAGAAAAACAAGAAAGTCCAGTTGCATCTTGATAAAAATACACCTTTGGGACTATTACAGATAGTTCTTGACTTGCAACCATTTGTTTATCAACCATAGTTACAGTGCTGTTGAAAAAAGTAACATAAGACTGGTCCTAATACTTAACAACCATCACAGCGTCCTCATAGTCCTGTGTTCAGAATTGGGATAATTGGTAACTGGCATGTATTTATGACAGTTGCACTGTCCTGGGATCACATGATTGCCATTTGAAACCTTCCCAGCTAGCTTCCAACCAGCAAAGTCAGTGGGGGAAATCTGACTCACTTAACGACCATATGATTCACTTAAGTTTAAGTTAGTTTTAAGTTATCTACGTTAACCTACATTAAGCCAGTTTGATCTAGTGCTTAAGGCATCCGGCTAGAAAGCAAAAGACCATGAGTTGAGGTCTTCTCTTGCTCCATGAAACCTAGCTGGGTGACTTTGAGCCAGTCAATCAATCGATCAGAATAGAGCTGGAAGGGATCTTGGAGGCCTTCTAGTCCAACTCCCTGCTCAAGGAGGAGACCTTATACCCATGTTGGCGAACCTATGGCATGCGTGCCACAGGTGACATGCAGAGCCATTTGTGCCGGCACGCGAGCTGCAGGCAAACTTACCTCACTACGCATGTGCGTGCCTCACCACTGATTTTCAGCTGGTTTGAGGCCTTTTTCGGCCTCCCAAAGGCTTGAGGAAGGCTTCTGCAGGCTTTGCAGGATGAAAACTAGCCCCATTTCATCACTTCTGGTATTTTCGGAAAATCAGGAAGTGACAAAATGGGGCTAGTTTTCATCCTGCAAAGCCTGCAGAAGCCTTCCTCAAGCCTTTGGGAGGCCGAAAAAGGCCTCAAACCAGCCGAAAATCAGCTATGAGGCGAAGTGCAGGTAAAGGGGCAGCTGGAGGTGGGTGGGTGGGGATTGTGCGCATGTGCGTAGGGGGAATGGGCACATTGCCTTCTGGGTGCTGGCATGTGAGCACGAGCGTGCAAGCAACATGCACAATTTTTGGCACAGGAGCCCAAAAAAGTTAGCCACCACTGCCCTACACCATTTCAGACAGGTTGCTGTCTAGTCTTTTGTTAATGAAGCACCTACAGCTTCTGAAGGCAAACGATTCCACTGGTTAATTGTCCTCCCTGTTAGGAACTTTCTCCTTAATTCTAGGTTGCTTCTCCCTTTGATTAGTTTCCAACCATTGTTTCTTGTTTTGCCTTCTGGTGCTTTGGAAAATTAGTTGACCCCTTCTTCTTTGTGGCAAATCCCCCAAATACTGGAATATTGCTATCATGTCACTCCCTAGTCTCTAGATTGGCCATACCCAATTCCGGCAACCATTCTTCATATGTTTTTGTGTCCAGACCCTTAATCAATTTGGTTGCTCTTCTTTTTACTTTTTCCAAAGTCTCAACATCTTTTTGGTAATGTGGTGACCAAAACGAGATGTAGTATTTCAGGTCTGGTCTTATTAAAGATTTATAAAGTGGTACTGTTATGTTCTGTGCATGGGCGCAAGAAGTGGAGACGAGACGATAAACAGTGAACTTCAACTCTTTATTTAACATTTTGGAACAGAGCAAAAACTACGGCAGCAATAGCCCTTTTTATAGGCAAGCTGCTGATCAAATAACCAATAAGAAATGGGAATCGTTAGTTCCCTTAACCAATGAAAGAGCCCCGCTAATAGCCAATCAGATTCTCCTGAACGGACCAATCAGATGTCGCTATTATCGGCCAATCAAAAGTGCAGGGCCAGAACCCTGCACTTTTCTAAAGGTTTCAATAATCTTTATTTAAGCACTTTTATTAATTCACAACAGGTACTAACACTTCGTGTGATTTATTATAAGCCTCTGTTTATGCAACCAAGGATTGTGTTAACTTTTTTGGCTGCTGCTGCACACTGCTGGCTCATGTTTAAGTGATCCTTAATAAAGCCTTAATAGCCTTAATAAAGTAAGGAATGCAAGGCTGCACATCATCATATGAGTAATGCCTTTTCTTCTGAGCAGGAGGGGAGGCTAATTTTTGAATCACTACAGATGAGAAGCTGCCTGTACAAAATCAAAATAATGGTTTTCCAGCCAGCTCTGTATAATTTCAATTCAAATGTCTACCTCAGCCTTACCTGAAGAGGTTAAAGACTGAACCTGCAGCTTTTTGTACAGGAAACATGGTTTATGACTGAGCACATCCTTAATAGTAAGAAAGATGCAAATTGGGGGAACGAATGAACATTAATGACAAATGATGCATGTTCTCCAATTAAGCAATTAATTTTAGAAACTCCCCGTGAGCTGAAGGCATGAAACTCGAGAAAATATGAACCAGAGTGACTGAAAATAAATTAAGGATAGAGACCAACTTGTGCCTAGCAAGCTGGAAGAGGATCTCAGGCAGACGCTAGAAGTGTGCAATTCCAGGCATTTTGCTGTCAGGGACTGTTAAGTTTGGAGCATGGGCGCGAATAATGGAGATGAACCGGTGAACGGTGAACTTCAAACTCTTTATTTACATGGTGTGACAGCTCAAACTCAATGGCTGCTACAACCTTCCTTATATAGGCAACTTATTAAATATTCAACCAATGAAAACCAGGGAGCGCTAGCTCCATTAACCAATGGGAAAGGCTCGTTAATGGCCAATCAGATTCTCCTGAACGGGCCAATCTGATCTCGCCATTTAACGGCCAATCAGAAGTGCATGGCCAGAACCCTGCACTTGACTTCAAGCTCAAGATAACTTTATTAACACATTTATTCATTCACAACATGGACCAAGAACGATTCTTTGCAAACTGTCCAGTGTGTATCCTTCCTAGCATCGGAATAGCGCAGAGGCATCCAAACTTGCAACTTTGAGACTTGTGGAATTTAACTCCCAGAAATCTCCAGCCAGCTATGTAGTTGAAGTCCACAAGTCTTCAAGTTGCCAACTTTGGGGACCATTGGGATAGTGTCTTTCATTGCAACACAGAACATCATGTTATCCTTCTCAAAGCTGGCTGTTATCTTCTAGAATCATCCATCCAGGGACCCCGTTCTTAGAATATTTTATGGTAGGGCTGGTCCTGATTGGCTTCTGATCTCCTTTTACTGTTGCATGGGAATAAGCCAAGAATGGTGCAACTTTAAAAAGGGCAAGAATATGTTTGCATGCTCTAGAGCAGGGCTGTCAAACTCCCAGCCCACGGGCTGGATGTTTCACGTGCTGGCCATGCCCATGCCTGGTTTAGCGAAAGGGAAAAAAGTTGCAATACGTCATGTGACGCCACATGAGTTTGATACCCCTGCTCTAGAGGGAGGCTCGGGGGAATTCTGCAGCTAGCACTACAATTAAAATAATTATTTTGAATTTTTATTTAGCTTGCTTTCGAGATAAATTATCCTCTGAAGGGGATTTACAGCAAAATGATCTAATAAGATTGCACAAAACCAATTGAATTATAATGTTGAAACAACAATGGCCCATAAATCAGCTAAAACAATCACATGTAAACATGGGAGCAAATAAAAGCAACATTAAAGAGTTGGGAGTAGATAAGGCAATTTACAGCGAATTCCATCACGTTTAATGTTTGTAGTGTGGGGCTACAGCCCATTAAGGTAGCAAAACCAAGCTGACAGTGTCTGATGTTAAACCACAGAACAGAAACCACCAAGAAAGCTGAGTGGGGGTGGTGGGAGCATCAGGCAATATGTAGGTTGTAGACTGGAAAATAAATAAATAAAAAAATCTCCCCTACCACTCCCGGCAAGCAAATGGAAAACCACTTTTAATGCTAAGAAAACAATATGGATCTCTTCATGTCACCAATAAAACTGAAGGAGTACAGGTAGTCCTTGACTTAGAACCACAACTAGGACTAAAACTTCTGACATTATGTGAGGTGCTTGTTAAGTGAGTCATGCTTGATTTTACTACCTTTTTTTTGCTATGGTTAATCCGGCTTTCCTTCATTGACTTTCCTGGCTGGAAGCCGGCTTGGAAGGTTGCAAATACCTATCATGTAGCCTCTGCAGGAGATGACCAGGCTAAGCCCGAGGGAGGGATCAAATACATCATAAGTCATGAGTACCTGTGTGTCTGCAAGAAATCTAAGTCCCGTTCACCTTGAATCCCTTCTTATTACTGCTCATTTCCCTTGACTGTTAGTAGCTCAGATTTAGAGCTTAAGCTTGCAATAAAACTTTATACTCATTTGAACTGCCTGAATCTCCTGATTTCCCTGGTGATTGACACCCTTGGAATGCTGTAGCCATTGTAAATACATGCCAGTTACCAAGCACCTAAGTTGTGATCATATGACTGGGGCAATGCTGCAGCAGTTGTAAGTGCTAGGTCCTTCATAAGTCACTTTTTTCAGCACCGTTGTAACTTCAATAACTAAACAAATGGTCGAAAGTTGAGGACTACCTATATTTACCTTTTAAAAGCCAACTAAGGCAAAATAGAGGTTGCATGCACTCTTAATAATGCACAACAGGCATATGATTTTCTCAGGTGTGGGGGTTGCAGTAATCTGGTCCCATACCTATAGGCAGAATCTTGCCAGACTAAAGCAGTCTGCTATCTATAGAAATGTATACTCAGAAAACTTTTAGGGAAAGGCTGTCTTCACCCTTATTCTCTTACCTATCATAACTGTTTCTTATTCCTTTGGAATCCATGGCCGCCCTCTTCGGAATCTGGCCACTACATTCCATCACACCTGGTGGTAACCGTGCCCCTGTTACAGACTCTCCTAGCCAGATGAGATGAGAAAGTTTGGCACATCTTAGCAGTGCTCACCATCTGTTGACAGGAGCCCCTTGTTTTCTTATATCACCTACTTTGTATTTTCTACTTTGTGTGGATTTCCCATCCTTTCATCACTCTCTTCTTCTTCTTCTTCTTCTTCTTCTTCTTCTTCTTCTTCTTCTTCTTCTTCTTCTTCTTCTTCTTCTTCTTCTTCTTCTTCTTCTTCTTCTTCTTCTTCTTCTTCTTCTTCTTCTTCTTCTTCTTCTTCTTCTTCTTCTTCTTCTCCTCCTCCTCCTCCTCCTCCTCCTCCTCCTCCTCCTCCTCCTCCTCCTCCATCTTTATTCCCTACCTCCTTATATGATTGGTTATCTAGTGGTTTTTGCTCTAAAGGTCTTAAAGATTAGCCTCCCCTCCCCTTAATTTTAGTTCTGATAAGATGAGCCAGTTGTTTTGACTTCTTAATGGCAAGGACTTTCATCGCCTGCAATTCATGAAGCAGTTTAAATTGTCCCTTCTTCCTTCCAGTAAAGATTTCTCAAGGACACCTGTTGTGGGGGACAGGACGGACATGCTCTGCTAACCAGCTGGCCACTTCCCTGCTGTGGCTAATGTCACCTTCAAGCACACTGCAAGATTTGCTTGCAAGGCAGACTTCTTCCAAAGTAGGGTTTCCCAAACTTGGCAACTTTAAGACATGTAGAATTTAACTCCCAGACTGGGGAATTATGGGAATTGAAGCCTAGGTGTTTTAAAGTTGCCAAGGTTGGGAACAGTGGTGGTATTCTACCGGTTCAGCCTGGTTCTTCCGAGCTGGTAGCAGCGGGGACCGAACCAGTTCTCTCCACTGCTCTGCTGTTGGGCTCACCCTCCCGCCCACCCGGGCTCCCATAGTTTTAGCTTCTGCTTTTGAAGTGCAGCTGCTTTGCGCAACATAGAAGAGTGCCACGTGGCAGCTGCTGAAGAGTGCAACCGGGAGAGTGCAGGCTTGCAGGAGGTGACTTGGAATGCCTCTGCGCCTGTGCAAAGTTGGTGTGCGCATGCTTGCAAAGTGTGCCCACCAAGCCATGCCCACCGAACAGTGGTAAACATTTTTGAATCCCACCATAGTCCATGGGCCAGGCCAGATATCGGTACCATCTTGGGTGACCAAATCTTAATGGTACTAAAATGTTTATGGGTCCATACCAAGTACATTAAGATGTGATAGCCTTTTCAGATATGTAGCTTTGTATGTTTTTTAAGAAACCATCAATTTGACTGAATAGCGGCCTTGTGATATCACATGATAACACATATATTTGCGAAATGAAGCTGTAAATCATTAGAATTAAACCTAATTGATGTTGATAATTTATTAAAATCATGTGCAGAGACTTTTTGTGGTAAATGTAGAGCATCATAGCAAATTAAAATGTATTTCGTAAATTGCTAATATGTTTTTTTTTTCTCTTCCAACATCGTTACAAAGAGTTTTGAAGGGCAGATAGATTAAGTTTGTTTTCCAGGTAGAGTAAGTTTGTTTTCAAGCCTCTTTGGAGTTTGTGTAACTGGAAGGACATGTCCACGGTCAATGAAGTGCTGGAGCGGACCCTACACATCATGCAGGCCCTTCAGCTGAACCAGATTGTCTGTGTCTTTGACCAGGCGCTTTATGCGAAGGCTGTTGAGATAGTATGGAAACATGACAAGTTCAACAGCATCGTCGTCAGGATGGGAGACTTCCACACAATCTGCAATATGCTCTCCATCATAGAGAAGCGATTTCAAGATGCAGGGCTCAGGGATCTCTGTGTTGAAGCTGGTGTCATTGCAGAAGATTATTAGTCACCTCGGGTGGTACCAATATGTGAAAATTCAGGTCTTGGCTCATGGACTACCAGTGATTGGGAAACTCTGCTCCAGAGCAAAACTCCAAGGACTAAGTAGCCCTAAAGGCTACTTAGAAGCAGCTAAAAGCCAAGCTATACTAAAGCAGTGAGATATCTTAGCTCTGCCCCTCTCCCCTCTCTAGTACTTGGCACAGGAGATCCCTGCCTTTATCCCTAACATAAAAGGATGAATTTAGCCAAGATTCAGTTACAGCTTCAATTTATCAATCTGTCCCTCTTTCCTTTAATAGGCCAATGTGAGTCTGGCAATGACAAAACATCAGGAGTCGGAAAGCAAGTCCATCAAAAATTTGCTTGAAATTTATGGTAACAACATATGCCCTGACATCTTTGTAGAAAGAGCACCTCTGAACTCTTCCAAATGCCTGGCCCAGATATTTTTTTTTCCTCTTAAAAAAATCCCCCAGGGCTAATCATGAAAGCTGAAACAAGGTTTAATTTGGCAGTTGGTATCACAGTCTGGAAATAGTTAGCTTTTAATTGTGAATTGGCTCTCCTCTTCACCCAAGCTGGTTTACTGTTTACGTGCAATGTTAAAGATTTTATTTTCTTGGTTTTCTTTTTAAAGAGGGAATAGTTGGGGAACTTCTTCTAATGATGGATGTAAGATATATTGTAATAGAATATAATTAATATTATATATGAAATATAATTAATATAATTGTAATACAATATAATATAACATATTACTGTTCTTCTTCTCTTTCTTCCTATTACCTATGTCCTTTTCTACTTATGACTATAACCTTGTTGCTTGTATCTACGATTTATATTGTTTTATTTAGTTTCCTAGTATGATTCTGATTGCTTATTTAGTATCCTATGACTATCACTAAGTGTTGTATCTTATGATTCATGATGAATGTATTTATGATGACTATATGATCATGATTTATCACTTTATCTCTTTTAGGTACACTGAGAGCTTATGCACTGAAGACAAATTCCTTGTATGTCCAACCACACTTGGCCAATAAAGAATTTATGGACGTGAGAATTACATATTTATTGGTGAGGATATTTTGAGATATCAATAAGATTTCTCAGGGTAGAGTACAAAATGAAAAAGAAGGCAAACCCTATTTTGAAAAACAAACCTGAGAGAAAAGGAATAAAGGCAAGGAAAAGGAGAATTAAATGATAACAAGATTGCAAGAATCAGCTATAAATAGTGGATAGAAATAAATGGTCCAAATGGTGCAGTGTGATTGCATTCATTCCTTCAGGGCTGTCTTTCTAGACTGTTTTACTGCTCTATCTTTGCAGGTACTGGGCTGTAAATAGAACATCCCCATCTCTGAGTAAATATACTCATAGAAACCCAAGAGACCTCAATGCTCTTTAGTGTTGTTCTTGCAGCACAGGTATCCAATTTCTGATTTTTCTAAATACCCTTGTATCTAATCCAGTACATCAGGGTAGACAATAGCCACTTTCTGTTATTGATCTAGAATCCTAAGTTCCATAGGAGAGTCGTGAATCTTCTGTCTGTTGCTACTGCATGGCATCTATCTTAGTACAAGCCTATTCTATGCTGTAATTTATGAACCTACTATATTGTGTTCTTGCTTTTGATGGTTTTTCATTGTACTATTTCCAATAATCTGATTTTTCAGTGTAGTTTGGTCTGTGATGAAAACAAAAACTGTTATCGAGTGGATTTATTCTTCTAAGATTGGTGGTTGCTTTTCCTGAATTGGGGCGACTCGAACTGGAAGCCTTACTTCTGCTAGATGTCACATTCTGTAGTTGACAAGGAAGCTTTTCAATAATGGCCCAAAGTCATTAGTGGATTAAGTCCTGCTTTGGAAAGATAAAATTAACCTCAATCAGGAGGGAAATGTTAGACTCCAAAGTCACTGTTGTGATTCTTCCAAGCAGATTTCTTTATTAATCCTCATTCATAGGCAGAATCTTGCCAGACTAAAGCAGATTACCAGCCATCTTCATCCTCTTTCTGTCATACAGAGTATCTGAATTGAGTTGTCTCTTGCTCTTCTGGAATGTTCTTCCTTCCTTCTGGAAAACCAGATTACATACCTCACAGAAGTTACATAAAGGTATATCTTGGAGATATTGCAGATTCAGTTCCAGATCACCCAGGGATGGGATTCAATTTTTTTAACAACCGGTTCTGTGGGCATGGCTTAGTTGGTGGATGTGGTCATGTGACTGGCTGGGCATGGCCAACTCAACATCACTCATATCAAGGGGCGCTTCTCCTTGCCTGGCCTCTTATGACTGTGGGGGTGCTGCAATGGTCATAAGTGTGAAAAACAATCATAACTCACTTTTTTCAGTGCCATTGTAACTTTGAATGGTTACTAAATGAACTGTTGTAAATCAAGGATTACCTGTACAAAAATACATAAAGCTTCTTTGCTTGCAGAAAGCTGCCCTAAATACCAATTATTAGATTAAAAATATCTGCAAGCCAGAGTTACAAGTCAGGCAGGATGCCAGAGCACCTTGAGAAATTAAAATAGTTAAAATACAATGATAACTATCAGCAGCCACCTCTTGTTCATAAAGTGAAACCCTTTTGCAGAGAGGTCATTTAAGCTCTCCAGAAAGAGCACTCCCAGGAGAAGCAATCCTTAGATCCATTTGCACCACTTAAAGACAACAGCTGGTCTCACTCACCTCACAAGATATACTAAGGAAACCATCCAGATTTAAGGAAAGGTCACATGCCCCCCAGAAAGGCAGTAAAAAAATAAGTGCCAAGCTTGCATCCTGCCTCTTGGAAGTACACCCCAAAAGGACAGTGCCAGATACCACTAAAGCAGTGAAGGAAGACCCTCCTCCTCAGATAGAAAAAGAAACCATGAGGCAGGAAAAAAATTCAAACACAATAGAAATAATTAAATCACAACAGTAGCTATTGCTTGTTAAACCAATTATCAGAACAAATAGACACAGGAACTAGCCAGATTTCTCAACCCAGTTTCTTTTCAGGAACAGAGATTAATCTTTCCCCTTTTAAACAAAGCTGAATAGGGAAAATTATCCCATCAATAAACACAGGTTTAAACATCACCAAGCACAGAATTAAACTTCACCAAAACCAGTTTTAGACAAAACTCAGAAAGGGTATATAAACTCACACTTGAATGTTAATCTTTCTAGCTAGCCAAGAAGCCTTGCTGAATGTCACCCATCTTGGTTCCTTGTAATTCAAAGTTTCTTTCTTGCAGCTCTGCTTCATTATTCAATTATTTCTTCAAAGTGCTAACTCCAGCGGGGGAGTATTAAAGGCAGTGTAAAAAACTGTAATAAGGGTTAATGAAGAGGCAGTTTCCGTAAGAAACACCAGAATGTTTCCTTCCTGCCTTCCTTACAGGATTAGGCCAGTAAAGTGAAAAAAACAAACAAAAGGAAATTTCTTCTAACAACCCATTTTCCGAACTGCTTAGAAAGTTAACAACCAGTTCTAGTGAATAGGTGCGACCCGGTAGAATCCCACCCCTTAGACCACCACAATAAAGCGAATATCATAATGAAAGCATGCCAAATTTTTGGTTTCTCTGTGCATCTAAAAGTTATATCTCTATACCATATTGTATAGAGAGTATGCAAGAGCATTATGTCTAAAAAAACCCAATGTACGTATCTTAATTAAAAATACTTTATTGCTAAAAATGCTCATCATCTGACCCTTCAGTGAGTTGTCATCTTTTTGCTGGTGGAGAGTCTTGTTAAAAAAAATAAAAGTCTGTGAAGCGGAATAAAGTGAAGCACAATAAAAATTGTCAAGGAATTGTGCAGCAGCTGTCCAGATGGAATCAGAGACGCTGACAGTCTTTTATATAAATATATTTTACAACAGTCTTTGTCATCATTCAAAAAAGGAAGAGCATAAGATAGGATCACAGGAATATCATGAGGTAAATCCAAACAGCACACAGAACACATGGAAGAAAAAGGAGGATGAAAAAGGGAAAATTGCCTTTTATACATACAGCAACCAATTATAGCATAGATTGCCTCATGCATGAATTATCACTCTCTAACAACTAATCAACTACAATTGTGCCTCCTGGCCTATTGTACATTTTACTATTACAGCTACTACATTCAATGTCCTGACAAAAACGAGGCATGCCTGTACTAGGACAGTGGCTAACTAACCCATTCCTATCAAGTTTATTACAGTCAAAGACCAGAAACCAGAATAAATAAAAAACATTCAATATCCAGTTAAAAATTCCAGAATCTATAAAAGCAAAATACCACTCACGCATCATCACAAAATCTCCAGAACCGTAAAGCTTACAAACTTGAAATTTGGCACGTATGTTCCTCTTGGCTTCTAGGTGCTCAATAAGAAAGTATTTTTTTTGAAATGACCATCAGAGCATTAGTATTTTGTATATTATTATTAACTTGCTCTGATGCTAAGGAGTTCTACTCCCCCTCCCCATCTGAAAAGAAATCTGTTCCAAATGCAAAACATAAGCAGAGGAGAGGAGTTTCAGTTTTAGTTTCACAGCACCAAGCAGCTTTAACAGAACAGAACAGTTGAGCTAAGCCATGCCCAGGCTCCTTGCTATTTCCTTCTTGCTCACACAGCAAATACTGTTTCAGTTTCCATGTTTCAGTTTCCAAATAGCCCTCAACTCTCACACACCAACAGGACGTTAGCCACATGAATACTGATGGATGTTGGTAGGCAGTGGCATAATTTCCCCCCCTTATTTTCCTCCCCAAAAACTAAGCCTGATCATATAGTTTTATAGCAAAGCACAGGTATAGAGCTAGTAAAATAATAAATTACAGATAGCATCTATAACTAAAATTTTGGCATCCAGTCTGTCAGTTACACATTGCCTAGTCCTAACTATACTATAATATCAATCCATAAACTGAGACCCGTAGCCTTTAAATACTAAAATGCTAATGCAAAAAGGTTTGCTACAGGCTAACTAACCTTACTACAAGGACTTCATACTACAGTAAAAGGCAGTGGAGTCCTAAAATCCTTGGTGAATAATAAATGGACAAATAGTGGCTTAAATGCAGCAACAAAGCAAAGTGTTCTAGAATGCTTTGGGAACAAAGGAAATGCAGACATAGAGGAAATCAGCCAATAATATTTATTTAGTCAATGACCAGTAACACAAAAAACAAGCCTAGAGAATCTAACCCATGATCCTAAATAACCAAAGTGTGGATTACAAGCAAAATGAGATGGATGTCATTAGGCACTAAATCAAACGTGACACAATAATGATTAGAGAAACACGATGAGATAAAGCTCACACTGTTACTTGCACAGAGGTCCATTGAACTGATGATAATATGAATGTTGAAAGCACGCGGGTTAAGATAAAACAAAGAATACTTTTGCTACGGTCAGCTACAGAGTACCAAATCCGTTAGAAGAAGAGGATGAAGATATATTAAAGCAGATAAATGGAGTGACGGGGCTCCAGCAGTTACTCCCATTTATAGAATGACTCTTGAGCCAAACTTCCAAAACTTAAAAAGGATTTATTGGGAGTTAATATGCCGGCATTGCCTGGGTGTAGCCGACTCTGAGACATATCATTCATTGTTACCCTTGACCCTGGTTTCCCCGCCCCCCGGGTGTATCATAATTCATATTCTCCAGTGGGACACATCCACAGCCAAGAGTCTTCAATCATACTCTCCAGTTAGAATTTTGCATGGCAGAAACTTCGGTCACCTAGAAACTCTCTTTGAAAACATTTATGGAATGCAAGCTGCCCACTGCTCCCCCCTCCCTTTCTGTTGGCAACTCTAAAAAGACCATAGAAATATTTTATGAGTTGACACGGAGCCTCAACAAATCAAAAAGTTGTGATGGGATATTTTGACGACTAACATAAACATGTTAGTTGTTAAAATCTCCTATCACAACCCTTCAATGATGGAAGACTAAATTTGTCAAACCCCAAGGTGTCAGATGTATTCTTGATTTGTGTTGGTGACAATTTTCTGTTTCAAAAGTGAGGTAGGCTGGTTTAATTGGTTCTCTTGCATATTTCATTCAATTGGACTAGTGGGCCCTTGTGGTCTGTTCTGATTCCACAGTTCTATGATTCTAAGATCCAAGACCAGGGTGTCAAACTCGTATCGTCATATGACATATTGGAACTCCCCCCCTTCGCTAAACTGGGCGTGGGCATGGCCAGCGCATGACTCATCCATCCCGCGGCTCTTGAGTTTGACAGCCTGGCAGTAGACACACTCCCTCCCTCCATGTGAGTTTGTGTGTGTGTGTGTGTGTGTGTGTGTGTGTGTGTGAGAGAGAGAGAGAGAGAGAGAATTTTCTTTTGCTGCAGAACAGAAAGAATCAATAAATCCTACTTCTGTCTCTCTGTATCCTGCTCTAGGCAGGCATTTAGGATTTGTCTGAACCCTTTGATTTTAGGGCTGTAGCCAAATGCACTTAGGCAAAGCTTTGACCTGGAACATAGCATTCTCATTTGGTTAAATAGAAAGAGATACTCTTCAACAATTCAGAAAGACAAAATATACTGCTATTTAAGGGTTAGCAATGTGATATTTAGTAGCTTATATACTGTCTTGACTTCTAGAAGGTAGCTGGTGCAATTCAACATGCTAGTTTTCACTTGTCAAGCCCTGCATGGCTCAGGGCCTGGTTGTTTGCAGGATTGCCTCTCTCCTAATGGGTTTATAGGTGAAGATGAGTTCTGCTCATTTTACTAGATCTGATAGAGTTGACACGTTCCAGGTCCATCATTGCCATCTCTTAGGAAACAGGAAGCATGCCTTTTGCTCTTGCACCTGTCATGTGGGACAGCTTGTCCCCTGAGATTTAGTTGGCCCCAATATGATAATCTGTTTAATAATTGCCCAGATTTATGACCATAATTCTGTGCTCAGTTATAGTTGTAAGTCAAGAACTAACCTGTAAAGAAAAATGTTGACAGGCATTTGAGGTTCAGCTATTTTACCCCCCAACAATAAGGAACTTTCCTGGAATCTCTGTTGTGCTTGATCCCCAATGGGATCAACCTTGAAGGACTGATCAATGCAAAACATAATTCATTCTGGGCCAGATGCAAGTTGGTGGGACATGATTGGAAGACATTTCTTCTTGCATTAATAGACGGATAGGATCAAGATCACGTGAAGCAGGGGTGGGATTCTACCAGTTTGCATCTATTCACTAGAACCAGTTGTTAACATTCTCAGCAGTTCAGAGAACCGGTTGTTAGAAGAAATTACTGGCCTAATCTTGTAAGGAAGGCAGGAAGGAAACATTCTGGTGTTGCTTACAGAAACTGCCTCTCCATTAACCCTTATTACATTCTCGGCCGGACTAAACTTCCTGCTTCAGGAACTTCTCTGGAGTTTTTTTCCCTTCCTTTGCTGGTACTTTGCTTGTATGGAGTGACCATTCAAAGTTACAATGGCACTGAAAAAAGTGACTTATAAGCATTTTTCACACTTACGACTATTGCAGCAGACCCGCAGTCTTGAGAGGCCAGGTGAGGAGATGCATGCCTCGATGTGAATGATGTTGAGTTGGCCATGTCCAGCCAGTCACATGACCACCAAGCCATGCCCACCAACTAAGCCATGCCCACAGAACTGGTTGTTAAAAATTTGAATCCCACCCCTGACGTGAAGTACTAGTACCACTTTACAAAGTCTTGGTAAAACCTTACCTGGAATACCTCATCCAGTTTTACTCACCTCATTTATAAAAAATATATTGAGATTTTGGAAACAGCTCAGAGCAACATGATTAAGGGCTTGGAGACTAAACCATATCAGTGGTGGTATTCTACCGGTTCGGCCCAGTTCTGCCAAGCTGGTGGCGGCGATGAGCAGCAGAGATTGAACTGATTCTTTCTGCCGCTCTGCTGTTGGGCCCACCTGCCCACCTGGGCTCCTATACTCATCTTTAGCCTCTGCTTTTGAAGCGCAGCTGCTTTCCATGGCACAGTAGAATGCTGCATGGCAGCTGCTGAAGCGATGGGGAGAGTGCAGGCTTGCAGGAGGTGAGTTGGAACGCCGCTGCGCCTGTGCAAAGTGCATGTTTGTAGCACGTCCATCAAGCCACAACCACCGAACTGGTGGTAAAACTTTTTGAACCCCACCACTGAAACCTATCACAAACAGTTGAAGGAATTGGGTATCACTGGTCTAGTCAAAAGATAGGCCAGGGTTGACATGATAGCAGTGTTTCAAAATTTGAGGGGCTGCAACAAAGAAGGGGGGTTATCAACCTATTCTCCAAAGCACTAGAAGACATGAGAAGAAACAATGGATGGAAACTAATCAAGGAAAGAACTTAGAACTAAGGACAAATTTCCTAACAGGGAGAACAATTAACCAGTGGAACAATTTGCCTTCAGCAGTTGTAGGTATTCCATCACTGGAGGCTTTTAAGAAGAGACTGGAGAACCACTTGTCCAAAATGGTGTAAGGTCTCCTGCTTAAGCAGTGGGTTGGACTAGAAGACCTACAGGGTCCCTTCCAACTCTGTTATTCTGTATTCTGTTCTGAATTCTTGATTCTGCAGCTCAGCTATCAAATTGCTATTTGTTTTCATGGGTACGATCTCGCTAGCTGTACTCCCCTTTGTCCCCCCTAAATAGGCCACAAATGCTAATTGGAACATGAGCATCTCATCATCTCTGCACAGCTAAATCATGTCAAGATCAATCTAGCTGCTTTGGACTCTTCCGGTGAACAAAATGAAAGCCTGCTTTTCACTGAGGCCAGATGCCAATCACGAGTAGGGGATGGAGATGAAATTTTAATTGCAAGATTGTTTGGTGCAAATGTAATGAAATGAAGGAAGGGATCTGAGAATTCCAATGCGCTCAGCTCATGCATAATGTTGACTTTAAATTGTCTGTTTCAAATGGGCAGCCAGGAATTGCATCAGAAGAATTTACACGCAAATAAAGTAAATGTACCAGGTTCCCGTAGGTTAAGGTCATAAATCAAAATCATTTAACCGCCACTGAGTGACTGTAAAAGATGATAATGGCAAAGAGAGCACGATCTATCTGTGAGCGACGGCTCAGTTTGCATTACTCAATGTTCATAAATCAGTGATCATTAATTCCCCAAATAGTTTCTGTCAGTTTTCTAAAATACATCCCAGTTTGCTAATTGAGATAGAACAAGACAGGTAGTCGCCAGCCCAGAATGAAAGCCAATAAACAGCATTGCCTAACATGCCTAGGAGACATTTTTGGTGGCCAGGTGAATGGAAGCCGGGTGGGGGTGCTGGGGCATCTATTTTACTGTAAATGAACTGTGCTCAGAATAAGCAGATACAGGTATCCTGCTATCTCCTCCCTCTAACAAGAGCAGAATCATTGCTATCAGGCTGAGTAACTGCATCGTTTAGCAAGTTTCCAATTTCCTCCATTTATTCTTGCCTACTTTGTTCACAGCCCAGTTTGAGAAAACAGATTTAACTTGGCTAGGTAACTGATTAAAGGTGTCAGCCTCCCAAGTACATCAGACAGGAAACATGGCGAGAGGAACTTATCTTACTTTATTGTAAGGCTACATTAACAGCATCTTGCAATCTGAAAGTACAAAATCTCCTGCCATCTCTTTTAACCACCTTATTACTTAGGTTGGAGCCTTTCCAAGTTTCTTTCTCTGCCTGTTATTCAGCTGTGGGCTTCTCCTTGTTTTATGTGATTCTGTCATAGGCAGAATCTCTTCCCTTTGTTTCCCAGGTCATTCCCAAATAACATTGAAAAGGGAGAATGTTATGCCCAGATTCAGGGGCCGTATGAAGCCACAGTTTGCTTAAACAGGATGCATTGATTAAACCATAACAGCTTTGGAGGGGTCTTGATGACCCAGCAGTTAAGACACTGAGCTTTGCTTTGCTTCTCTTACTATACCATGTAATATGTATGTACACATATGGCTTATATACATAGGATAAAATAGTGTATTTTGGATGTTCAGTAGTAGTAAATAAATATAGAGGGAAATTGTATCTCTGAGGCGAGGAGAGGCCAGGCAAGGCACCCTTTGACATGAGTGATGTCAAGTTGGCCACTCCTACCCAGTCACATGACCACCCAGCATGCCCACCCAGCCACATGCCCACCAAGCCACACCCACCAAATAAGCCATGCCCACAGAACCATTAATAATTTTTTTTTAATCCCACCACTCCTCTTCTCTTCTCATCATCCTCTTATTTTATCTTCATCTTATCATTTATTATTTTATTAATTAAATTTTTATATCATCTATACCTCTTATAAGGTAGCCCATCTCTTCCTTCTTTCTCCTGCATCTATTCAGAGGACCTACATCCATTAGAAGCTACAGAGGGCAGTTTCCCACTTTGGGAATAAGTTACCAAACTTAAAAATGGTGTCATTCTTAACTCAGAGGAAAGGGTCCTTGTTCAGGGTAGAGAGTGCCTCAGACTTGTTGTCAAAAAGGTATCCTTGAGTATATGGAAAACTCTTGGAAAAGAGATAGCTGCTTTAATGCACTCTAGAAAGATACAGTGTTCCTATTCCCATTCTCCAAATAACCTTTTTTGGAATCTGAGTCCCTCCCCCTAACAAAATTAGTGGAAAACCTCTCTCTATGAGGGGAACCCCTGAAAATGTCAGCAGAGACTCTAAAATTGGCTTGTCATGATTTGCCTCTTCCCACTCCCAATACCAAGTCTTCTTCCAATCCAAGTCAAGTTGGCTCTTCTACCTGCTATGAAATGGACTCCCCCATTTTGTCTTCACCCATCGCTTTCTGCATGCTCAGCCTTTTGGCTGAAGTTGGATGGAAGCAGGAGCATCCTTGGGCTAGGATGGGATGGGGTTAAAAAAATGGTTAAGATGGAGGCAGGAATAGTGTAACTGAAGTCCTTGTCCTTTATGTGATTGTTGACGCAAACATTGAAAGAGGCAGGGCTTTGATCATGTGCTTGTGGCTGTCATTTTGACTTTTTCTTTCTTTTTTCTTTTTATTTTACCTACCTCCTGCAGATTCCTTGAGTGGGGGCCCCAGCCATGAAAATATGCCTCTCTCTGCATTAAATAAATATGTTCTCCTCTGTACATGTGCAATTCCCATCTGTTCTTTATTTTAATTTTGGCATCCTCTCCAATGGTTTGGGGCTCTGTTTAAAAATCCTGGCTTGTTCTTGGCAAGAGAGGACTTAACTGCCTTCAACACAACAATAATAGCTTTCTTTCTCGCCCCTTGGAGATAGCAGGCTGTTGCTTCTCCGTGCCAAGTGAGCTTTGAGTGCGGGCATGTGTGACTTCTATGTCTGTGTGGCATCCTTTGTGGAAGAATGCTGAACCGTTTTTTTTTTGGTCTGGCGGAAAAAACTTTAATCACACCCATGTTCCAAGCCATCCGTATTTCAACCAAGAATGCACAATCTCTTTATTAGGCCTGGCACAGCTTGGTGGGGCTATGAATATTCCTGGCCATAATTCCTGACAACTGTGTTGAATGTCATTCACTGATAATTGGAGCTGAGCCTCCTACAATCAGTGTTTTGTCTTCTCTTTGACTGGACTCATTGGCAGAAGAGTGTTAAGGAGGAGGGGCGGTGGAGATAATTGTTGCTGTACTTGTCTTGTTTATGGCAAGAACTGTCAGTCTTACTTTGATGGACAGACAGGGCTTAATGAGATAAAAGAGAGAGCTAATCATATGTCAATTACTCCTATAGCAGGCAGACAGTGGAGAAGAGAGATTAGTATCCAACTTTTCCTAATTTAGTGTGTGTGTGTGTGTTTGTGTTTGATATCTGCATTACTGCAGAGGTTTAAAGATGAAGGACACATTTGTTGTGAATGTTCAAATCCCATCATATTATATTGCCCCTTTGCAGCTTACCTCCACTCCTTGTGTTTGTCCCACTCCCTCTGCCTCTGTTTAATATTAAACCTGCCATAATTTGAACTCTCTAAAAACTTCAGTGTAATTGGAAGAGTATTGAAGGAATGGAGAAAATATTTGCATTGGCAAATGCCACATGATGCAATTAGTCTGGGAAAGAGTCTTTAAATGTTAATGTGGGCATTAAGAGCACCCTTGCCCAGATATTCCAACAGCTCGTGGAATGAAAAAAAAATAAAGAAATGGAATGAATATTGATTGTTTGTGAGATGGTAGGCTGGCAAAACTTTTGATCATCAATCGCTTTTCTGCAAAAAAATCCTTTTTGGTGTGGAGGTGCTAAGGGTATGGGGATACAGAGCAGTGATGGTGCAGTGGTTAGAATGTAGTATTGCAGGCTAACTCTGCCCACTGCCAACAGTTTGATCCTGATCAGCTCAAGGTTGACTCAGCCTTCCATCCTTCTGAGGTTGGTAAAATGAGGACCCAGATTGTTGGGGGCAATATGCTGACTCTGTAAACTGTTTAGAGAGGGCTGTAAAGCACGGTGAAGTGTAAAGCACTATATAAGTGCTATTGCTGTTACTATTGTAAGAGTGTCATTTTCTCCCAACAACTGATCAGCTCTTTCTGGAAAATTGGCTCTCTTTCCATTGTTCTTTAGTACTTCTCTCTCTGTAAAATGTGGAAGAGGAGGTTTTCCACCTGTTTTCTAGAATAAATGCAGGAGAGGTAAAACGCTTTATTTAATCTCAACATCTGTCTCTGCAACAAGCTAATGCTTAAATATGAGGCAGCATAAAAAGAGTTTTTTGGTGGAGACCACTCAGGTCCACCTAAGAAGTCATTTCTGCTTCAGCGATCCAGATAACTTATACGGGTAGTCCTCGACTTACAACCATTTGCTTAGCAATTGTTTAAAATGACAATGGTACTGAAAAAGGTGATTTAGGATGATCTTTTTACATGATCAAAATTTGGGTGCTTGGCAACTGGGAGTCAAGCTATTCTCCAAAGCACCTGAGGGCAGGACAAGCAGCAACGGGTGGAAACTAGTCAAGGAGAGAAGCAACTTAGAATTAAGGAGAAATTTCCTGACAGAATAATTAATCAATGGAACAACTGGCCTCCAGAAGCAGTGAATGCTCCAACACTGGAAGTTTTTAAGAAGAGATTAGGCAACCATTTGTCTGAGGTGGTGTAAGTTTTCCTGCCTCGGCAGGGGGTTGGACTAGAAGACCTCCAAGGTCCCTTCCAACTCTGTTATTCTATTCTATTAATGTATTTACGGTGGTTACGCCACTCTGAAGTCGTGGTCACTTTATCTGAAATATTAGCTTCTCGCAAGCAAAGTCAATGGGGGAAGCTGAATTTGCTGAATGACCATGTGATTCACTTAAGAACTGTAGTGATTTGCTTAACCGCCATGGCAAAAAGGTTGCCAAAATGGGTGTGACTCACTTAAGAACTGCTTTACTTAGCAACAGAAATCATCCAGCTGTTCATTCTTGGAAGCAGGCGATTGGACGCAATAGCCTTTCAACCTGACCCAAGAAGAATTTTCTCTTGCCCTCTGGAGTTCAAAGGGAAACCAAGGTAGATGTTAGCATAGACCTTTCTGCTGTTAATACTTAAAAGAAAAAAAAAAGATATTTCAGTCCAAGTGAAGGTTATGTGCAGGGGTGGGCTCAGAGATGGTATTCAGCAGGTTCTGACCAGTTCTGGAGAACCGGTAGCGAAAATTTTAACTAGTTCGGAGAACCGGCAAATTCCACCTCTGACTGGAGATTTCTCAGTATCCTTCCCCTGCCACGCCTACCAAGCCACGCCCACAGAACTGGTAGTAAAAAAATTTGAATCCCACCACTGGGTGGGAAGCTACCGGTTCTGCCTGGCTCTATAGAACCAGTAGCTCTGAAGAGCAGCAGACACTGAACCAGTTCTGTGTTTGCTGCTGTTTGGCCCACCCATCTGCCCGGGCTCTTACCTGTCCTTTATTTCCTGCTTTTTCAACCTCAGCTGCTTTGTGTGGCACAGCTGAGGTTGAAAAAGCAGGAAAAAAAGAGGCTTTTCAAATGCTGCACACTTGCGCGCTGCGCTTTTCAGCTCTCCGGGCGGCACAGCTTAAGGTTTTTTTACATGCATGCACAGCACAAAACGTAGTCCCCACCGGTTGAATCCCACCCCTGGTTATGTGGCTGTGTGCCCATCAAAAAGAGAGAAAAAGTGTGCTGTTTTCATCCATACATCCTCTGTATGCAATTTACCCATTCACCCACATAGTCACAGTTAATGACAAGTAGTCCTTGACTTGTGAAAATTTCCATTGCTAAGTGAATCAGTTGCTAAGGGGGTTGTGCCCCGTTTTGCAACCTTTCCTGTCACAGTTGTTAAGTGAACCACTGCAGCTATTCAGTTGGTTGCAAAGTGAATATGACTTCTGCATTGACATTTTTTTTCAGAAGATCACCAAATTGATCACATGACCGTGGGACCCTGCAACCGTCATGAATTTTAGCCAGTTGCCAAGTGTGCAAATTTTGATCATGTGACTATAGGAGTGCTACAATGGTAATGTGAAAAATGGTCATAAAGCACTTTTTTTTAGTGCTGTAGTAAATATGTGGTCATACTATAAGTTGTGGACTACCTATATACAATTTAGAGGCTGCCCAGCTCCAAACAACCTGGATTGGTTTACCTTTTTATTAAAAAAAGGCAAATACAAACAATATAAACAGATCCTACACATCCATCTATGCACATAGTAACATGTGTAAATCAATAAATATAAATAAATACATAAAAAGCTGAGCTTGGATCAGCGTCCATCCCCTCACTCAACTGCAGCCCAGAGAGTCCCTTCTGGTGAGATGGGTGGCTGGATTAATTGGATAAATAAATAATTAATAAACCAAAACAAGGGAGCCCCTGTTTTATCTATGCTACAACAACATCGAGGCGGTGGCTCTGAAGAGGGGAAATTTTCATCTTCGGCAGAAGGTGTTGTGTGCGCAGATTACTTAAACAAGCGCCGAGGCGAATGCCCGAGTAGCAGTGCTGCATAATGAGGTGTGCAAATCCCTCCGGAGGTTGTTAAAACAGACAGGCAAGCAAGCAGCTGATGGTAAACAAGGAGGAAGGGAAGGTTTGCACATGGATGTCTTGGAAAACTGGGTGAATGGCAGCTTTTAGCACTGGGGATGGGGTGGGGGGAAGAATCATAGCAACCCCATTTCACTCAAAACAACGGCAAATCCTCCACTGATCCTCTCGCTGTAGGGAAGATGGTTACCGATGGTTTTGGTTCCTCCTTTTTGCCATTGCCCTGACCTGCATTGCCAACACATCCTGGGGACAAGGAGCTCTCTTGACCCTGGTCTCCAGAGGATTTGTGGGAAAGATCAAAAGAGTCAAAATGGAGGCGGTCACTGTGCAACCCAAGCCCTGTCCCCCTTTTAGAGGCATTTGTGAGGTGACCAGGGTAGACATTGCAAGGATGAGGAAAGCCACAAAGGAACATGCTAGCATAGGTCTCTCAAACTTGGCAGCTTGAAGATGTGTGGATTTTAACTCCATGCATGCTGGCTGGGGAATTCTGGGAGTTGAAGTCCACACTTCTTCCATTTACAGTACAGGTGTCAGACTTGTGGTGTTACGGTACCGTCACATGACGTTTTGTGATGTTTTTCCCCTTTGCGGAGCTGGGCTGGGCATGGCCTGCATGTGACACATCTGGCCCGCAGGTTGCCAGTTTGACACCCCTGAATCTTACACTGATCCAACAACTGCCTTATACAGAGCACAAGTCTTATTTTTAGGGGAAGCAAATTTAATTTTTGCCCTTCTTTCTCCATTTGAAGGTAGCAGTAAGCAGAGAGCCTTAGTTTGGCATGAGAGGGCTGGCCGCCATTTTAGTTTGTTGTGAAACTGGATCAGCCAACCTTTAGCCTGTTTTATTTCCAACCATGGCAATTTTAGTCCTCGGTGTAGCTTATGTTGAAAAAGATTCTCAGTCATCCAGGTAGAGTTGTCTGGAAGTTGAGTCATGTCAGAGACAGTTGCCATGACTCAACTTCCGATCAATTCAACCTAGTTTCCTGGAGTTTTTCTACTGGCCTCGCTTCCCAAATATTTATCAGGTTGCTTGGGCATATTAAAAATGATAAATTTTGGTGGGGTGGGTCTTGAGAAGGCACATCAAATATTTTGAAAAGGTGCTCAGATGGTGAATACACCCCCCCCCCTGCTGTAAGTGTGCAGCTCTAACGGAGGTTACTACGTTTATGCCTTCTTGCATCCACAGCAATTGTGAGTGACAAAGAAAATGTATCTTTGCTTTCTGGCATTGCTGCTAGACAAATTTACTGCACATGGGGGTGGTATTGCACCGTCTGGATGTTTATAGCACTGTGTGGTTTGTCTTACACCAAGGAATGAAATTTGAAATGCTGTTCTTAATACTCGTTAATGAACCACATATTGGCAGATGCAGGCAAGGAGTATTTTTATTCCCATCCAAGTCTAAACTTGAGCAATAAGACAATCTGCATCGGGAGGATTCTATTTTGGCTTTTAAAGAGGCTGGTGTTTAATTAGACTTGCAAATGTTGGAGCAGCATTTTGTTTGTGCTAATTTCATCGGAAAACACTCTCTCTTGCACTCTGCTTTTAATTCACACAAACTAGCCATTAGTGAATTGAACATGAATGTGGGTTTTGTTCCATTTTTTGGGAGGGGGGAATAATTGGATGGAAATCTTATCCCCACACTCTAAAAAAGATGTTGAGACTCCAGAAAAATTACAGAGAAGAGCAACCAGGATGATTAGGGGACTGGAGACTAAAACATACGAAGAACGGTTGCAGGAACTGGGCATGGCTAATCTAGTGAAGAGAAGGACTGGGGAGACATGATAGCAGTCTTCCAATATTTGAGGGGCTGCCACAGGGAGGAGGGGGTCAAGCTATTTTCTAAAGTGCCCAAAGACCAGGCAAAGAATAATGGATGGAAACTGTTATGTTCGGTTGGTGGGTCCCAAGGAGAGACAAGACTCGAGTAGTGAACCACAGCTCTTTATTTAACAGGCAGATTCTGAGACAAACCCTAGCGTGTGGCAGCTCTTCTTACAGAGCTGGCCGCGGCTAGGCAGCCAATGACAACTCTTTGAGTTTGCCATGCTTGGTTTCAGCCAATCGCGGCAAACCCTGTAGGAGCCAATCAGGAACGTTTTAGTTGTCCAATCACGATCCGGCTTCTCTGGACCAATAGGAAATGGAGGATTATGAGCCTGCTAATATGGAACACCCCTCCCCTCTTGGTTCCGTCCAAGGGGTGGGGTAACGTAGTCACGTAAGTAGGCGGGTCTTCGTACCTGCCTCCTTGGCTTGCGCGGTTCACAATGTCTCTGGTCGTCGTCAGGTTCGGATGGGCTTGGCGTCGCTCTCCAGCTACCCGATGGAACCGCCTGGAAGGGTGAGCTGGGTCTATAGCTGCGACTCCTGCCTGGTGTATCCGGGTTGGTCAAGTCGTTCGCTCTGTTGCTCCTGCCTGGATTCTCTGGGCTGGTTGAGCTTGTCCGGCTGCTACTTCCAGGTGAAGCACCCATCTGCCTCGGTTCCCTGTTTGTAGGTAAGTCTTGCTGGTTTAATGTTTGATTTTTATTTAATGTGTGTGTGGGGTGTTCTGCTTGCACAGATACCTGTTCTTTTTCTAAGTTTGAGGTCCTCCCCCCTCTGATTTCTTGGTTAGAATCTGTGAGGGGAAAAGTGGCCAGTCTAGATTATAGCTGGTCAATGTGCTGTTTCCAACTCCTTCCGTTGGTGGTCTGGAGTCGGTAGGAGTGGGGGCCAGTGACCTGGCTGATCTTTGCTGGTAGCCATAGTGGGTCCCCAGTGAAGTTTTTAGCGAACACCGTGTCTCCCATGTTGAAGGTTCGATGTCGGCTTGTAGATCCAGGGGGTTTCTCTGGCGTGTAAGTAGGGTGCAGATGGTCTAGAGGTGACCATAGCCTTCTGCCCATGAGTAATTCCGCTGGGCATTTGTTCGTGGTGGTGTTGGGTGTGATGTGTTGTATTAGGAGCATTTTGTTGATTTTTTTGTGGATGTCACCATGTTCAATCTTTTGGATAGTTTTTTTTGTGAACTGAACCATGCGTTCAGCTCGCCCATTTGGCGCTGGGTGAGCGGGTGATGTCAATGCATGTCGGATGCCACGGTCTGCCAAGTATTGTTCAAATGCCAGTGCGGTAAATTGAGGTCCATTGTCAGAGACTATCACATCTGGCAGACCATGCGTGGTGAAAAGTTTGTTTAATGTTTTGATAACGGCTTCTGTGGTGGTTGTCTTCATTTTGCTTATTTCAAGCCAATTTGAATATGCATCAACAATGATTAAAAAGGTATGTCCTTTGGTTGGCCCCGCGAAGTCAATATGGATTCGTGACCAGGGGCCTCTGGGGGTTTCCCATTCTAGTGGTGGAGTTGCAGGGGGAGCCGAGCGGGTTTCTTGGCATCTGCTGCAACTGGCAACCCAAGTCTCTATTTGCTTGTCCATGCCTGGCCACCAAGCGTAACTTCTGGCCAGGGTTTTCATTTGTACAATGCCAGGGTTCCTGTCATGCAGCATGTCTAGAACTTTTTTTTTGTAATGTTTCTGGTATAACCACTTGGTCTCCCAAAAGAATGCACCCCTTTTGTGAAAAGAGTTCAGTTTGCCGGTTTTTGAATGGTTTAAAGAGTTCATTTTTTTCGCTTTCCGGCCAAACCCTCTCCACCCAGCTGAGGACACACACCAAATGTTTGTCCCTTTTTGTTTCGCGGGCAATGTCTTGCGCGGTCAACAGTGGCGTGGTTATTGTTTCTATTTGTAAAATAGATAAGGTGGGTGCCGGGTCGTCTTGCACACCTGGTAGGGGGGATCAGCTTAAAGCATCAGCGTACGAGATGGTTTTGCCGGGCCGGTTTGTTAAATGGTATTTGTAAGCGGCAAGAAATTCAGACCATCTTGTCATCCTAGGTGACAGGATGTTGGGAGTGGGTTTGTTCCAGGCCAAAATACCTAGTAGGGGTTTGTGGCCCGTAATAATTGAAAAAGTCCTACCATAAATATATTCGTGGAATCTTTTCACTGTGGAGATGATGGCTTGGGCTTCTTTGTCCAGCTGGCTGTAGTTCCTCTCTGGCTTGGACAGGGTTCTGGAGAAGAATGCGATGGGGGCCTCTTCCCCATTTGGCAAGGTGTGGCTTAGTATTGCCCCGACACCAAAAGGTGATGCGTCGCATGTGACAGTCAGCGGCAGGGTTTCATTATACTGAATAAGGACTGCGTCAGAAGTTAAAAGATTTTTTATTTGTTGGAAAGCATGTTCCTCTCACCTTCCCCAGATCCAGGATGCCGTTTTATCCAGGAGCCTATGCAAAGGTTCCGCGACAGTCGCCTTCTGGGGTAGGAAAACATTATAGAAATTAATGAGTCCGAGGCATGCTTGGAGCTCCGTTTTATTTTTTGGTCTGGGGGCTTCTTTGATGGCTTTTAATTTTTTGTCAGTAGGATGAATTCCATGCTTGTTTAGGAGGTATCCTAGGAATTCAACCCTTTCAGTACATAGCTGGCACTTCTCTTTTTTTTACTTTGAGGCCGGAGTCTTTAAATTTCTGTAAAACTGCTCTAAGCCATTTCTCCAATTGTTTCTTATTGGGGGCTGCTATTAGAACGTCATTGAAATAGGGTACGACTCCTTTAATTCCCTGCAGTATTCTTTCCATTAGTCTTTGGAAAACCCCAGGTGCGACGCTGACACCAAATTGGAGTCGGTTGCACTTAAATGCCCCTCGATGTGTCACGATCGTTTATGCCTCGGCGGTTTCAGCATCGACCGGCAGTTGCTGATAGGCTTGTGCCAGGTTGAGTTTCGCAAAAATTCTGCCACCCCCAAGTGAATATAGGAGATGTTGGACTACTGGCACAGGGTATGCACTCTGCTGCAGTGCATGGTTGAGGGTGGCCTTGTAGTCTCCACAAATTCTCAGGGAGCCATCTGGTTTGATGGAGGTGACAATGGGTGTCTCCCAACGGGCATGGTCGATGGGCTCTAATACGCCTTGCGCTATGAGCTTATTTAATTGCTCGTCTATCTTAGGCTTGAGTGCAAATGGCACTTGGCGTGGCTTGAGGTAGATGGGAGCGATGTCTGGGCTAAGACTGAAGGAGATTGGGGACCCCTTGTACTTGCCTAAAGTGTCATCGAAGACCTCTTGGAAGTCTCGTACGAGCGTCGCCTCCCAATCTTCTTCATCTGTGTGATTTATGCCTACCATCTCGATCCCCAATGGTGAGAACCACTGTAATCCGAGTAAGCTGGGGCGGTCCTTTTCCACAATTGTAAGTGGTAGGATATTGGTGCGGTTTTTGAAGGCGAAATGCCCAATGCCAGCTACTGGGATGCGGTTCCCTTGGTGGTGCTTCAAGATCAATTTCTGGTCACTTAGTTCCTGGCGGCATATGCTAGGTATTAGACGCTTTATGGTGCACCAGGAGACCATGGAGAGATATGAGCCAGAATCTACCTCCATGGTGCATGGTTGGTCTTTAATAGCAACCTCGATGCATACTTTCCTTGCATCTATTGGTGAAGAATGGGCGATGATAACTGTTTGGTGTGTTTCTTCTCTGCGCGGTGCCTCATTGAATCTTTTGTTTCGGCCGTCCTGGTTCCACCAGCTGTCAGTCTGGCAGTCCCGGTTTTTGGTGGGGGTGCCATCTTGTCTTCTCGGGCTGTTGCCTCCACGCTGGGGTCTGAAGTTTCTTTTATTTCAGCATACTTTAGCAATATGCCCCCGCTTCTCACAATGTCGGCAAACGGCGTCCAGGAACTTGCATTCGGAACATGGGTGATTTCCTCCACAGCCAGCACATTGGTACCCCAACTTACGACCTTGCTGGTCTCGCTGATCGCTTTCTGACTGAAGTCAGTGAATTTTTTCTTCTTCGCTTTCAGAAGGGGATTCGACGTCGCCATGGTGGGCGGCGGTTGCAAGTTTTTCTGGTGTGGTAGTTGCCTCACTGGTCAAATGGTGATCGATTCCATTTGAATGCCGCATTCGGGCTGCTGATTTGCGGGTAGCTTCGGCCGCAGTTGCTTTGGTATGGCGTCGGTGAGGGAGATGTCACCCTTGGCCATTAGTCTGCTTTGGAGTGCTGGATCTTTCAGGCCGAGAACGACCTGGTCTCGCATGGCCTCATCCAGGTTGATGAATCCGCACAAGCCTCAAAGGTCCCTCAGGTCGGCCACGAATTCACCAATGCTTTTGCCCTTGCGCTGGTCTCTTTGATAAAAACCATGCCTTTGGATAAGAGTTGGCATGGCCGGAGCGTAGTGGTTTCGGAGGATGGGAGCTAGGTTGTCCCAATCCATTGTTTTGATGTCTGCGGGCTTTGCTAGTGCCTTGGCCATCTTAAAAACGGCGGGTCCGCAGTGCGTCAGAAATACCGCCTGTTTCTTGCTGCCGGTGGCGTCTTTCAAATTGTTGGATTCCAAGAACATTTGGAAATGATCAATGTAGGACTCCCAGTCCTCGCTGGCTGGGTTAAATGGTATGGGTGGCATGGTCCTGCTGGCCATTTTGCTGGTCGTCTTAGCGCCGTTTGCCACGTGCTGGATAGTCTTGCTGTCTTAGAATCCCATCCTCGTCGCCAGTGTTATGTTCGGTCAGTGGGTCCCAAGGAGAGACGAGACTCGAGTAGTGAACAACAGCTCTTTATTTAACAGGCAGATTTTGAGACAAGCCCTAGCAACTCTTCTTATATAGCTGGCCACGGCTAGGCAGCCAATGACAACTCTTTGAGTTTGCCGCGCTTGGTTTCAGCCAATCGTGGCAAACCCTGTAGGAGCCAATCAGGAATGTTTTAGTTGTCCAATCATGATCCGGCTTCTCTGGACCAATAGGAAATGCAGGAGAGCCTGCTAATATGGAACAGAAACTGAACAAGGAGAGATTTAACCTGAAAATAAGGAGAAACTTTCTGACAGTGAGAACAATCAACCAATAGAACACCTTGCCCTCGGAAGTTGTGGGAGTGCCATTACTTGAAACTTTCAAGAAGAGATTAGACTTCCATCTGTCAGAAATATGTAGGGTCTCCTGCTTGGGCAGAGGGTTGGACTAGATGACCTACAAGGTCCTTCCAACTCTGATTATCTGTTATCTGTTATATTTTGTCCAAATGCAGATATATTCTTCTGGGTGGGTTACTTATCCATATCTTGAGGTCTTGACCCGAAATGTTCCTAGGGTAACCCTTTCCATGAAGTATAATGGACAGCCAAACATAAAAACAAAATTTCAGTGGTGACCTCCCAGCTGTTAACAATCTCCCCAAATTTCACTTAGTACTGGTCTTAATTACTGGTGCCATAGAAGAACAGAGTAGTACGGTTGGGCTTGATGGCGTGACAGTTCCTAATGCTTCAAAAACAGATCTCAGATCAAAGCTTCCCTCAAGTAAAATCAATGGGTGAAGCCATATTTGCTTAATGGCTATCCGATACACATAATAATTGCAATGATTCGCTTAATAACTATGCCAAAAAAGGTCATGAAATAAGTTGTAATACACTTAACAGTTGTAATGCTTAGAAATGGAAATTCTGGTCCAAAGTTGAAGACGCCTGTAGTCAGAAGTTTTAAAGAAGAGCAGAGGTGCAAACTTAAGAACATAAGCTAGGCCCTGCTGAATTGGACCCTTGGTTCATTTCATCCAGCAGTCTGTTCTCACAGTGTGCCAGGCTCAATCCCAGTGACAAGACTGGGCTTGAAAAGAAGGACCAGGGGAGATATGATAACAGTGATCCAATAACTAAGGGGTTTCCACAAAGAAGATGTTTATTCTCCAAAGACAAGAAATAATGGATGGAAGCTTATCAAAGAGAGATCCAACGGAGAAATAAGGAGACAGAAAGTCAATCAATGGAATGACTTGCCTCATGGACAGAATCTTGTCAAACTTAAAACTATAACTTTTTTACCTACTAAATCAGGGGTCTCCAAATTGGCAACTTTAAGGTTTGTGGACTTCAACTCCCAGAATTTCCCAGCCAACATGGCTGCCTGGGGAATTCTGGGAGTTGAAATCCACAAGTCTTACAGTTGTCAATAAAGTTGAAGATCCCCATACGAGATAAATCCCAAGAGATTCTAAGGTGCGTGAACCTCTTTTTCCCGTGTCCTTCCAGCTTGGGACAGCACATCTTTTAATCCAGGCCTTTTTCTGGGAAAGTTCTATGTTGTCAAAAGTCTCCCCCAGTGCTCCTGCAGATACACCAGATTTGATAATATGGTGGCCAATCAACAGCACAAGCTCACTTGTTTCCCAGTAGAGTAGAAGGTCTTCAGAGGCAGCCCCACTTTTCTCAAGGCCAAGAGCCATTGATCCTAAGGGTTTCCATGAATTGGTCCAACCCTTTTGGAAGCTAGGCAAGTTGATAGCTGGCAGAATATCTTCTGTTAGCAAATCCCCAAATTGAATTATGCATTCTATAAAATAATATTTCTTTTTGTCTGTCTTGGTTCTTCCAGGATGCAATTTCACTGGATAACCTCTACTTCTGAGAAAGGAAAAGTAAGTTCTCCTTGTTCACTTTATCTACACCTTCCATGAATTTGAACACTTCGATTATGTGCCGTCTTATTCACTTCCTTCCTAGACTAAAATGGAACTAGGTATGTCTAGTTTGATGAAAAAAAGGATCAGGGGTGATATGAGAGCAGTGTTCGGGGCTGCCACAAAGAAGAGGGAGTCAAGCTATTCTCCAAAGCATGAAGGCAGAACAAGAAGCAATGGATGGAACTAATCAAGGAGAGAAGCAACTTAGAACTAAGGAGAAATTTCCTGATAGTTAGAGCAATTAACCAGTGGAACAACTTGCTTCCAGAGGTCATGAATGCTCCAACATTGGAAGTTTTAAAGAAGAGATTGGATAACCATTTGTCAGAAGTGATATAGGGTTTCCTACCTAAACAAGGGGTTGGATTAGAAGACCTCCAAGGTCCCTTCTATTCTATTCTATTCTATTCTATTCTATTCTATTCTATTCTATTCTATTCTATTCTATTCTATTCTATTCTATTCTATTCTATTCTATTCCATTCCATTCTATTCTACTCAAATGTCCCAAATTGCAAAGCTCTATGCACAAGGATCTATACACTACGTTCTCAGTTCTATAGTATCCTTATAAATGACTTGAGTGAAAGGCTGAAGATAATACAGTATCGATCAGATTTGTAGTGGTCAAAGAACTGAGAGGAATAGCTAATATGCTAGTGTAGGTTGTTCTCAACCATTCATTTAGTGACCATTCAAAGTTGCAATGGAACTGAAAAAGGTGACTTACAACTGTTCCTTGCACTTACAACTGTCTCAACATCCCAAAATTCACTTGGCAACTGGTATGTATTTCCGATGGTTGAAATATGCCAGGGTCATCTGACTGCCATTTGCAGTCTTCCCAGCTAGCTTCCCTCAAGTAAAATCAATGGGTGAAGCCATATTTGCTTAATGGCTATCCGATACACATAATAATTACAATGATTCGCTTAATAACTATGCCAAAAAAGGTCATGAAATAAGTTGTAATACACTTAACAGTTGTAATGCTTAGAAATGGAAATTCTGGTCCAAAGTTGAAGACGCCTGTAGTCAGAAATCTATTCATTAGGAATATGACGGTAGCAGAATGAAATCTATTGGTGTTCTTCACTTAGAAAACACAAATGAAAAGCACAGATAGGATCAGGGGTGGTTCGCTCCGATGATCAGCTGTTGTGCCCACCTGCCCACCTGGGCTCCCATAATGACCTTTATTTCTTGTTTTTGACACTCAGCTGCATTGTGCGGCAAGATTCCCACGCATCAGCTGTTGAAGAAACAGGGGAAGTGCAGGAGAAGTTCAGTAGGAAAGCCCCTGCATGTGTGCAAACTATGCCCACCAAGCCACGCCCACTGAATCCGTGGTAAACCAATTTGAATCCCACCTTTGGATAGGATCTATCCGCCTTGGTTATAGCCTATGTGTAAAAAATCTTGGAACAGTCCTTGTTGTTCACTGAATGTGAGCCCAGAGTGTGATGTGGTTGCAGAAAAGGCAAATGGGATTGTAGGCTGCATCAAAAGAAATTGAATTTAAAAATCACAGAAAATAATCACTCTCTTGTCTTCTGCTTTGGTGGTACCCCAGGTTCAGTACTATTTTGGATATAACACTTTTAAGAGTCAAAGAAGAGCAAGGACAGTGATTGAGTACATTAAGTCCCATGAAGAAATATTGAAAGAGCTGATTTTGTTTAGCTTTAAAAAGACTGGGATGAGGGTGGGTGGAAGGATATGATAATGCTCTTTGAATATCTGAAAGGAGGGCAAGACCTGTTTTCCTGCTTTTCCAGAGGACAGAACAAGAAATAGTGGATTTGAATCCAGATGCTTTAATTTGGGATCAAAATGGGCTAAATGTCCACAGAGTTGAAGTATCTATAAATACAACAGGATTGTTTTGCCATATTTTGAAGCCATTGAAATAATATTATCATAAATTTCTCCCCCATTCTCATAAAGATATTTGCATTAAATGAAAGAATGTACTGAAAATTCTGCAGAGGGCTGAGTCTAAATTGACTTTTAATGCTTTTCCTGTGTTACTCAAAGCCTTTTTGTTTATTTATTTTATCTTCTTAGTTTTTCCCCCCTTTGTGGGCTGATGTTTTTATCTCTGGATTGGGAGTTTTGTTTTCCACTTAAATTTTTTATTAAATTTATTCAATACTGCAGTTCTGATTTTTGGCACTGTTGTTTAAAGTTGTTGTCTTTAATTAAGTGTGTATTCTATTCAGTGCTTCTCGCTGATTACAGATAGTCCTCAACTTACAACCATTCATTTAGCGACTGTTCAAAATGATGACAGTGCTGAATGAAAAGATTTACAATCATTACTCAAGGTTACAACTATTGCAGATTTCCTCTGGTCACAGAATAACAGGATGACAAGTTGTAAGGGACCTTGTAGGTCTTCTAGTCCATCCCCCTGCTCAGGCAGGAAAAACTATACCATTTCAGACAAATGGTTGTCCAATCTCTTCTTAAAAACCTCCAGTGATGAAACACACACAACTAAGGCAACTTCATTGTTCTAATGGTCAGGAAAATCCTCCTCTCCATGAAATAGACAGTTTTCGTTGTTCACATTTATTGCATTTCTCAACTGCATCTCAAGGCTACTCCAAAGTGGCTTCCACCAAGAAAACAATGAAATCACATTATTTTGAAACCATTTTGTATTACAGCAGAGCCAATAAAATATAATTTAATAATACTTGTTAGCAGCAAATGTCTTTTCAAGTTCCAGCCAGAAATCAGGGCAAAGAGATGGCGAAATAATCTGTATTGAAGCAAAATTATTTGTAGGGGGTGTGTGGGAGGGGAGTGGGTGTCGAAAACTGGAATTACTGTTATTTTATTTTCAGGCCTTTTTTGGTGGATGCACAAAGCAGAGTTTTACAATCCCCTTCTTTTATTCAGGGTGCTTGCTTTATAATGAAATAGGAATCAGGAAGGTAGCACCAAGAAGTGTTCTGATTTTGGACAACGAAATAATAAAACATTACTGACGTTTTGCAAAACAGCAAACAGCCTCCTCAAAGTTCTGCCTAGGAGATCTCACAGTATTTTAGTGATTTGCATGTGAGAATATATATTTTTATGACTCTGTAATTCCTTTTATTGAGGTGGAGTTGGGGTGACTGAATGGAGCTGAGCATGAACCGGCTAGATGCCCTTCCTAACACCAAATGGAATTCAGAGCAGATATGTTCTCTTTGTGCCCTGATAGAGAAACATCTGTCACTGGCTAGGATCCCACCGAGTGGAAGGCCAGCATTTTCACCACTAGGCCTGTTAAGTCCTGAGCATGGGCGCAAGGAATGGAGACGAGAAATCGAACTGTGACTTCAACTCTTTATTCATGACTTCAGAACAGAGCAAATACTTGGGCAGCAGCAGCTCTTTTATAGAGCTGGCTGCTGCCAAAACAACCAATGATTTGAGTTTACCGCTCTAACAAGCGTCCAATCTGCTAACAGCCAATCGGATTGGCCAGAAATGACCAATCACGATTCGCTATTCGCGGGCCAATGAGAAGTGCAGGATTACGAGCCTGCTGTAAAAGTAAAGCTATTAGGTTGTTACTGATGCGTTGGCTTAGTCCATAACACCCCTCCCCCCTAGGTTCCGTCTGAGGGGTGGGGTGACGTATTCTCGTAAGTAGGCAGGTCGCTTCACCTGTCTGCTTGATCTGCGCTGTTCCACCGGTTTCTGTCCTGGCTCTGGTTCCGGTGGGCTGCTTGCTGCGCTGGGTGGAAAAAACGGTCCCGCTGTTTCGTCGAATGGCTCAGGGCTGTTCTCTCTGCTCTCGCTGATGCTGTCCTCCAGGTTCCCTGGATCTGTTTCCATCGCGGTGCTGTCACGCGGCGAGGCCACTCCCCAGCTCGGTTCTCCTTCTGGCGGTGAGTATCCCCTGGTTGGTTGTGTAGACTGCTGGGTTTCGATTGTTAAATCAGCTGTTATTTCTTTTCCGGCCCCCTCGATATCCCTTCCCCCCCAGTTGGAGATTCAGGGGATGAGATGGGACTAGGTGCTAGTCTGGAACGAAGTTGGTCTATGTGGCGCTTCCACATTTTACCATCTGCAGTTTGCAGACGATAGGATCGGGGTCCCGTAAGTTGTGTTATGGTAGCGGGGACCCACAATGGATCATCCGAGAAGTTTTTTGCAAAACAGGGTCACCTTCCTGGAATGATTGACACTTGCTGCTGGATCCCAGGGGATGTTCAGGCGTGTAAGCTGGGTGGAAGTGATTGAGATGTGAGCGAAGTTTCCGGCCCATCAGGAGTTCAGCTGGGGTTCTGTTTGTGGTGCTGCTTGGGGTAATATGTTGGAGGAGAAGCATCCGGTTTATTTTGTTGTCAATGTCACCATGGTCCATTTTGTGTAAAGTCTTCTTTACAAATTGAACCATTCGCTCAGCCCTACCATTGGCCGCAGGGTGAGCTGGCGATGTGAAGGCGATGTGGATGCCCCGGTCTGCTAAGTACTGTTCGAATGCCAGGGCAGTGAATTGGGGGCCATTATTGGAGACCAGGACATCCGGCAATCCGTGGGTAGCGAATAGCTTATTCAGTTTTTTAATGACCGCCTCCGTGGTGGTGCTTTTCATCTTGTGGACCTCGAGCCAGTTAGAATAGGCATCCATGGTTAGAAGGAAAGTGTGTCCCCTTGTGGGTCCCGCAAAATCAATGTGGATACGGGACCAGGGACCTCGAGGCGTTTCCCACTGAGTTGGAGGTGTTTTTAGAGGAGCAGAGCGAGTCTCCTGGCATTTGCTGCATGTCGCTATCCAGGTCTCTATCTGCTTGTCTAAACCAGGCCACCATGCGTAACTCCTGGCCAATGCCTTCATCCGCACGATGCCTGGATGTCGATCGTGCAACATTTTTAAAACTTTGTGTTGCTATTTCTCCGGAATTACAACTCTGTCTCCCCACAAGATGCAGCCCTTTTGGGAGAATAGTTCTGTCTGTCGATTTCTGAATGGCTTGAAAGTGTTGTTGGATGTGCTGTCCAGCCAACCCCGTTCCGCCCAGCTGAGGACTCGTGTCAAAGAAGGGTCCTTTTTCGTTTCTGAGGCAATGTCTCGAGCTGTCAGCAGCGGCGATTTAAGAGTTTTGATTTGCAATACAGCTAGGGTTGGAGCTGGGTCATCTATGACGTCTGGTAGTGGAGAGCGGCTCAAAGCGTCAGTGTGGGGAATGGCTTTCCCCGGGCGGTGTTGCAGTTGGTAATCGTAGGCGGCTAGAAATTCCGACCAACGTGTCATTCTTGGTGATAAAATGTGGGGAGTTGGTTTGTTTCCCGCCAAAATACCAAGTAGCGGCTTGTGGTCTGTAATTATGGAACAGGGTCTCCCATACACATATTCATGGAAACGTTTAATTGCGGATACAATGGCGAGAGCCTCTTTATCAAGTTGGCTGTAGTTCCTTTCAGTTTTAGACAAAGTTCTCAAAAAGAACACAATCAGTGCCTCATTACCATTTGGCAGGACATGGCTTAAAATGGCTCCCACTCCGAATGGTGAAGCGTCACTGATAACCGTTAAGGGTAAAGTCTCGTTGTATTGTATCAATACAGCATCGGAAGTTAAGTGGTCTTTTACTTGTTGAAATGCTCATTCTTCATGCCGTCCCCAGACCCAGGAAGCCTTTTTGTCGAGAAGTCTATGTAGGGGCTCGGCTATGGTCGCCTTCTGGGGCAAGAAGATGTTATAAAAGTTAATGAGTCCCAGGAAGGCTTGGAGGTCTGTCTTATTTCTAGGTCTTGGGGCGTTTTTGATTGCAGTTAGTTTTTTTTCGGTGGGGTGGATTCCCTATCTGTCGAGGAGGTATCCCAGGAACTCCACTCTCTCTGTACAAAGTTGACACTTGTCATTTTTTACTTTCAGGCCAGCGTCTTTAAATTTTTGAAGAACCTTTCTGAGTCATTGTACTAATAACTCTTTAGTAGGGGCAGCTATTAAGACGTCGTCAAAATAAGGCACGACGCCTTTTATACCTTGTAATAGTCTCTCCATCAAACTTTGGAAAATGCCCGGCGCCACGCTTACTCCGAATTGGAGTCTATTGCACTTGAAGGCACCTCTATGTGTAACTATTGTCTGGGCTTCTGCAGTCGTCGCGTCTACAGGTAGCTATTGATACGCCTGAGCTAAGTCCAATTTCGCAAATATTTTTCTGCCACCCAGGGAGTGAAGAAGGTGTTGGACCACTGGTACTGGGTTAGCGGTCTGTGGAAGGGCATGATTTAGGGTGGCCCGGTAATCCCCACAAATTCTTAACGAGTCATCTGGCTTCATAGGCGTTACTATTGGAGTTTCCCAACGGGCATGGTCGATCGATTCCAACACACCCTGGGCTATCAATTTATCTAGCTGCTCATCGATCTTTGGCTTGAGGGCAAAAGGTACCCAACGAGGCTTAAGACAAATGGGAGCTACATCGGGGCTGAGATTAAATGATATAGGGGTCCCCTTGTACTTGCCTAATGTTCCTGTGAACACGTCCTGGAATTCCTGGGTGAGGGCCTCTTCCCAGTCATCGCTTCTGGTTTGGTTTATGCCAGCTAGTTCAATTCTGAGTGGGACGAACCACTGTAACCCTAACAAACTGGGCCGGTCACGATCGACGACAGTCAGGGGAAGCGTCACTGTGCGGTCCTTGAAGGATACTTGGACGTGGCTGGAACCGACAACCAGAATTCTGTTTCCCTGGTAGTCTTTTAGGATGATTCTTTGAGTGCTGAGGTCCTTGCGACAGATGGCAGGGATCAGCTGTTTGAGGGTTTTCCAGGCGACCCTTGATAGGGATGACCCCGAATCGACTTCCATCACGCATGGTCGATTCTCAATAGTAACTTTTACGTGGATCTTTCTTGCATCTAGCAATGAAGTGTGGCCGATAATAATAGTTTGGTGTGCCTCTTCTCGTCTCGTTGAAGCAGCAGGTGCTCGATTTCTGTAGTGGTAGTGATTGTTCCATTGGTGGTTCAGGCGGTCCCGATTTCTAGGTGGTTTGTCTGTCTCCCAATGGAGGTTGTTCTCCCTTCGGCTTGGACTGGACTCTCGCTTGCTTCTGCAGACCTTTGCGATGTGGCCTCTTTTCCCACAGGAATGGCAGAGTGCGTCGAGGAATTTGCAGTCCGATCGCGGGTGGTTTGCCCCGCAACCAGCATATTGGCGCGGAAGTCTCTGGTTCCTTTACTCTCGTTCCAAGCGGAGCTGGTTGACCTCCTCTTCCTCACTGTCTGAGGATGACTCGAGGTCTTCGTGATGGGCGGTAATAGCGTGCCTCTCAGAGGAGAGCAGACTATCGTTAGCGAGTTGGCGGTGCGGTGTGTTCACTCGGCGCATTCGAACGGCTAACTTTCTGGTTGCTTCTGTGGCAGTAGCGTCGGCGATGACATCTGCAAGGCTGATGTCTCCTTTCGCCATGAGTTTACTCTGCACCGTGTGGTCATCTAAACCCAAAACTATGTGGTCTATCAGGGTTTCCTTGAGTTTTGCAAAACCACAGAGGCCTCCTAGGTTCCGTAGGTCAGCTACGAAGTCCCCAACGCTCTCGTTCTTCCGTTGGTCCCTCTGGTAAAACTCGTGTCTTCGTATCAATGTAGGTACTGCGGGTGCGTAATGGGCCCGGAGGATTGACGCGAAGTTATCCCAATCCATGGTCTTCACTTCTGCCGGTTTGGCAAGTGGTTTAGCCATTTTGAAAATGGCAGGGCCGCAGTGGGTCAGGAACACTGCTCGTTTCTTGCCAGGCGTAGCATCCTTCAGATTGTTGGTCTCTAGGAACATCTGGAAACGGTCTATATACGAGTCCCAGACTTTGTTTGCCGGGTCGAATGGAGTGGGTGGTTTGGCGCCGCTGGTCATTCTGCCGTTTGTTGCATGAGCTCTTCAGCCACGTGCTCTGTCTTGTTCGATGAGTACTTAGTCAGCTCTATCGTCTCTACATCCCACCTTCGTTGCCAGTGTTAAGTCCTGAGCATGGGCGCAAGGAACGGAGACGAGACATCGAACTGTGACTTCAACTCTTTATTCGTGACTTCAGAACAGAGCAAATACTTGGGCAGCAGCAGCTCTTTTATAGAGCTGGCTGCTGTCAAAACAACCAATGATTTGAGTTTACCACTCTAACAAGCATCCAATCAGGGAGACCTGCTAACAGCCAATCGGACTGGCCAGAAATGACCAATCACGACTCGCTATTCGCGGGCCAATGAGAAGTGCAGGATTACGAGCCTGCTATAAAAGTAAAGCTATTAGGTTGTTACTGATGCATTGGCTTAGTCCATTACAAGGCCATTCTCGCTTGTGTGTGAGAATATGCAATTGTCAAAAAAACAACAACACTATTTTTCTGATTTAAATCATGTTTTGCTGTTATTAAAATGAATATTACCCTCCAGTTGAATAATAGTGTAAGAGATAGTCTGATGTTAATTGCAAAAAGACATTTTGTTCAGTCAGAGAAACCACAGTATTGATGAATCTTATGTGGGAAGATAAGAATTTCATTGGCTAAAGTTTATTTTCACAAAGGAGGTTTTAATTCAATAAACTTTCAAAAAGATCACTGGACATTTGTTTTATCATTTATGTTTATGTGGAAAAAGGATTTAATTGAATCCCAAGTTTTATGGGATTTATTGGAAAGTTATTACTTATTTCCATTAAGATCTTGGCAATCACTTGGTTTGACATACATCATTTTTTTTTCATTTTCTGCTCTGAAAGCAGCTAGAGATTTCTGAACCAACTGGGTTGTATATTGAATGCTGATGATGAATCTTATGAATATCTAACTTTGTGAAAGAATTATACCTTAAAATTACTGGTAAGACTTTGGGATGTAGGAGCTTTAATCTAGAATAATAGAGTAACTTTAAATCAGTATGAAGTTTCTTTTAAGTAATGTCAATTTCACATACAACTAATTTCCCTAATATACAGCAGTGGCAATATAATAAACTCAAATATGTTTTGATAACACAATATGTACCAGCTGCCTGAAAGAAATACAAGATGTTCTCTTTTTTGATGGATTCTGCAATGAGCAGAATTTGCATCAGGTGACCAATTTCCCTTTTCATTCTTACATTTTGTGATGCATGTCAGTTAGGTGGAATCACGGCTGCTAAATACTGTAATTACAGGTTAAAATCTGATGGATTCAGTTTTGTATATTGACCAGCAGAAAGAGAAATACAACTAAATATAACTTTCTATTGATTTGGCTGACAAACAAATGTTCTACCCAAGATCAAAGAAACTCCAAGGCTGATTAGATTTATTTTATTTTATTAAAAAAAAATATGGCCGCCCAACTCATTCCTGGTGACTCCAGGTAGCTTACAAAAATAAAACCTCAATGCAAAACCCAATAAACTCTCATTTCTCTGGTGACAACAATCAAACCAACCACTTGACCCCATATCATCCTGGGATCCCCAGGCCCACTGACAACACCAAGTCTTCAGGGTCTTTTGAAAGTATGTCAAGATGAGGGCCAATCTTATTTCTGCAGGGGTGATGTTCCACAGGAAGGGAGCTACCACAGAGAAGACCCTTTTCATGGTCCCACGAGATGGACCTCCTTAGGATAGAGGAGGAGGTTACTCCTGTCCCTCAGCCCATCTTAAATGTCAGGGTAGTTGTGAAGAAGACTTGAGAAAAATGGTGAAGAGTACTTTCTCCAAGTCCTCAAGGGAGGGAAGGATTAGAATATAATCCATAAACACAAGAGTACTGTTACAGACTAAGCAATTGCACTAATTAAAAGCTTAAATAGTTTTACTTCCACAGCAGGCTTGAAATCCTGCACTTCTGATTGGCCCGTCAGCAGCAGATGCTGATTGGTCGTCCCAGGCCAATCTGATTGGCTGTTAATGGGCGCTGACGATTGGACTCCGCCAGCGTGGCAAACTCAAAGCATTGGCTGTTATGACAGCAGCGAGCCCTATAAAAGGGCTGCTGCTGCCCGAGTATTTTAGCTCTGTTCTGAAATCACTAATAAAGAGTTGAGTCACTTTCCAATGCCTCATCTCCGTTCTTTGCGCCCATGCTCCGAACAGAACACTGGCGACAAAGGTGGGATGCGGAGACTTTAAGAGCTGATCAAACACTCAACGAACCCTAAAGAAAACGTGGCTAAGAGCGCACCGAAGAAGCGGCAGAATGACCAGCAGCGCTATACCACCCACTCCATTTGACCCGGCTAAAAAAGACTGGGACTCGTATATGGACAGGTTCCAGTTGTTCCTGGAGACCAACAATCTGAAAGATGCTACACCTGGCAAGAAATGAGCTGTATTTCTGACCCATTGTGGGCCTGCCGTTTTCAAGATGGCAAAAGCACTTGCGAAACCAGCAGAAGTCAAGACAATGGACTGGGACAACCTTGCCCCAATCCTCCAGGCCCATTATGCACCAGAGGTGCCAACACTCATCAGAAGACACAAGTTTTACCAGAGGGACCAACAGGAAAGCGAAAGCGTTGGGGACTTCATCGCTGTCCTCAGAAACCTAGGAGGACTCTGTGGCTTCGCAAATCTCAAGGAAGTCATGAGAGATTGAATTGTTCTGGGCCTAAGAGACCCCATGACCCAGAGCAAGATTATGGTGAAGGGAGACATCGCCCTCGCAGATGTCATCGCCGATGCTACTGCAGCAGAAGCAACCAGGAAGTCAGCCGCTCAAATGCGCTGAGCGAATGCACCGCACCGCCAACTCGTCAGCGATGCTACACAGTTTTCCGAGAGGCACGTGACAACTACCCACCATGAAGACCTCGAATCCTCATCAGAAAGCGAGGAAGAAGAGGTCAACAGATTCAGGTCAGAACGCGACCAGCGGGACCAAAAGAATCGAAAATCCCCGTACCAATGCTCCGGATGCGGGGGCAGTCACCCGTGATCTGACTGCAAATTCCTAGATGCACTCTGCCGTTCCTGCGGGAAGAAGGGCCACATCGCTAAGGTCTGCAGAAGCAAGCAAGGACCCAGCCCAACCAGGAGAGAAAACAATTTCCGACAGACAACAGGCACCCCACCAGTTAATCGGGACCGCCAAAACAACCAATGGAACTTTCAATACAGAAACCGAGCAGCCACCACTTCATCCCGACAAGAAGAGGCACACCAAACCATCACCATAGGCCATGCTTCATCCCTTGATGCAAGGAAAATCTGAGTGAGGGTCGCCATCGAGAAGCGACCATGCGTTATGGAGGTCGACTCTGGATCGTCTCTATCAATGGTATCCTGGAAAACCTTCAAGCAGCTGATCCCTGACATCCGTTGCCAGGACCCCAGCACTCAAAACATCATATTGAAAGACTACCAAGGAAATAGAATTCTGGTCGTCGGTTCCAGCAATGTCTGAGTCACCTTCAAGGACCACACCGCAACCTTACCATTGACCATCGTCAATCGAGATTGGCCCAGCCTTCTGGGTCTACAGTGGTTTGCGCCATTAGGAATCAAACTAGCTGGCATCAACCAGACTGGCAGTGATGATTGGGAAGCGGCCCTTGTCCAAGAATTCCAGGACGTGTTCAGCGAGAAGCTAGGCAAGTACAAAGGGTCCCCTATATCGTTTAACCTCAGCCCCGAAGTTGCGCCCATTCGCCTTAAGCCTCGTCGAGTGCCCTTTGCACTGAAGCCAAAGATTGATGAACAATTGGACAAATTAATAGCACAAGGTGTGTCGGTTTGATTGACCACGCTCGATGGGACACCCCAATCGTGACCCCCATAAAACCAGACGGATCGGTGAGAATTTGCGGGAATTACTGGGCCACCCTAAATCATGCGCTCCAGCAGAGCACTTACCCCGTACCTGTGGTCCAACACCTTCTTCACTCCCTTGGAGGTGGGAAAATATTTGCAAAATTGGACTTAGCTCAGGCGTACCAGCAGTTGCCCGTAGACGCACAGACTGCAGAGGCCCAGACTATAGTCATGCATAGAGGGGCTTTCAAGTGTAACAGACTCCAGTTCGGAGTAAGTGTAGCCCCTAGCATTTTCCAGAGCTTAATGGAAAGATTGCTACAAGGCATAAAAAGGCTTGTGCCCTACTTCGATGATATACTGATAGCTGCCCCGACTAGATGCATTTTAAAAAAATGACTCTGAATGGTTCTTCAGAAATTTAAAGACGCTGGCCTAGAGGTCAAGAAGGACAAGTGCCAACTCTGTACAGAAAAGGTTGAATTCCTGGGCTATCTACTTGACAAACAGGGAATTCATCCTACTGAAAAAAAACTGACTGCCATAAAAAACGCCCCAAGACCTAGGAATAAAACAGACCTCCAAGCTTTCCTTGGACTCATTAATTTTTATAACATCTTCTTGCCCCAGAAAGCAACTGTGGCTGAACCCCTGTATAGGCTGCTCGACAAGAAGGCTTCCTGGGTCTGGGGACAACGCGAAGAACGAGCTTTTCAGAAAGTCAAAGACCTTTTAACCTCAGATGCTATATTGATACAATATAACAAGACCTTACCTTTAACTGTCACCTGCGATGCCTCACCATTTGGGGTAGGAGCCATCCTGAGCCACATCCTACCAAACGGTACTGAGGCACCTATTACATTTTTTTCAAAGACTTTAGCTAAAGCTGAGAGGAACTATAGCCAACTTGATAAAGAGGCTCTCGCTATCGTAGCTGCTGTCAAACGCTTCCATGAGTACGTATATGGAAGACCCTGTTCCATAGTCACCGATCACAAACCATTACTTGGCATTTTAGCAGAGGACAAACCAACACCCCACATCTTATCGCTAAGGATGACACGTTGGTCGGAATTTCTAGCCGCATACAATTACCAATTGCTACACCGCCCGGGGAAAGCCATTCCCACGCTGACGCTTTGAGCCGCTCACTGCTACCCGAAGTCATAGACGATCCGGCTCCAACACTAACAACGCTACAAATCGAAACACTTCTTTCTCCACCACTGACTGCACGAGACATTGCTACAGAAACAAGGAAAGATCCTTGTTTAGCACAAATCCTCAGCTGGGTGGAAAGAGGTTGGCCTGACAACGAATTCAGTGACATCTTCAAACCCTTCAAAAACCGACAGACAGAGCTTTTCTCCCAAAAAGGATGCATATTGTGGGGAGACAGAGTTGTCATTCCGGAGCGGCTACAACAGAAAGTTCTGAAACTGTTGCACGATGGACATCCTGGCATCGTGCGAATGAAGGCACTAGCCAGGAGCTACGCATGGTGGCCAGGTATAGATAAACAAATAGAAACTTGGGTGGCCACTTGCAACAAGTGTCAAGAAACTTGCACAGATCCACCAAAAGCCTCACCAATGGAATGGGAGACACCCCAGGGTCCCTGGTCCCGCATCCACCTCGATTTTGCGGGACCCACCAAAGGACATACCTTTCTCATAACCGTGGATGTCTATTCAAATTGGCTAGAGGTCCACAAAATGAAGAGCACCACCACAGAAGCAATCGTTAAAAAATTAAATAAACTATTTGCTACACATGGACTACCAGATGTCCTGGTTTCCGATTATGGTCCCCAATTCACTGCTCTCGCATTTGAACAGTACCTTACGGATCGGGGGATACACCATGCCTTGACCTCACCTGCCCACCCTGCGGCCAATGGTAGGGCTGAGAGAATGGTCCAATTCGTGAAGAAAACTTTAAAATGGAACAAGGAGACATTGATCATAAAGTAACCAGGATGCTCCTCCTCCAACATATTACACCACACAGTACTACAAACAAAACCCCAGCCGAACTCCTGATGGGATGGAAACTTCGATCACACCTTAACCGCATACACCCTGCCTACACGCCAGAACCACCCCTAGGGTCCAGCAGCAAGTATCACACGTTCAAAGTAGGCGACCCAGTTTTTGCAAAGAATTTCTCAGGTGACCCATTGTGGGTCCCCACTACCATAATTCAACTTACGGGGCCTCGTTCCTACCGTTTACAAACTGCTGAGGGGAAAATGTGGAAGCGCCACATTGACCAACTTCGTTCCAGATTGGCACCTACCCCTGTCTCTAGCCCTGAACCTCAAACCTGGGGGGGAAGGGAAAGCGAGGGGGCTGAAAATGAGCCAACATACGACGCAGTACGAGAAACCCAAAAATCAAAACAACCAACCTCAGGATATTCACCTTCTGACCAGATGATAGCCTCACCACAAAGCAGCACTGCGACAGCAGCAAACCCAAGAAACTCAGGAGGCAGCCTTGACGGAAGCAGGGATGACAGCCCCGCGTCGCCCAGCGAAGTGGTTGACCCAGCCGTGCCGTTCAGCCCAGCAAATAGCCCATCGGAAACAGAGCCAAGGCAAGAACTATTGGGGCAATGCAGATCGGGCAGACAGGTGAAACGACCTGCGTACTTGCGAGAGTACATCACCCCACCCCTCAGACGGAACCTAGGGGGGAGGGGTGTTACGGACTAAGCAATTGCACTAATTAAAAGCTTAAATAGTTTTACTTCCACAGCAGGCTCGAAATCTTGCACTTCTGATTGGCCCGCCAGCAGCGGATCCTGATTGGTCGTCCCAGGCCGATCTGATTGGCTGTTAACAGGCGCTGCCGATTGGACGCCACCAGCGCGGCAAACTCAAAGCATTGGCTGTTATGACAGCAGCGAGCCCTATAAAAGGGCTGCTGCTGCCCGAGTATTTTAGCTCTGTTCTGAAGTCACTAATAAAGAGTTGAGTCACTTTCCGATGCCTCGTCTCCGTTCTTTGCACCCACGCTCCGAACAGAACAAGTACAGCATCCAGTTTTGGTCACCACATTATAAAAAAAGATGTTGAGACTCTAAAAAAAGTACAGAGAAGAGCAGCCAGAATAATTAGAGGATTGGAGGCTAAAACATATGAAGAACGGTTACAGGAACTGGGCTTGGCTAGTCTAGTGAAGAGAAGGACCAGGGGAGACATGATAGCAGTCTTCCGATATTTGAGGGGCTGCCACAGAGAGGAAGGGGTCAAGCTATTTTCTAAAGCACCAGACAAGGAATAATGGATGGAAACTGAACAAGGAGAGATTCAACCTGGAAATAAGGAGAAATTTTCTGACAATGAGAACAATCAACCGATGGAACAGTTTGCCCTCGGAAGTTGTGGGAGCTTCATCACTGGAAGTTTTCAAGAAGAGATTGGACTGCCATTTGTCAGAAATGGTGTAGGGTCTCCCACTTGGGCAGGGGGTTGGACTAGATGACCTACAAGGTCCCTTCCAACTCTGATTACCTGTTATCTGTTATAACACTGCCAGTAAGCGTATTTTGGGCCTGTTCTGTCATTAATTGATCCAGATGCTGGCAGAAGATGAATTGTGAGAATTCCAGTTGATACTACTCTACACAGAACAAAGCCTGAGGCAGGATCAACTGCAAGGATATAATAGACTTTTGTTTTTTAAATAATTCACCATTATTGATTGAACGTTACAGCAGTGTCAAGGAAACGAGCTGTGAGGCAATTAGAACAAATAATACTTAGGTGTTCAGTGATAATTATCTTTTTGAAGCACTTTCAGTTTGCTACTAGGATTGATGGCAGCATAAATTAAAGCAACAATCTATATTTTCAGAAAGCACTTTAGCAAATGAGCTTGGCCAGGGATGACCTGATCACTGCAAAGAAAGATGCAGAAAATGTTTCAGAAAGGATTTTTGATCTGAGATCTAGTACTGTTGATCTACTACCAGGTGCCTTCCAGTTCTAGTTTGCATAGTGGTTGGACTCACTGGCTGAGAATTTGCATTCCCAAACTTCTGGAGGCTGGATACCAGATTGGGACAATTCCTCAGGGAATTAATTCCATTGTAGAATCACTTATCTAAATATCTGCTGACTCCAGCCTTTTATCCAGAAAGGGGTAAATGCAAAACACTTAATTGGCAGTCCAATCCTGTTTTGATACTAGTTATGATCACACGGGATCCTTGCTTTTTTAAAAAAAATAACTTTTATTGATTTTACAATTAAAACAGACCAACACATACACATACATAAATGTAAGAGAGAAAAAGAAAAGAAGAAAGGAAGAAGAAAATAGAAAGAAAAAGATAGAAAACAATTAAAAACATTTTCATCTTCAACAGTTTGTGAGACCTCCTTTTTATCCTTATTTTATGCCATATACACACTTAATCCTTACATATATCTGTATATCACTACTATGGTTTTATCCTATCCTCTTTTGCCTTTTAGTGTGAAATCTATCTTTGGTCTATCCATTTGTACTAGCAGTTCCAGCTGTTGTAGTATATTGAAGTGTCTTTATTTTTTAATGGCAAGGTTAATTTGTCTATTTCGGCACAACTTGAAATTTTTTGAATAATCATCTCCTCTGATGGAACATGAGGCTGTTTCCAACATTGTGCAAAAGCCAATCTGGCCGTTGTCAAAATATGTATTATTATATATTTCACTTTTTTTGGTATTTGTTTATCAAAGATCCCTAATAGAAAGGACTCTGGTTTGAATTTGATCTGTTCTCTTGTTATTTCCTCCAGCCAATTTCTAATTTTCTGCCAATATTTTTGAGCTTCTATACAGGATCACCACATATGGAAGAAAGTTCCCTCTTTTTTTTCATTTCCAGCAATTCGGAATCATATTGGGGTGCATCTTCGCTAATTCTGAAGGAGGAAGGTACCATCTGTAAAACATTTTATAGGTATTTTCTTTATATGCTAACGATTTTGTAATTTTATTATTTCTACCCCAGACCTTTCCCCATTCTGTTATGGTGATACGACGTCCTATATTCCTACTTCAGGCTATCATGTTCCCTTTTACAATTTCTTCTTCTAATTCTACTTCTAATAAATAATTATAAAATTTTGTTATATTTTTTTTGCCTGATCCTAATAAAATTTTGTCTAATTGCTGGAGTTTTTTTTGTTAATTCCAAATTCTTTCTTGTCCTGTTTATATCTACTTTGAATTTGAAGATATGCCCACTGATCAGTTTTTAGTCCCCGATCTTGAAGTTCTTGCCCTGATTTCAGATTTCCTTGCATATCCAATAGGTCCTTATATTTAATCATTTTAGTAATATCCAAATTATTTGGGTGAATCATCGCCTCTATTGTTGAAATCCAAATTGGTATTTTTAAATAGTGTTTTTTCCGTATTTTCTTCCAATTAGTCAATAATGAATCTCTGATTAGGTGTCTGTGAAAATATTTCTGGCTAGTTTTCCCAACATCCCATAAAAAGCATGCCACCCCCTCTGCAAGTCATGGCCTTCTAAGTATAATATTCTCTTATTGGTTAAATTCACCCATTCCTTCAACCATACTAAAGAGGCTGCACTATAATACAACTCCCAATTTGGAAGTGCCAGCCCTCCCCTGCTCTTCATATCCTGCATTGCCTTTAAATTTATTCTAGGTTTTTTCCCTTGCCAGATAAGTTTTACAGTTATTTTATTAAGTTCTTCAAAAAAAAAATTGTGTACTTTGATTGGGATTGTCTGAAATATATATAGGAATTTTGGAAGAATATTCATTTTAATAGCAGCGATCCTGCCAAATAATGAAAGTTGCAGCTTGTCCCATGTTTCTAAATCCTTCTTTACCTGTTGCATCAATTTATCATAATTATTTTCCTTAAGTGTCTTACAATGTGCTGTCAACCATATTCCTAAGTATTTAACTTTCTTTATCACTTGTATTCACATAACTTCTTCTAGTTCTAATTTCTGCTTTTCTGTTAAATTTTTGGTCATTAATTTTGTTTTCTTCCTATTAATTTTTAGTCCTTCTACTGCTCCAAATTGTTCTAATTTATTCAGCAATTTTTGTCCTCTTTCTATTGGTTCTTCAATGAAAAAAAATCATATCATCCGCAAATGTTTGCAACTCATATTCTTCTTTCTTAACCTTTAATCCTTTTATGTCTTGGGTTCTGTCTAATTCGCATTAATAATGCTTCTAGTGATACTATGAAGAGCAGGGGTGAGAGTGGGCAGCCCTGTCTGACTCCTTTTTCTATTTTTATTGGGCAGGTATATTCCCTGTTTATTATAATATTAGCCTGTTGTGTATCATAAATGGGTGTTATAATATTTTCAAATTTGGTGCCTAAATTCATATTATAAATTTATTGGATTAAAAATTGCCAATTTAAATTATGGAAGGCCTTCTCTGCGTCTAAAAACATAAGTGCAATTTGTTTTTCAGGGTGGGCTTTGTAAAATTCTAAAACAACTAATACTATTCTTAAGTTATTCCTGATTTGTCTAGTCGGGAGAAATCCATTTTGGTCTTCATGTATATGCTCATTTAACATTCTTTTTAGTCTACTTGTTATAATAGAAGTAAATATTTTATAATAAGTATTTAACAATGAAATTGGCCTATAATTTTGTATATATTGGGGATCGGAATCCTCCTTTGGGATCAGCGAAATCAATGCCCCCCTCCATGAGTCCGGCATCCTGGCTGCCAATAAGGCAGTCTTGCTTAATGACACTCATTCAGTGACTGTTTGGGCTTATGATCAGAGGTGGTATTCAGTAGGTTCTGACCAGTTCTGGAGAACTGGTAGAGGAAATTTTGAGTAGTTCAAAGAACTGGCAAATACTACCTCTGACTGCCCCCTCCCCCCATCTATTCTCTGCCTCCCAAGTCCCAGCTGATTGGCTGGGTCTTCTTTTGTTGCCCTGCACAGGAGAACAGAGCTGGAAAGCAGGTTAGTGGGGTGGGGAGGGAATGTGGATTTTGCAGTAACCTTCCCCCAGGAGTGGGGAGGGAATGGAGATTGCTTGCCCTCAGAAGTTGTGGGAGCGTCATTACTAGAGACTTTCAAGAAGATATTGGACTGCCATTTGTCAGAAGTGGTGTAGGGTCTCCCGCTTGGGTGGGGAGTTGGACTAGGTGACCTACAAGGTCCCTTCCAACTCTCTGTTATCTGTTATAGATTTTACAGCATCCTCCCCCTGCCAAACCACGTCCACCAAGCCATACCCACAGAACTGGTATTAAAAAAAATTGAATCCCACCACTGCTTATGATACCACTGAATGAGAGCTACTTATAACTGGTCCTCAAAGTTCAGAGGACACCCAGTGACTGGCATGCAAATATGACATCATAGCATCTTGTGGTCATGTGATCACCACTGTGACCTTCTTTGCCAACTTCCAGCAAACAAAATCAGTGGGGAAGCCACAGAAGTTCACAAATGGTGACCACATGAGATTGCGCTTAATGACATCATGGTGTTCACTTAATGATGGCAACTGGAAGTGCTGGAACTGCTGTCACCAAGGGATGCAATCACTGACATTACCTTTATTGACCTCATTGCTTAGCAACAGAAATTCCAGTCCCAATTACCATTGTTAAGTGAGGACTGCTGATACACTGGTCACATCAGGCTTAGAAGATTCCACAGCGAAGTTTTTGGTTCAAAATTCTCTCATTTAACAACTTGTTGAGTTCATGGTCCTGATCCTGCCCGTTGTTTGGAATGCATCTCCTCATATGTTTTTCAAAGGCCAAGCACCGTAGTCCTCATTTAGCAACTGCCTCATTTAGCAATCATCCACAGTTATGACAGAAACAAAAATTAACTTTCTGACCATTTCTCATATTTACAACTTTTGCAAGTCTGTAAAGCAAAGGAAGGCTGACCTAAGATCCTAAGCACATTGCAGTTTCATTGAGTGACTGCTTCACTTAATGACTGAGTTGCTGGTTCCAACAGTAGTCACTAAATGAAGACTATCTGTATACAAAGACATCAGAGACACTTGAGCCCTTTATAACAGATCCTCTTTTTAATTAATTTATTTTTATTTGATATACCAGGCTTATATGGGGTGGCGCGGTGACTCAGTGATTAAGATGCATGTCTTGTCAGCTGGAAAGTTGGCAGCCAGGTTTGAGACCCATGTGCCACATGACAGGTTGAGCTCCTATTACTTGCCCAACTAGCAGTTTTAAAGCATGCAAATGCAAGTAAATAAATAGGTACCGCTTCAGTGGGAAGTAGTAGCAATAGCACTTAGATTTATATACTGCTTTAGACTTATATACCGGTTTTCAGAGTCAACCTATTGCCCCCAACAATCTGGGTCTTCATTTTACCAACCGTGGAAGGATGGAAGGCTGAGTCAACCTTGAGCCAGTGAGATTTGAACTGCCAAATTGCAGGCAGTTGGCAATCAACAGAAGTAGCCTGCAATACTGCATTCCAACCAATGTGCCACCATGGGAAGGTAACAGTGCTGGCCGATGACTGTAGAAATGTCTTTGGACAGCACTAGCTCAATGGCCTTGAAGCAGAGATGAGCCCCACCTCTTAGATGTGGCAACGATTAGTGGAATAACATCGGCAGGACTCATTTACCTTTTACTAGGCTTATATGACACACCCTGGAAGGAGGGGGAAACAGGGTCATTGGTGGGCAATAAATTACGTAGAGCAGAGTTGACTGCAGGGGTGGGATTCTACCAGTTTACACCTATTCGCTAGAACCGGTTGTTAACATTCTAAGCAATTTGGAGAACCGGTTGTTAGAAGAAATTACTGGCCTAATCCTGTAAGGAAGGCAGGAAGGAAACATTCTGGTGTTGCTTACAGAAACTGCCTCTCCGTTAACCCTTATTACATTCTTGGCAGGACTAGACTTCCTGTCTCTGGAACTTCTCTGGAGTTTTTTTTCCTTCCTTTGCTGGTACTTTGCTTGTGTGGAGTGACCATTCAAAGTTACAATGGCACTGAAAAAAGTGATTTATAACCATTTTTCACACTTACGACTGTTGCAGCATCCCCACAGTCCTGAGAGGCCAGGCGAGGAGATGTGTGCCTCGTTGTGAGTGATGTTGAATTGGCCACGCCCAGCCAGTCACATGACCACCAAGCCATGCCCACCAACTTAGCCATGCCCACAGAACGGGTTGTTAAAAAATTTGAATCCCACCCCTGGCCAACTGCACTTGTGAAAAGTGCTGACATGTTGCTCTTAATAAATAATTGGATTACTTTTGAAGCTTGGCTCGAGGTTCATGAATTAATTAGGGCATCCATCGGAACCCTGACACAGTGGTTCTGTCAGCACAGGTAGTCCTCGACTTACTACAGTTCATTTAGTGACTGTTCGAAGTTACAACAGCACTGAAAAAAGTGACTTATGACCATTCTTCACACTTACGACCATTGCAACATCCCCATGGTCATGAGATCAAGATTCAGATGCCTGACAACTGACTCATATTTATGACGGTTGCAGTATGTCCCAGGATCATGTGATTGATCCCCTTTTGCGACCTTCTGAGAAGCGAAGTCCATGGCGAAGCCAGATTCACTTAACAACCATGTTAACAATTTAAACAACTGAAGTGATTCACTTGACAACGATGGCAGGAAAGGTTGTAAAATGGGGAATCTAACAAATGTCTCACTTAGCAACAGAAACTTTGGACTATCTGTACTAAAAGGCGTACTGACCTTTCTCCTGCCAGCAAGAGCAGAGTCGATTCGCAGGGAGATGGGCGGGAAGCAAGTTTAAACAGTAAACACACAAAGGGAGAGATTTGTTTTGCAAAATGAATAACACAATAACAGAGTTGGCAGGGACCTTGTAGGTCATCTAGTCCAACCCCACCCCACCCCAAGCTGGAGGCCCTTCACCATTTCTGACAGAAATGTAGAAATGAGTAGGAAAGCCATCCAATGTAGATATAGCCTGTCTTTGCTGTGCTGTTTTGTTGCTGGTGGCGGTTTGGGAAAAGTTGTTTGGTTCCTGCAGGCTCTATCATTGGTTTCTTTGCTGAGTTCTGTAGTCTCTCTTCCCAAGAAACCACAGTTTTTAATAAGATGTCGATAGCAAAAACAGTCACTATCAGATGTTTCCATTTCATTAGTTATTAAAAAGCCATGCAGCTCTACATGTTTTACATTACATTATGGCCTTGTTCTTTGTTCTCTGTGGAAATCAACCCCTCCTCATTTTTCTCTCAGGCAGTACAATGTAGAATTTGAAATCGAGAGTTCAAACAAACATGCTTTGAAGGAGGGGTTTGATAACTACTACACACAGATTGGTATTTCCCTGGTGCAATGAGGGAGAGCTGATGGGAGGCAGAAATAAGGAAAGGATGCAACCGTTTGTTTCTTTGGCTATAAAAGACTGTAAAAGGAAGACACGATAAATTAGACAGGGTCTGTGCGTCAGTGTTGCAGATGATGATGGATCTAGCTGTTGCTCACATGGGTGAGCTTGAGAATACTCACATTTGATACAGCTCCAAATCTATAGTATTTTGTTTGAACACCTGCTACATTTTCAGTCTGCAAACCTGCTTAGTCCTTCCTTTCTTCCTTCCTTCCTTCCTTCCTACCTTCCCTCCCTGTTTCTCCTCCTTCTTATTCCCCCAGTTGGTTCTAAGGGGAATTTCCCTTTTGTTTTGTAAAATTTGTAATCAATAAGAATTGTTCCTTCAGTTTGAACTTATGTCCACCTCCACGGAAATAATATGGAACAGATTTTGTATTGTCTTTTGATGTCTGAGTGTACCTTACAAGGATGTGGGATTTTCAAGTACTCCTGGTTTCAGTCCTGCATAGTTTCTGAGACCAGAGGGGTTCAATCAGATGCTGCCATCACTTGAGGCATGTAACACACACACACACACACACACACACACACACACAGACGGAGGGAGGGAGGGAGGCAGAGGGAGGCAACCTTTTAGTACGAGGGATGTATTTTTAGCATACCTGCTGAGTGTAGTCATACAATAATTGTGCTGGTGCGCATAACCGTTTTTGGTGCCTTCCAGTCGGTTTTTGACTGGTGACTGCAGGGAGAAGTTGCTGCTATTCTCTTGGCAAGGTTTTTCAGGTGTGATTTGCCATTGCCTCCTTCCCAGGACTGAGAAAGTGACTGGCTCATAATCACCCACTATACTTTATGCATATGTGGGGCTAGAATTGACAGTCCCTTGGTTTCTAGCCTGTGCCCAACCACTACACCAAATTGTTTCATGGGCATAAGTACTCACAAACTAATCATTTACTAGGCCAACCAGATCTAGGCTGAAATAAAAAAATCTGGATAACTGCTATTCAGAGCTAGGTCGTGCTAAAGTAGAAATTATAGATAGATAGATAGATAGATAGATAGATAGATAGATAGATAGATAGATAGATAGATAGATAGACAGACAGACAAACAGAGACAGACAGACCGATCTCAGAATTGGTAGAGCAGAAATGTCAAACTCGCAGCCTGCGGTCTGGATGCGTCACATGATGGCCCTGCCCCCCACCCAGTTTAGCGAAGGGGAAAAAAAGTCCAATACGTCATGTGATGCCGCTGTGACAACATGAGTTTGACACCCCTGTGGTAGAGTGTCTCCTGTGTCTGGCCCTTGAAAGCAGATTTTTTTAAAAAAATGATATCGAAGACCTTAAAAACAAAAAAGAAACTTATTTCTAGGTCAAACCAATCTAGCAGCAGAGCTCTCGCCTCACAATCAGAAGGCTGTGAGTTCAATCCCAGGTAGAGGCTAGACCAGGGGTCTCCAACCTTGGCTCCTGGAAGCCTGGCGGACTTCAACTCCCAGAATTCCACAGCCAGCTGGCTGTGGAACTCTGGGAGTTGAAGTCCGCCAGGCTTCCAGGAGCCAAGGTTGGAGACCCCTGGGCTAGACTCTCCTGCTTGAGCAGGGAGTTGGACTAGATGACCTCCAAGGTCCCTTCCAACTCTGTTATTCTATGTTCTATACAACAGAGATATCCAACCTTGGCAACTTTAAGACTTGTGGACTTCAACTCCCAGAATTTCCCAGGCAGCCCTGCTTGATAACTATTGCTTTCCAATAACAATTCAACTTTTAGCTGCTATTAATAACATTAGCATAAATTGTAAATCTACGGTTTGTTTTAAATAGCACATTTAAAATCCATTGATAACCACCTCTCATCAGGATCTTTAAAAATATGAACAAATAAACCAAGCAACTCAGCTTAAAAAAAATGCAAACTTGAAAAAAATAATAGCCTTATTACTGTGTCGTGTAAGGGGAGGAGGGAAACCTATTTGCATTTCATTCATCAGTCATTAGATTTTCTGTTACGTGAAGTTGATTGCTTGATGCAATTTGAATGTAACGTGATTTGAATACCAGCTCCTGGGTTGACCTATACAATCTGAAATGCTCTCCATCACCTAGAAATGATCCCCTTTCATGTGTAAAAATCTTATATATATTTGTTTTCGTAGATTTTCACGGGTACAGGTATGTAGGTCTAGGTGTGTTCGGTTCTTTTCCCATGTAAGATTAAGAGCATCTTGATGATGTTTTCGTGAGGTCCCATTTGCGATCCTCAGGCTGGTGCTTTCAGCTGCTTGCACTGGCACGAAGCTGAAAGCACCAGCCTGAGGATGGCGAGTGGGACCTTGCCGAAACGTCACCAAGATACTCTTAATCTTACATGGGAAAAGACCCGAACACATCTAGACCTACACCACACACGTGTGTGTGTGTGTGTGTGTGTGTGTGTTTCTTAAGTTTTCGCGGGTACTTACATGTATGGTATTCAGCTTTGTTCGGGTATTTTCCCACATCACTATAGTTGTGCTTTTAAAGTTGTAGCAACGTTTTGGCAGAATCTCATCTGCCATCATCAGGCTTCTGTATAGTGTTCGTCTTTTATATATAAAAGCGAAATACCACTTATGCATCATCACAAAATCTCCAGAACCGTAAAGCCTACAAACTTGAAATTTGGCATGTATATTCCTTTTAGCTTTTAGGTGCTCACTGAAAGGATTTTTCAAAATGACCATCAGAGCATTAATATTTCCTATATTATTATTAACACGCTCTGATGCTAAGGAGTTGTACTCCCCCTCCCCACCTGAAAAGAAATCTGTTCCAAATGCAAAACACAAGGGAGGAGTTTCAGTTTCAGTTTGTTTCATGGCAGAAACCAGGTTTAACAGAACAGAACAGTTGAGCTAAGCCATGCCCAAGCTTCTTGCTGTCTCCTTGCTCACACAGCAAATACTGTTTCAGTTTCCAAACAGCCCTCAACTCTCTCACACACTAACAGTATGCTAGCCAGATGAATACTGATGGATGCTGGTAGGCAGAGGTAGAATTCCCCTGCCCTTATTTTCCTCCCTGAAAACTAAGCCTGACCACATAACGTAGAGAAGTACGGGTATAGAGCTAGTATCTGATACTTTGGTTTAAGATGTCTTGTCTGCGCACGGAAAAATGCATTAGGGAACTGGCTGCAGATCATCTCCTGCCCACAATGCAGCAAAACCGGATTTATTTAATCTGCATAAAATATAGGAAGCTAGGCCTGTGAAGACATGGCCTCTTCAAATTTCCTACTACTCTGTTTCTGAACAGAGGCATACGTAGTGGCGTGCAGAAAAAAAGTCTCTTGTGAATTTATCCCATCCGTTCTCATTCAGTGTGCTGAAAGGAATTTGCTTTTGAAATTCGTTTTAAGAGGAAGGGAGAATTTTGACAAAATTCTCATGGTGGAGCTCCTTATTCAAATGATCCATGTGCAAATGTGCTTCCATTGGTTTGCTTATAAACAGCAAAGGTGTGCATGTAAATCAGTGATGGGATTCAACATTGTTTACTACCGGTTCCGTGGGTGTGGCTTGGTAGGTGTGATGTGGCTTGGTGGGCATGGCAGGGGAAGGATATTGTAAAATCTCCATTCCCTCCCCACCCCACTAACCTGCTTTCCAGCTCCGTTCTCCTGTGCAGGGCAACAAAAGAAGACTCAGCCAATCAGCTGGGACTCGGGAGGCAGAGAATAGATGGGGGTGGGGCCAGTCAGAGGTGGCATTTGCCGATTCTCCAAACTACTCAAAATTTCCACTACCGGTTCTCCAGAACTGGTCAGAACCTGCTGAAGACCACCTCTGATGTAAATGTCCCCTCTTTTGTGTCAAAATGTAGTTTCCAGTGGTCTATAGGCTCTTTGACATCCAAAGCTTTGAGTCATTCCAAAGTTGCTTTTTTCAAAAGGCAACTGGACTTTGTTTTTTCCTTGAAGGTGTTTCGCTTTTCATGCAAAGAGCTTCTTCAGTTCTGACTGGATGGGGGACAGTAGAAGGATTTATATTCCTTGTGGTCATCTGGTCATTAGCACTTTTCCTGAGAGTCGTAGACTGTAAGGAAAACAAATCCTTCATCTTCCACCATCCAGTCACAACTGAACAAGCTTCTTGGATGAGAAACGAAATGTCTTCAAGGAAAAACAAAGTCCAGTTGCCTTTTGAAAAAGCACTTTTGGGACAACCATGACCCAGATAACTGAGAATCTGCATTGACAAGGCTTTTAGATAAGGCTATGAATTACATCTGATACTTGTGACTTTGCCTTAAGATGTCTTGTATGCTCACCGAAAACATTAGGGAACCGGTTGAAGATTATCTCCGATCTACCATGCAGCAAAACCCGATTTACTTAATCTGCATAAAATATAGGAAGCTAGATATAATTCATAGGGACATGGTGGCTCAGTGGCTAAGATGCTGAGCTTGTTGATCAGAAATGTTGGTAGTTCGAACCCCTAGCACCGTGTAATGGAGTGAGTTCCCGTTATTTGTCCCAGCTTCTGCCAATCTAGCAGTTCAAAAGCATGTAAAAATACAAGTAGAAAAATAGGGACCACTTTGATGGGAAGGTCACAGCATTCCGTGCGCCTTTGGTAAGTGATAGATGTGGCACCTTCTACCACTTTGAACAAGTAGGTTATGTTAATTTGGAAATTAATTGGGAAGTAAACATGCTGCAGAGCACATGCTTCAAGAATCTTGTTTAATTCTAGGTGGTTGGCTGCAATCTTATTTGGAAGAAGGAAAAGGATCAGGTACGCTGATAACACTGTCAGAACAAACTAGGTACAGGGGTTATTCTTACCAATTGGCTCTATGGTAAATGTGTTTGGTATTCATGACCTTTATGGCTATCATTTTGTGACAGCGTCTATAACATTTGTGAAAGCATCTTGCACCCAAGAGTTGCTACTCCTTATTGTCTGAAATTTGATTTCTATTTCTATTCTATTTCTTCCTGAAATGGTATAGGGTCTCCAACTCTATTATTGTATATTTTACGTCCTTTCTGTATGCAGATGCTTGTTTTGCCTTGTGCTTGTTGGATAAGAGTCTTCATTCATTCATTCATTTGTTCATTCATTTGTTTTTTCATTCATTCATTCATTCATTCATTCATTCATTTACTCACCTACTCATTTGTTTGTTCATTCATTCATTCATTTGATTTATACAGCCATCCAATTCACTTTTCTATAACTCTAGGCAACTTATACATTATTAGGAAATCATCAAGTACTCATTAACTCATTGAGTAATAATAAGAGAGTATGCCAGTGATTAACATGTTATCCTCAGCATCCTTTCCAGCACATTCAATCTCATTCTGTGGATTTGTTGTTTCCATTTTAGTTATGAGGGCTTTATACCTTTTGAAACCTGTGAAGATGTAATAAGGATTGATAGCTTAGTGGTTAAGAAGAATTGATCTTCCCAGCCTTTGCTCAGACACCATTCCCTCACCTTGTCCTTTGAAGGATAAATGTCTTATTCAGACAAATCCCAATTGCTTTTTCAAATAGGCCCAGATTATTATGGCTCCACATTTACTATCAACCACATAAAAAAGCACTCGCTCAACCATATAGTGTTCGGCATCAAGCAGCAAAAGAGGAGAATGGCCTATTTTGGCTGAGTCCTCATCCTTGAATGACTTGAAGTTTAACTACTGCAGGTCTTCTGAGGAAGAGTGTCGATTGGTAAGCATGTGTCTGTTGTGGCTCCCCGGTGGCTGACAGAGCTGGCAGCAGAGTGGGACAGTAGTGAGGTTAGGGAGGAACCTGGGCCAGTCTTGGAGTCTGGGGAGGGCTTGCACAGGGCTCTGCATCGGAGGCAGAGATGGGGCCAGGGTAGGCTGGCAGTCATCAGCTGCCTTCAGACTCAGATAGTAGTGAGGCAGCAGAGTTTCTGGAACTGGTTCCCAGCCTGCACATGCACAGGGCCACCAGAAGACAAGAACAATTGAGAAAGAAGGGTCGACTTAGGAATAAGGCCACACCTCAGAGATTATTGGTCCCTCCCATAGGACATAAAAGAGGAGCGAACAGGACGTGAGCTTTTGCAGGAAGCAATTAGTTCATCCGGTCGATTCAAGCTTTAAAAAGTTCTGTTCGACTCTGTTTCATGTTTGGCCTTGCCCTGCATTTGGCAATTAGTTCTCTGGCTGCATTCCAAATGCGATAAGGTGGATGTTTATAAACAATCCCCTGAAAGACTGTTTGTGAAGCCTTGCAGGCTATGAATGAACGTAATTCACAACCATGGAAATAAAAGAGGTTTTGCCAGAACTAAGATTGTGTTTTATGCTTTCTAAGGAAGCTTAGGTCAGAACAGTGTCAAATTGGAACAGATCTTCAGGGATAATCATGGTGTTTTAATAGGCAAGATGGTGGGGGTAGCATAGGGACGCAAGATCAGCCCCTTAGAATGTGCACACTGGGAATCCATCACTCTATGGCAGCTTATATGGTTCATTTGTTTTATTTACAACATGGGTGCATCATTTCTGAACTGTAATTTTCAGATGAATGTTTGCTAAGCTACGGTGCAACTGCTGTCTTTCCAGATAGAAGCAATGCAATTGATTTTTCTAGTACCCTTCACTTTAATATATGTTTACCCCGCACTGCCCTTTTCCTGGATTTTCTAAAATTCCCAATAAACATTTGTTTGTGCATTTTTTAAAAAACGAATTTGAAAAAAATACCTTCTGTTCTGTACGGTCATTAACATACTTGTAAACGCCGCGTAGCGATTGGTCAAAGCGCACGGCGATCTGATTGGTCGAGCGAGCCGCACTGATTGGCCCGCCGCGAATCCCCCGCGATTGGTGGAAACTAATCGCGGGAGATTCAAAGCGGTGCCATTGGCCACGGTCGCCGCAGCCAAAGAATAAAAGCCGCTGTTTTTCCTTTGGAAGCCGAGCCGATCTTGGGACCAAATAAAGAGCTGAAACTGAGTCACTGGCCCCGAGTCTCCTTCCCCACAACGGACACGACACTGGTGACGAGGATGGGATCTCAAGACTAATCCCCATCAAGCACGTGTCCTGAGGAAGCGAGACCGACAAGATGGCCAGCATCGCACCGCCCGCACCTTTTAACCCCACTACCGAGGATTGGGAATCGTACACAGACCGATTCCTGATGTTCCTTGAAAGTAGCAACTTAAAGGATGCAACCGGGCAGAAGAAAAGAGCCGTCTTTTTAACACACTGTGGGCCTGCAGTGTTCAAGATGGCAAAAGCTCTCGCGAAACCCAAGGACATGAAGGCGATGGACTGGATCGATCTCGAGCCGTTGCTCCGAAACCACTATGCCCCCACCGTGCCCACCTCATCAGGCGGCATGATTTCTACCGGCGGGACCAGAGATCGGGTGAGAGCATCAGCGACTTTGTGGCTGATCTACGGAACCTAGGGGGCGTGTGCGGGTTCACGGACATGGACGAGGCTCTGCGAGACTGTGTCATCCTCGGGCTCAGAGACCCAGTCCTACAAAGCTGACTGATGGCAAAAGGCGACATCGCCCTTGCCGACGCCCTCGCCGACGCCACCGCAGCCGAAGCAACCTGGAAATCTGCAGCTCGAATGCAGAGACCGGACACCGGGGACCGCACCGTGACCACTGAGACGGGCACGGTGACTGAGGCATGCCCCAAAGCAAGCCGCCGAGAGACCACTGCCCACCATGGCGACTTCCACTCCACCTCCGATACCACGGATGAGGAAGAGGACATCCATTGACTCCAGACGGGACGAGACCGGCGCAACCAGTGGAGTCGTAAGTTGGGACCACAATGGGTGCTGGGTGCGGGGGCGACCACCTTCGATCGGAGTGCCGGTTCTTCAATGTGATCTGCTGACACTGCGATAAAAGAGGCCACATCGCCCGAGTCTGCCAACTTAAGAAAGCCTACAGCCCCCAACGGCGAGATTACAGCAACCGGAGATGAGACAGCACCCCCCCCCCAGGCCCAGAGACCGCCAAGATGAAAATCGCTGGAACCGAGATGGACGGGGCCGACGGAATGGCGAGAACCGACAGAGAGAGGAAATTCACCAGACAGTCGTTATCGGCCATTCATCCAGTGCAGATGCCTAAAAGGTATATGTGGAAGTGGACATCGAGGGTGAACCATGCAAGATGGAGGTGGACTCTGGGTCCTACCTCTCCATGGTTGCATGGCAGGACATCAAGCGTTTGGTGCCCGCGATTCACGAAAGGGGACTCGAAACCCAGAAATTAATCCTTAAAGACTATCAGGGGAATTGCATCCCGGTAGTTGGAACAGGACATTTCGAAGTAACCTTCAAAGGGCGCACAGCAAGGCTTCCCCTGATGATCATGGACCGAGACCGCCACAGCCTTTTGGGACTACAGTGGTTCGCGCCACTCGGGATCGAAGTCATGGGCGTCGATCACGTCGCAGATGCCGACTGGGAAGAGCAACTCGCAAGGGACTTCCATTAAGTGTTCAACGGCACCCTAGGCAAGTACCAAGGGCCCCCTATTTCTTTCAGCTTTGCCCCAGCGTTACCCCGATACGCCTAAAACCATGGCAGGTACCTTTTGCACTCCGGCCCAAGATCAATGAGCAAATAGACAAGCTCATCAAACAAGGGGTCCTAGAACCAATTGATCACGCCCTGTGGGAGACCCCCATAGTCACCCCAGTCAAGCCCGATGGGTCAGTGAGAATCTGCGGGGACTATAACGCCACCCTAAATTGCGCCTTACAACAAAGCGCCTACACCGTTCCAGTAGTGCAGCACCTTCTACACTCACTGGGGGGGAGGCAAGGTTTTTGCGAAGCTCAACCTGGCGCAAGCCTATCAACAGCTGCCGGTCGACGCAGAAACCACAGGAGCGCAGACCGGAGTAACCCACCAGGGAGCATTTTGCTGTAAGAGACTCCAGTTTGGAGTCAGCATGGCTCTGGGAATTTTCCAGAGCCTCATGGAGAGACTCTTGCAAGGAATTAAGGGGGTGGTGCCCTACTTTGACGACGTACTGGTGTCGGCAACCAACCAGCTAGAACTAGAGGTTCGTCTAAGGGAGGTGCTAATGAAATTCAAGGAAACCAGGCTAAAAGTGAAGAGAGAAAAATGCCAGCTTTACACAGAGTGGGTCGAGTTCCTGGGGTACCTCCTAGACCGGCACGGCATCCACCTGACCCCCCCAAAAAATCAGAGCCATTAGAGAAGCCCCCACGCCGAAGAATAAAACAGAACTACAGGCATTTCTAGGACTGCTTAATTTTTATAATGTGTTCCTGCCCCAAAAGGCGACCGCGGTGGAGCCTTTGCATAGGCTTTTGGACAAGGCGGCCACGTGGACTTGGGGGAAATGCGAGGAAGCCGCCTTCCACAAAACCAAGGACCTGCTCACCTCGGATGCCGTTCTCATCCAATACAATGAGACCCTACCACTAGCCGTCACATGCAATGCATCACCTTTCGGCGTCGGTGCCGTCCTCAGCCACACTCTCCCCGACGGAAAAGAAGCACCCATCGCCTTCTTTTCAAGGACCCTCACCAAACCGGAGAGAAACTACAGTCAGCTGGACAAAGAGGCCCTGGATATCGTCGCAGCAGTGAAGAGGTTCCATGAGTACCTCTACAGCCGCACGTTCACCATCATCACAGACCACAAGCCGCTGCTGGGAATCCTTGCAGGGAACAGGGCCACCCTGAACATCTTATCTCCCAGAATGACAAGTGGTCTGAATTCCTTGCCACCTACAGCTACCGGCTCATACACCGACCCAGTAAGACTATCACACACGCAGACGCGTTGAGCCGCTCGCCATTACCCGATCTAGACACTGACCCAGCACCCACGACGAGCACCCTCAGCATAGAGACTCTGCCCGATCTACCCATAACCGTGTCAGACATTGCCCGCGAAACTAATAAAGACAAGCGTCTGGCGTGGGTGTTACATTGGGTAGAGAAAGGGTGGCCGGAAAAAGATGATGATGAATCATTCAGGACATTTCAGAATTGGCAAACAGAACTGTCGTTACAAAAAGGTTGTGTACTTTGGGGGGATAGGGTTGTTATTCCGGAAAAATTACAAGGGAAGGTATTGGAGTTATTACACGAGGGGCACAATACACGATAGTTAGAACAAAACACAATGCACGATAGTTAGAACAAAAGCCCTGGCCAGGAGTTACGCCTGGTGGCCAGGGATGGACAAACAGATCGAGATGTGGGTGGCAGCATGCAAACGTTGCCAAGAAACCAGGCCGAGCCCTCCCGCCGCACCAATCCTGGAATGGGAAAACCCCAGGGGACCATGGTCCAGGATTCACATAGATTTTGCCGGTCCCACTAAGGGACACATATTCCTTATCACGGTAGATGCTTACTCCAATTGATTGGAGGAAAGCAACATGAAAACCACCACCACGGAGGCCGTGACCAAGGAACTCAGCAAGCTGTTCACAACCCACGGCCTCCCAGATGTCATCATGTCGGACAACGGGCCCCAATTTACCTCGCTGGAATTCAGAAAATTCCTAGCGGAATGAGGAATACGGCATGCACTGACAGCGCCAGGACATCCGGCGGCGAATGGGAGGGCAGAACGAATGGTTCAATTTATGAAAAAAACTATCCAAAAAATTGAACACGGGGAAATCCAAGAAAAAATAAACAAAATGCTTTTTATACAACACATAACCCCAAACATGACAACCAACAAAAGTCTGGCAGAACTATTAATGGGGAGGAAATTAAGGTCCCCACTCAATAGGCTGCACCCCACATACAACCCAGAAAAAAACCCCAAACTCCTCAAGCAAACACCGAACATTTACACCAGGCGACGCAGTCTACGAGAAGAACCTTACCGGGAATCTACTTTGGGTGCCAGCAACCATAACCCAAGTGACAGGTCCCCGCTCGTACCGGCTGCAAATAACCGATGGATGAGCATGCAAACGACACATCGATCAATTAAGATCGAGAACAACCATGGGAAACACAACCAACAGGCAAACAGACACAGACAGACACCCAGAGAGAGAAGGGAACCTGCATAACACAAACCAAGAGGGGAGGGAAGACCCCGGGAACCAACCACCAACAGAAAGAGACCAGCTCAACCAGCCCAGAAAGACCAGGCGGGAGCAGCAACAACCGCAGCTCAACCAGCCCGGGTAGACCGGGAGGGAGCTGCGACAAAAGGCCTGGCGAAACCTTCCAGGCGGTTCCATCAATGAGGCAGAGAGCAACACAGAACCCAACCGAACCAGCTGGGAGCCAAGCACCAACTAACCTGCGCAGGTCAAGTAGGCAAGTACGAAGCCCCGCCTACTTACGGGACTACGTTACGTAGGACCATACCAAGAGGGGAGGGGTGTTCTGTACGGTCATTAACATACTTGTAAACGCTGCATAGCGATTGGTCAAAACACATGGCGATCTTATTGGTCGAGTGAGCCGCACTGATTGGCCCGCTGTGAATCCCCCGTGATTGGTGGAAACTAATCGCGGGAGATTCAAAGCGGTGCCATTGGCCACGGCCGCCGTGGCCAAAGAATAAAAGCCGCTGTTTTTTCTTTGGAAGCCGAGCTGATCTCGGGACCAAATAAAGAGCTGAAACTGAGTCACTGGCTCCGAGTCTCCTTCCTCGCGACGGACATGACACCTTCCTAATTACCCTGTATCAGAATTATGGAATTGCAAAAGAAAGATGGCACAAAATAGGTCGTGGGTTCATATGTACACCCAAAGATAAAATCTTCAAGCATTTCTTACTGTTCCATTTTAGTGCCTCCCTATAATCCCAGAATATTTAGGCCAATTCAAGAATTTCATCTCCTCTTTTATGTTTTGACTTTTTGCTTGTTCTTCCTTTCTGATAAAATTTTGGCTAATGGAGTCCAGGAAGAAAATGCATGTCAATAAGATTATGGAATTATTTCTTTATTCTTTTCTATAGACAAGGAAACTGTCTATAAGGAAATTTAGTTGCCTTTTAAAACATTAAATTTTCTCATCTTCCTCCTTCAAACAAGACAGAGATGTGTGTTTTTATAATTCAGCTATTTGTATTGGTATCAGTAACCTGTCAGTAGCTTAGTTTTACCTTAGTGAATGCAATTCCACTGTAAAGTATTGTAAGCAGTGATTATCCATCAATGTTTATAAAGTGTTATAAATTAGGGTCTAATATAATGTAGGACTTTGAATACTATACAGGCATGAAACACCAGGTTAAAATGTCAAGGCTCCAATTAAACCGATTCGTGCTAAATAGTCTATGTACAGTAATCTTCTCAACTAATGGTTAGCATCTGCTTAGAATTAAATAAGAGTTACAGAATTCAAGAGAGGTTGAACTTAGTTCTCTTGTGGGATTCTAGACTGATATCTCTTTTAACTCTGCCCCCAGTTTCTTCTACTCCTTCTCCTACCTTAGCAGATCAAAGGAGATTCATGATAAGAAATGAAATATTCAAATATTCAAGGAAGCAGAACGGGAAGAGATTCAGAAAAAATGTGAAAATGAAAGATCAAAAACAACAACAATAGAAGAAACTCATGTAACAACAATTGGAAATATAAAGGAAATAGCTGATATGAGCTACAGAAATGATAGCTTACATGAAGTAATAACAACAGAACCGGTACAGGCCAGCACTAAAAAACCTATGAATTGATGCCCTAATCCCAACAAGAAGAATTTCTGAACACAAACAGATAAAGTCTTGGCTCTTAATATGCTGAATTTAACTGTTGTTGAAAAGAGGAAAGTGTGAATAATTGATGTGGCAATAGTGGGAGATAGTAAAATAGAAGACAGACAATTGGAGAAGATCACAAGATATAAAGATCTGAAAATTGAAGTTGTTAAACAAGATGGTTGTTAAGTGAGTTTGCCCCATTTATGACCTTTCTTGCCACTGCAGTTGTTAAGTTAGTAACACAGTTGTTAAGTGGCCTGGCCATTGACTTTGCTTGTCAGCAGGTCACCAAAAATGATCACATGACCTTGGGACGCTGCAAGTAATCATCATAAATACGAGTCAATTGCCAAGCATCTGAATTTGGGTCATGTGACCAGGAAGTTGCTGCAATAGTCCAAAGTGTGAAAAAGGCCATAAGTCACTTTTTTCTGTGCCATTGTAACTTTGAACCAGAGGTGGTATTCAGCAGGTTCTGACCAGTTCTGGAGAACCGATGGTGGAAATTTTGAGTAGTTTGGAGAACCGGCAAATACTGCCTCTGATGGAGGTTTTACAGTATCCTTCCCCTGCTATGCCCACCAAGCCAGGCCCACAGAACCGGTAGTAAAAAAAAACTTGAATCCCACCACTGCTTTGAATAGTTACTAAACAAACTGTTGTAAATCGAGCACTACCTGTACATCTTAAAGTTACCAAGTTTTAAAAACACTAATTTGCATTTTTGCATTGCTTTATAATGGTGAGTGTCGTGTCCGTCGTGGTAAGGAGACCCGGAGTCAGTGACTTGGTTTTTAGCTCTTTTATTGGTCCCCAGAACCGATCTGGCTCTGAGGGAAAAACAGCGGCTTTTTATTCTCAAGCCGTGGCGGCCGCGACCAATGGCACCGCTTTGAATCTCCTGCGATTTGTTTCCACCAATCGCAGGAGATTCTCAGCAGGCCAATCAGCGCAGCTCGCTAGACCAATCGGATCACCCCGCGCTTTCGCCAATCAAAACGCGGGGTTTCAAGAATGTAAATGAATGTACAGAACACCTCTCCCCTCTTGGTTTGGTCCTACGTGACGTAGTCTTGCAAGTAGGCAGGGCTCCGTACTTTCCTACTGGACCTGCGCAGGTCAGTTGTTGGTTGGCTCCTGGCCGGTTCGGTCGGGTTCTCTGTTCATCTTGGTCTCGTCGTTGGAACCGTCTGAGCGGCCCTGCCGGGCCACTTGTCGCAGCTCCCTCCCGGTCTACCCGGGCTGGTTGAGCTGCGGTTTTTGCCGCTCCCGCCTGGTCTTTCCGGGTTGGTCAAGCTGGCCTGGCTGCTTCTCCCTGGTGAAGTTTCGGGCTGGCTGCTTGCCGGTGAGTATGGCTGGTTTCTTTCTCTTGGGTTTTGGTTCTCGGGGTATTCCCTCCCCTCTTGGCTTATATTAATGGGTTCGTTTGTGTCTGGTCGCGTGTCGGTTGTGTTTCTTATGGCTGTTCTCGATCTTATTTGGTCGATGTGGCGTTTCCATGCTCGTCCGTTGGTTGTTTGCAGCCGGTATGAGCAGTTGTTTGCAGCCGGTATGAGCGGGGGCCTGTCAGTTGGGTTATGGTCACTGATACCCATAGTGGGTCTCCAGTTAGGTTCTTTGCGCAGACGGTGTCGCCTGGCGCAAAGGACCAGTGCTTGCTGGAGGAGTTTGGGGGTTTTTCCAGGTTGTATGTGGGGTGCAGTCTGTCGAGTGGAGACCTTAATTTTCTCCCCATTAGCAGCTCTGCCAGGCTTTTGTTTGTTGTCGTGTTTGGGGTTATATGTTGTATAAAAAGCATTTTATTTATTTTTTCTTGGATTTCCCCGTGTTCGATTTTCTGGATGGTTTTTTTCGTGAATTGAACCATCCGTTCTGCCCTTCTGTTCACTGCCGGATGTGCCAGAGCTGTCAGTGTGTGTCATATGCCCCGTTCCACTGGGAATTTTTCAAATTCTAGCGAGGTGAATTGGGGCCCGTTGTCCGACACGATGACATCCGGGAGGCCGTGGGTTGTGAATAGTTTGCTAAGTTCCTTGGTCACGGCCTCTGTGGTGGTGGTTTTCATGTTGCTTATCTCCAACCAGTTGGAGTAAGCATCTACGGTTACTAGGAATGTATGTCCCTTGGTGGGCCCGGCAAAATCTATGTGGACCCTAGACCAAGGTCCCCTGGGGGTTTCCCATTCCAAGATTGGTGCCGCGGGAGGGCTCGGTCTGGTTTCTTGGCAACGTTGACATCTTGCCAACCAAGCCTCGATTTGCTTGTCCATCCCTGGCCACCAAGGGTAACTTCTGGCCAGGGCTTTCGTTCTAACTATGCCCGGGTGCCCTTCGTGTAACAAACCCAATACCTTCCCTTGCAGTTTTTCCAGAATAACAACCCTATCCCCCCACATTACACACCCTTTTTGTAGCGAGAGTTCTGTTTGCCGGTTCTGGAATGTTTTGAATGCTTCGTCGTTGTCCTTTTCCGGCCACCCTTTTTCTACCCAATGTAACACCCGCGCCAGACATTTGTCTTTATTAGTTTCGCGGGCAATGTCTGATGCGGTTATGGGTAGATCGGGCAGAGTCTCTATGCTGAGGGTGCTCGTCGTGGGTGCTGGGTCAGTGTCTAGGTTGGGTAATGGCGAGCGGCTCAACGCGTCTACATGTGTGATAGTCTTACTGGGTCGGTGTGTGAGCCGGTAGCTGTAGGTGGCAAGGAATTTGGACCACCTTGTCATTCTGAGAGATAAGATGTTCGGGGTGGCCCGGTTCCCTGCCAGGATGCCCAGCAATGGCTTGTGATCTGTGATGATTGTGAACGTGCGGCCGTAGAGGTACTCGTGGAACCTCTTCACTGCTGTGACGATGGCTAGGGCCTCCTTGTCCAGCTAGCTATAGTTCCTCTCTGGTTTGGTGAGTGTCCTCGAGAAGAAAGCGATGGGTGCTTCTCTTCCATCCGGGAGTGTGTGGCTGAGGACGCCGCCGACGCCGAAGGGTGAGGCGTCGCATGTGACAGCGAGTGGTAGGATCTCATTGTATTGGATGAGGATGGCATCCGAGGTGAGCAGGTCCTTGGTTTTCCTGAAGGCGGCTTCCTCGCATTTCCCCCAGGTCCAGGTGGCCGCCTTGTCCAAGAGCCTATGCAAAGGCTCCGCTGCGGTCGCCTTTTGGAGCAGGAAAACATTGTAAAAATTAAGCAGTCCCAGAAATGCCTGCAGTTCCATTTTATTCCTGGGTGTGGGGGCCTCCTTAATGGCTCTGATTTTGTTTGCGGTTGGGTGGATGCCGTGCCGGTCTCGGAGGTACCCCAGGAACTCGACCCGCTCTGTGTAAAGGTGGCATTTTTCTCTCTTCACTTTTAGCCCAGTTTCCTTGAATTTCATTAGTACCTCCCTTAGACGAACCTCTAGTTCTAGCTGGTTGGTTGCCGACACCAGCATATCGTCAAAGTAGGGCACCACCCCCTTAATGCCTTGCAAGAGTCTCTCCATGAGGCTCTGGAAAATTCCAGGCGCCACGCTGACTCCAAACTGGAGTCGGTTACATCGGAAAGCTCCCCGGTGGGTGACTATGGTTTGCGCCTCCGCGGTTTCTGCATCGACCGGCAGCTGTTGGTATGCTTGCGCCAGGTCGAGCTTCGCAAAAACCTTGCCTCCCCCCAGTGAGTGTAGAAGGTGCTGCACTACTGGGACGGGGTAGGCGCTTTGTTGCAAGGTGCAATTTAGGGTGGCCTTATAGTCCCCGCAGATTCTCACTGACCCATCGGGTTTGACTGGGGTGACTATTGGGTTCTCCCACCGGGCGTGGTCAATTGGTTGTAGGACCCCTTGCTTGACGAGCTTGTCAATTTCCTCGTCAATTTTTGGCCTGAGTGCAAAAGGTACCCGCCTTAGTTTTAGGCGTCTCGGGGGAATGTTAGGGTCTAGGCTGAAGGAGATGGGGGGCCCTCGGTACATGCCTAGGGTGCCGTCGAACCCTTCCTGGAAGTCCCGTGCCAGTTGCTGTTCCCAATTGGTCTCGGTGATGTGGTTGATGCCCGTGACTTCGAGGCCGAGCGGTGCGAACCATTGCAGCCCCAAGAGGCTGGGTCGGTCTCGGTCCACGATCGTCAGGGGAAGCTTTGCAGTGCGGCCCTTGAATGTCACTTTGAATTGTCCGGTTCCGATTACCGGGATGCGGTTTCCCTGGTAGTCTTTGATGATTAGTCTCTGGTTCTCCAGTCCCTTCTTGTGGATGGTAGGCACCAATCGTTTGATCTCTTGCCAGGCGACCATGGAGAGGTAGGATCCGGAGTCCACCTCCATTTTGCGTGGCTCGCCTTCGATGCCTACCTCCACGTATACTTTTCGGGCATCAGTGGTTGATGCATGGCCGATGATGACCATCTGGTGGGTTTCCTCCTTCTGCCGGTTTTCGCCACCTCGTCGGTTCCACCGGCTATGGTCCCATAGGCTGTCGGCTTGGCGATCTCTGGCTCTGGGGGGTGTGCTGTCCTGTCTCCGCTCGCTGTGGTCCCGCCGTCTGGGGCTGTAGGCCTTCCTCAATCGGCAGACGTGGGCGATGTGACCCTTTTTGTCGCAGTGCCGGCAGACTGCATCGAAGAAACGACATTCGGCTCAAGGATGGTCACATCCGCACCTGGTCCCCAACTTATGACTCTGCCGATTCCGCTGGTCATGTCCCGCCTGGAGCTGATGGATTTGCTCCTCCTCATCCGTGGTGTCATAGGGGGAATGGAATTCACCATGGTGGGTGGTGGTCTCGCGGTGACTTGCTTCCGGTTGGGCCTTGGTCACCCGTCCTGGGTCGGCGGTCATGGTGCAGTCTCCGGCGTCCGGTCTCCGCATGCGGTTCGCCGATTTCCAGGTTGCCTCGGCTGCGATGGCTTCAGCGATGGCGTCGGCGAGGGCGATGTTGCCTTTGGCCATTAGCCGACTCTGTAGGACTGGGTCCCGAAGTCCGAGTACGATGTGGTCCCATAGGGCCTCGTCCATGTCGGAGAACCCGCACATGCCCCCTAGGTTCCGCAGCTCCGCCACAAAATCGCTGATGCTTTCACCAGGTCTCTGGTCTCTCCGGTAGAAATCGTGCCGCCTGATGAGGGTGGGCATGGCGGGGGTGTAGTGGTTGCGGAGCAATGGTTCGTGGTCGGCCCAGTCCATCTCTTTGACATCAGCGGGTTTCGCTAGAGCTTTCGCCATCTTGAACACTGTGGGCCTGCAGTGTGTCAGGAACACGGCTCGTTTCTTCAGCCTGGTGGCGTCCTTCATGTTGCTGCATTCGAGGAACGTGAGGAATCTGTCCATGTATGATTCCCAGTCCTCGCTAGCGGGATTAAAGGGCGCGGGCGGAGCGATGCTGGCCATCTCATCGGTCTTGCTTCCTCTGGATACGTGCTCGATGGGGTTCAGCCTCGGGATCACACCTTCATCGCCAGTGTCGTGTCCGTCGCGGTAAGGAGACCCAGAGTCAATGACTTGGTTTTTAGCTCTTTTATTGATCCCCGGAACCGATCTTGCTCTGAGGGAAAAACAGCAGCTTTTTATTCTCAAGCCATGGCGGCCGCAGCCAATGGCACTGCTTTGAATCTCCCGCGATTTGTTTCCACCAATCGTGGGAGATTCTCAGCGGGCCAATCAGCGCGGCTCGCTAGACCAATCGGATCACCCCGCACTTTGGCCAATCAAAACGCGGGGTTTCAAGAATGTAAATGAACGTACAGAACACCGAGTATAAGAGACACAAAGCTGTGTTCCTGGATGGAAAGAGAGGAGCAGGGCTTCTTAGAAGACAGGGGAAACAAGACCACAGTTCTGTACTACATGGGATAAAGAAAAAAAACAGATCGAGAGGAGAATTGTTATTTGCTTTGTTCTTTTTTTGTATAAAAGATAAAAGGAAATACAGAGCAAAAGAGTTTGATTGAGCAGAATCCTGTTCTTGTCATTGTTGGCCTTTTCTGTAATAACTTTCTAGGGGAATTTGGCAAATCCAATTAAACCCAAACCAAATTTTCACTTCAGGATTTAGGAAGTTGTCAATAAAATGTCAGAGAAAGAGAATGATTATCTTTCAGGCTGAGGGGTATGGGAAAAAAGGAGGAGAAAATTCTTTGGCAGACAGCTTGGTGCAAGACAAGACCATAACAATTATCCCAGCAAAAGGCTTAAGTAAAAGCTTCAAGCCCTTGGCAAAATTGAACCTTGGAATTACCGATTACGCTAATCTCAGGATTTAGTCTGTTCTTATAAGAGTCTCTCTCCTTCTCTCTTTGAGGCGTGTGTGTATTCAGAGAAAATCAGGCTGCACTTAAAAAGTAATTTCTTCAAGAAGGATAAGAAGTTGTTTCTACTTGAGCTCTCAAGATACAGTATGATTGATTTCTAATTCTTGATTTTAAGTCGCTGTTGTTGTAAACTGTGAGATTCTAAGGGCAGAGAATATAAGGAACTGAAAAGTGAGGAAGAAAATGATATTGTAATTCCTGTAAACAGTTATGAATAAACACAAGTGTAAGATAAAAAAGGTGGGATATAAATTCAATTAAAAAATTTTTTTTAAAGGCTTGGTTGAAGATGTGAGGATGTATATAATAGAGCTCAGCACCTAATTTAGTTAAAGTCTTTTCTTCTAAGTATGACCCAAGGACAATAACCATTAAGAAGTAAAAATAAGAGTGAAAACCATCACATGACCTCCATCTTCAAGTAATCCATCATTTGATTACTTTGCTTCAAGCTTGTCCTCCTTGCTTATTGACTGATTGATTGGTTATGTAACATTAAGACATTTTTAACTCTTCACAACTACATTGTCTCCATAACAATCTATCCTTAACCTGTTCTTTGAAGTCTCCCAAAGTGTATGCATCACAATTGAGGCCAGGCTCAAATTATCCTGTATCCAGTTTGGTCACCATGATGTATTTGTTCGGGTATTTTCCCACATCATTGTAGTTGTGCTTTTAAAGTTGTAGCAATGTTTCAGCAGAGTCCCATCTGCCATCATCAGGCTTCTGTATAGTGTTCATCTGTGAGTCAGACTTTTATGGTGGTTTCAGATTTAAATTTGGGGCCTATTGCTGTGCCAGAATGGTTTTTTCTTCCTCCTGATTGGTTGGGAGTCTTGGTTGACAAAATACAGACAAAATTAGTAAGGTACTGCACAGACATCACATCAAGACTGCCTTCAAAACAGACAGAAAAATAGCAGCTATCGTTAGAAACCCCAAAGATAAAATTGACCTGGAAAACCAAAGCATATACGAAGTCCCCTGTGCATCATGCCCGGCCACATACATTGGACAGACCAATAGAAGAATAAGTACCCACCTGGATGAACACAAAAATGCAGTCAAAAAGCTGGAACACGCTTCCTCACTAGTCCAACACATGGAAGCCACAGGTCATAGCATCAACTTCAATGGCACCAAAACCCTAGCCACTATAGAAAACCCTAGCAAGAGAATCATCAGAGAAGCCATAGAGATTGAAAAAAGACCAAAAAGCATGAACAGAAGAGATGATTCCACCAGGCTGTCAATCATTTGGAAGCCTGCACTCACAAACAAAAAAATCTCCACACCACAAGCCAGGCAAACACCTGGGCACAAACAGATCCCCCCTGATACCTCCAGCTCAAACACACCCCAACCAGGCACCCAGATGAAACCCAGCTTCCTAACTAATGATGGCCGTCCATTTACCTGAAGCCAAGCTGCACTAAAGACCTCCAATAAAGGAACACAATGTTGCCAGCCAATCAAGATACAAAAAGAGCCAAAAAAAAAAAAAAAAGACAGAAGATATCAGAAACACCAATCAAGCAGAACACAGCAAACTCCAAGACCAATAAACACAGACCAAGACTCTCAACCAATCAGGAGGAAGAAAAAACCATTCTGGCACAGCAATAGGCTGCCCCAAATTTAAATCTGAAACCACCATAAAAGTCTGACTCACAGATGAACACTATACAGAAGCCTGATGATGGCAGATGAGATTCTGCTGAAATGTTGCTACAACTTTAAAAGCACAACTACTATGACGTGGGAAAATACCTGAACTAAGCTGAATGCCATACATATATATATATGCACTTCTTTATATAGACACAAAACTCAATTTCATGCTCCTTTTTGTGTTCTATTCCATATCTTATAGTATTCTACATTTTCTATATAGTTTTTCCCCTCTTTTAATTTTCTCAATTTTATTTTGATTATCTCATCTCAATTCAAATCATTATATTTATACTCTTGTCTGTTCTGTTGCAATTTCATATTATCTTTTCTTATTAAACAATTTTTTTCCTGTAGTTACTAATTTTTACCATGATGTAAAAAAGATATTGAGGCTCTAGAAAGAGTGCAGAGAAAAGCAACAAAGAAGATTAGGAGACTGGAGGCTAAAACGTATGAAGAACAGTGACCGGAACTGGGTATGTCTTGTCAGATGAAAATAAGGACCAGGGTTGACATGATAGTAGTGTTCCAATATCTCAGGGGCTGCCACAAAGAAGAGAGAGTCAAGCCATTCTCCACACCACCTGAGGGCAGGACAAGAAGCAATGGATAGAAAGTAATCAAGGAGACAAGCAACCTAGAATTAAGGAGAAATTTCCTGACAGAACAATTAACCAGTGGAACAACTTGCCTTCAAAGGTTGTAAATGCTCCAACGCTAGAAGTTTCAAAGAAGATATTGAACAACCATTTGTCTGAAATGGTATAGCGTTTCCTGCTTGAGCAGCGGGTTGGACTAGAAGACCTCCAAAGTCCCTTCCAACTCTGTTATTCTATTCTATCCTATTTTGGACCCGTTATGCAAAGACCAAACTCCCTGGAAAAGTCTCTGATGCTGAGGAAGGCAGAATGAAAGAGAAGAAGTGGATGACCAGTTGCAAGATGGATGGACTCGCTTACATTGGTGATAAGTGCACAACTGGGATTCAATCAATCAGTCAGTCAGTCAATCAATCAACCAATCAGTTACAACAGGATTCCCAATCTTGGCAACACATGGACTTCAAACCCCAGAATTCTCCCTTGCTGGCTAGGGAATTCTGGGAGTTGAAGTCCATGCATCTTAATGTTGTGGAGATTGGTAGCCTCTGCATTAGAAAAGGCTTTTCTTATCTTCCAGGGTTGGAAATGGTGAAATTTCTATTCAAATTCAAATTCTATTAGGTCAATTTTCTGTTGATATTTACCTTCTTTTTTCAATATCCTGCACTAGTTGAAACTTAATTTAGCCCTTAAGCATGAAATCTCTCCCATTTTTAAATTTGTGGATGCCAGTGATCCAAATGAATGGGAGTTTTCCTGAGCATCTTCAAGTAAAACGTCTGGATGCACTCCAGTCTTCTGATCCCTTCCTTAAACCAGAAGGGAGTGATAAAGAGCAATAGCTAATGGAGTTATAAAGCTCTATATTTGCATAAGTAATATAGGGCTAATGCTTGGGCAGAATTAAATTTGAAATAAAAATATTATTAAAATAGTCATTAGTGAATTTGGAGAATTATGGGATAGGTATTTTTGGCAGCTGGCTGGAGCAGATAATGCCCAGTGAAAGTCTACTTGAATGAGAATTCTATAAGATGCTGGAACCATTTTTGTCTACCCCATTTACATAAAAGTCATTTCTATTTTGACATTTTGATATTTAGATTGGTGCTACGGGGTATCAGCCACCCTTCCATTTCTCCACCAAACATGATGCAATTTCCTAATTAAAGTTCCATCACTGAACAGGCAGTAATTGCTTAACTAATCATGATTTGCATATTGTGAATTCTAGGTAAATGTGGCCACTTGCCAAGGAGAGTTATTGCAAAGTATGCCATGTTCTCAGGAAGAAGGAGAGAGATCTTTTGAAACAGAAAAAAAGAGAATAATTTTCAAACCTTGGCTTTCTTAGGATTAAACAAGAGAGCTCAGACCTGTAATCCAGGAGCCCCAAAACAATTAAGTGGAAGTGAGGTAGTCACAGGTGAAATGTCAGTGATGTAGGTGTGTGTTAGCAGAGTAACAGACAGGATAACAGAATAGGGAAGGGACCTTGGAGATCTTCTAGTCCAACCCGCTGCTGAAGACCCTATACCATTCCAAACAAGTGTCCGTCCAGTCACTTCCTAAAAGCCTCTAGTGATGGAGCACCCGCAACTTCTAAAGGCGAGCCGTATCACTAGTTAACTTAGTTCTAGATTGCTTCTCTTCTTGTTTACTTTCCTTCCATTGCTTCTGCCTTTAAGTGCTGTGGAGAATAGGTTGACCACCTCTCTTTTGTGGCAGTGCCATAGATATTGGAACACTGCTATCATATCACCCCTAATGTGTCAATGGGGAATTGGTGAACAGGCAAGTTGCAAAATTATTTGGCTCTTCCTAGCTTAACAGCAATAGTACTTAGATTTATATACTGCTTTACAGTGCTTTACAGCCCTCTCTAAGTAGGGGTGGGATTCAATTTTTTAACAATCGTGGGTGTGGCTTAGTTGGTGGGCATGACTTGGTGGTCATGTGATTGGCTGGGCGTGGCCAACTCAACCTCACTCACATCAAGCTACGCATCTCCTCGCCTGGCCTCTGGTGACTGTGGGGATGTTGCAATAGTCGTAAGTGTGAAAAATGGTTATAAGTCACTTTTTTCAGTGCCACTGTAACTTTGAATGGTCACTCCATACAAGCAAAGTACCAGCAAAGGAAGGAAAAAAACTCCAGAGAAGTTCCAGAGACAGGAAGTCTAGTCCTGCCAAGAATGTAAAAAGGGTTAAGGAAGAGGCAGTTTCTGTAAGCAACACCAGAATGTTTGATTCCTGCCTTCCTTACAGGATTAGGCCAGTAATTTCTTCTAATAACCAGTTCTCCGAACTGCTTAGAAGTTAACAACCGGTTCCAGCAAATAGGTGCGAACCTGTAGAATCCCACCCCTGTCTCTAAGCAGTTTACAGAGCTAGCATATTGCCCCCAACAATTTTGGGTCCTCATTTTACACACTTTGGAAAGATGGAGGGCTGAGTCAACCTTGAGCCTGGTGAGATTTGAACTGCCAAATTGCAGGCAGCAAACAGCCAACAGAAGTAGCCTGCAGTACTGCACTCTAACCACTATGTCACCATGGCTCATTTTCTCAATTCTTTCTAATAATATTGATTATCTAATTTATTCTCTATTTTTGAGAGACAACATTAAAATATATTGGAAGATTTTTATTTTTTCCAACTGAATGGACTGTTGAAAAGAAATTATGTAAAGGGCTTCAAGATTTTCTCTCTTGGTTTGCCAGCGGGATAACTATTGCAAACAAAGCAAACAAGACTGAATAATTTTCTGTGACATCTTTTTATGTATTTGAAGATTGCTATTGGTTTTCCTCCCTGTTGACCTTTCTTAAGAGTTTCCTTGCTCTCTCTTTTATTTTCCTGGTAATCATCTGACTCGACAAATCCTTTGTACTAATAAATAATTAAGCTTCCCAATAGTAAAACAAATCAATCCAGACTTTTCACTTCAGGCAAAAATAACGAGGCTCAAAATATCATACTTTGTATATATGATGTGAAGAGTTTGTTCTCTTCAGAAATCTCTAATGCAGGGAAAGGAAGGAAGGAAGGAAGGAAGGAAGGAAGGAAGGAAGGAAGGAAGGAAGGAAGGAAGGAAGGAAGGAAGGAAGGAAGGAAGGAAGGAAGGAAGGAAGGAAGGAAAAAGAAAATGTGAACATCAACAGCACAAACTAATTCAAATTCAATCCAGTTCACTCCTAAAGTATTTATTTGTCTTGAGTGGCTGAGAGATATTTTTCTTTCTTTCTGTTTTGAATCCACATGGATCATTTGTATAAAACTGTTAAATGCTAATGGGCAAGTGAGGCTGTACAAGATTTAATTTGAAAAAATTTGTGGATTTGAAGGGCAATTTTCTTGTCAACTCTGTAATTAATGCAGCATACATTACCAAAGGCCGATTGTGAGCTGGAGATTTCTGGGAACAATCTAGCTGAATGACTGTTTTAATAAAACAGTTGACAGACTTATTATCTTCTAGGGCAGTGATGGCAAACCTTTCAGGCACCAAGTGCCCAAACCGGAACACGGGTACATGCATGTACAATTGCATGTGCTGGAGTGCTGGAAACCTGAAGAGCAGTTGGCCGGCATGCACATGCCTGGTTTTTGCCTATTTTTGACTGTTTTCAGGCTATTTTTGGCCTGAAAATGGTCCTAAAACAGCCTATTTTGGGGGCATTTTGGGGGTCATTTTTGAAGATTTTTCAGGCCTGTCTTTTAGCTGGTTTTTTGGGCTATTTTCAGGAAGTTTTGGGGGCATTTTTGTCCCTAAAATGGCCTGAAAACAGCTCAAAAACTGCCCTGAAAATGGCCCAAAAATGGCCTGAAAAAGGCCCAAAAAACAGCCTGTTCTTTTGGGTCATTTTTCGGGGTATTTTCCAGGGCTCTGTTGCCCGCAAAGACCAGCTGGACATGCACATGTGTGCCAGAAACCAGAAGAACAGCTGGCAACGGTGTGTGTGCCCACAGGAAGGGTTTTGTGTGCCACCTGTGGCACGCGTGCCATAGGTTCGCCATCATGGCTCTAGGAGATTCTATCCCATCAGAATTTTTATACATTTAACCCCATGGACAAATGCAGAGGCAATAATCAAAATTTCAACAGAACGCAAAATAAGGAAAGAAGGGAAGGAAGAAGAAAGGAGAGTGAAGAGGGAAGGAAAAAGAAGAGAGGAAGGAAGGAAGGAGATTATAATGAGAGTTCTGCAATCTGTATGGGAAATATGAGACCCTCCCTCACTCTCATTATAATCTTCCTTCCTTCCTTCCTTCCTTCCTTCCTTCCTTCCTTCCTTCCTTCCTTCCTTCCTTCCTTCCTTCCTTCCTTCCTTCCTTCCTCTCTTCTTTTTCCTTCCCTCTTCATTCTCCTTTCGTCTTCCTTCCCCTCTTTCCTTATTTTTCCTTCCTTGCATTCTGTTGGAATTTTGATTATTGCCTCTGCTTTGTTTTGTAGCTGTTTGAAAACTGAAAAATATAGCAAAGAGATTTCAAGCATTATCAGAGTGAAGAACCAATGGCTATCCAGATGTTGCAAAAATATGTTGAAAGCCTCCAAGGTAAGACCTGCCTTCACCCTCCTATCCTCCCTCAAGAGACTGAAGACCTTACCCTGCTGGTTGGATTGGAGATCCAATGGGGGAGTTCCATGCTGGAGGTGGCTGCTAGATTGATGGCAGACTCCACCTCCACTCTTGATCTCTGCTGTCCATCCATCCATCTCTTTGGTTATCATGTTTATGTATTATTCTCATTTCTTCCTTTGTTATTGTTTATTTTATTGCTCTATTATTTTACTTCTGTTCTGCTTACACTCCCTTCATTTTCTTCTTTTTTATTACTGTAAGCAGCCTAGAGCAGTAATGGCTAACCTTTTCGGCACCAAGTGCATGCACATCCCCAAAATGCAATGCACGCACTCTGCGCATGCACTCCCCCGTGTGTGCCCCCACACATGCATGCATGACCCCCTGTGCCCTCACACACATATGCATGACCCCTGCATATGCACCCTGCCCCTGTGCATGTGTGTAAACCTGACACTCATATGCCCAGCCCCCGCACATGTGTGGCAGAGACCTGAAGACAAGCTGGACAGCGGGAGGCATATGTGTAGATGTGTGGCGGAGCTAAGCTGGGTGATGACTCGCGTGCCCAGAGAGGGGGCTCTGCATACCACCTCTGGCTTGCGTGCCACAGGTTTGCCATCACGGGCCTAGAGTAACCCCATGGTGAGATAGGTGACAAATAAATTTAACAAATAAATGAGTAAAAATAAAAAGTACATGCATGTAATCACTAATACCCCACCGCCTCCTCTCCATGCTAATGGGTGTGCTAATACCTCTAAGCCTTTTCTACCCACTCCAGGTAGATTAGAGACATCACAAGGAAACTGCAGGTGTGTTTCAGTGGGGAGTTTGCAAAAGGAAAAGAATGAGTGAACTATAAATGGAAGAATTTGTAACATTGAGATGATTTATACTAGATTAGCCATTATACACAAACTGAATATATAAAGAATGGTTGCAGGAATTGGGCATGTCTAGTTTAATGGAAAGAAAGACTAGGAGTGACGTGATTTATTTTATTTTATTTTATTTTACTTTACTTTACTTTGTTTTGTTTTGTTTTGTTTTGTTTTGTTTTGTTTTGTTTTGTTTTGTTTTGTTTTGTTTTGTTTTGTTTTGTTTTGTTTTGTTTTGTTTTGTTTTGTTTTGTTTTGTTTTGTTTTGTTTTGTTTTGTCAAGCAATTATGAGATAACAGGTATAAGTATAAACATAGTTATGGATACATGAAATGGACACATATAAGAAAAAGAAAAAAAGAAACAATAGGACAGGGACGGTAGGCACATCGGTGCGCTTATGCAGTATTATTATTATTATTATTATTGTTATTATCATCATCATCATTATCATGATTATTATCATTATTATCATTATCATCAGTGTTCTAATATCTCAGGGGGTGTCAGAAAGAAGAGGGGATCAACCTATTCTCCAAAGCAGCAGAAGGCAGAACAAGAAGCAATGGGTGGAAACTAATCAAGGAGAAATTAAACTTAGAACTAAGGAGAAATTTCCTGACAGTGAGAACAAGCAACTGGTGGAACAATTTGCCTTCAGAAGTTGTAAATGTTCCAACACTGGATGTTTTTAGGAAGAGATTGGATGATTTGTCCGAGATGACATAGGGTTTTCTGCCTGAACAGGATGTTGGGCTAGAAGACCTCCAAGGCCCCCTCCAACTCTTGTTATTCTGTTCTGATACTTTTTCTTTAAGTTAGGTTCAGAAATGGAATAAGTGTAGGAAAACTAATGAATTTTAAGTGAAATAAAATATTCCATTCCATTCTGGTAGTAAACACAAACTCTCGCATATAGAACATCAAGTCATTGTATTCTTTACTGTACAGGTAGTCCTTGACTTACAACCATAACTGAGCCCAAAATCTATTCTCCCTTTTTATGACCCTGTAATCTTTTAATTCGGAGTAGAGTCAGAGTGACTGGATACAGTTGAGATTTTACTGGCCAGATGCCCTTCCTGATGTTATGTGGAGTTTGCAGCAGATATTTTTTCTTTGAGCCCTGAGAGAGAAACCTCTGTCACAACCTAGGTTTAACCTCTCAACCTTTTGAGTGGGAGGTGTCTCCACCACTAGGCCAGATGCTGCATCTGTCTGTCTGTCTGTCTTTCTCCCTCCCTCTACCTACCTACTTACCTCTACTTACCTACCTCTATCTATCTATCTATCTATCTATCTATCTATCTATCTATCTATCTATCTATCTATCTATCCATCCATCCATCCATCCATCCATCCATCCATCCATCCATCCATCCATCCATCCATCCATCCATCCATCCATCCATCTATCTATCTATCTATCTATCTATCTATCTATCTATCTATCTATCTATCTATCTATTTCTACCTACCTACCTCTACCTACTTACCCCTATCCATCAATCCATCCATCCATCTCTACCTACCTACCCACCTCTATACCTATCTATCTGTCTGTCTATCTCTACCTACCTCTACCTACCTACCTCTATCCATCCATCCATCCATCCATCCATCTCTACCTATCTATCTATCTATCTATCTATCTATCTATCTATCTATCTATCTATCTATCTATCTATCTATCTATCTATCCATCCATCCATCTATCCATCCATCCATCTATCCATCCATTCCATATATCAAGGCATCCATTTCCCCCTTAAAACTCAAATATTCCAACAAAAGCAAAACAGCTCCATTTTGATGTGTGTGTGTGTGTGTCTGTGTGTGTCTGTGTCTGTGTCTGTCTGTCTGTCTGTATCGGGGTGGGTTTCTACTGGTTCTGTCCACCTCTGTAGAACTGGTAGTTCTGAAGAGTAGCAGACATAGAATCAGTTGTGTGTCTGCTGATGTTTTGGCCCACCTGACTGCCCGGGGTCTTACCTGACCTTTATTTCCTGCATTTTCAACCACAGCTGCTTTGCGAAACACAGCTGTGGTTGAAAAAGCAGGAAAAAAAGGGCTTTTTCAACCGTTGCGCACCCGCGTGCAGCGCTGCTCAGCTGTCCAGGCCGTTCAGCAAGTCGTAAATAGCACTCACGCGAGTCGTGTGACTTGCACAAGCAAAGCGCACATGTGCATGCGACACAGAGCGACAGAACCTGTAGTTCTACCAGTTGGATCCCATCCCTGGTCTGTCTGTCTGTATGTATGGGGGAGCAATGGAGGGGGAACACAGAATGGAAGCCGGGAGGCACACTGCTTCCAACCCAGACTGCCTTTCGTACATTTTAACTTTTTTCCTTATTGCATTATAAAAAACCCAGACAAATGTCTATTATGTAAAAAAAACAAAAAACCAAGAAACTATATAAATTGCTGCCAATTGTTGCCAATAACATTTCTCTTGGGAAATTAGCCCTTGGATCAAAATGGCCAATTATTATATCAAGTGTTAAGAATATTGGTGGCCTTCAATAGACCTTGTTATTACTATCTACCTTGTAACTGAATAGTTGCCGTTGAATTGATGTGAATTAAAATATAGCACTGTATGTTTGACTTAAAGACTACAGGGATAATCTGAGTTCTTTTGTATATAGTGTACATTCATGGGTTTCTCTTGAAATAAACTCTTGGATAGAAATTACCATGATTTTAAGTCTCAGTTTATGATTATATTACGTAGGCTATTGGAGTTTAACTATTATTTGTATTTTTTAAAACTAGTACAATATATTTAGTTATTTAAATCTACTTAATACCAACGATTTTAACCTAGTTTTATAAATTCCTTATTTTTCCTTTCCTCTGATTCCTTTCCCTTCTCGTTTTCTTCTTGTTGTTCTCGTCCTTTTTTTTTCAATAGATACCGTATATACTCGAGTATAAGTCGACCCGAATATAAGTCGAGGCACCCAATTTTACCACAAAAAACTGGGAAAACTTATTGACTCGAGTATAAGTCGAGGGTGGGAAATGCAGCAGCTACTGGTAAATTTCAAAAATAAAAATAGATACCAATAAAATTACATGAATTGAGGCATCAGTAGGTTAAATGTTTTTGAATATTTATTTCAAAGAAAAACAGTAAACTAGCTCTGTAAGTGGAAAAGAGAGCCAACAAAACCAATATGGTATCAACAATAACTTTAAAAGTACAAAAACCTTAGCTCAATCAGCAACCAAGCTAAAACACAAGAGTTAAAATCCTTCAAAACTGGATTCCTCCTCATCATCTGTATGTCCAAACAGAGTCACCCTCTCCCTTGCAAGAAAAAAGCATGTGTATGTGCTGCATGTACATCCTGTTTTGGAGAGCCACCATCTCTTTCACAGCTCTCCCTCATGCCTCCATTGCATGTGCACACATGCCATGGCTCAGTAGTAGGTCAACATACAGATGTCACACTAGTTTCCCTCCTCAAAAGGAACATCCAACCTTTCTTGAGAAGTACAAACTTCATCTGTTCAGGATTGTGGTGACAAAGGTGAAGGAGGATGGGGCTGAGAGAAGGGAAGGGAAGAAAAGATCATTGACAGGGAGAAAGACAGGGAGAAACACCTGGAAGTGTGAGCCCTCGAGTTTCCTTAGGGAAGACCAGACAACAAGGGGAGAGGAGAGGAGGAGGAGGAAGAGGAGAGTTTAAAAAAAAAGAGTGGGAAGCCAACTCACGCGTGCCATCAAAGCCAGGGGGAAGCGGGGCTTTCTCAGCCTGCTGCCGCCAGAGGAGTGCGGGGGGGGGGGGGAGTGCGGGGAAAGGGGGTTCGTGCCGAGGCTCCGCAAGCGATTACCAGATTTGCAGCTCCGTTTGTTGGTGAAGCTGGAAGCGCGCAACGCAGGAGCTCGCGGGGGGCCCGGGCACCCATTAATGGGGAAGGAGAGGCCGCTTGGGGTCGCCAGGCCCAGGCAGCCTCCCCCGCCCCCTCCCCTAGCAGCAAAGAGCTGCTCCGGGGGGCTCCTGCCACGGCACAGCCAGGCACTTTGTCTCACTGCCCCCGGAGCAGCTCTTTGCTGCTAGGCTAGGGGGCGGGGGAGGCTGCCTGAACCTAGCGGTTTCTTGGCGAAGCTGGAAGCGCGCAACGCAGGAGCTCGCGGAGGCCCCGGGTGCCTGTTAATGGGGAAGGAGAGGCCGCTTGGGGTCGCCAGGCCCAGGCAGCCGCCCCCTCCCCTAGCAGCGAAGAGCTGCTCCGGGGGGCTCCCGCCACGGCGCAGCCAGGCACTTTGTCTTGCTGCCCCCGGAGCAGCTCTTTGCTGCTAGGCTAGGGGGCGGGGGAGGCTGCCTGAACCTAGCGGTTTCTTGGCGAAGCTGGAAGCGCGCAACGCAGGAGCTCGCGGAGGCCCCGGGTGCCCGTTAATGGGGAAGGAGAGGCCGCTTGGGGTCGCCAGGCCCAGGCAGCCGCCCCCTCCCCTAGCAGCGAAGAGCTGCTCCGGGGGGCTCCCGCCACGGCGCAGCCAGGCACTTTGTCTTGCTGCCCCCGGAGCAGCTCTTCGCTGCTAGGCTAGGGGATGGGGGAGGCTGCCTGAGCCTGGTGGTTTCTTGGCGAAGCTGGAAGCGCGCAACACAGGAGCTCGCGGGGGCTCCGGGCACCCGTTAATGGGGAAGGAGAGGCCACTTGGGGTCGCCTGTGTGGCCCTCAGCGGGTAGACAGCCGCGGCGGTGATGCTGCCCTGGAGGCGCGATCGGTTGCAGCCACGCCAGCGCAGGCCAGGCATGGTGCCGTAGCGGCTGACTCGAGTATAAGCCGAAGGCGGTTTTTTCAGCACAAAAAATGGGCTGAAAAACTCGGCTTATACTCAAGTATATAGGGTAAGTGGGAACACACACACATACACACACCATTTTAATTATATATATACTTTGCATTTAAGACTTCAAGAGGCACAACCTGCTCCACAAGACATCTCTGTGAGTGCCCTGTAATTTTGTCGCTTGTATCCTTACGATTTATATTGATTGTTTCCTAGTATGATTTGATTGCTTATTGTACCCTATGACTATCATTAAGTGTTGTACCTGATGATTCTTGACTCCTGACGAATGTATCTTTTTTTTTTTATGTACATTAAGAATATTTGCACCAAGACAAATTCCTTGTGTGTCCAATCACACTTGGCCAATAAAATAATTCTAATTCTACAGTTGGAAGTTAAAACCCATCCCTCTCCTAGGAAAATGAAAGATTTTAGGATCTACTAAAAGGCAGAATATTTCCCCTGAAAAAGAAGTAGAAACTCAGAGAGACAGAAACCCAGTTTCCTCCCCCACTTTGTTAATGGGCCATTAAGGCCTGGGCCAGTCTATTCTACATAACAAAGATCTACCTCCTTCAGGTAGAGCCATTCAATTGCCCTTCATTGCATCACCTACCAAATTTCAACCAAACTTAGCACACAGACAACCTACAAAGCTAGCTATGACCTCTGACAGCAGCCATTCGGGATACTCTTCCTGTGTCCCAGGAAGTTCAAAGCCAGAGAGGGTATAAAACCCAGGGACTCTCACCATCTCTTCCCTTTTCTTCGCCCAAGAGCTCCAAGGACTGTGATCCTGTTCATCAATAAATCTTATTTCCAAGCAACTTCCATGATTCCAGTGTCTTTCCCCACATTTGGAACTGAACCCAGAAGGATATTTCTTCCAACACTACTTTGGGATAAAGAAGAAGACAGCAACTCTCCTGTAGAGTTAGAGGAATCCTGCTCTTGTTCTGTTTTGTAAACTTTTGGTACGGCTTGAATTTTAGTGAACACTCATTTATGGAGTTTTCTTGGCAAAAGACTAGAAGAAGTTTTCATTGCCTTCTATATTTTTTAAAATAATTAACATTCTTTGATCAATTACAAGTGCAATCTGGTATGTATCTACTCAAAAGTGGTTTCCACTAGTTTCCGTAGTGCTAATTCTTAAATGCTAAAAGCTGGATGAGGAGCTCCCTCCGCTGCTAAAATTCCTGCCATCCTTATGACCAATGACTTGACAGCTGTGGGGATTCAACTACTTTCCCATTCCCAGGTTATCCGGTAGATCATTGTTTTTGGGCCCTTCTTGCATACATAAAGATTACTGGGACAAGTTAAATCTGGAAAGTAAGCTTCAGAGAATGGGAGATGTGCCAGAAAGTGAGATCTTGCAAACCAGAGCTGGCCGATGAGTCGGAGATTCTGTCCTTGTGAGGAGTAAAATGATTCAGATTTGAAATATTTCAGGACTGAAATGCTCACGGTGGGTCAAATGCTCCGGGTGAGTTTGAAATAGCTATCCTGAAAATGATTCTGCTTTGATTTCAAACCACTTCATTTCAACTTGAATCATCTCCAGAACAATCAAAACAAGTGTTAGGATCTTAACCAGAAAGGTTGGAACGAAACTGTTTTGAACTTGGAACAACTATTTTGAGCTTGAATTATAGCATTTTGAGACTGAAATATTTCCAGTTTAACATATTTGTCCAATGCTATTCCTGGAACATAGGAATGTGGCTTATATGAAGTCACATTATTGGTCCATTTAACACAATTCTACAAAGACTGATTGACAGCACCTCTCCAGGTTTTCAGGTGCTCCAGGTTTGAAGAATATCTATATCTATCTATCTATCTATCTATCTATCTATCTATCTATCTATCTATCTATCTATCTATCTATCCATCCATCCTGTCAAGAACAGAAAAGGCAGCTACGCAGCAGATGTTCTTTGTAGGAAGCAAAGACTGAGCTTTGAAACTCAGCCTCGTGGACATTACAGTTGGTATTTGAAGACTCTTGTGTTGTAAACTATTTCTTATCTGGTTTTTTTGGCAGCCTTGTAAAAACTTGGCAGGGCTTTTTCTTATTTTCTAATTAGTTGGAAGCAGCCTTTTATCTGTGAAGAAACAGAATTCATAGATGAAACATTAAATGGTTGTGCTGTTGCCTTTGTCTTGCTCTCTTGGAAACAGGCTTAGGTCAGAACATCTGTCTATCTATCTATCTATCTATCTATCTATCTATCTATCTATCTATCTATCTATCTATCTATCTATCTATCCTCCCCCTCTCCTTCATATAAAGGAGCTCTGATTGATGTACAATACAATCAATAAAATTAAACATTAAAATCAGAGTAATTTAGGATTCAAAATTATAAAACAATATAAAAAATTCAAAAGGTGAAGAATTTCAAGGTGGTGGATTAACAGTTATTAATACAGGTGTGTGGGGGGGAAGTGTCCTCTTGAGGTCAGCCAGCTCCATGGTTGTTTGAGCTACCATGTCCCCTACGCAAGGTTACACAGTCAAGTTTTGACCCTTTTGTGGAAGGCCAAAAAAATGGGGATTTTCCTCACCTCTGAGGGAAAGATGTTCCATAATGTAGGGGCAGTGGCAGAAAATGCCCTCTTCCTAGACCCCACTAATCAAAAATTTTTAGTTGAACTTTGGATTCTTGGTGTGCTGAGTAGAACCAATGTTGTACTCCCTAAGGATTTGCCATGTTTATCAGTTTTATTTGAGGAAATAGTGGCAATTGTAGGTCTTCCAAAGAGAACCAACTGATTCTGTTGGATGATTAATCCCATCTTGGCCAAGGTAGGCAAGAAAGCTTACTCTAAGGTTCCAACCCTTTTTAGCTTCTGTGTGCCCATTTAATTTCTTTTTATCCCTATACAAATAGAATCACCATCTTTTTTACTTATACTACTGCTATTTCATAAATGCCTCTTTTCCAAGTCAACTTATCAGGATGCATGGCAATAGATAGATGTACAACTTATCAGGATGCATGGCAATAGATAGGTGCACAAAAATAAGGAATCTCACATGAAAAATTTATTTGACGGACTTGAAGCCCATTGAATGATTCAGTGATTTCTGTCAAACCAATGAAGAAGCAATCATAGCAATGTTAGATTGTGTTGGGACTCTAGAAAGAGTGCAAAGAAGAGCAGCAAAGATTGATTAGGGGAATGGAAGAAAAAAAAATAGAGAACAGTTGCTGGAATTGGATATGTCTAATTTAATGAAAAGAAGGAGTAGCAGTGACATGATAGCCATGTTCCAATATTTAAGGGGTTGCCACAAGGAAGAGGGAGTCAACCTATTCTCCAAAGCAGGGGTCTCCAACCTTGGCTCCTGGAAGCCTGGCGGACTTCAACTCCCAGAGTTCCACAGCCAGCAAAGCTGGCTGTGGAATTCTGGGAGTTGAAGTCCGCCAGGCTTCCAGGAGCCAAGGTTGGAGACCCCTGCTCCAAAGCAATTGAAAGCAGGACAAGAATCGGTAGATGGAAACTAATCAAGGAGAGAAGCAACTTAGAACTAAGAAGAAATTTCCTGACAGAACAATTAATCAGTGGAATGACTTCAGAAGTTGTGAATGCTCCAACACTGGAGTTTTTAAAGAAGAGATTGAACAACTGTTTCCTCGAGCCAGGGGTCAGACTAGAAATCTTCAAGGTCTCTTCCACTTCTATTATTCTGTTTCTAAATGTATGCATCCTCAGGGGTGGGATTTAAGCAGTGTTACTACCGGTTCGGTGACTACATTTTTCTGTGTGCGCATTTAAAAATCCTTAAGCTGTGCCACCCGGACAGCTGAAAAGGTGCGCAGCATTTGAAAAGCCTCTTTTTTCCTGCTTTTTCAACCTCACAAAGCAGCTGAGGTTGAAAAAGCAGGAAATAAAGGACAGGTAAGAGCCCTGGTGGGCAGGTGGGCCAAATAGCAGCAGACACAGAACCAGTTCAGTGTTTGCTGCTCTTCAGAGCTATCAGTTCTGTAGAGCTGGGCAGAACCGGTAGCATCCCACCCCTGTGTATCCTTTAAAAAAAAAGAATGGAATTAAGCAGGAGGAGAAAATAGCACAGTAATAGTTCATGATGAAGATCAGAGCTAGAATTGATGAAAACAGGGGAAGTTGCTTAGGCAGAATTTTGAAAATGGCTGTCGTGTGCAAAAAGAGTTCAGGGGAGCATAGTACAATCTTGAATTTGTTTCTTACCCTTCCCAGTCTTCCTGGGTTAAGTTCATGTTTTCTAAGTTCATATTTTCTTCAAAGCCATCTGCATATCCCTCAGTACAGTGCAGCCCTCAAACTTTGCATTTGTTTATCCTCTAGGATTTCCAGCTAGGATACTTTCTCCATCTTTTGCCCAAGTCACTTAAAACCTGTCCTTCTGAAGTCCAAAATGCATGCCTGATTTTTTTCAGCTTTTCTTCTCTATTTATCTTGATCTTCAATGTGATAGGATTACAGGTGATCCTTGATTTACAACAGATCATTTAGTGGCTGTTCCCAAGTTATAATGGAACCAAAAAGAGTGACTTATGACTTGGCAACTGGTTCATATTTATGATGGTTTGCAGTGTCCCGGAGTCAAGCAATCCCCTTTTGTGAACTTCCGACAAGCAAAATCAGATTCACTTAATAACTGTGTTACTCACTTAACAACTGCAGCAATTCACTTAACAACCATAACAAGAAAGATAATAAAATGGGGCAAAACTCTGTGATGACCCGGAGTGTAACACAAATGTAACAAAATCCAAAACGTAAATAAATGTCCTTTAATACAGGGCTCTCCAACTTTGGCAACTTGAAGACTTTTGGACTTTGCTGGCTGGACAATCCTGGGAGTTGAAGTCCAAAAGACTTCAAGTTGCCACGGTTGGGGACCCCTGTTTAATGTCTCCAACTTGGCCCCACTGTTCAATAATACTCAGTTGGAGATAAAACATACTCAAAAATAGTCTTCAAAAGAAAGCAATACAGTCTGAACTTAATGAGCAGATAGAAGTGAAATAAAAAACCAAACAAACAAACTACAATGAAGGAATTTCCACAACAGACCAGGATAAGTTAATTACCAACTTCAAGGAGATAACAAGGCACAATCTGTTGGAAGGACACCAACCAAGATAACTTCAGCCCAAATAAAACACACTTTGCTTCTGGCACCGCTGTGTTTTAAGCGTCTCTCTTATATACTATTCTCCCCAGCTGCAACCGATGAAAGGGATCATGGCTGCTTCCCCTCTTGTAAACCAAGTTGTTTCCTTCTCCATTCCTCCCTGCAGGTCCTAGGATGAAGAGGGGATGGGCCTGGTTCTTCCTCTGACTGCCTAGACGGCCTCTGCCCTTCCCCAGCCTCCTCCACAACCTCCAGAGCCACACCTCCACGCCCTGTCAGCTGTTCCTCCTCTCCCTCAGAGTCCGATGAATAAGGGCATGACAAACTCACTTAACAAATATCTCACTTAGCAACATAATTTTGGGGGCTCCTGAGGACTACCTATACTTCCTCTTTATTGTCTTTATTAGGATTCGGCCCAGGATAAATAAGCCTCTTGTTTCCTCTTCCACTTTCTTAATAAAAATGAAACTGGCAGCAAGAGAGATCAGAATTCTGTAGGACTTCCCTTGCATGGTGAATTTTTCAGCAAGATCCTAAGCAATTGAAGTTTTCTTTCACCACTATTTCACCACTATTTATTCCAAGTCGGGAATAAAATGGAGGTTGCTTAAAGAAAGAAGGTTTATTGATGAGCAGAACCAATAACAGCATGCAGTTCTGGGACAGCTGAAAAATTAGCTTGATGAGTGCAAGAGTTTTTAGTATAGTTTTTGCAGCATTTTATAATTTTGAGGTTTGTGTGCTTATTTGATTTGGTTAAGCTTGTTTTACAAAAGCTAGCAATGGGTCTAAAGTACCAGCTTCCTTGGATTTTAATCTTGTCAAACAAATGTAATTAATTTTATCCCCTATCTTTAGTCTGGCCATAGCCTCTGGTGAGCTCTCTTTTTGAGTATATAGGTTAAGTTCAATGTTTCTGCTTTTTGCAACAGCTGGGCCATTCAGGTTTTCGATTGCAGCATAGTTTCTTTTCTTTAAGCTGAGGCCCGCAAAGGAAGGAGGGTGTGTGTGCATGAATACTTCTTACAAACCACCCCCCATTTTGGGCTTAATATAAGCCAATATACACTGCGCAAAAAAAATAAAAGGAACACAAAAATAAGACATCCTAGATCTGAATGAATGAAATATTCTTGTTAAATATTTGTTCATTACATAGTTGAATGTGCTGACAACAAAATCACACAAAAATTATAAATAGAAATCAAATTTAGCAACCCATGGAGGTCTGGATTTGGAGGTGCACTCAAAATTAAAGTGGAAAAAAGCACTACAGGCTGATCCAACTTTGATGTAATGTCCTTAAAACAAGTCAAAATGAGACTCAGTAGTGTGTGTGGCCTTCACGTGCCTGTATGACCTCCCTACAACGCCTGGGCATGCTCCTGATGAGGTGGCAGATGGTCTCCTGAGGGATCTCCTCCCACACCTGAAAGCATCCTCCCACACCTGAAAGCATCCCCCAACTCCTGGACAGCCTGTGGTGCAATGTGGCGTTGGTGGATGGAGCGAGACACAATGTCCCAGATATGTTCAATTGGATTCAGGTTTGGGGAATGGGTGGGCCAGTCCATAGCTTCAATGCCTTCATCTTGCAGGAACTGTTGACACACTCCAGCCACATGAGCATTGTCGTGCATTAGGAGGAACCCAGGGCCAACCGCACCAGCATATGGTCTCACAAGGGGTCTGAAGATCTCATCTCGGTACCTAATGGCAGTCAGGCTACCTCTGGTGATCACATGGAGGACTGTGCGGCCCCCTAAAGAAATGCCACCCCACACCATTACTGACCCACTGCCAAACCGGTCATGCTGGAGGATGTTGTAGGCAGCAAAACGTTCTCCACGGCGTCTCCAGACCCTGTCACATCTGTCACATGTGCTCAGTGTGAACCTGTTTTCATCTGTGAAGAGAACAGGGTGCCAGTGGCAAATTTGCCAATCTTGGTGTTCTCTGGCAAATGCCAAACGTCTTGCACGGTGTTGGACTGTAAGCATAACCCCCACCTGTGGATGTCGGGCCCTCATACCACCTTCATGGAGTCTGTTTCTGACCGTTTGAGCAGCCACATGCACATTTGTGGCCTGCTGGAGGTCATTTTGCAGGGTTCTGGCAGTGCTCCTCCTGTCCCTCCTTGTACAAAGGCAGAGGTACCGGTTCTGATGCTGGGTTGTTGCCCTCCTACGGCCTCCTCCACATCTCCTGATGTACTGGCCTGTCTCCTGGTAGCGCCTCCATGCTCTGGACACTACACTGACAGACACAGAAAACCTTCTTGCACAGCTCGCATTGATGTGCCATCCTGGATGAGCTGCACTACCTGAGCCACTTGTGTGGGTTGTAGACTCCGTCTCATGCTACCACTAGAGTGAAAGCACTATCAGCATTCAAAAGTGGTCAAACCATCAGCCAGAAAGCATAGGAACTGAGAAGTGGTTTGTGGTCACCACCTGCAGAACCACTCCTTTATTGGGGATGTCTTGCTACCTGCCTATACTTTCCACCAGTTGTCTATTCCATTTGCACAACAGCATGTGAAATTGATTGTCAATCAGTGTTGCTACCTAAGTGGACAGTTTGACTTCACAGAAGTGTGATTGACTTGGAGTTACATTGTGTTGTTTAAGTGTTCCTTTTATTTTTTTGAGCAGTGTATTTTAGCCCAGCCTGTTTTGAATTTTGGCTGGTATTTTTGTCAATTTGGCACATCAGTCAAGAAACCTGTTAAAAAAAATGTACAGTATCCAATTTTCTGTGCCAATCCTTTTTTAAAAAAAATGCTTGATGTCATTTTCTGTGAGATTTCAATCAGGTTTAAAGTAAGCACCTGTCCCAAAATTCCTCACAGCCATGAAGACCCAGATTGTTAGGGGCAATATGCTGACTCTGTAAACCGCTTAGAGAGGACTGTAAAAGCACTGTGAAGTGGTATATAGGTCTAAGCGCTATTGCTGTTGTGCCTGAGTCAATAATTAAAGGCTGCCCATTTCCAAGGGTTGCTCCCTGAATCTGCCTTAGCTCATAGTGTAGTCTAGTGCATCCAGGGTTTGTGAGGTCAATTTAAAGTTAGCCAGCATGTAAACCCAGGCTATTAATATTTCTGAAATTGCACACAGTGAGCCCTGGGACTCCTATGAATCAGACCACCAGTGAAACGTGTTCTGCCTTTCTGGGCAACTGGGCAGCATCCTCCCCTCTTCTCCCTTCCCTTCCCATCCCCTTCCCTCTCCATTAACCTCCCCTCCCACCTACCCTTCACCCTCCTCTTTTCCCTGCCTCTCCCCTCCTTTCCCCTCTGCTCCCTTTTTAAATTTATTTTATTTTGTCAATTGCTTACAAGATAATAGGTATAAGTAAAAACATAGTTATGAATACATGGATATATATAAGAAAAATAAAAAAATATATAAAAGAAACAATAGGACAGGGATGGTAGGCATGTTGGTGTGCTTATGCACGCCCCCTACAGACCTCTTAGGAAAGGGGTGAGGTCAATAGTAGAAAGTCTAAAGTTAAAGTTTTGGGGGTTTGGGGAAGAAACCACAGAGTCAAGTAGAGTATTCCAGACATTGATCACTCTGTTGCTGAAGTCGTATTTCCTGCAATCAAGTTTGGAGCGATTAACCTTGAGTTTGTATCTATTATTTGCTCTTGTGTTGTTATGGTTGAAGCTGACATATTCATTGACAGGTAGGACATTGCAATGTATGATTTTATATACTATACTCAGATCGGACTGAAGGCGGTTCTAGGTTTTCTAGGTCTAGAATTTCGAGTCTGGTGGCAAAAGGTATTCTGCACCAAGTAGAGGAGTGGAGGACTCTTCTTGTGAAATATTTCTGGACTTTCTCAACTGCGTTAATATCAGATACGTAATGTGGGTTCCAGACTGATGAGCTGTATTCGAATATTGGTCTAGCAAATGTTTGGTATGCTCTAGTTAGTAGTGTAATATTACCAGAGAAAAAGCTACGTAAGATTAGGTTAACAACTCTTAATGCCTTTTTGGCTATGTAGTTACAGTGGGCTCTAGCATTTTGGTCATTTGAGATGAGTACTCCAAGATCCTTGACAGAGTTTGGATCATCAACAAGGTTTTAACTATTCAGCCTGTATTTTATTTTCTGATTTATTTATTATTTTTGCCAATATGTAGGACAGAACATTTATTTGTTGAAATTTGAAGTTGTCATTTGTTTGACCATTCTGATACATAGGCAAGGTCTTTTTGAAGGGTAGCAGGTCTGTTGTGTTGAATAGCTTTACATCATCAGCGAAGAGGATGCAGATGCTCTTGATATGATCACAGAGGTCATTTATGTAGAGTATGAAGAGAGTTGGTCCTAGAACACTGCCTTGGGGGACACCACTGTTGACAGGTACAGAATTTGATAGGACGCTCCCAATTAAATTTTCCCCTCCTCTTCCCTCTTCTCTCGTCCCCTCTTTCCCCTCCCCTCTATCCTACCCCTCCCCTCCTGTCCCCTCCCCTCTCCCTCCTTTCCTCTCATGTCCTCCCCTTCTATCTTATCTCCCCCTCCCCTCCTGTCCCCTCCCTTCTCTTTTCCCCCTCCCCTCCCCTCCTTCCCCCTTTCTCCTCCCTCTCTGTTCCCTTCCCCTCTCTTCCCTTCCCCTCCCCTCCTCTGCTCTCCTCCCCACCCTTCCCTTTACCCTTCCCTTTGTCCTCCCACCCTTCTCTGCTCTGCTTTCCTTCCCTCCCAGATGATATGTTCTTACTAGATGTCACTGTGGTCTAAACATTAGCATTCTTTTTTTTTTCCAATTAAAAATCCACCTGAAAAAGAGTTATGCTATTCAAGATGTAAACCAACAGAGAGAGCTATCTATTTAACGGTCGCACCAGGTAAAGTTGCACTGGAATAGCCTGCAACAAGAAACTATAGTCATGAAAGAACAATAATAATACCATCAACAAAACAAGGTAATTAGGGAGCAAGGCAAATTCAAAATTGTTGTATGCTGTAAATATTTACAGTTATAGAGTTTTTTTTATTATCTTTTAAAAACAACAACAACAACCTATAGGGTAGATACACCTAGAGGACAGAAATTACATTTGAATGATTTGAACAGAAAAATAGAGGAATTTGCATGAATGCATATATTCTGACTTACAAGAAGGGAGAGACCAATGATTATACTTTTGACTGGGTGGAAGAAAATTTTGACATTTCTGCAATGCTAAGGTATTATATAGCATGCCCTTTTACAAACTAGCAGCTCCAAGATATACTCTGAAATCTTGATAAAACATTGGAAGGCAGTTATATTTTCCTAGTCTAATGTCAACAGAGGCAAGATTGCTGCAGCATGTTTTAACTTTTCAGAGTCCTGCTTCAGCTGCCAAGGAAGCTGACAGCCAGCAGCAGAAGGAGAGAGATGAACTAGAGTTATTTTTCCTTTCTGTGCAATTGTTGGAAGAAATGTCCATCTGGGTTCAGTTCCAAGCGGGAAAAAAGACACTGGAAACTTGAAAGATGGTTTAATGGTGAAACAGAATCACCAAGCATGTATGATTCTGGATAGCTGGCCACATGGAGTGGAGAGAGATATAATTTATACCCTCTGTTGGGTTTTGAACTGGTTTCCTGTTCCTGTGGCAAGAAATGTATCCTGATCGGTTGTCACACTCCAATGGGGCCATGCAGGGGTAACTTTGTAAATTGTCTGCGGTGCTAACTTGGGTTGAAACTTGGTGGGTGGTGCAATGAAGGGCAATTGAATGGCTTTGCCGGAAGGAGGTAGATCTTTGTTATGTAGAATAGACTTCCCAGGCCTTAATGGCCCGTTATGAGGACCCAAATTGTTGGGGACAAAATGCTGATACTATAAACTGTTTAAATGGGGCTGCAAAGCACTATAAAGCGGTATATAAGTGCTATTGCTATTAACAAAGATGGGGTGGGGCTGAGTAATATTCTGCCTTTTTAATATATCCTAAAATATTTTATTTTTCTAGGAGGGGGTGAGTTTTAACTTCCAACACTATGTTCCGAAGGTGCTTTTTCGAAAGGCAGTTGGACTTCCTTGGGTGTTTTTTTCTTCTCCTTTTATCTACCCTTACCTTGTCCCGTCAAGGAGAAAGAAACCCAAGAAAGTCCAATTCCTTTTGGAAAAGCACCTTTGGGACAACCATGACCAAGATGAATTGAGAATCTCCCTAGCCTACTGTCTGGGCTGTTTAGAAAGAAAACTATGCAAGCTAGTCCTCGGCTTACAACTATTCAATTTAATGACTATTCGAAGTTACAACAACGCTGAAAAAAGTGACTTATGGCTGGTCCTCACACTTACAACTGTTGCAGCACCATCATGGGTCACATGCAGTAGTGGTATCTGCTGGTTCACCTGGTTCTAACGATCCGGTAGTGCTGGTCAGCAGTTTGCCCCATCCATCCACCCCTGCTCTTTCCTAAATTTCTTTTGTTTGTAGCTCAGCTAATAGGCACTGTCATGCCCCTGTTAGAATCTGACTTCGAGGGAGAGGAGGAACAGCCGAGACGGAGTGGGAGTGTGGCTCCAGAGGTTGTGGAGGAAACTGGGGAAGGGCACAGGCCAGCTGGGCATTCAGAGGAAGACCCAGGCCCATCCCCTCTTCATCCAAGGGCATGCAGGGAGGAGTGGATAAGGGAGAAATGTGAATGGCATGGTCTACGGGGGGAGAAAAGGGCCTTGATCCCCTTCATGGGCTGCAGCTGTGAGGACTGTTTTAAAGGACAAACTGCGCGTGGACCAGTGCTGGAAGCAAAGCGTGAAAATATTTCTGGTTTGTCAGTTCTTATCTGAGTTCTGGCATCCTTCCCAGTGTGTGTATTTCGATATCTGTGGGTGTCTTCAAGCCCTTATTTTGCTTGTCTCATTAATTGCTTCAGTGTGGTTTGTGGTTTTTTTTTCCTATTTATAATTTATATGTATTTTGAGTTTGAACGGAAGTTCTTCCTTTTCGCAACTGTTTGTGGGGGAGTTTTTTCTCCAGTCAATGATAATTGGACCTTTGCAGCCAGGTTGAAGGAATTAAAGGGACTTCACCTGTTTTGGGGACTTTGTTGCTTTTGTATCCCACCCTGGAACATCACAGGCAGGGCAGAGTGGATTGCCGTGCCTCAGCTGTTTTACTCACCAGCGCTGTTGGTAAGGTAAGTTTTCATGCTTAAAATTGCCCATTTTAGAACGCTCCTCCACAGAATTGGTAGTAAAATATTTTAAATTCTACCACTGGTCATGTGATCAAAATTTGGTTGGCAGTTGACAACTGGCAAGTATTTATGACAGTTGCAGTGTCCTAGATTATGTGATTGTCATTTGTGACCTTCCAATCTGCTTCCAACAAGCAAATTCAACAGGGGAAGCTTGATTTGCTCGGCAGATTAAGGGTTGCTTAGAGTTCATTCACTTAACCATGCAGTGATTTGCTTAACAGTCTTGGCAAAAAGTCTTAATATTGGGCATGATTCGCTTACAATTGCCTTGCTTAGCATTGGAAGTTCTGGTTCCAATTTTGTTATTATTATTATTACATTTATTTGCCCCCCCCCCATTTTGCAGTCTGTGTTGTGGCCTGCCAATGGCCAGTGGAGCTGGCGGCAGACTTGGACACTGAGGAGGTTGTGGAGAAACATGGCCCAGTCCTAGAATGCTCTGTGAATGCTCTGTGTAGGAGGCAGAGATGGAGCCAGGGCCATCTGACAATTATCAGTTGCCTTCGGAGTCAGAGATCAGTGAGGCAGAAGAACAGCTGGAGCCTGTTCCCAATGTGCACATGTGCAGAGCTGCCAGGAGAAGGGAACAGTTAAGGAACAAGAGTTGACTCGGGAGTAAAGGCACAGGTGGACAATGAATGGCCCCTCCCATAGGAATAAAGAGGACTGAAAGGAGAGTGGTGTTTGCAGGAGACAATTAGTTCATTTAATGAGGGTTAAGATTTGTTCCTGAATCCTTACCAAGAATTTTCTGCTACAGAGTGGCATTTGGAAGCTATCGGCCTGGCAACTCTCCAAGCCTGATAAAGGTCTGTAGCTGTAAAATCTTTTGAAAGACTGTTTGCCAGGATTTTGGATGTGAATGAGAGGAATTCACATTAGGCTAAATAAAGGGTTTTTTGTTGGGATGAGGAATCTGTGTTGCGATTTTGGGAAGCCTAGGTGAGAACAATCTGAAGTAACTCTGAATAGTCAATTGTGGCCATAAGTCGAGGAAATTGTCTAATGAAGCTGTGCTGGAGCTTCACAGAATCAGAATTGGAAGAGAATACAGCATACAAACTCATCCAACACTCCCTCTTTGTCTTGGTACAGGAAATCCAGAGATAAAATGTCTTTGTTACTGAGAAATAAATAGGACAATGACCTGAATGGCCCTTTTGCTGTTTGTTTTTAGCCAATTAATAGAGGGAGTTTTAGAAGGGAAAAATAAAATCAAACTGAGCCCAGAGACACTTTCCTTTTATGGTCTCCCTGCTAACTGTTCCTATGCAATCATTTCTTCGGAGCTACAGGTTGCAATCAGCAAAGGGTCTTTTCATTAAAGCTCAGGGTGCTTATCGGTTGAACTTACAAAGTCATCTCTAAGGACAACACAATTAAAAAAGATTCCAGTCCTGCTTTACAAAGTGAAAGAATAGGTGGTTTGGTGCTAGCTTTGCTCTAGGTGCTAATGTTTTCTAATGACAGAGATTTCAAAAGGGTTAGTCCCTTTGAATGTAGGCAATAATTATTTAAATAGGGTGTTCAGACAATCAGAAAAGCAAGAGGCAAACGTTAACAGTTTGGAGAGGAGAATGACAACGTGGGCTGCCATTTTGATTTGGAGTCTTGCCCTGAGCCGGAAGTTAGACCCAGTGACCTAAATGGTCTCTGGAAAGAATCAGATTTGACAAACCATTAAGCACTAGGATGAAAGGCCAGATCACAATGAGAAAGTCTGAAGGTTACCGCTGTAAGGAGATCAGACCTTTGACCGGATACAAGAGGGACACAATTTTTTATACAGATTGGCAAAAACATCATGTAGCAATTCAATTAAACCTTCCACTTAATGTGGATTTCAACTGTTGCCGTAATGTCACCAATGACGTATTTATTTTTGGTGAACTTATGCTGATATTTTATTAGGATCAAATGCAAGTTAGTGTGTGCTGCCCCAAGAGTTCAGGAGGAACTGATTTTCTGTCAGGAAAGATCGGGATCAATTCTCCTTCCAAGATAATGCTAAAAACATTAATTTAAGGGTTCATATCTTCTCTCGGCCTTATCTGTATTCCGAGCTGCTTGTCCAATGAAATAAGATTCACTCACACCTTCCTTCACTGTGTTATTGACAAAATGTAAGCACTGTGTGACTGGAAGCCAGATGCCAGCCTGGTTTGAGAATCCCTCTGCCTTAATTCACCGGCACGGATTATTTTATTGCCACTTTCATGCTTGTTTATGCAGGTTGGCTGGGTGAATCCTGGTTTTTTTTCTACTAGTTTTTGAATTAGGGATAAGAACAATGTACGGGTAGCCTTCGATTTTCAAGACTTCATTTAGTGGCTGTTTGAAGTCCACAACGGCACTGAAAAAAGTGACTTAATGCCTGTTTTTCACACTTACGGTGGTTGCAGCATTCCCATGGTCATGTGATCAAATTTCAGATGCTTTGACAATTGGTTCATACTTACGACGGTTGCAGTGTCCCAGGGTCATGTGATCAACTTTTGTAACCTTCCCATAAGCAAAGTCAATGGGGAAGCAAGATTTCCTTAACAACCATGTTATTAATTTAACAACTGCAGTGATTTACTTAGCAACTGTGGCAAGAAGGGTCATGAAATAGGCAACACTCACTTAGCAATTGTCTTGTTTAGCAACATAAATTTTGAGTTTAATTGTGGCCGGAAGTCAAGGTCTAACTTCAAGTCAGTCATCCTTCATAGGGACAGAAACCTGCATTGCATGTGGCTCTTCTAAACGGGTGGAAAACTTTGGGCCTATGACCCCTTCCAAATCTGGGTTTTTCCCCCTTAATCTGGAGACCCCAGGATTACATCATTCAGCCAAATTTCTCATCTATCCTTAACCTAACAAATGCATTCTACATTTTATTTCTGATTATTGTTGTTGTGTACATTAAAACAGGCTACTCTAGGGATGTGTTAGACAAGGAGTCTTTGCTTTTAAAAGGTTAGGGTTAGGGTTAGGGTTAGGGTTAGGACTTAAAAAAAATATTAAAGGGAGAACAGAATATAAGCCAGGTTGTGAAGTTTTGGAAGGAAGTGCAATTCTTATCTTCGCTTTAGAGATGTTTTCTTGGGGAGGAGGATTTTGCTCTGGCTAATTGCAGAACAAAGAGAGATACTCTGGGGTATTGAGAAAGTGTGAGACTAGGAGCAGGAAGATTCAAGTCTTAGTCTACCCTTAAACACCACCGTCAACTAATCAAGAGAAGCTACCTGGAATTAAGGAGAAACTTAATTCCAGTGAGGACAATTAATCAGTGAAACAGTTTGCCTCCAGAAGTTGTAGGTGCTCCATCACTGGAGGCTTTTAAGAAAAGATTGGACCACCATTTGTCTGAAATGGTACAGGGTCTCCTGCTTGATCAGGGGATTGCTAGAAGACCTCCAAGGTCCCTTCCAGCTCTATTTTGATTGAGTGATAAAGGGCCTGTGTTTTTTCCCCAATCTAACCCACCTCACATGATTGGGAAGAATAAGAGGGAGTTGCCAGAAGGGAACATTATTTATACTGCCTTTGTTAGGGATATACCCTAGCAGAATGTGCACAGCAGTCAGGCAGTCAGGCGAATATGAGAGAAAGCGTTTTTTAGTTTACACACTCAGTAAAAACGGATACACTGTCTTAGTTGAATAGTTTATTCCATTAAGAGTTTTAGCAGGGTCAAACAGTCCAAATATCATTCACTAGTGTTCAGTCAGTTCAGTCCGGAGATTGTTCAATTGCAAAAATCCAGTGTCAAACAAAATCAGTTAACTTACAGTGTCAATCCATAAATCAGTCCAGTAAATATCTTCTCACAGTAGATTAGATATGCAGCATTCAAAAAATCTTTTCTCAGGAACAGGGAACACACAGAACAATCAATCATCAATCCAGTAGCAATCCAGGTTCTCTAGCTCCCTCTTATGGCAGTTTCTCAACTGCACCCAAATTATATCATTTGGAGTTTAAAGTGAAAACACATTTAAACTTTGCTATCATGGTTTATATATTATTTACCCAAACAACGTTAGGTAACTATGGTTATTCCTAACAGCCTTGTATACTTCTTGTACAAATGTGGAAATGCATCTTATTATTAGATTTCTATCCTCTCTCTCTCTCTCTTTCCCTCCCTCCTTCTCCCTCCCTCCCTCCCTCTCTCTCCTCCTCCCTCCCTCTCCCTCTCTTTCATCTCCTACCTATCTCCCTACACATATGTCAACTCAAGGTGGCAAACACCCCTTAAAGATGAGACTTGTTTATTTGAATCTCCAGGCGTTGCTTTGCTCATCTCATCTTGTGTCAGAAATGCAGCAACTAGAAAGGGGGGAAATTATTAATTTCATTTTAAAAAGATTAAAATTTTTAATAAAAAATATAGATTTATATAATTCTATATAATCGACCTAAGATGGCGGCGCGTGCAGATGCAGCAGCTACTCGCTCTCCTGATAATGCGGTGTTTATGTGTTCTTCGTTGTGTATGTATAAGCGTTTGTCACGTCTATGTGCTTCAAGGCAAACATACAGCCGTGAGAGACTTTTAGAAGTCGGTAGAACGGGACTTATTGAGTTAAATCTGGCGTGCGTGGAGACGCTGCGGAGCTGCGGTCTTCTCCAGCGGCCTGCTACGCTGCCGACCCCCATGGGAGCTACGCGCCCGCTTTGGACGTGCCGCAGGCGGTGCGCGAGAAGGAGGAAGCGAGGCAAGCGTGGAGGTATCCGAGCGAGGCTAGCGGCTAACCCTAACAAGCCAGCTATTCCATCCATCCTTCTCGCCAACGTACGCTCTCTGGACAATAAACGGGACCACATACGGCTCTTGCGATCATCTCAGCAGTCCGTGAGAGAATGCTGTGTCTTTGTTTTCACCGAAACATGGCTCTACGATGGCGTTCCGGACTCCGCCATTCAGCTTGAGCAGCTAACATGCTATCGGGCTGATAGGACTCTTACTGAGAGAGGTAAGACCCGCGGTGGCGGGATCTGTGTTTACATCAAAGACGCCTGGTGCCAGGACACAGTAGTGATACGAAAACACTGCTCAGCCCTTGTGGAGTTTATGCTACTTAAGTGTCGGCCCTTCTATCTGCCGAGGGAGTTTACAGCCGTCTTGCTAGCCGCTGTTTACATCCCTCCCTCCTCCAACAACAAGGACAGGGAAGGGGCACTGTGGGAGCTGAACAGTGCTATCAGTGAACAACAGATAGCACATCCAGACAGGTTTCTCATCGTGGCGGGGGATTTCAACCATGCAAACCTCAAGTTGGTGTGTCCACAGCTACACCAGCACATTGACTTTCCTACAAGGGGAGACAATATACTGGACCTTGTTTACACTACTCAGCGAGGAGCCTACAAAGCCTCCCCTCTCCCCCATTTGGGTGCTTCTGACCACATTACAGTTATGCTAATGCCGGCATACAGACCAAGGACTAAAGTCAATAAACCGATTCAGAAACAAATTAGAGTGTGGCCAGAAGGTGCTTCCTCTGTGCTCCAGGACTGTTTTGAAACTACAGACTGGGACATGTTCAAAGAGGCAGCCACCTATAATGGCCACACTGACATTGAGGAATATACAGAGACTGTTACTGCCTACATCACTAAATGTATTGATGATGTCACGGAAACAAGGACCATCACAGCACGGGCCAATCAAAAGCCTTGGCTTACAGGAGAAGTCTACAGGCTACTGAGGGCCCGGAATGCCGCCTTCAGAGCAGGTGATGATGTCGGCCTGAGAACAGCCAGGGCCAACTTGGACCGGGGCATCAAAGAGGCAAAGAGGCAGTACACCAGGAAGATAGCCCACCATTTCAGCGACAGCAGTGACACCAGGAGCCTGTGGCAGGGTCTTCAGACCATCACGGACTATAAACCCCGACCTCGGACCTGTGACAGTGACACCACTCTGCTGAACAACCTGAATGATTTCTTCGGTCGTTTTGAGGCACAGAACAGCACTCCTGCACGCAAGTCCGCACCTCCACCTGATGACCATGTGCTGCGCCTGTCTCCAGCCAGCGTGAGACGATCCTTTTCCAGGATTAGTGCCCGCAAGGCTGCGGGGCCGGACAACATACCTGGTCGCGTACTAAAGGACTGTGCAGTGGAACTCACGGATGTCTTCACAGACATCTTTAACACCTCTCTGAGCCAGGCTGCTGTCCCCACATGCTTCAAACTAACCACCATCATTCCAATACCTAAGAAGGCTTCCCCTTCCTGTTTTAATGACTACCGCCCCGTCGCACTGACTTCCATCATCATGAAGTGTTTCGAACGGTTAGTCATGCAGCACATTAAATCCATCCTTCCTCCCACCTTGGATCCCTTTCAGTTTGCATACCGGGCCAACAGGTCCACCGACGATGCAATCTCCACCGCCCTCCACTCAGCTCTCACCCATTTGGACACCAAGGACTCACATGTCAGAATGCTGTTTATAGACTTTAGCTCAGCGTTCAACACCATCATCCCCCAGCAGCTTATACAAAAACTGGATCGGCTGGGCGTGAACACCACACTGTGCAACTGGCTGTTGGACTTCCTGACTGGGAGACCCCAGGCAGTCCGGGTTGGCGGCAACACATCGAGAACCATCACTCTGAATACGGGGGCCCCCCAGGGATGTGTGCTCAGCCCCCTACTTTTCACTCTGCTGACCCATGACTGCACACCCAAGCACAGCACCAACATCTTTGTCAAGTTCACGTACGACACAACTGTTGTTGGTCTCATCCACAACAACAACGAGTCCAACTACAGGGATGAGGTGAGCCAGCTGACCACGTGGTGTGGTGACAACAACCTCTCTCTCAACGTCGACAAAACCAAGGAGATCATCATCGACTTTAGGAGAGCACACACCCAGCACCCCCCACTGTCCATCAACGGCACAGCTGTGGAGAGAGTGAGCAGCACCAAATTCCTGGGCGTGCACATCACAGAAGACCTCACCTGGAGCACCAACACCACATCACTACACAAGAAAGCACAACAACGCCTCTACTTCCTCCGCAGACTGAGAAACGCTAGAACCCCTACCCCCATCATGCACTCCTTCTACCGTGGGACCATTGAGAGCATCCTGACCAGCTGCCTCACTGTGTGGTATGGCAGCTGCACAGCATTCTGCCGTAAGACCTTGCAGCGCACAGTGTGAGCAGCTGAGAAGATCATCGGTGCCCCCCTCCCACCCATCCACAACATCTATAATACACGACTGACCCGCAAAGCCATCCAGATCTCAGGCGACGCCACTCACCCCACACACAGCTACTTCAGCCTCATGCCATCAGGCAGGAGACTGAGGAGCCTTCGGGCTAGGACCAGCAGACTAAGGGACAGCTTTGTCCACCAGGCTGTCAGGCAGTTAAACTCCCTGCCAGCTCTCCCCCCCAGTCTGTTTCCGCTGCCCCCGGACTAAACACTACATATATACACATACTTACATTGTGTCTCAATTGCTGCTATTTCCCTTGCACTTTGCACTTACAGCATTTTTAATGTTTTAACTTTTTATCTTGCATTTTATTGCCCTTGAATCTGTCGCACTAGTGTTACTTGTCCATTGTTTTATTGTATATTGTCTGTTTACCTTTTTACTGTACTGTGGAAGAGTGGGAACGAAATTTCATCCCTATATATGATATGACTGTCAAGTATTGGAGTGACAATAAAGAAACCTTGACCTTGACCTTGACCTTGACCTTCTAGCCATTGCTTTATTAATTTATATAATTCTAGACATTGCTTTGCTAAGAGGCATTTATGGTTTCATTCAATAGAAAACCACCACCACCAAAATATAGAAATGCAATGCAATTGAGAAGAGGCTTTTCTGCGAGAATGTGAGCTCTGCCCGTCAATCAGATACTGCCGGTAAATTGCTGTTCAAAAATGACCTCTTTTGACCCTGTTCTGTTCTGTGCTAATCCCTCTGGTGCTGTTTCACAAAGCAGACACAAAGAAGAAAATCACAAAAGGTCTAATTGAACAGCGCACTTCACTCCAAGCTGCTGGTTGCTCTGTCTCTTTCATTCCCCTTTGTTTGCAATGGAAGGGGTTTAATATTTACCACACAAGCAAACACCTGCCTTTTTAGAATTGGGGACACCCCATTGAACAAAACAGCTAAAGCCAAGATTTGGAGGATAGTTGACAAATTATCTCCTGAGGTTTGGTTTAGGCTGGTTGAAGTCACTTCTTGGGTGTGTGGTGTGCTTGTGGTTCATCAGATTTACCATTTTCAAGCTGCCTGGAAAAGCCACGGGAAATCATCAAAACCATAAAAAAGCAAAAGTTAGAATATTTTGGACATGTGATGTGACACCTGGAAAAATATGGCATACTTCACTTAATCCTCCAAGGAAAGATTGAAGGCAAATAAGGTCCAGGCAGAAGAAGAACTTCATGGCTTCAAAATCTAAGGGACTGGTTTGGACAAAACTCAACAGCACTTCTTTGTGTGGCTGTTGATAAAAATTGGATCGCAAATATGATCACCAACATCTGGTAGCAGATATTGCACAAGAAGAAGAGAAGAAGATTTATCATCTTGGTTATTGGGAAGGTTTGTTGTTTTGTTTTTTATGTGGGGAGTCATCCAGAGTTGACTGGAGTTGATCAGTATCCAAGTTGAATAAAAAAAATAAAAGTAAAATAAAATGTCATTATTTCTCTTTTGATCCCCAGCTCCATTTTTAACAAATATGGTACACCTAGAGGTGACAGCAGGTTTCACAAGAGGTTGCCAGTCACTTTTATTTGTGACAGATGTTGTAATTAGCATTCTGCACAACAGTAACAAGTATACTGCGCAGATTGTTATGCTGACTGCTTTGTCACATTCACAAACAAGGCGCTGCTGAAGAACTCATCCTCAATCTGCCATTTAATTCACAGGTTGTGAATTTGGGATCAGAGTGCTTGGGTGATGGGTAGCCTGGTTTCTTGGACACCATATTTCTTAGCTTATAGGAAGTAAGTGTTCCTCTTGAATCTGCCTGTTCAGATCCCATTTGGAATATGGAATGGAATTATGGGCAGTGACAAGTTGGAGCAAATGTACCAAGATGGTGAAATAATCTGAAAACCAAGCCCCATGAGATTCATTTAACAGATCTAGGTATGTTTAGCCTAGACAGCATATTAAAAAGCAGAGACATCACCTTGATAACAAAAGTCTGTATAGCCAAAACTACGGTTTCCCCAATAGTAATGTAGGGCTGTGAGAATTGAACCATAAGGAAGGCTGAGCACCAAGGAATTGATGCTTTTGAATTGTGGTGTTAGAGAAGATGCTTGAGGGTCCCTTGGACTGCAAGGAGATCAAATCAGTCAGTCCTAAAGGAAATCAACCCTGGTTGCTTTTTGGAAGGACAGCTATTGAAACTGAAGCTCAAATACTTTGGCCATCAAATGAGAAGAGAGGCCTCATTGGAAAAAACCCAGATGTTAGAAAAGATTGAAGGCTAAAGGAGAAGGGGGCAGGAAAGGAAGAGGTGGTTAGATTGTGTCATCAACTCAATAAATGTGAGTTTGGGTAGGAGACAGTGAAGGACAGGGAGGCTGGCATGCTGTGGTCCATGAAATCTCTAAGAGTCAGACACGACTAAGTGACTGAACATTTAGCCTGCAGAAAAGGTAACTGTAGGGAGATATGCTAGTCTTCAAACACCTGAAGAGCTGTCACACAGCAGAATTTTCTATTGCTCAATTTTCTATTGACTAAAAGGGGAGAATAACAAAACCACAATATTAAACATAATATACTGTAATATATTTAATATATAACCTCAGTGGCACACTGGTTAGAGTTCAGTACTGAAAACTACTTCTGCTGACAGCCAGCTACTTGCAATTTGATAGATCGAATCTCACCAGGCTCAAGGTTGACTCAGCCTTCCAGCCTTCTGAGGTGGGTAAAATGAGGACCCAGATTGTTGGGGGCAATAGGCTGACTCTGTAAACTGCTTAGAGAGGGCTGTGAAGCACTATAAAGTGGTATATAAGTTTAAGTGCTATTGCTATTATTCCCCTGATAGCATGGTGGCTGAAGTGGTTGGAATGCTGGGCGGGAGGTTAGCAAGCCCACAGCTGTGGGGCAGGGTTGAGCTCTTGTCCCTCACTCCAGCTCCTGCCAGGGGCGTAAAAGGAGCTCTTCAACTGGGTGTCCGCTGGGCAACATTGATGTCACTGGCTATTCCTTTCAATCTGGAAGTGCCTTGGAGCTTCTGACATAAGTGCCAGAAATTCCCCAGATGTCCCCTCATAATCTATGGCTAAGAGAGAGAGAGAAGAAATAAGCTGAGTATGATGACCCGGGGCGTGGCACAAAGGCAACACAGTCAGATAAGCAATAAGAGTCCCTTTATTATCTCCAACTTTGCCCCCAATGTCCAGGTTACCTTCGGGCTGGAGAAAAACTCTCCCAGGAACAGCCTTTGTAGAAAATTCAGTCCAAAACAAGGTACCCACAAACTGTAACTTAAAATCCAAACAAACCAAACTGAAGTAATTAGTTTGGCAGGGCAGAAGCAGGAATTTCAAACTTGAAAGCACGGCAAAACTCACACAGTTGGGAAGATGCCAGGAACACAGATAAGCCACAACGATATAAGATAAAGTCATGTTTGCTCCCAACAGCTTGCTGCATGCAGTTTGCCTTTTTTATACTCTGTTCCCAGCTGCAGCTAATGAAGGGAATCAGGGCCCTTTCCTCCCCCATAAGCCACGCATCCCACATTGCTCTCTTCTCCGTTCCTCCCTGCGTGTCCTAGGATGAAGAGGGGGTGGGCTTGAGTCTTCCTCGGAATTTCCTCTCCCTTGTTCTATTTCTTTCCTGTTCTGCCCAGCCAGACTTTGCCCTTCCCCAGTTTCTTCCACAGCCAATGGAGCCACACTCCCACTCCCTGTCAGTTGTTTGGCTTCCTCCTCCGAGTCACGACAGGGATATGAAACCGAGCCATTGAAAAATGCCACTGCTGAAGTCCAATCCTGTTCCCCATTGTCGTGTCCGGAAAGAAGCTCAGAGTCGGTGACTTTCAGTAAAAGCTCTTTATTTTTAACAAGTGAACCGAACCGGCAAAAGGCAAAAAGCCTGCGGCTTTTATACCCTTTTGCTGCGGCGGCCGCGGCCAATGGCAGCGATTCAAGTCTCCCGCTCTTGGTTTGCACCAATCACGGGAGACTTCAATCGGGCCAATCGGCGCGGCTCGCCTGGCCAATCAGAAATCCCCGCGCCTTAGCCAATCAAGGCACGGGGATTTCGAGTAGTCCATTTTAATACATAACACCCCTCCCCTCTTGGTATGGTCCCTCACGTGGTGTAGTCACGCAGGTAGGCGGGGCTCCGTCGGGTCCTAGTTGACCTGCGCAACTCACTTTCTTGTTGTAACTCGGCCGGAGCGGTCATCTTTCTGGCTGCTCCTGCCTCTGTGAGAACCGGCTGGATGATCGGGCCGGTTCTCTCGCCGTGGCTCCCGCCTGGGCCTACCGGGTCGGTTGAGTCACGGATTTCGCCGCTCCCGCTTGGCTTCTCCGAGTCGGTAGAGTTGGCCAGACGGCTCTTCTCCGGATGGGACTCGCGAAGACTGCGTTCTGGTGAGTTTTTCAGTTTTATTTTTTCTTGCGGTTGTTTTACCGGGTATTCCCTCCCCCCTTGGTTCGTGTCTTGGGAGTTGAGGTCAGTCATTGCTCGTGACCTTAGCTGGTCGATATGTCGTTTCCAGGCTCGCCCATCGATGGTTTGGAGCTGGTATGACCGAGGGCCAGTGACTTGCGTTATGACGGCTGGGATCCATAGGGGGTCCCCCGTCATGTTTTTGGCGTAGACTAAGTCGCCTGGTTCGAAAGTCCGGTACCTGGAGCTGGAGTCTGGTGGCCGCTCCGGGTTATAGGTCGGGTGTAGACGGTCGAGTGGGGACCGCAGCTTCCTGCCCATCAGGAGCTCTGCAGGGCTTTTGTTAGTTGTGGTATTTGGCGTGATGTGCTGTATGAAGAGTAGTTTGTTGATTTTATCGTTGATCTCCCCGTGGTCCATTTTCCGGAGGGTCTTTTTTGTAAACTGGACCATCCGTTCCGCCCTACCGTTCGCCGCCGGATGCGCCGGTGCTGTCAATGCGTGGCGGATGCCCTTCTCTGCCAGGAACCGTTCGAAGTCGATGGAGGTGAATTGGGGCCCATTATCTGAGACGATGACGTCTGGGAGGCCGTGTGTGGAAAACAGTTTACACAGTTCTTTTATGACAGCCTCTGTGGTGGTGGATTTCATGTCAGCCACCTCCAACCAATTTGAGTATGCGTCGACTGTGATTAGAAAAGTGTGTCCATTTGTGGGGCCAGCAAAGTCTAAATGGATTCTGGACCAGGGTCCCCGTGGTGTTTCCCAGTCCCGGATAGGTGCTGCGGGTGGGCTGGATCTGGTCTCCTGGCACCGGTGGCATTTGGCGACCCACGCTTCAATTTGTTTGTCCATCCCTGGCCACCAAGCATAACTCCTGGCCAGGGCTTTAGTCCTGACGATGCCAGGATGACCCTCATGTAACATCTCTAGGACCCTGTTTTGCAATTTGTCCGGAATTACCACCCGATCACCCCACAGGATACATCCTCTTAACAGTGAAAGTTCAGTCTGGCGCTGCCGGAATGTTTTAAAAGTCTCGTCTTTGTCTTTTTCCGGCCAGCCTTTTTCTAACCAATGTAAGATTTGTGCCAAATGCCTGTCCTTAATGGTTTCCCTGGCAATGTCAGATGCGGTTATGGGCAAATTCTCAATACTCAGGGTGTTTGTTGTTGGTGCGGGGTCAGGGTCAGAGTCCGGCAAGGGCGAGCGGCTTAAGGCGTCCGCGTGCGAAATTTTCTTACCTGGCTTGTGCAGCAGTTCGTAGCTGTAGGCTGCCAGGAATTCAGACCATCTTGTCATGCGGGGCGACAAGATGTTTGGCGTGGCACGGTTTCCAGCGAGGATGCCCAGCAACGGTTTATGATCAGTCACTATTTTGAATGGGCGGCCGTATAGGTACTCATGGAAACGCTTAACGGCGGCAACTATAGCCAAAGCTTCTTTGTCCAGCTGGCTATAGTTCCGTTCCGGTTTAGTCAGAGTTCTGGAGAAAAATGCGATAGGTGCTTCTCTCTGGTCTGGGAGGGTATGGCTGAGGACAGCGCCGACGCCGAAAGGTGATGCGTCGCAAGTGACAGCTAAGGGCAAGGTCTCACTGAATTGCATCAGAACAGCGTCGGAGGTGAGGAGGTCCTTGGTTTTTTGAAAGGCGGCTTGCTCTCGTCTCCCCCAAGTCCAGGATGCCTTCTTGTCCAGGAGTCTATGTAAAGGTTCCGCCGCCGTTGCCTTTTGAGGTAGGAAGACATTATAAAAGTTAAGCAAGCCTAGGAACGCTTGTAGATCTGTTTTGGACTTCGGGGTGGGGGCTTCCTTGATGGCTTTCACCTTTTTAGTTGTAGGATGGATGCCCTGCCGGTCTAGGAGGTAGCCCAAAAATTCTATTTGCTCTGTACAAAGTTGGCATTTTTCGCGTTTGACTTTAAGTCCTGTTTCTTTAAATTTTGTTAAGACTTGTCTTAGTCGTTTTTCTAATTCTGCTTCGTTTGGCGCCGCCACTAACACGTCATCGAAATAGGGCACCACCCCCTTGATGCCCTGTAGTAAATGTTCCATCAGGCTCTGGAAGATGCCTGGTGCCACGCTGACTCCAAATTGGAGTCTGTTACACTTGAAGGCCCCCCGGTGTGTCACAATTGTTTGGGCTTCCGCCGTTTTCTCGTCCACAGGCAGTTGTTGGTATGCTTGGGCGAGGTCGAGTTTGGCAAAAAATTTTCCCCCTCCCAGTGAGTGCAGTAAATGTTGCACTATTGGGACTGGGTAGGCACTTTGCTGTAGCGCGCTGTTTAGGGTGGCCTTATAGTCCCCGCAGATTCTCACGGACCCATCTGGTTTTATTGGGGTCACTATAGGGGTCTCCCATCTGGCGTGGTCTATCGGTTGTAATACCCCTTGTTTGACGAGTTTGTCGATCTGCTCGTCAATTTTTGGCTTTAGCGCGAAAGGTACCCTTCTAGGTTTAAGCCGCTTAGGGGGAACCCTTGGGTCTAAATCAAACGAGATAAGGGGCCCCTGATACTTGCCCAAGCCTCCATCGAAGACCTCCTGGAACTCCTGGACTAGCCGCTGTTCCCAAGCTTCAATGGAGACGTGGTTGACACCTGTCAGCGCGATGTTAAGCGGGGCGAACCATTGTAGACCCAGCAGGCTCGGGCGGTCGTGGTCGACTATTGTGAGTGGTAGTTGTTCGGTGTGGCCTTTGTAGGTTATACTAAAGTTCTTGGTGCCCACTACCGGAACGCGATTACCTTGATAGTCTTTTATGATGATCTTTTGGGCATGCACGTTTCTTCTTTGTAGTGTAGGCACTAGTTTTTTTATTTCGCGCCATGCAATCATGGAAAGGTAGGATCCGGAATCCACTTCCATTTTGCATGGCCGGCCTTCGATGTGGACTTCTACATGTATTTTTCTGGCGCCGTCGGAGATGGCGTGGCCGATGGTCACCGTCTGGTGGGTTTCTTCTTTTCGCCGACCTTCGCCGCTTCTTTGAGATTGTTGCTTCTGGTCCCACCGACCTGCTGGTTGGCGCTCTCTGGCTCTGGGCGGGGAGCTTTCTCTTCTTCTGTCTTGCTGTTCCCATTTGGGCGGGCTGCGGGTCTTCCTCTGGCGGCAGACTCGAGCGATGTGGCCCCTTCGGTCACAATGTCTGCAGATAGCGTCAAAGAATCGGCATTCTGACCTGGGGTGGTCGCCGCCGCACCCGGCGCAGCTGGTCCTCGACCTATGACCTTTCCGGCTTCTTTGGTCTCCGCGTCCCGTCTGCACGCGATGTATGTCCTCCTCGTCATCTGACGTGCTGGAGGTTGACTGGTAATCGCCGTAGTGCGCGGTTGCTTCGTTTCTTGTGTCGGCCGACCTCGCGGGGTTGTTGTTTCCGCCCTTCGCGTCAGATCTTCGCATGGTGTCTGCTGACGTGCGGGTTGCTTCTGCGGCTGCTGCCGCGGTGAGGGCATCGGCCAGGCTGATGTCGCCTTTGGCCATAAGTCGGCTCTGGAGTATCGAATCCCATAAGCCTAGTACGAAGCGGTCTCTTATGAGACTGTTCAACCCTCAAACTCGCAGAGTCCTCCTAGGTGCCGTAACTCTGCGACGAAATCGCTCAATTTCTCGTCTGGCTTCTGGTTTCGGCGGTAAAATTCGTTGCGCCGTATTAGAATGGGGACCTCGGGGGCGTAATGGCGCCGCAGTATTGGTTCAAGGACGTCCCAGTCCATGGCGGTTGCGTCTGCCGGCTTGGCTAATGCCTTAGCCATCTGGAAGACCTCTGGTCCGCAGTGTGTAAGGAAGACAGCGCGTTTTAGCGGGCCCGGGGCGTCCTTCATGCCGGCACATTCTAGGTACATCCGGAACCGATCCGAATACGATTCCCAGTCCTCGGCGGCGGGGTTGAAGGGAGCGGGCGGTGCTATCTTTGCCATCTTAGTGTTGTCGCTGGTTCTTAGGTGGACACGGGGTTCGGTTCAGGGGCGAGATCCCATCCTCGTCGCCAGTGTCGTGTCCGGAAAGAAGCTCAGAGTCGGTGACTTTCAGTAAAAGCTCTTTATTTTTAACAAGTGAACCGAACCGGCAAAAGGCAAAAAGCCTGCGGCTTTTATACCCTTTTGCTGCGGCGGCCACGGCCAATGGCAGCGATTCAAGTCTCCCGCTCTTGGTTTGCACCAATCACGGGAGACTTCAATCGGGCCAATCGGCGCGGCTCGCCTGGCCAATCAGAAATCCCCGCGCCTTAGCCAATCAAGGCACGGGGATTTCGAGTAGTCCATTTTAATACATAACACCCATCACCACCAGAAAACCAGGGGGCATAGGAACACCACAGGTTCTGCCTTTTTCCCGCCATGGATCACCCAGTTTGTCTTCATTGTGAAATAAAAAGAGAGGAAGAGAAAAGAAGTACATTCCTACAACATAAATCATTTTGCCTGCCTGCTTTCCTCGTGGCTCTTTATATCTCATTCTCCTCCTGCCTTGACTCCAGAGATCTAATTACTTAAGATAAATGTGTATAAACATGAGCTTTAAGCTTTCTAATCACTCTTCTGCTTTGCTTGTTTCCACAGAGGTCAAGACGATCAGTTTAAATGTTTCTAAATAGCAAAGTAGAATGCATTTTTCTTTTTCACATGCCAGATGCAATTTATGACATTTTGTTAGCAACTGCAGAATTAAGAAACTATTATCTTTTGATTGGTCTCATTACAAATCAGAGCTTTTATCTAAGATAGAATTCTGTCAGCATCGACAACAGCTGGTAAAAAGATTTTTTGGGGGGAGGGAGGGAATAGGATAAATCCCCCCAAAACGTTAATTTTGTCCCATTCTCTCTCTCCGTTCCCCCCTCCCAAGCTCTCTCATAACTCCTCCCTCCTGATTTACAGAAAAAGGCCGATACATTATTATTCCCAATGTCTGAAATTCAATTATGGGCAGATTACAGCCTCTCTTCTTGATCTTCCTTTAAAAGCAAAAACACCAAAACTTTCACCAAAAGGAGAGAAATGATTTCAATGTGAGTGTGTAGGGATAGACACCAATGCTTTAGAGACACAACATTTTACTCCTGAAAGGTTTTGCTAACTCAGATTGAAGTTCTTAACTATATGTGAGAATTTGAAGTAGAAATTCAAATCCAGAAAACACACAGATGATTGACTCAGCAGGATTCATTAACTTCTTTATAAACATAAGAACACATTGAAGTAAAGTTTACAATACCAGTAGTTTCTTCCAATGTAATATAAGCAAAACACAAACGGCAAGCAGTTCAGGAGCTAAGAACAGTTTCACTTTCAGAATTGAGAGCACAGAGCTAAGCCACACCCAGACTCTCAGCCCCCAATTCAGCTCCCATTGGATGACTTTGTTAACCATGTCTCTGCCAGTTCATAAATATTCTGCCATTATAGCTAATGTACAGTAGAGTCCCAGGAAGATCTGAAGTTAGGACTTGTGTGATAGGTCCTGTTGAACAAGAGCAGAAGAAGAATGCGAGAAGTTAGAACCAAAGCTGATGATTACATAGCTGTTCTCTGAAATATCTTCACCACCTTATAGAACAGGTCGGCTGAGCTGTTCCAATAAACTCTATAATTAGTGTTTCTCAACCTTGGCAACTTGAAAATGCATGGATTTCAACTCCCAGAATTCCCCAGACAGCAGTTCCTGGTTTTGGATGTGTGGAGCTGAAGTCCACAACATCTTCAAGTTGGAATGGGAGAACTCCCTGCAGCCACCTCGCCATGGCCACTTCACCATGGCCAAATTGCTGCAGGACAACTCATCATGATCAACTCACTATGGGACAACTTGCTGTGGGACAATCGAACAATTCTATTTAATTATTTAAAATAAATTAAAAATATTTTAATTTTTGCCATTCGCATTTCAATCTGTCCCTTCTGTTGCGTCCTTTCTTTCATAATTCTATTCCACCATTTCTTTGATATTAGTGTTGTCCTGCAGTGGGTTGGCCACAGCAAATTGGCTGTGGTTAGTTGACTATGGCAAATTGTCATAAACCCTCTTCAAGTTGCCATGGTTGAGAAACACTGCTATAGTTACATGGGGATTTGAATCTTCCATGTCTCAGTCCAGTATTTTAACAACTATGCCAAAACCAGGAAGACTGGGCTGTTTTGTTTTGGGTTTTTTGGGCTCACAAGTCAGAAAAACAAATGTGTTTCTTCTCTTCTGCATTTTGGGTAGTCAGGGGAAATCCAGGGCTGAAAATCTTCGACTGCTTAGTGAAATATTTTATTGTGCAGCTCTGTAAATTGCAACAGGGAACTGTCAGGTAGAAGTCTGAAAATTCCTAGTTCAGGCTCCAAGAGCTCTTGATCTAAGGGTCATACTTGTGGATCAAAATATCTACTGCTCTGTCAACCCCAGCAGAAAGGGGAAATAAGCAACAACTGACTCTCTTGGCTTATTTGACCAATCAAATTACTTTCTCCCTTGATTTACTGCTTTTATCATTTTGGATTATAACTGCATCTTGACCTCCATAGAATCTGAAGGCAGGACAAGAAGCAATGGAGGAAAACTGATCAGAGAGAAAACCAATCTGGAGAAATATCCTGACAGAACAATTAATCAGGTTTGCCTCCAGAAGTTGTGAGTGCTGGAGGTTTTTAAGAAGACATTGGACAACCATTTGCCTGAAATGGTTTCAGGATAGAGTTTCCTGCCTGAGCAGGTGATGGACTAAAGATCTTCAAAGTCCTTTCCAACTCTGTTATTCTGTTATGTCAGAGGTTTATTATTTCCTGTCCTGATAACAGGTTCTGTCTTGATTGAGATCTTGTTATTCTGCTATTTGTTATTCTGTATGTGAAAAATGCACATAATTTACAATCTGAATAAAAACCCTTAATTTGGATAGGATTAGTCAATTCCTACATATGGGCATTATGGACACAGAAAGAAAATTGTAGTAGAGGAGCTAATTTGTAGGAGAGGCCATTTGTTTGCCTGGAGAAATGAGAGAAGACAAAACTCTAATATTCGTGTTAAGATGATTTATGGGGTAGGGGTACAGGTTTCAGTTATGATTTGATAATTTTTATTGGATAAAAACACATTTCCCATTATTATTGAATATTACCTTTTTTGGCATTTGTCTAGTAATGGGAATGCACCTGCCTTAGCCCTGGCAGATAGTCCAGACGAGAAGCACAGCCAGAAGTGCTTGCTCTAACTTTATTGCAAGGCAAAGGTAAAGGTTTCCCCTGTCCAGTCATTTTTGACTCTAGGGCACAGTGCTCATCTCCATTTCTTGTCTGAGGGAGCCAGTGTTGTCCAAAGACATTTCTATGGTCATGTGGCCAGCATGACTATAAGCTGAGGCACATGGAATGCTGTTACCTTCCCTATTAATCTACTCGCATTTGCATGCTGTTGAACTGCTAGGTGGGCAGGAGCTGAGGCAAGGAACGGGAGCTCACCCCGTCATGCAGTGCTCGGGTCTCGAACCCAGGCTGTCAGCTTCCAGCTGACAAGCTCAGCGTCTTTAACCACTGAGCCATTAAGCTCCTGTATGATAAGCTTACATTAACAGAATATTGCAAGACTAAAAGTACATCTCTCCCCTCTCTGCTTTATAGCAATAGCAATAACACTTAGACTTATATACTGCTTTACAGCCCTCTTTAAGTGATTTACAGAGTCAGCATATTGCCCCCAACATTTTGGGTCCTCATAATCAATGTAATATATAGGAGCCTCTGTGGCTCAGTAGTTAGAGCTATTTCTGCAACCAGCTGCCTACAATTTGGCAGTTCAAATCCCACCAGGCTCAGCCTTCCATCCTTCCGAGGTGGATAAAATGAGGACGCAAATTGTTGGGTGCAATATGCTGACTCTGTAACCCGCTTAGAAAAGGCTATAAAGCACTATAAAGTGGTATATAAGTCTAAGTGCTATTGCTATAAAAGGGGCAATACACCTTTCTGCTGTGCAACGCCCTTCAGATGTTTGAAGACAGCTATCCTATCTCCCTTCAGATGTCTTTTCTGCAGGCTAAGCATACCTACACCTTTTAACTGAGCTTCACAACATCCCTCTTTTTCTATTCCTTCATGGAAAATTAGGGAGGACCACCCACTTTAATCCATTAAAGCAGGGTCTCCAAATTTGGCAACTTGAAGACTTGTGGTGTAGCATGACGAATGGCTGACTGGGAAATTCTGGGAGTTGGTCCACAAGTCTTAAAAGTTGCCAAGTTTGGGGATCCCTGAATTAAAGTCAATAATTACATCTATTCTTGACTGGAGGAGACATTGATTGGATCCTTTTTCTATGAATCTGTAAAAGTCAAGAACGTGGCTGTAGCAATCCCAACACAGAATCACAATCATGGTTGAACTCACCAAAACTCAAACCCAAACGTTCCGGAATGAAGCACACAAAACTCCATCCGACAGTCAAATGAATCAACTTTCCCTTTCTGCCTTATTCCATTTTTGTATCCTAGTTGGTCCCACTTATGAAGACATTTCCACATTTGATGATGTCTTCCCTTTCTAAGGCCATTCTTTAGCTTGGCCAAGGGTATATGACTCAACCCCATCTCTATGAATAAAATCTGCTACAAGAATTTGTTTATTTGCAAACCCAACATCACCACAAGGAGAAATAATCAAAGTTACAATGACACTGAAAAAAGTGACTTATGACCATTTTTCACACTTACGACTGTTGCAGCATCCCCACAGTCATGAGAGGCCAGGCGAGGAGATGCGTGCCTCGATGTGAGTGATGTTGAGTTGACCACACCCAGCCAATAACATGACCACCAAGCCACACCCACCAAATTACCCACGCCCACAGAACCGGTTGTTTAAAAATTTGAATCCCACCCCTGTGCAGTAAGCCACACTTGGAATACTGCATCCTGTTCTGGTAACAACAAGATAAAAAAGACTGCCTAGCATGAAGGCTGAAACTGCCAAGGGTGTAAGCAAAGACCTGGAGCCAGACAGCTCTGTTATCAAAATGAAGCACAGTTTCTTTCCACCTGGATTGCTAAATTGTTTAGTAGTTGATCTTCATTATTACGGTTTCTTATATCTGTTATAAAAGGAATGTATTTATTGAAGTGTTGCCCTTGACTCTTCTGTTGCTATCTTCCAACTTCTGTAGAATTATTTTTTGGAGAAAGAAATTTATTGCTGTGCCCTGGGTGAAGACTCTTAACAGCAGCATCATCTACTCCTAACCTCAGGAAAAAATAAAATGTACCCGGACTCCAGGATTAAACCACAGTAACTGATTCATCATGCAAATCCATTGACTGGATCAACTCACCAAGTTTTCAGCATCAGAAGGGTACCTTCTTTGTTCGGTGTGATTTATGCATTTCTCTTAAGGATTCCCCATGGACAGATCAGTTGCATTTATAATTGGGAGAGAGAGAATGAGAGAGAGACCAAGACATACAGAGAGAGACAAAAGACAGAAAGAGAGAGACAGAGACCAAGAGAAGGAGGTAAGGAGGGAGGGAGAGAGAGAGACACACACACAGAGAAACAAAGAGGGACAGAGGGACGGGGGGGGGGGGGAAGAGAGAATGAAAATTTTCTACTGCTGCAGAGTAGCCTAGAGGTGGACAACGTTGCCAATTTCAGAAATGATGACTTTGTGGGCATTTTGACAAAGGTTTGCATCATGAGGAAGAAGGACATGATGTGTTACCAAAGCATTGCTTTCTTTTTTTTACCCAACCCTTGACTCTTCCTTCAGATGTCTCTGCCTCTGAGAACATTTTACTTTACTTTATTTTTATTTTTTATGGTATTGTGTTATTGTATTGTTTTATTTTATTATTTATTTTATTTTATTTTATTTTAAAACAAATTTATATGGTTGCCCAACTCACACACAGGTGTGTGACTCTGGGTGACTTTGTCACATTAAAAATCCACAATATAAAAACCATATAACCCCAGCCCTTTAGAATTTGGAAGATCCTATCAAACTGGTCATTAGGGAAAACTGCTGACCGCAGGAGAGTGAGTTTTCTGGGGAAAACCATATTGCAAATTTTCATTTGGCCCCTGAGAATGTGGGTTGGAATAAAAGAAGCTTAAATGACCTTTAAAAACACACAGAGAGAGACAATCTGATGAATATGGGATGAACAGAATGTTTAGGGGACCTGCATTAAACCAGTTGTGCACGAAAGCAGCCGTGTTTAGAGATTGATGAAAACTTGAGTAGCAGAAATGTATGGGTGTTAAAGAAAGGTGTTTCTATGCCCCTTCCCCAATGCTCCTTTCTCCACCCCTCATCAAAGATGCTGAACCCATGCATCTGGGAGCTAGTAGATTCCATTCTTGGCCAAAGAAATCTGCAGCAAACGCACAAATGTAACAGAGTAACAGAATTGGAAGGGACCTTGGAGGTCTTCTAGTCCAACCTCCTATATCATTTCAGACAAATGGTTGTCCAATCTCTTCTTGAAAACCTCCATTGTTGAAGCACCCACAACCTCTGGAAACAAGTCATTCCACAGTTCCAAAGTTCTGACAGGAAATTTCTCCTTCATTCTAAGTTGGTTCTCTCCCAGATTAGTTTCCATCCATTGCTTCCTGCCTGCCATCAAGTCCTTTGGACAATAGCTTGACTCCCCTCTTCTTTGTGGCAATCCCTTAAATATGGGAACACTGCTATCTTGTCTTGCCTTCTGGTGCTTTGGAGAATAGGTTAGTCTCTTCTTCTTTCTGGCAACCCCTTATAAACAAGGGTTACATTTGTACCAGCAGGTTCTGACCAGTTCTGAAGAACCGGTAGCAGAAATTTTGAGTAGTTCAGAGAACCAGCAAATACACCTCTGACTGGAGATGTTACAGTATCCTTCCCCTGCCACGCCCACCAAGACACGCCCACAGAACCGGTAGTAAAAAAAATTGAATCCCACCACTGGTTTGTACTGTCGAAAATCTACCCACCTTGTACAGAAGTGGTCTGCCATCGCTTCCAAAGCATCCGTAAAGTAATATATTGGTGGAGTAGGGGAGACCTTTGATAAACAGATACACTAAATGCAACTTAGAGCAATGTTTCTCAACCTTGTCAACTTTGAGAGGTGTGGACTTCAACTCCCAGAATTCCTCAGAAACCCATGCTGATTAGGGAATGCTGGGCGTTAATGCTCACATCACTTAAAGTGGGCAAGGTTGAGAAACACTGACCTAGGCAAATTGTCATTTAATCACCCCTATGATACTTCAGGCCCATACTTGTCCTGCAATACAACTTCAACCTTTAGTAGATTCTAATGTGATGGCCAACTTCTATAGAATGTTCAGCCAGGTTCACCGAAAGTGTTAAAAGATTAGAAACTATTGATACATGGAAAGTGGCCCCCAACCTTTTTTGAATCAGGGACCGGTTTCACGATTATTTATTCTTCCACGGACTGGTACCTGAGTAACGCGAGACTCCACCACCATCGTGACGGCTCTTCGTTCGAAGCCGCCCCCCCCTTCAACGAAACTAAGGTGTGAGCACCCAAACGCCACTTTCCAACCGAAAACCCGGAACCAACCAAAAACCCAGAAGCGCCATTGAAACAAGATGCCCAAGCTTTGTGGCCTGGTAAAAAATGATCCACAGACCGGTACCGGTCCAGGGACCGGTGGTTGGGGACCCCTGCATTAAATTATTTGATGATCCATTTGTCTGTTTTCTTGGCTGTCCAGGTTATTCCCAGAAGTCTTCTTCCACACCAGGATCACAGGAAATTAATTTTACTGTGCTGTTCCATTTTTGCCTATCAACAAATTGAATTTGGTCTGATCAGTCTGTTTTCCATCTCATTATGGTTCTTCTCTTTAAAGCAATGACAAAGCCATCATGGTAAAGATAGTTTGCTTTGAATATACTTTTAATGTATATTTACAAAATGCTAATTTTTGTATAAATAAATATGTTTTGTATAAGTTGGTATTGGGTGCGAGAGATTTTTCACCTTGGTTGATAGCTTGGCCCAATCCTTCCTTGCATTATGATACCCCATCAACTTAGTATGACTTTAAATCTAGCATGGCTAACCACCCAGTAAAAATTGCATTGGTTGATTCCTACAGTGCTATTTTGAGTATGTCTATTCATAAGAAATTAAAAGTAGGTTTCCTAAGTCACAATCTCAGTAGGGTAATAAAGCCCCACTCATCTCCCCAAGAAACTAATTTAAAGAGGTTTACAGTCTCTATTACTAGAGCAATCACAATCATTCTATCAAATAGCTGCTGTGCCGAGAGGTTTTTTCCTCTATAATTCTTTTTTCTCATCCCCCTTGAAAGCCATTTCGGTTGGCACCCATCTCTGCATCCTGTGGCAGCGAATTCCACAAGTTAATTGCACCCCGTGGGAAGAAATCCTTGTATTTTGTTCCAAATTATTTACCATTGATTCCAGGGACATCTACAGAAAATTGAGCATACTCTAGGATTATGGCTTTTTGATATGTGAAAAAGAAGAGAATAAGAAGGACACGGGGGGGGGGGGGGCTTCAAAATTTTTAGCAAAGAGTTCTCTGCCCAGTTTATTTATTTTATTTTTTATTTGTCAATTGCTTACAAGATAATAGCTATAAGTAAAAACATAGTTATGAATACGTGGATACATTTAAGAAAAATAAAAAAAATAAAAGAAACAATAGGACAGGGACGGTGGGCACGTTGGTGCACTTATGCACGCCCCCTACAGACCTCTTAGGAAAGGGGTGAGGTCAATAGTAGACAGTCTAACTAGACAGTTAAAGTTTTTGGGGTTTGGGGACGAAACCACAGAGTCAGGTAGAGTATTCCAGACATTGACCACTCAGTTGCTGAAGTCGTATTTCCTGAAATCAAGTTTGGTGCGATTAACCTTGAGTTTGTATCTATTGTTTGCTCTTGTGTTGCAGGGTGGGCATGGCCATGGGAGCATGGCCTAGTTGGCCTCCTGCACCATGGCAGGGGGAGGGTCATTTTTGCCCTCCCTGTGCTCTGGGGGCTTTCTTTGAGCCTCCAGGAGAGCGAAAACAGCCTCCCTGGGCTCTGGAGACTCTCTGGAAGCTGGAAATGGGCATCCCCAAATGTCTGGGAGGCCCATTTTTTGCCCTCCCCAAGCCTCCACATGAGCCCTGCACTTATCTGCATCCAAAACAGGCCGTGTGGGGTCTCCTGGGAGGGGTGGCTGAGGGAGTGGGATTTGGGGGTTCTCTGAACTGTACAGAATTTTAGCTAGGGGCACAGGTGGGATTCAAATTTTTTAACAACCGATTCTGTGGGCATGGCTTAGTTGGTGGGTGTGGCTTGGTGGTCATGTGACTGACATGGCTTGGTGGCCACGTTATTGGCTGGATGTGGCCAAGTCAATATCACTCACATCGAGGCAGGCATCTCCTCGCCTGGCCTCTCATGACTGTGGGGATGCTGCAACAGTCGTAAGTGTGAAAAATGGTCATAAGTCACTTTTTTCAGTGCCGTTGTAACTTTGAATGGTCACTCCACACAAGCAAAGTACCAGCCAAGGAGGGAAAAAAAAACTCCAGAGAAGTTCCTGAGACAGGAAGTCTAGTCCTGCCAAGAACATAATAAGGGTTAATGGAGAGGCAGTTTCTGTAAGCAACACCAGAATGTTTCCTTCCTGCCTTCCTTACAGGATTAGGCCTGTAATTTCTTCTAACAACCGGTTCTCTAAACTGCTTAGAATGTTAACAACCGGTTCTAGCGAATAGGTGCGAACTGGTAGAATTCCACCCCCGGCTAGGGGCTCTCCTGAACCCCTATGAACCCCTAGCAGCCCACCCTGGGGGGGATTTAATTTTCCAGCTATAGGGGAGAAAGGTACCTTTGACAATAGGAATGTAGTAAACTAGCATTGTTTATGGCATGTCATATTAAGTAGGTGTTGAATTACAGTTGTCTCTCTTCTATTTCTTTTTCTAATTAAATATCTCCTAAAGGACTTCCAGCTTACCTGTCAGAGCGATCCGAGCCTCCGTGACTGAAAGTGTTAAGCGGAAGCAAATTGTTTGACTCAATCCTGAATGATAGAGTCATTTTGGAAAGAGATTGGAAATCAATGCTTGTCATCCCCCAAAGCAAAGTGCTTTCTTCAGAGCTGCAATTTGTACAGTGTAATCTGCCCTGAGTCTACAAAGTTACAATGCCGAGCATAGCAATTTTAAAATGACAGGCTGTAAAATGTAGGCTTATCATCGCTGGATTCACAGGAACAAGAGTGAACTTCATAATAATTGTGCCACAAAGAGATAAAAATATAAAAAAAAAATCCAACTCAACGTGATGAAGCTGGTTTTCTGCCTTTTCTTTCAATCTTAAATACTGGAAAATCAGATTTAACAGAACTTCCCAATGACAGGAGAGAGAATAGAGCTCTAGAACTGTAATATGCAATGAAAGAAGTAGCTACAATATATGTATGGGGAGTAGATGGAATAACTGAAGTCATGCTAGTCTCATTGCTAATAAGAGAATAACAGAGTTGGAGGGACCTTGGAGGTCTTCTAGCCCAATCCCCCCTCCTCAGGCAGGAAATCCTATACTACTTCAGACAAATGACTGTCTAATCTCTTCTTAAAAACCTCCAGTATTGGGGATCTGGATAGGGGTTTGGGGGTGTCGCAGACCCCCTCCCCAGCTGGAAAAACCCCCTTTTCTCAAGGCAGTGGAGTGGTGGTCCGTAATGGCCACCACAAAGAAGCCAGCAACTGGATAAGATTGCGCAGGAGGAAGAAGGAGAAAGTTTTGAAGTGAAAGTTCTTTGGCTGAACCGGGACTTTAAGATACATCTAACATCCTGAAACCACGATTTTTTGAATGATACATTGTTTCCAGAGGAGATTCTAAAAGCGGTGAATGGAAGTGCTGAAAGGGAAAGTGTACTCTCCTTCCCTACGGACTTAGCAAATGGACATTGAAAAACCTGCTTTTCTATAGAAGGTAAAAATTTAAAGCTCTTTGTTACAAGTGGGAAGGGAGAGGACAAAAAAACCCTATATTGAGATTTTGTTGGAGGAGATGCCTTGAAGATTTTGAGACTAGAAGTTAATTGCAATAAGGCTTTAAAGTACAGACTGGATTTTTTTTTTCTTAACTGATATTACCCCAGGAAGAGAAAGTGTAAAGAGAAGAACTTTGTGCTCTGTTTGGACTACTTGATGACTCTGGGACTTTGGGGAACTGTTTTTTAAGTTTTGAAACATCTTGGTTGTTCTAAGAAGAAGAGGAAAAAAGAAGAAGAAGAAGGGTTTATAATGGCTTTATCTATTGATGAACTAAGAAAGGAATATGGAAAAATAGAAAGAAAGCAAGGACTCTTTGGGAGATATCTTTCACTTTTTAGAAATGGCGCTTGCTACTTATCAGCAACTACAACAACAAATGGAGAAAGCAGAAGAAGAAGAAGAAGAAGAAGAAGAAGAAGAAGAAGAAGAAGAAGAAGAAGAAGAAGAAGAAGAAGAAGAAGAAGAAGAAGAAGAAGCCATCTTTAATGAATTAAAAAATTTGATTAAGAAAGAAAAGAGAACAAGAGGAAGGAAAATGAAGGACTTAAGACCTAAAAAAACACCCCAAAAAGAGAAAAATATGATGCAAAATCAATACAATGTCAGAAAGCAAAAGAAAAGAGGAATACAACAGAGAGGGGAAGCTAAAAAGGCGGAGGTTAGGAGTGGGGGGGGGGGAGGTAAAAAGACTAGGTGGGATAAGAAAGGAAGAGAAAGGGGGGAAAAAGCCACAAAGATATAAAACAAGATGGGAAAAAGCAAATTTTTTTTAGGGATAAAGGGTAATGTATAATTTATTTTAAAAAAAAAGATTCTGCAAAAGTACATAAGATAGTATTGTAGTACTTGTATTAGAAATAGAAAATTAGAATTTTATAAGAACTAATAAAATATTAAAATATTAAAATGCTTAATAATGATAGATTTCAAGATTTAATAAAATATTAAAGGGAATGTTTAAAATATTTAATTCAATTATAGAATTTAATTGGCTATTGTGTTAATGTTATTGTAAACTTATTATTGCAGCATTTGTTTTTGAAATAGACATTTGGAATATTACAAGATTTAATAAATTAAAATATTAAAATATTAAATATTAAAATGTTTAAGATTTAATGATAGATTTTAACATTTAATATTATTGAGAATGTGTAAAATGCTTAAGACTTAATGATAGAGTTTAATTTGTTATTCTCTTAATGTTATTATAACTTTTTTTTCTCTTTTTTACTTTTTTAGTTTAAAATGTAATATTTAAAATGTATTAAAAATTAGAATGGTAATTATGAACTTAATTATTTTATAGATTTATTATTCTCTTTTTTTTTTCTTAAAATTTAGTAGGTAGAATGTACTAAGCACAATCAGATTGGGAACTAGGTATTATTTTAAATGTCAATTTAAGGGATAGAAAGGCATCATACTTCGATTAGTGATTGCAGGAAAATCTTTTTTTTTTTTATTAAAGAGAATGAGATAAATGGATAATTGGAAAAGAATGGACCAAAGATACAAGTATAATGATTTAAAATAAGATGAAATAAATAAAATAGAATTAAGAAGAGTGAAAAGCAGGGAGAAGTTATATAGAAGATATAGAATGGTAAATAAGATAGGTAATGGTATATAAGATGAGCATGAATTTAATTGAAGTCCATATAAAGAGAGGTAATCTGGGGCAAGCCACTTTCTAAAAAGAAGTTTTATGTTTTTGTATTTTGTGTGTTTATGTTTGATTGAGAATTAATAAAACCTTGGAGGAATGTCAGACGAGAATATTTGTAAACAAGTCAGATGGAAATATAAATATGATGACTATAAAATAGATAAATATAGAAAAGAAATGTAATTGAATGAAAGTAAAGAGAAATAATGAGAAATTTGCTAAAATATATTTATGTGTCCATATGGAAATGGGATAAATTAGAATTATGCTGCATAAAATAATGTTTTATCTGCCTTGTAAAAATTTACAACGGAAAGAGGTTTTATGTTTATCCTTCCCCTGCCACGCTCACCAGGCTGCACCCACAGGACCGGTAGTAAAAATTTTTGAATCCTACCACTGGATAGTAGGGAATAGAAGGAGTTATATTCTTTACAGACAGCTGGTCATTTGCATCCTTTTAGAGCTGAAGAAGCTTCTTGGATGACAAGCAAAACGTCTTCAAAAGAAAAAAATAAGGAAGTCCAGTTGCTTTTGGAAAAAAACATTTTTGGGACAACCATGACCTGGATGACTGAGAATCTCTACAGACTTTTAGCTATACAATTTGGGATGTATAGAATAGAATAGAATAGAATAGAATAGAACCACCAATTTAGTTGTAAAGTTATAAAGCTATATATCACAAAAAGCACAAATAGAGATAATATTGCTTTGTACCACATTAGTGAGGCCACACTTGGAGTATTGAATAGAATAGAATAGAATAGAATAGAATAGAATAGAATAACAGAGTTGGAAGGGACCTTGGAAGCCTTCTAGTCAACACCCTCCCCAGGCAGGAAACCCTACACCACTTCAGACAAATGGTTATCCAATTTCTTTTAAAAAACTTCCAGTGTTGGAGCATTCACAACTTCTGGAGGCAAGTTGTTCCACTGGTTAATTGTTCTCATTGTCAGAATATTTCTTCTTAGTTCTAGGTTGCTTCTCTCCTTGATTAGTTTCCATCCATTGCTTCTTGTCCTGCCTTTGGGTACTTTGGAGAATAATTGACCCTCCACTTCTTTGTGGCAACCCCTTAGATATTGGAACACTACTATTATGTCACCCCAAGTCCTCCTGCCACCACTTATCTTTATTCATTTTGCATGAACGTTCAGTTTCTATTCCTAATCCCCTGAAAACTTAAAAAAAAGTCCACAGAAATATGCATCCATTTTTTGTTTGCAACTTTCCCCTAAGATATGAGGGCTTTATAGATAATCTTTGCCATATCAAGCCTCTCAGAAATTTTAATGCAAATTTCCCTGATGCTATGCTTTGTTATGTAAATTTCCTTGATGCATACTTTTAAAACATAAGCCTTGAACCAACAATCTTTCTTTGATTGTGCTCAACATTTTAAAGGGCACAAATAGATCTCTTTATTTTTGGCCAGAGAGAAAAATGAAGGTTTATGAATGCTTCTGCAAAGTTGCACAGTTTTGTTCCCATAGATATCCATGTCAATTTCTTACACATCCCTGGTTCTCACGAATAAAGGCAAATACATGTGCTGCAGGATAATGTTGCAGAAGCCATTTTGAGAGAATCCATTTTGGGTCAATCACAAACATTACCCAACTAGGTAACATCTTCAGTGCTTAGAAAGGATTGGGGTTTGCTTTCTGATTATATACAGATGGGTTGTCAGTGTTGTTGGTGGGAGTGATCTTGGTGATTCCTTGATTAACTGTTTACCTAATTTGTAGTTCCTTGATCGGAGGATTGTTTACTGCTTGGTATTAATCTCTGCTTATCTGTTGCTGGTCAGGAGGTGTGGTCTTTTGATTGTCTTTTTTGAAAGTTCTGCTGGAAGGTTGGGGAGAGAGTGCCTATGTCATATTGGAATTCAACATATTGCTGGCATAAGCAATAGAACAAAGCTGAATTAGTGTTTTAGACTTTAAAAGTGCAATTCAAGGTGATAGTTGTCACCTTTAAAGCCCTTCATAGCTTGGGACCAGTTTATCTGAGGGACTGTCTCTTGCTGGTCACATCTACCTGACCCTTTAGAGCGGAGAGGCAAGGAATGATGCGAGTCCCATCCCTGAGGGAGCTATACCTAGTGGGACCCAGAAGAAGGGCCTTCTCCATAGTGGCTCCCTATCTCTGGAACATCATTCCCTCAGAGATTAGAACAGGCCCCTCTCTAATACTCTTCCAGAAGGCGCTGGCCTGGGAACCTAGTGCGGGATGGAGGCCATTAAATGATTTGTGTGATCTGCTGTCGCTGGGGTGGGAGGTGGGGGGTGATTTTATTATATTTATTTATTTGATCCTTCTTACTAGTTTTATTGTTTAAATGTGGCAATATAAATCAAATAAACAAATAAACAAACAAACCCAATAAATAAATCCAATAAATAAGCAAGTGATTTCCACAAACAAACTGGGAAGGATTCCATGGATGGAAATCTTAAAGTGGAAAAACTCAAGCTTGGAAAGTATTAGTATTATCTGGGTAGGTTTCTTACAATTAAATAGGTTGCCTATTTCATGGGAAGGGTAGACAGGTTGAATCTTGAGTGTCTCCTCAGACTATTATTGGACAAACATTCTGTCATTATAACTCATTTGGCCCTCAGCAATTCTCTAGTTGAACTAATCACCAAAAGACCTGCTCTGGTTGAGTGGTAGAAGTTCTACAAACCATGTTAGTGTTCATTATGGGACTATAGTGGACACCATGTGGATCTTCCATCCAAATCTTCTTTATTTTGCCTTCAGCTTTTTGAACTTCTCTTTGTAGAAGATTTTGAAAGTTTTCCTCCACTTTTTCTTAGCCATCCATGTTTCACCACCCTCTTATTACTTCCTCCACAGCTCCCCTGGAGTAAGTAACTTAATGACGTTATTCAATAAATTCATGATGGGATTTTGAGTTTAGAGGTAGCTAAGTTCATGAGTTAATATTGCAAGGAAGAATAGCAGCATGACAAAACAATGGTTCTACCTGCTCAGAAAAGAATTAGAAATTTGGGGTTGATCAAAGAAAAAAACCTCAAGAATTCAACCAGGAAGAAATTTTAAAGCATTTCCCCTATAAGAAGTTTCATTGCTTTGTAAGGACTTCTTGGAGGTGGCTAGTTAATGAGTGGGGTATTAATAACCAATTCTAACCTTTAATTAACTCAACAATAAACCCCACTATTTAAATCAAACTGAAGATTTTAGGATGAAGTCGATTAGAAAGCAGATTACAACCGAGCAAGGAGAAGGGATACAATTTGCATCAATGCTTAATTTCAGGGAACTGCAATTAATCTGATTTTCCAGAAAACTAAAAGGTTCACAAAAGTTGCATTAATGTGGGAAAAACTGATTTTGTAAAGACAAAGTTAGCTGGAAGTTCAGAATGTAAGTAAAACTGAAATGATTTTTTTTCTGCTTTAAGAAAAAAATGGATTTAGTTGTTAACTGCTGGTAATCTAACAACATTTGACAGCATTTCCTGGCTGCTGTATTAGAAGTAGGATGTGGGTTTACAGACAAGTGGAACTGAAGTGTTATGTTCTGCGCATGGGTGCAAGGAATGGAGACAAGGCAGTGAACAGTGAACTTCAACTCTTTATTAATCATTCTGAACAGAGCAAAACCCTAGGACAGCAGCAGCGCTTTTATAGGGTAGGCTGCTGACCTATTAGCCAATGAGAAACATGGAAGTGTTAAACCCTTGAACCAATGAGAGTGGCTCGTTAACAGCCAATCAGATTCTCCAGAATGGACCAATCCGATATCGCTATTATCGGCCAATCAGAAGTGCAGGATTAGAACCCTGCTTTTCTTAAGGTTTGTTAAAACTTTATTTAAGCATCTTTATTAGTTCATAACACCCCTTCCCCCCGGGTTCCATTTGAGGGGTGCGGTGACGTAATCCCTAAGATATGTAGGTTGTTTTAACTGTCTATTAGATTTGCGCTGTCCCACCGGTTCCTGTCTGTAGTGCAGTTTCGGTGGGACGTTTTTGGACATATCTGGTACAGGCGGTTCCGCATCCTCACTGGATGACTCGGTGCCGCTAATAATGTCGTTGTTGTCCTCCGATCTTTGCGGGCTTGCCTCTGTTGAGGTATTCCTCTGTGGCGAGGCCAATCCCCTCCCTGATTCTTCTTCATGTATTGCGCCCGATTGCTGACTTCCTTCGCTTCTGCTTTCCACCATCTTGAATTCGGTTTCTTCGACATCCCCTCCCCCCTCAGTTTGGGAGTCACAGGAGTCATGGGAACTGGGTTGTAGCCTAGAATGAAGCTAATCTATATGGCATTTCCATATTTTTCCGTCGCAGGTTTGCACACGGTACGATCTGGGCCCAGTGGTTTGAATTATGGTTGCTTCGACCCATAATGGTTCACCGGAGAGGTTTTTAGCAAAAACTAAGTCGCCCACCTTGAACTTGCAGCATTTTCCGCTAGTTCCACAGGGTTTCTCGGGCTCGTAGGACGGGTGGAGCCGGTCGAGGTGGGAACAGAGCTTGCGTCCCATCAACAGTTCAGCTGGAGTCTTGTTGGTGACACTGTGCGGAGTGATGTGTTGGAGTAGGAGTATTCTGTTTAGTTTGTCGTCAATGTCCCCATAGTCCATTTTGTGGAGAGTTTTTTTGACAAATTGTACCATGCGCTCGGCCCTGCCATTAGCCGCAGGGTGCACTGGCAAAGTTAGTGCATGGCGGATACCCCGGTCCGCTAAGTATTGTTCAAACACCAGGGTGGTAAACTGGGGTCCATTGTCGGAGACCAGGACGTCTGGCAGCCCATGCATTGCGAATAGCCTATTCAATTTTCGGATGACGGACTCGGTTGTAGTATTCTTCATTTCGTGGATCTCGAGCCAGTTGGAATAGGCATCCACTGTTAGGAGGAACGTATGTCCCTTAGTAGGTCCCGCAAAGTCAACGTGGATGCGGGACCATGGCCCCCGGGGGGTTTCCCACTCTGTTGGAGTTGCTCTAGGTGGGGCACTGCTGACTTCTTGGCGCTTTAGACAAGTCTTTACCCAGGCTTCGATCTGTTTGTCAATGCCCGGCCACCACGCGTAACTTCGTGTGAGTGCTTTCATACGCACGATGCCGGGGTGACCATCATGCAATGTTTTCAATACTGCTCGTTGTAACCACTCTGGGACGATGACTCTATCTCCCCATAGGATGCAGCCTTTTTGTGAAAAAAGTTCTGTTTGCCGGTTTCTGAAAGGTGTGAAGTCGTCAGGGGTTTGTTCTACTGGCCATCCTCGTACGACCCAGCTAAGAACTCGTTCCAGGACAGGATCATGTTTTGTTTCTATTGCAATGTCTTTGGCTGTTAGTGGCGGTGACTGTAGCGTTTCAATCTGGAGTGTCGTGAGGGTTGGAGCTGGGTCGTCGACGGTTTCCGGAAGTGGGGCACGACTCAATGCGTCAGCGTGGGGAATGGCTTTCCCCGGGCGATTTTGTAATTTATAGTTGTACGCAGCTAAGAACTCCAACCAGCAAGTCATTCTAGGGGATAATATATAGGCGGTTGGCTTGTCTCCTGCTATAATCCCTAACAACGGTTTGTGGTCAGTAACAATAGTAAAAACTCGTCCATACACACATTCATGAAACTGTTTCACAGCAGATACAACAGCAAGAGCCTCTTTGTCAATTTGGCTATTGTTATGTTCAGCCTTTGATAGGGTCCTTGAAAAATAGGCAATAGGGGCCTCACTACCATTTGGTAACACATGACTCAAAATGGCTCCTACTCCAAACGGTGACGCGTCACATGTAATCGTTAAAGGCAAAGTCTCGTTATACTGCATTAAAACAGCATCTGAGGTTAGTAAGTTTTTCACCTGTTGGAATGCATGCTCCTCTCAGTGTCCCCAGACCCAGGTTGCTTTTTTGTCGAGAAGTCTATGTAGGGGTTCAGCTACGGTCGCTTTCTGGGGCAAGAAGATGTTGTAGAAGTTAATGAGCCCCAGGAAAGCTTGGAGGTCAGTCTTATTTCTGGGTTTTGGGGTGTTTTTGATTGCTTTTAGTTTGCTATTAGTGGGGTGAATGCCTTGTTTATCGATTAGGTACCCCAGGAACTCTACTTTATCTGTACACAGTTGACATTTATTTTTTTTAACCTTAAGGCCAGTCTTTAAATTTCTGGAGAACCATTTTAAGGCGCTTTTCTAGTACTTCTCTGTTCGGGGCCGCAATTAAAACTTCATCAAAGTATGGCACGCCCCCCTTGATCCCTTACAAGAGTCTCTCCATCAGACTTTGAAAAATCCCTGGGGCTACGCTCACTCTGAATTGGAGTCGGTTGCATTTAAAGGTGCCTCAGTGCGTAACGATCGTCTGTGCCTCACCATCAGAAAGTGAGGAGGAGGAGGTCAACCGGCTCCGGTCTGAACGTGACTAACGCCACCAGCAGAATCATAGACTACTGCACCAATGTGCGGGTTGTGGGGCAAACCACCCACAATCAGACTGTAAATTCCTCAACGCGGAATTGGTGGTGGGTCGCTATTGTGTGCCTCTCAAGGCGAGGTGAGGTATCGCTGGTGAGTTGACGGAGCGGTGCGTTGGTGCAGCACATTCGAGCGGCCGACTTCCTGGTTGCTCCTGCTGCAGTAGCGTCCTTGATGACATCAGCAAGGTTGATGTCCCCTTTGGCCATGATCTTGCTCTGCGTAGTGTGGTCATCTAATCCCAGAATTATTTGGTCTCTCAGAGCTTCTTTGAAGTCTGTACACCCACAGAGGCCTCCCAAGTTCCTGAAATCCGCGATGAAATCTGCAACGCTCTCTCCTTTCCAGTGGTCCCTCTGGTAAAATTCATGTCTTCGGACAAGCGTTGGTACGGCGGATGCATAGTGGGCCCGTAGAAGGGGCGCGAGGACGTCCCAGTCCATGGTTTTCATCTCAGCCGGTTTCACTACTGCCTTGGCCATCTTATAGATGGCAGGCCCGCAATGGGTCAGGAACACTGCTCACTTTTTCCCCGTAGTGGCATCCTTCAAGTTGTTGGTCTCCAGAAACATCTGGAACCAGTCTATGTACGAGTCCCACTCTTCTTGTGCTGGGTCAAATGGAGCGGGTGGTATGGCGCCGCCGGACATGGTTTCCATTGTCGATGTGCCTTCAGCCACGTGCTCTGTTTGGTGCTCTGTAGTGTTCAGTCAGCTCTGATGTCTCCGCATCTCATCCTCATCGCCAGTGTTAAGTTCTGCGCATGGGTGCAAGGAATGGAGACAAGGCAGTGAACAGTGAACTTCAACTCTTTATTAATCATTCTGAACAAAGCAAAACCCTAGGGCAGCAGCAGCCCTTTTATAGGATAGGCTGCTGACCTATTAGCCAATGAGAAACATGGAAGTGTTAAACCCTTGAACCAATGAGAGTGGCTCGTTAACAGCCAATCAGATTCCCCAGAATGGATCAATCTGATATCGCTATTATCGGCCAATCAGAAGTGCAGGATTAGAACCCTGCTTTTCTTAAGGTTTGTTAAAACTTTATTTAAGCACCTTTATTAGTTCATAACATGAAGTTTCAAGATAGCAGAGTGGAATAATCAATAAGAAGCTCTTATACATCTTGTCTCTTTCTTTGCTGACATTGTTTAATCACCTATGAAATGCTTAAAAAGTGAATATCATGGAGTTGTAAACTTGGATCCTACTTTTCACTTTGCTGAAGTTTAGCTCACACTGTGAAGCATGTACATAAAATCTATACCTATTGAGCTCACTGCATGATCAGACTGAATTAGTCAAGGAAAGCCAGTATTTTAAATATACACCAGTAGGTGGGCTTGATAGGAAGTTTCAAGCAAAAATTTGGGGAATTTTATGTATTTCCTTAATTTATTTATTTATTGTATCAAGCAGAGAGTTAAATCCTCCTTTTCCAACCAGAAGTTCAACTTCTGGAATTTCCATTCATGATTATGCTGATTTCTAGTTTGCATCATATTATTGTCTCCTCCTTCATCCTTCCTGTTGTGAATGCATAATACCAATAAAGTTATCATTGAGCTTGAAGTCTAGTGCAGGGTTCTGGCCCTGCACTTCTGATTGGCTGTTGATGGCCCGATTGGATTGGCCCATTTGGAAGCATCCGACTGGCCACTAACAGACCATTCCTATTGGTTAAACAGAGCTAGCACTCCAGGTTCGCTATTGGTTAAGTAGTTAATGAGTTGCCTATATAAGTAAGGCTTGAGCAGCCTTTGAGCTGAGCAGTCACAACATGTAAATAAAGAGTTTGAAGTTCACTGTTTCCACCGGCTCATCTCCATCATTTGCACCCATGCTCCAGACCTAACACTGGCGACAAGGGTGGGATTGGATGACATCAGAGCCAACTAAGCACATGACTGAAGCACAAAACAGCGAAATCATGTCCGGCGGCGCCATACCGCCCGCTTCATTCGATCGGGCTCAAGAAGACTGGGAGTCTTACATGGATCGTTTCCAAATGTTTTTGGAAACAAATAATCTAAAGGATGCCACAGCTGGAAAGAAATGGGCGGTGTTTCTGATGCACTGCGGCCCAACGGTTTTTAAGATGGCTAAGGCATTGGCAAAACCGGCTGAAGTGAAGACCATGGACTGGGACATCCTCGAACCGCAACTAAGGACCCACTACGCACCCGCTGTTCCAACGCTCATAAGACGACACGAGTTCTATCAACAGAACCAGCGGAAATGAGAAAGCGCCGCCAATTTCGTTGCAGACCTCCGGAACTTGGGAGGCCTGTGTGAATTCACTGACCTGGAGGAGGCTTTGAGAGACAGGATAGTCCTAGGGCTCGATGCTCTAAACATGCAGAGCAAAATAATGGCAAAGGGCAACATCACCCTTAAGGACGCCATAACTGAAGCCACGGCAGCGGAGGCAACCAAGAAGTCGGCTGCCCAACTACACCAAAATTGCACTCACGCCCACCAGCCAGCTGGTGAAATTTTACCTAGCGCAGAAGGGCAGCTTTCCACGGCCCATCATGAGGACCTCTCTTCGTCGTCAGACAGCGATGAAGAAGAGGTTCATCGCCTACGGACCGATCGGGAACGACGCCCAAAGTTCCAACAACCCTGCGCAGGTTGCGGGGCCAAACATTTTCGCTCTGACTGCAAATTCCGCGATGCACTCTGCCACGAGTGCGGGAAACGAGGCCACATTGGACGGGTCTGCAGAAGCCTCCTTGGACCCAGCCCGACCTCGAAAGGAACCAATCTCCACCAATCGACAGGGAATCGCCCTGTAAGGCAAGAACCAGTAAACCACTCCTACAGAAACCGACCCGTGAATTGTCTAGCGAGACGAGAAGAGGCGCACCAAACACTCACTATTGGCCATGCCTCTTTACTAGATGCTCAGAAAATTCGGGTCAACGTGAACATTGAAAATCGGCCCTGCCCAATGGAAGTAGACTCGGGATCATCCCTCTCGATGGTCTCATGGAAGACCCTCAAACAACTCATCCCCACAATCCGACGCCAAGACCTTCAATTTCAACGGCTCATCCTAAAGGACTACCAGGGGAGCCGAATTCCAGTTGCGGGATCCAGCCGAGTCCGAGTTACATTCAAGAACCGCACAGCGTACTTACCCCTGATGGTGATCGATAAGGACCGGCCTAGCCTGTTGGGCCTACAGTGGTTCGCACCACTCAGCATCGAAGTGGCAGGCATTTATCAAATCGGCGGCCATGACTGGGAGGAAGACCTCACCCGCAAATTCAGGGACGTCTTCGAGGAAAAGTTAGGCGAGTACAAGGGGACCCCGATATCCTTTAGTCTTAATCCAAAGATAGCGCCCATCCGCCTTAAGCCTTGTTGAGTTCCGTTCGCTCTAAAACTGAAAATCGATGAGCAGCTAGATAAGTTGATTGCCCAGGGAGTTTTAAAGCCAACAGATCATTCCCCTTGGGAAACGCCGATTGTGACACCCATTAAGCCGGACGGCTCCATTAGAATTTGCGGGGACTACCGAGCCACCCTGAACCACGCCCTGCAACAGAACCCATATTTGGTGCCCGTAGTACAGCACCTCCTCCATTCCCTGGAGGGCGGAAAAGTCTTCGCTAAATTAGACTTCGCTAAATTAGTTCAGGCTTACCAGCAATTGCCGGTTGACGAAGCAACGGCACAGGCACAGACTATCATAACACACCGTGGCGCATTTAAGTGTACAAGCTTCAATTCAGAGTCAGTGTAGCCCCAGGGATCTTTCAGAGCCTAATGGAGAGACTATTGCAGGGGATCAAGGGCGTTGTCCCCTATTTTGACGATGTGCTTATTGCTGCCCCCACTCAAAAAATTTTGCGGGAGCGTTTAAGATTAGTATTACAAAAATTTCAGGAAGCAGGCCTGAAAGTTAAAAAAAAATAAATGTAAAATGTGTACCGATCCTGTTGAATTCTTAGGTTACCTAATTGACAGTCAGGGTATTCACCCTACTGATAGTAAATTAAGAGCAATAAAAAACGCTCCCAGACCCCAGAACAAGACTGACCTCCAGGCGCTCCTAGGCCTCATCAACTTCTATAATGTTTTATTGCCGCACAAAGCTACTGTTGCTGAACCGCTACATCGTCTTTTAGACAAAAAAGCAAACTGGGTATGGGGTCACAAAGAAGAGCAGGCGTTCCGTAATGTAAAGAAACTACTGACTTCGGACGCCGTGCTTATGCAGTACAATGGGACTTTGCCATTATTGGTTTATTGATGAAGCAGAACCACATGGGTTTGTGGTTCTTGGCAGCTGACAAAATGGAGTTCAGAGTAGGTGGTTTTTATATCTTCTCTTGGGTTTTGCACTTGAGATTCCTGTTCCTGTGCAAGAACATACATTCTATTGGCTATTGTCAGATTTCTTTGGGGTCCTGTAAGGGTTATATAGGGGTCATAGCTGGCTCTGTAGGCAAAAGAGGGAATGCAAATTTTTTTTTTTTTAAACAAATTTTATTCAGTTTTTCACATTAAAAACAAAAATCTCTTTTTAGTGGACAACATATTTCCGAGTCATCACCTTTACATATAAATATGACAGCAATTATACATTCATATATGCTATTATTACTAATTCTATTATTACCTTTTCCATTCCAAGTTTTCAGTAAGGAGAGAAACAAACACATTAATTCTAGCCTCTTTCATTAATCTCAATCGAAACATCTTTTTGTTTCATTTCAATTATTTCAAATATAATCCTTTAATATTTATTTTAAAAATAAAGATAAACAATATGTGTTTGCATAATAATAATAATAATAATAATAATAATAATGATAATGATAATAAAAAGGTTACCAATATATCTCCTTGCTTTTAATAGTCTATATTAACTTATTAATTTAGTTGGTTCTTTAGTCTGTCATATTCCCTTTCCATTACACATTCTTTTTATAAATTCTAGATTAATACAAATTTTAACACTAAAGAAAAAAAAAACCAGGTATAGGTTTCCCCCCTTTTATTGCTTTGAGTGTGACACCTCAATTATTAAAATATACCTTTATTCCCTCATCTTGATTCCCAATAAACTATTATTTTTTAAGACGTTACAATAATAATCATTACATCTTTTCATTTGGATTCCACAGCATATTTCCCCCCCCCTTAATTTTTAATAAGAGTTATCAGTATCTATATTACCCTATTTTCTAAATATTTTTAATTGCAGAAATATTCTTATGACCTTTTGTCACCCTGCAGAATTCCCTTTTTAATTCATCAACCATTAAATCTCTGAAAAACCAATTTCTTTTCAACATTTTGCTATTTCCGTATTTCTTTATTTCATGCACCTGTTTCTTACTGCTTCTCCTCCCCCTCTTTTCCCCATATCTTTTCTCATTCCAGTTTATATCCCTCTCTTTCTTAATATCTTCCTTTCCCCTTTTCTGCTGGGTCTTTCTGCCTTTCCCGACTTCACAGGTATTCCCCTTTTTGATTGCCTTCTTAAATCTCAACTTTTTAACCTTCTTTCTTTCTCCACTTCTCTGTAGTGTTCTTTGTGTTAATTGTCGATTTAAAATGTCTTCTTCTTGAGTCGACTCTTCCTCCTCTAGAGGAAATGCAAATCTTAGGTGCTTGTCTGAGCTAATTTTGTTGACCTTTTGTTAGTTGCTTATCTGAGTTTCTGTCTTGACCCAGTCTTTCTGAATGGATTACCAAATGTGCATTTCTGAAAATGTGCACTCCTTCGCTTCTGCTTGGGGCAGGGAAACTAAGGTTGGTTTCTGAATAGGCTGGCCCAATCTTTCTTAATGGACATAAATATCTGCTGAGGGCTATTAAGAAAGCCTGAATCTGCTTCTTGTCTTTAAGAGCATGTTTCTCCATTTCTCCTTTAGAATAATATTCTGCCTTTTAAAAAATATTTCCCAAAATATTTCATTCTTCTAGGAGAGGTAGGTGATGACTTTCTACAAAAGCATTTCAGATAATAAAAAGTTTAGTCTTCCAGTTATTCTAAAATTTTGGTATTAATAAAAAAGAAGAACGACCATAGAATCAGCAGCAATATATACTTCTGTCTTCACTTCATATCGTTGATTCACAGGAATTCATGATCCACTTTTAACATTTCCCATGTTTCAATCATGCAATTGCTTGCAATAAGCTTGCAAATTTTTTGTTGTCATTTTGCTATGGTTGTTTTTGTACTTTTTTTTTTTTAATTCAAAAATGAACACTTGTTTTTAGAGCAAACTCTGGATTTGGTTTCTCTGTGCCTCTGAAAGCCAGCATTTCAGTAAATTTAATCTATCCTAATTCAATACTTAATTGTCTTGCAATACTGGGTAATTAAATGTTCAAAGAAGTGATAAATGAAAGCAAATTCATCATTAAACACAAAGAATTAATCTCACCAAGAGATCCCAAAGTTTATAATATCTTAGAGGAAAACTACTATGCATGGTTTGCATGGAGAAAGGTTTCTCTTAAAGGATCTACTACCAAGGAGGATAATTTTTTGTGTATGATTCTGGAGGTTAAGTTTCAGTTGCAAATACTGAGTATATGAGGGACAACATTTACAAAAGCTGTAATGTTATTTGTTTGGTCTTGTCTTAGGGAATAGACAACTTTGCGATCTGAATGTACTTGATCGGCTCTATTTTTATAACCTCAACACCTCCAAAATTTGTATTGCTGAAGTACAGTACCCATTTTCCAGCAAAATACCAGTTCTTTTGTATTTTTTTGCAAGAAAGAAATCAAGCTCAGGGAGCACCAAGGACCTCACATTGCTATAATTCTATCCTGTCTAGACCACAGTTGAAACAATGAACAATCAAGCCAGTAATGAGAAAAAAAGCAAGAATAGCATCAAGCCAAATTTCATAAATAGGGTTTAGGCAGAAGATGAGACATCAGAGCCAAAATCAGTCCAAGCTAGGCCTTCTAGATTTTGATAAACTGCGACTCCCAGTATCCCTGTCCACTAGTGTTCCTGGCTGGGGCTGCTGGGAGTCATTGTTTAGTTATCCAGAGATCATTAGCTTTCTGATTTAGCATGATGTCCAAACATGTGATACTGTGATACTAAATCTGTGATACTAAGTTGAAAACTGGAGGATGGATCCCAAATATAAGCCTTGAGATAGAGCAGGAAGACTTATCAATGCATAAGGCAGAGTTGCAAAGCATGAAGAGAATATAAAATATGTGCCAAGTGATTCAGGGACAAAAACAAAACAATAAAATGGCAAAAATAAGAAGGAAATCATCTTAGCTTTTATAATAATGGCTTTATGGATTTTATTACAGAAAAATTGGCTTCCCTCCTTATTTCCAAATTGCATAGTTGCTCTTCATCGTAAAAGAAGAGCAATAAAAGAAAATTGGCTACAGGGCTCAATCCTTTTCCTTACTGTAATAGAAGACATCTCTCCCATTGCAAGAATGTCATGGGTGAGAGAGATATTTAGGAATGAAAAGCCTAATTTCTCCTACACTCACTCAGGTAGCTATATCTGAAATTTGGAAAGATGTGATAAACCATTATTCTTTATGAAACTGTGGTACAGCATCTTCTCTTGTCATACGCCAAACATACTTGTAGTACAGTGGTGGAATTCAATTTTTTTTTGCTACTGATTCTGTGGGCGTGGCTTGGTGGGCAGGGGAAGGATACCCACCTCAATTGTCCAGATTTTCACGAAAAAACAAAATATCCCTTCAAGGAATCCATGTTTTCTATAGCAGCAGTATTTACAGCCATTTGTATACAAACATATCCCTTCCATCTCTTGCATGGAAAAGGGTTTTAGAACATAGAATAATAGGGTTGAAAGGGACATTGGAGGTCTTCTAGTCCAATCTCCTGCTCAAGCAAAAGATCCTATACTATTTGGACAAACCCGGTCTAATCTCTTCTGAAAACCTCCAGCACCCACAGCTTCTGGAGGAAAGCTGTTCCACTGATTAATCGTTTTGTCAGGAAATTCCTCCTTAGTTCTAGGTCCGTTTAGATTTCATTTCCCTCTTCGCATTATCTTTCTTAAACAGCTATGTAAAAAGTAACTGGAATTGTGGGACAGACTCTGGGAACACCTTCCTTCACACAAATCAGTGGTGGAATTTAATTTTTTTTATTACCGATTCTGTGGGCGTGGCTTGGTAGAAGTGGCTTGGTGGATGTGGCAGGAGGAGGATACTGTAAAATCTCCATTCCCTCCCCACTTCTGGGAAAGGTTACTGCAAAATCCCCATTCCCTCCCCACCCCACTAACCTGCTTTCCAGCTCCGTTCTCCTGTGCAGGGCAACCAAAGAAGATCCAGCCAATCAGCTGGGACTTGGGAGGCAGAGAATAGATGGGGGCGGGGCCAATCAGAGGTGGTATTGTTGGTTCTCTGAACTACTCCAAATTTCTGCTACCGGTTCTCCAGAACTGGTCAGAACCTGCTGAATACCATCTCTGACCCAGATATAGCACATATAAGAAAAAAAAGAATAAAGTTTTGCTTGCACGGTTGACATCTTGACTGTTTTGTCTTTTTCTATGAAAACCTCTGTGAGTCAGTTTGGTTTAGAGGTTAAGGCACAAGGTTAGAGACAGGAGACTGTGAATTCAAGTCCTACCTTAGCCAAAAAAGCCAGCTGGGAGACCTTGGGCCAGTCACTCTCTCTCAGCCCAACTTACCTCACAGGGTTATTGTTGTGGGGAAAATAGGAGAAGGAAGGTATGTTGGATATGTTTGCTGCCTTGAGTCATTTTTAAAAATAATAAAGGCGGGATATAAACAAAACAAACAAAACAAAAACAAACTTCTAGATGCAATCGAGTCCTGTACTCCTGTGTGATTAAACAGTATGATATTATACATACAAAATCCCCTTATGCTACTGTTAGATTCACTAAAGTAATGATGGTGAAGGGTTTGGTGTGTTAAAAATTCAGAAAATGCCCATATTGACTCTGATGGCAGGTTTCTTTCTTTCTCCCTCCCCCTTTCCCCCCTCTCTCAAACACACACACACACACACATACACACACAAGACAAAAGAGGCCTTGTCAGACTTCCTTTCCTCTGGGCTATCCTCTCCAGACTCTTTGGAAATTGTGCAAGAGGGCCCTGCTTATGAGGGGCTTCTGGAGTGCCCAAAGATTGTGTGAAAGTACATGATTTTCAGAGGGCTCATAGGCTGTGTGAGAGCAAGACCCTCTTATGTGACTTCCACCCTGTTCTTTTAGGGCCTCTGGAGAATCCAACAATGAGAACACTTGCACAAATTTAAGAAGATGTGTAAGAAAAGGGCCCTCTTGTGCAACTTCCTGAGGGTCCGTCGCCTGGCATCAGAAATGGCAGTGTGTCCCCTGTGACATGCATGTCATAAACTTGCCGTCATCATGCTTAGAACAGGCATACATTTTTACTCATTTTTTTGCCCAAAAGAGTGTAAGATAGCATCTTGAGACATTGTTGATTATTAGCTATATTGCTTCTGGGAACTGAAGCCTATCATTGCCTTAACCCACAGGTGTCAAACTCGCAACGTCACTTTGCCGTCAAGTGATGTATTGTGACCTTCGCTTAAACTGGAGGTGGGTGTGGTGAGTGTGTGACACATCTGGCCTGTGGGCCACAAGTTTGATATCCCTGCCTTAACTAATTCTTTTGTTTAGATAATTTTTCCCACTTGCCCACAGTAAGCACAGCACACAAGATGGTGGGATTCCAAAATAACTCCAGAACAAAGGAGAATTAGCTGGTAAAACTAAGCACGCAGATACTGTAAACCAGAGACAGGTTCAGGAAATGAAAGCAAGGACACTATTAATGCTCTTCAAGGTAGTCAACAGAATTGTTGCCAGAATGGAAAAAGGGAAGATGAGACGGACTAGGTCTCTGGAGGTGAGAATCTTTTTAATCCATATGTGGCCATAGAAAAGTCCCAGTGAGCAAATGAATAGGAGAGAAGATCTATGAGCTTGGAGCGCATTTAAAGCAAAAGGAGGAAGTGTCATTTTCATAAATTTCCAGTGATCAACAAAAAGATGAGCTGATTTTCACATCATAGTCAAGGCAACAAATAGAGGCACAGCTTGTCTTGTGAATGTCCTAAGCAACAGCCTGATGGAGCTCATTCTTGGCATGGAGGAACTCTTGGCATTGCAAAGTAGGTCTGGGAAATATTCCAGTCTGAAAACATGGAAAACGATCACCTGTCAAAATAGAAAATACCGGGGTATGAACCTGGCTCAGTTTAAAACTGTTTGCCTCTACTCCTGTGTGGATCTCTGTAGATAAATGAAGACCATTAATGAGCCAGAATGCAAGGTTTTGATATTAAAATGCTCCTTGTATATTTCCAGCTGCTTGTCCCTGCAAATCAGATTCCAGCTGAGATACAGTGACGAGGAATCAACTCAATTGTTTTCCCTCCTGTTGATTGGTTTATTCCTGATTACATTAGCAGACACTTGATTGATGTAAATGAAGGTTAGAATAGCAAAATAGCTGTAAGATGTGCCAAGGCATAGCCACTGGAAAACTCATAGCTACCCTAATGTTCTGACTGCAATTCCTTCCCTTTGAAGGAGCAAAATGCCATGCCAAGCTAGCCTATTCTTCATGTAAGATGGAAAGACCTCTGGGCCCCTTAGTTGCAGGCACCACTCCAGGAAGTAAAATCCTCTTTTTAAAAAAATCCTAGGTTGAAATGGGCAATTTGGTTTCTTAGAAGTGATTACTGCTTTCTTTCATTAGAAGCTCAGCTGCTTCCACAAGAAGAGGAGGGGAAGGAGGGAAGAAGAAGAAGAGTTAAGGATTCTGAAGATAGAGATGAGTAGAAACTCTTGCCCATTTATATAAGAAAAGGGCAAGAGATATATTTAGTGCAACCTGGGAGAATTTGTCTCTCAGATCTTTCCTAAGTTAAGTTTTGCTAACTATTAAAAAGTCTGGTTCTCTGAAATATATTTCTATGCACGAAGATTCCCAAACACGAAGCTCTAGTCTGTAGTCTCTTGGCAACTAGAGGTGGAGGAGGAGGAGGAAGAAGAAAACCATGAAGAAGAAGAAGAAGAAGAAGAAGAAGAAGAAGAAGAAGAAGAAGAAGAAGAAGAAGAAGAAAAAGAAGATAGTTACACATGCTAAAAAAGGTTTAGATATTTTCAGTGACAAAAGACACTTGAACCTAATGAAAATTGTAAAATTAAGTTATGTGTGTCATTGAAGCTTGCAGTTCACTTAAAAAAAAGTTAATCAGCATTATCACTACTACCGCTACTATACTGGGTCAGACTTTGCTTGGGCTCATCTTAAAGTCATACTAGAATTTGGTGTGTAGATCTATCATTGTTTTGGACTGTAACACCTTACAAGTTTTATAACATGTAAGCTGCCCAAAGTCATCTTGTAGGGGAGTTGGGTGGCATAAAAGTTTAATAAATAATAATAATTCCGATCATACCTTTTATATCAATCTATTATTGATCATGCTGAGGAAGTGAAATGGAGAATATCTGGAAGATGTTAATTTGCCAACTCCCGGCCTAAAGATCCTGATAATCTTTATCAAATGAGAGGAACACGTTTTTATGTTAGAAAACATTAATTTCCTATCATGCAAGTGCTCTAGGCTACTTCAGTTACTTTATGAGTTTCTACAAAATGTAAAGTTCAAATGAACACAACACATCAACGATATACTGTATTTTCGTCTCCCATGACATCATAGATAACTATGGAGTCCTTAGTGCTCACTCATTTTGGTTGTGTTCTTGCAGATTTTTCATTACTCAGCTAGGTAGCATCATCAGTGCAAGGAGTGTATCAGGATTCCGGCAGTTACTCCAATTAAATCATGAGCCTTGAGTCATACTCCCAAAACTAAAACAGATTTATTTGAAGTTAATATTCTACATGTTTGCTTTCTGTTTATATCCAGTAGGTTGCTCTGCCAGTATTTGTTGGAGTATGGTTTTCTCCTTGATAGGTCCTTGATTAGGATATTATTTTTTACATAATTGTATGTCTGGTATTAATCCCTGCTTATCTGAGTGTTGATTCCCGGAGAGGTGCGCTGTTGTCTTTTTGTTTCTTTCTTAGCTTTTTTATTGTCTCTTTTGCATGGTGTATAAATGTGGTTTGTGTTGTGAACTAATAAAACACTTAAATAAAGTTTATCAAAAAGCTTTAGAAAATAGCAGGGTTCTAGCCATGCACTTCTGATTGGCCAATAATAGCGATATCGGATTGGTCCATTCAGGAGAATCTGATTGGCTGTTAACGAGCCACTCTCATTGGTTAAGGGGGTTAACACTCCACGTTTCTTATTGGTTACTAGATCAGCAGCTTGCCTATAAAAAGGCTGCTGCTGCCCTAGGTTTTTGCTCTGTTCAGAATGATTAATAAAGAGTTGAAGTTCACTGTTCACTGTCTCGTCTCCGTTCCTTGCGCCCATGCGCAGAACTTAACAGTTTGTCTCTGGAGTCCAACCCTGAGCTATATATATTCTCTTCTACTGTACTGTTTAAATATTCCAGTAGATCTTTTGAGAGATCTAGACAACCATGGCATCAAATTGGGATTGGTTGAGAAATCTGGTGGTGAAGTTAAGAGCCAACCCAGTAGATCCTGTAAATTTCTCACATCAAGAGAAACTGGATGGAAGATGGAATGAATAGATACATTCTGGAGTACGGAAATACTCTATTTTCTGAATATTCCAGCTTGTAAATATCACATAAGAAAATAGCATACAGACCATTCAATTTAAATTTTTAATCTAAATAATCTTGAAACACTGAGGACAGGAAACAAAATTAGAAGGCTCTAGTCTAGCAGATAGTTAGCCATGGTTTATGATTTTTAGTGTGGTCAGCTGTATCCTTTAAAGAACTGTCTGAAGGATAATCAATAATTTAATGATTTTTCTCTTTATCATTTGTTCTCTTTAGGTCAAGTTTATATGTGGTAGATTAGTATAATGCAATCTCAAAACTATATATTTTCTTTCTTCTAAAAAGTTTTTTAAATTCCAGCCACGGTCTTTTCTAAAAGTTTGACATATGCACATACCATATGCACATATGTTCAGAGGTGGTATTCAACAGCTTCTGACCAGTTCTGGAGAACTGGTGGCAGAAATTTTGAGTAGTTTGGAGAACCGATAAATACTGACTGGCCCCGCCCCATCTATTCTCTGTGTCCCAAGTCTCAGATGATTGGCTGGGTATTTTGTTGCCCTGCACTGGAGAACGGAGCTGGAAAGCAGGGTGGGGAGGGAATGGGATTTTGCAGTAACCTTCCCCTGGAATGAGATGGGAATGGGGACTTTACCATATCCTTCCCCTGCCATGCCTATTAAGCCACCCCCAAAGAACCATGGTAAAATTTTTTGAATCCCACCACTGCATATGGTATATGTGCATATATCATATGGTAGGGTTTGCATTCTGATTTTGCAGAATGACTGCTGCAAAAAATGTTGTAAAATTGGATCATGATGATTTTACAATGATTTGTGACTGATTTATGACTACTGTGACACAACAAAAATTCCAGGGTCCAGGATATAAGAGGAGATCTAGATGGACTTTAAATAATATGATATTAAACAAAAAAGACTTTAAATAGAAAATAGAGAAAGAATTGTTTTTCTTTTTCAAAGAAAATAGAAAAGAGGATACTTCTTTACAGGATCTCTGGGACACGATGAAGGCCTACACAAGAGGTTTGATAATTGACTATACAAGGAAAAGAAATATAAAACAGAAAAAGACTTTTAAAACTTTGGAGGATGACTATAAAAGCCTGGAAAAAGAGTTACAGAAGTTCCCGCAAAAAAAAAAAAAGACATTAAGAATAAAATGGATATAATTAAACATAAGATGGGATTAATGGAAAAAAGGGAAGTAGCACAAAAAATTAAAAATGCTAAACAGAATTACTTAGAAGATGCAAACAAACCAGGCAGATGGCTAGCCTATAAACTGAGAAAGAAAAGAGAATCAAGAAAGATTAATCAATTAATTAATGAAGAAGGACATGTTTGCTATGGAAATGAGAAGAAAAAAAATTATACAAGATTACTATGGAAAACTGTATTTTCAAGAGAATATTCAAGAAGAAAAAGTTAAATAATACTTACAGAAAGTGAATTTACCTCAGATACCTAAAGACTTTGAAATAATGCTAGAAGGGAACATAACGATGATGGAACTAAGAGAAGCCTTAAAAAAACAGAATGCTGGAAAAGCACCAAGTCCAGATGGATTGCCAGTGGAATTTTACAAGACTTTCCAGGAAATACTGAATCTCCATCTGTTAGAAGTTATGTTAAAGAAAAGAATACCCAAAATATGGCCAGAAGCATATATTACACTTATACCAAAGGAGGATACAGACCTGCAACAAGTTAAAAATTATAGACCTATATCCCTATTCAATTCAGATTATAAAATCTTCACTTCAATTTTGGCAGAAAGACTGAAAAGATGCACAAAAAGCCTAGGTGCACAAAAAGCCTTTGACAACATGAGTTGGTGATTTATGTTATTGCAATTGGAACAAATGGGCTTTGGTAAAAACATTATTCAAGCCATTTAAACAATATATTATGAACAAACTGCAAAGATTATGGTAAATGGAGAATTAACAGAATCCATAGATATAAAAAAGGGACAAGACAAGGTCACCTCTGCTGTTTGTGTTAACTTTGGAAGTGTTGAACAGGAGCATTAGAGAAGATAAAGAAAAAAAAGGAATGAAAATTAAAAAGGAAGAGTATAAATTGCAAGCTTTTGCAGATGATCTGGTATTTATACTAAAGGATCCATTGGAAACAGCACCTACATAATAGAAAAGATAGAAGAATATAGAAAAGTAGCAGGTTTGAAAATAAATAAAGATAAAACAAAGATATTAACAAAAAATATGTTAGTAAGATAAAAGAAAGAGTTGGAAGAAGTTTTGGAAATACAGGTCACAAATAAGGTTAAGTATTTAGGGATACACATTATACCAAGATGTAGTACACTGAAGGAGGACAATTATATTAAACTCAAACAGCAGATTGCAACAGATTTGACAAAATGGGAAAATTTACAAATATAATTGATTGAGAGAATATCTACAATTAAGATGAATGTATTGCCTAGAATTCTGTATTTATTCCAGACAATTCCAGTCCAACTAGGGAAAGGGTATTTTGAAGATTTAAACAGAATTGTGTTGAAATATATTTGGCAGGGAAAGAAAGCAAGAATAAAACTTAAACTGTTACAAGGTGCAAGAATAAAAGGAGAGTTTGCCTTACCCAACTGGGAGCTATATCATCAGGCGACAAGTTTGATGTGGGTAAAGGAATGGATAACATTAAGAAACAGTAGACTATTGACTTTAGAAGGGCATGACTTGCTGCTAGGATGGCATGCTTTCCTTTGGTATAAGGGAACACACAGGGGTACTTTAGAAGACATTATATTCAAGAGGCACTGTTTTTGAACTGGGAGAAGACAAAAAGACAATATTATTTTAAAATTCCATTATGGATATCTACAATTGAAGCTTTTTCCTCTCCAGTAATATATAAAAAGGAACAAACAGTTAGATATGGTGAGATATTGAATGAAAAGGGTGAACTTAAATCTATGCAAGTGTTGGAAGAACAGGGTGTAAAAATGAATTGGTTTTCATATTTGCAAGTACAATCTAGATTTGATAAAGATTTTAAAACAGAAGGTATTTATGATAAGTTGACTGATTTAGATAAAATTTTGATGGGTACTGATGAAAAGGTAATTAAAAAACTTTATGGACACTTATTAGAATTTAAACTAGAAGAAGAACAAGTTAAAGAAACGATGATTGCTTGGGGGAAAGATTTTGAATATGGGATTGATTTAGAGAAGTGGAAAAAATTGTGGTCTCAAAATTATAAAATGACAATATCGACTGCATATAAAGAAAATTTGTATAAGATGTTTTATAGGTGGCATCTACCCCCAATGAGAATTGTGAGAATGTTTAAGAATAAATCAGATAAATGTTGGAAATGTCATCAGATACCTGGCTCATATTACCATATGTGGTGGATGTGCTCGGATTCAAAAAAATATTGGACTAAAATCCACACATGGTTGGAAAAATGATAAAACAACACATAGACTTTAAACCAGAGATTTTTTTATTGGGAATTATATCAGAACTATACAATAAAGAATTGCAGTATTTGGGTTTCGGGTTCCGCGTGGCTTCGGTGGCAGCAGGAATTCGCGACCGTTCGCAATTCCTGCTGCACTTGCCGCCGAGGTACCCCCGATCCAAATGGGTCAGGGGGATATGGCTGCCCTGTAGGGACAGCCGAAGAGAGAGGGGAGCCGGACAGGGGGTTGGGGGTGTCGCAGACCCCCTCCTCGTCCAGAAAAACCCCTTTTTCCTAAGGCGGTTCAGTGGCGGTCAGCAATGGCCTCCATGAAGAAGCCTGCAACTGGGTAAAATTGTGCTGGAGGAAGCAAGAAAAGTGAAAGTGCTGGCTGAGCCGGGTCAATCAACATCTTTTAAATTGCTGGAACTGAGCTGTCTGAATTGCTGGAGGATACATTGTATCCCTAAGAAGATCGAAGCGGTGGAGAAGCTGTTAAAGGGAACATTTTTTTCTTCACTCTCCCACCCCATGGAAACAGCAGATGAAGATTTGAAATTTGTTTGGGCACTGAAGGTGAACTATTCTGAAAGTTGAAGTTAAGGGACAAAAGAGTTCTTGGACATTGGACTTAAAAATTTAAGAAATTGGAAAACCCTTATTAGAGGTATGGATTTCTGATCATTTAAAAATTGATGTTGCAAGTGGGAAGGGAGAGGAAAAAAATTGGAGCAGAAGTGGAAAAAGGAGGAGATTGCCTAGAATCTCAAAGAAAGATATATGGTAATTGGACCTCTTTGATTAAACAGTAACCCCAGAAAGAGAAATAGAAGAAGGAAGAAAAGTATTAACTTTTGGAACTTTTTTTGAATTATTTTTGATTAAAAATACTTGGTTGGTTGTTTTGGGGAAAGTTTCCCTTTTCAGGATGGCATCGCTTGTAGATGAACTAAAGATTGAATATCAAAAATATAAAAAGGAAGAACAAGATGGAAAAGATACTTTGAGCACTTCATTTCAATTTTTAGAAATGGCGTTATGTACTTATGAAAAGTTGATTACGCAGCAGAATGACTGGGACAAAGAAGAAGAGGAACAAGAAGTCATCTTTGATGAACAATGGGTTTTTTCCGGGGAGGAGGAGAAAGAGGATAAGAAAAAGGGGATTTTAAGGTTTGAAAAAACAACCAAAAAAGAGAAAAATGAGAGGAAAGGTGGATGCAAGGTTAGAAAGCAAAGGAAAGGGAGTAAGAAAAGGGAGGAGGAGAGACAAAGGGGTAAAAAGGGCAAGGAGAAGAATAAGCAAGAGAGAAAGGGGGGGAGGAGAAGCCTTAATGGTGGGAAGCAAGATCTAAAGAAAAAAAGTTTATTTAGAGACAATGGGTGAATCTAATTAAGGATAAAAGGGGGATTCTGGAAGGTACATAAGATTGTGTTTTTATATGTGTATTTAGAATATAAAATTTATTGTGTAATTTTAGAATCTACTAAACAGAATCCCAAGATAAATTAAGTGTTATATGAAGTATTTTTAAGTTAGGGTAATGATTTAAAGGCGTCACTCCAATTAGTGTGTAGGAGAAGTATAGTAAAAGAAAAAAAGATGAATAGAAATAGAACAGACAAAGAATGTTATTGAAAATGGTAATAAGATATGGAAGGATATATAAAGGTTTTGTTATGTTTTTTTGGGTTTTGTATGTTGATAAAAGGCAATAAAATTTTAATTAACAAATAATTTGGAAGTTGGGATAAGATATGAAGTTAAATAGATAAAGTAAATATTGATATTATAATTGGGAATCATTATGTTCTATTGGTTTTCTTCTTTAATTATCACTATTTTTTTTTAAGAAAAGAATTTATAAGCTGTTATGCCTTGATTGTTTGTGCACTGTTTTTGTAAAATTAATAAAATTGGTTTATAAAAAAAAAAGAAAATGATAATAAGATATGGAAGGATATATAAAGTGAATATGATGTTTGAATTTGTGTCTGTGAGAAGAGTTTCAACCCGGGATCAGGCAGCCTTCAGAAAAGATGTTTTAGTTTTTGTTTTTGTTTTCTATGTTCTGTGTTTTGTATGTTTATGAAAGGCAATAAAATTTTAATAAGCAAGAAAGAATTGCAGTATTTGATTGTAAATGTTTTAACAGCAGCTAGAATTGTGTTTTCTAAGAATTGGAAAAATGATAAAATACCTATGCAGGAGGAAGTTATTAAGAAAATTATGGACTGTGCTGAAATGAGTAAATTGACATTTGAAATTAGAGAACAAGAAGATAAACAATTTTATATGATATGGGATTTGTTTTATCAATGGTTGGACAAAAAGACATGGTAATGAAATAGATTTGTTGATTTTGTTATAGATTTAATAGATAGATATAAAATATAATATAGACATATATAGCCATTGGATGAAAGTATAACATAAATTGTAAAATAAAATTTGAAATATCTTGTTTAAAGTGATAGAATAAATAGTTTGGTCATGGATGATTAATAATTTATAAGCATATAAGCATATGTTAGCTTGATAATGTGGAAATTTATAGAAATTGAGAAATGACTACAAAAGGATAGCACAAAAGATTTGAAACCAACTGATACACTATATGTATATAAGATGGAAGATGGTTTTTATGTTTTTATGTTTTGTTTATATATGTCTGCCTTAAAAAAATAAAAACTTTTTTCAAAAAAAAATAAAAATAAATTCCAGGCTCCATTACTATTTTTAAGTTGAGGACTACCTTCACAAGGAGTTCAACAACACCTTTAGGAATACAGATCTCCCACCATAGGCCTACTGAATTTAGCATGTATTTTCTCAAATGCACAGTTCTTCCTTAGGGTTGATGGCTCCATAGAAGTTATTTCATTTTAATTCCCACTGAATATTTTCCTCCTTATGCAAATCGTTCAAATTGTATATAGGGCAGGATTAAAACAAAAATGAAATATTTTGCTTGAGTTGTCTATATACTGCATGGCGTATTCAACTGTACCTGATTTGCAAGGGCAGCCATCTTGCCTAGACTTCTAGATGCAGCTACAGGGAAGTACCACTAGATGGCTCATCCAGTCCTTACGAAAACTTCACCTGTTTTCCCTCCTTTGCTTGGCTTCATTGCTTGAGACAGCAGTGGACTGAAAAGAAGCTATTAAAGAGTTCAGCCAATTGAGTTTGTGGCACTGCTAACAGCCGTTAATGTAGATTAATTATATATTTCATTAGTTAAGCCAAACCCTATGTCCTGGCCACTGGCTGGAAAGTATCCTTGAATTAAATCAAGGAAATTGAAGTAAGAACCATTCAGTGACAGCAATTAATAAACCATGACTAAGTAACTAGGAGAGAGCTAAAAATACAACTCGGCTTTCGGTTGCAAGCTGGAGGCATCAGAAGGTATGTGACATTATGGTACAAGCTTCAGTCCAATTTACTAAGCACCAGTGAGAGACAGATGGATGTACAGGCTGGCATACTGTTTTTGCTGTAGACTTTGTATTGTTTATTTATTAAAAAGACTTATATGGACCAAAGCTTATGTGCCATAACCCTAGCTGACTTACAAAACACAAGCTAAAAACACCCTTAAAACCATAAAACTGTAAGAAAAACCTGTAGCACTCCAAAGGAAAATAACATTGATTCATGGCAATGAAAAAGAAGGAGTCAAGCTAGCCTCCAAAGCACCTGAGGGCAGGACAAGAACCAATACATGGAAACTAATCAAGGAGAGGAGAAACCTAGAATTAAGGAGAAATTTCCTGACAGCTAGAACAATTAACCAGTGGAACAACTTGCCTCTAGAAGTTGTGAATGCTTCAACATTGGAAGTTGTTAAGAAGATTTTGGACAACCATTCATTTGAAATGGTATAGGATTTCCTGCCTAATCAGGGGGTTGGACTAGGAGACCTCCAAGGTCCCTTCCAACTGTTCTGTTCTGTTCTGTTCCTGTTTCTATTCTATTCTATTCTAATCAGTGGGCAGAGTCAGCCTGCAGTACTGCATTCTAACAACTGCACCACCATGACTCTATAATCCTGGAGCGACTGCATTGCTATTTGTGGGACCATAATAACTCTAAGCTGATGACGTGCTTAACTCCACCTCCCAGCTCTGCCTGCTCTTCTGCTACATGTGATCCCTTAAATATCAAAGTAGAATTGTACAAAACAGTTGAAAAGAAAGGCATTGTTGCATCACATTTTGCCTTATTCTGGGGTCCATATATTTTTATTTCCCAGTTTAGTCAATTGACCTGGAATTTCCCATGCAGTGCTAATCAAGACTGATGAAGATTGGCTAATTTTATTTGAGCCAAGACCTCCTGGGTCTTGGTGCAAATAAAATGGAACATTTTGTGCATGGGAACAAACTCTTCCCAGTGGCATGTTAGGCATAAGAAAAGTCTGAGCTTCAGGAGAATGGATCTAGAGATGCAATACTATGCACCACTAAACTGTGGATGTTAGTGCAACTTGATTTGTGAGATAAGCAAAGTGTTTGGTAATGAAGATGTGGTTGGTTTGATCCATATGCATGGCTGTAGACATCCGTGTAAATTTAATTGAAACGGGTGTATTCAGTTCTGTGGACCACACTGGCAAAATAATTCTCTGATCTATCAGTTGTAAATGGAGAAAAGAGAACCCGGGGGGAATAAAAGAGCAACTTTCCCAAAGAGAGAGCTTTTGTACAAAATGTCCTCTAATGTATGTATTTTAAATGTAAATGCTGTATGAAAGCTATATAAAGCGCAGATTTCTCCATTGTCAGGTTTTGTTATGCAAATTAAACTAAGGTAAGCTTTGTATGCTTCCTTTATCTTTAACACAATTACATCTACTATAAGTTACTGTATGCAACTTTCAGAAATATGCATTCATCTTCAGAAGCCTCTCTCACAAAACAATTGAACAAGTTATTTGGTAGAGGATTTTGATCACAGGTAGATTACTAGTGGACTTTTTTTGGTGCTGTTTGTTCCCAGTGGCAGCAGATGGATCTCACAATTCCACTCTTTTATATTGTACTTCTCTAGAGAAGGACATTTATTTTATAATGCCTTGGTGAGGCCACACTTGGAATACTGCATCCTGTTTTGGTCACCACGATGCAAAAAAAAAAAAAGATGTTGAGATTCTAGAAAGAGTGCAGAGAAGAGCAACAAAGATGATTAGGGGATTGGAGGCTAAAACCTATAAAGAACGGTTGCTGGAATTGGGTAGGTCCAGTTTAATGAAAAGGAGGACTAGGGGTGACATGATAGCAGTGTTTCAATATTTAAGGGATTGCCATAAAGAAGAGGGGAATCAAGCTATTGTCCAAAGTATCTGATGGCAGGCAGGAAGCAATGGCTGGAAAATAACTAAGGAGAGAAGCAATCTAAACTAAGAAGAAATTTCCTAACAGAACAATTAATCCGTGAAAAACGCGCCTCCAGAAGTTGTGAATGCTTCAACACTGGAAGTTGTTAAGAAGAGATTGGACAACCATTTGTCTGGAATGGTATAGGATTTCCTGCCTAAGCAGGGGGTTGGACTAGAAGACCTCCAAGGTCCCTTCCAACTCTTCTATTCTATTCTATTCTATTCTATTCTATTCTATTCTATTCTATTCTATTCTATTCTATTCATCAACCATTATTAAAAATCCCTCCACTTATTTATGCCTAGAGCCCCTTATGCGTTTTCCATAAAACAGATTTTGTATCATACCAATGGAATAACTGGGTAATGCAGACTGAGATAAAGATAAAGATTTCCCTATCCAGTTGTGTCCAACTCTAAGGGATATTGCTCACCTTCATTTCTTGGCTGAGGGAACCAACTTTGTCAAAATACATTTCCCATGGTCATGGGGCCAACATGCAGGGAATGCTGTTAGCTTCCTACTGAAGTGGTACCTATTTATCGACTCTCATTTTCATGCTTTCGAATTGCTAGGCAGGGAGGAGCTGGGGTGAGAACAGAACTCACCCCATCGTGCAGCACTCAAATCTCGAACCCAGGTGACAAGCTCAGCATCTTAAATTGCTGAGTCATTGTGCCCCTTGCAGACTATTTCACTGCATTTCTTCAGGGCAGTATTATTTTAGTTTAGTTTACTTTTATTGTCATTGCGCCTCATACAACGAAATCAAACACCATCTTCAGTGCACATCATGACCATGAAAATAAACACAAACACATATCCTTCACACTCCACACAGAGTTTCTGGGTGTTATCCTAAAAGAGGACCTGACCTGGGGTGCCCACATTGCAGCCCTGGTCAAAAGGGCCCAGCAGAGATTATATTACCTGAGGCTTCTCAAAAAACAACAACTGAATGAAAAACTGCTGGTGACCTTCTACTGCTGCACCATAGAGAGCATTTTAACATACTGCACATCTGTATGGTTTTCCAATTGCACAGGGGCAGATAGGAAAGCACTCCAGAGGGCTAATGTCATTGCCCAGAAGATCATTGGTTGCCCTCTCCCCTCTTTGGAAGAGCTTTATAGCTCCCGCTGCCTTAAGAAAATTCAAAACATTCTCAAAGATCCATCTCATTCTGGGAACCCCCTCCCCCTTTTTTAATTATTACCATCTGGCAGACGTTACAGAATAATAAAAACAAGGACAAATAGGCTGAAAAACAGCTTCTATCCCAGTGCAGTAGCTCTTTTGAATTCTGCTATATAGTGCAGTGTTGGTATGGTGTCGGGGGTTTCCCGTTCAGTGTGTGAAGGGTGAAGGATGTGTGTTTGTGTTTATTTTCATGGTCATGATCATGATGTGCACTGAAGATGGTGTTTGATTTCGTTATACGAGGTGCAATGACAATAAACTAAACTAAACTAAACATTGAACCAAAAATTATTTTGGAGGCAAGGTTGAACAAATGAAGGGATTCATGCACATACACAAATAGAAACTAGTGCTGAATCTCTTTTTGGTGGAGAAATGGTGGGGGGAAAGGGATAAAAATTGGAATGAATGTGTGTGTGTATGTTGTATGTGTGTTGTGTGTGTGTGTTGAGAAATTTCAGCTCTGTTCTATTCCTAACATACCAGGGGACAAAGTTGGGCTAAAATTATCTTTGCTACTGTAAACATGTATCTAATAATCTGTTGTCTGTCATTTGTTGCTAATATGTGTTGAAATTATGCCTTGTTAACAAGAATAGCGTCATTTCAAATTTGATTTCTAAACATGAAAAAAAAAATATCACAGGGCCTTAACACATTATAGTTTGTACACACACAAACTGTTATGAACTAATAAAAACGCTTAAATAAAATTTATCAAAGCTTAAAGAAAAAGCAGGGTTCTAATCCTGCACTTCTGATTGGCCGATAATGGCGATATTGGATTGGTACGTTCTGGGGAATCTGATTGGCTGTTAATGAGCCACTCTCATTGGTTCAAGGGTTTAATGCTTCCATGTTCTCATTGGTTAATAGATCAGCAGCCTGTCCTATAAAAGGGCTGCTGCTGCCCCAGGTTTTTGCTCTGTTCACGATGATTAATAAAGAGTTGAAGTTCACTGTTCACTGCCTCGTCTCCGTTCCTTGCACCCATGCGCAGAACTTAACACTGGCGACGAGGATGGGATGCGGAGACATCAGAGCTGACTGAACACTACAGAGCACCAAACAGAGCACGTGGCTGAAGGCACATTGACAACGGAACTATGTCCGGAGGCGCCACACCACCTGCTCCATTTGACCCAGCACAAGAAGACTGGGACTCATACATAGATCACTTCCAGATGTTTCTGGAGACCAACAACTTGAAGAATGCCACTACGGGAAAAAGCGAGCAGTGTTCCTGACCCATTGCGGGCCTGCCGTCTTTAAGATGGCCAAGGCACTAGCGAAACCGGCTGAGGTGAAAACCATGGACTGGGACGTCCTCGCGCCCCTTCTACAGGCCCACTATGCACCCAATGTACCAACGCTTGTCCGAAGACATGAATTTTACCAGAGGGACCAGCGGAAGGGAGAGAGCATTGCAGATTTCATCGCGGATCTCCAGAACCTGGGAGGCCTCTGTGAGTTTGCAGACCTCGAAGAAGCTCTGAGAGACCGAATAGTTCTGGGATTAGATGACCAGACAGTACAGAGCAAGATCATGGCCAAAGACGCAAAGAAGATCCGAGTGAAGGTCGCCATCGAAAACCAGCCTTGTGTGATAGAAGTCGATTCAGGATCGTCCCTCTCGATGGTTTCCTGGAAGACTCTTAAACAATTAATCCCTGCCGTCCTGCATCAAGACCTCAGAGCCCAAAGAATCATACTCAAGGATTATCAGGGGAACCGAATCCCGGTTGTTGGATCCAGCCAAGTCCAAATATCATTCAAAAATCATACTGCATCATTACCACTGACCATCGTCGACCATGACCGGCCTAGCTTGTTAGGCCTTCAATGGTTCGCCCCACTTGGGATCGAGGTAACCGGCATTCACCAAACCAGAAGCGACGACTGGGAGGAGGCCATCATCCAGGAATTCCAGGACGTTTTCGCAGACAAACTAGGTAAGTACAAGGGGACCCCAATATCATTTAACCTTAACCCTGAAGTAGTCGCCATCCGCCTTAAGCCTCGTCGGGTACCTTTTGCCCTTAAACCAAAAATTGATGAGCAGCTCGATAAGTTAATAGCCCAGGGTGTTTTAGAACCAACTGACCATACTCTTTGGGAAACCCCAATTGTAACACCCATCAAACCGGATGGATCGTTAAGGATTTGTGGGGATTACCGGGCTACCCTTAATCACGCTCTTCAACAGAACACTTACCCGGTACCGGTGGTACAACACCTTCTCCATTCCCTGGGGGTGGTGGAAAAGTCTTCGCTGAATTGGATTTAGCACAGGCTTACCAACAACTGCCTGTAGATAAAACAACCACAGAGTCACAGACGATGGTTATACACCGAGGTGCCTTTAAGTGCAACCGACTCCAATTCGGAGTGAGCGTAGCCCCAGGGATTTTTCAAAGTCTGATGGAGAGACCCTTGCAAGGGATCAAGGGGGTCGTGCCATATTTTGATGACATTTTAATTGCTGCCCCGAATAGAGAAATACTAGAAAAGCAGCTTAAATTGGTTCTCCAGAAATTTAAAGACTCTGGCCTTAAGGTTAAAAAAAATAAATGTCAACTGTTTACAGACAAAGTAGAGTTCCTGGGGTACCTAATCGATAAACAGGGCATCCATCCCACTAACAGCAAACTGAGAGCAATCAAAAACACCCCAAGACCCAGAAATAGAACTGATCCCCAAGCTTTCCTGGGCTCATTAACTTTTACAACATCTTCTTGCCCCAGAAAGCGACCGTAGCTGAGCCCCTCCACAGACTTCTCGACAAAAAAGCAACCTGGGTCTGGGGACACCGCGAGGAGCACGCATTACGACAAGTGAAAAACTTACTAACCTCAGATGCTGTTTTAATGCAGTATAACAAGACTCTCCCTTTAACAATTACATGTGATGCATCACCATTTGGAGTAGGAGCCATCTTGAGTCATGTGTTACCAAATGGTGATGAGGCCCCTATTGCCTATTTTTCAAGGACCTTGTCAAAGGCTGAACGTAATTATAGCCAGATCGACAAAGAGGCTCTTGCTGTTGTATCTGCTGTGAAACGGTTTCATGAATATGTGTATGGACGAGTTTTTACTATTGTTACCGACCACAAACTGTTGTTAGGGATTATAGGCGGAGACAAGCCAACCCCCTATATATTGTCACTGAGAATGACTCGCTGGTCGGAGTTTTTAGCTGTGTACAACAATAAATTACAACACCGCCTGGAGAAAGCCATTTCCCACGCTGATGCATTGAGCTGCGCCCCACTTCTGGAAACCGTCGATGACCCAGCTCCAACCCTTATGACACTCCAGATTGAAACGCTATAGTCACCACCGCTAACAGCCAGAGACATTGCAATTGAAACAAAACGAGATCCTGTCTTATCGCAAGTTCTTAGCTGGGTCGAAAGAGAACAAACCTCTGACGAATTCACCCCTTTCAGAAACCGGCAAACAGAACTGTTTTCTCAAAAAGGCTGCATTCTATGGGGAGATAGAGTTGTCGTCCCAGAGCGGTTACAATGAGCAGTATTGAAAACATTGCATGACGGTCACCCCGGCATCGTGCGTATGAAAGCGCTCGCACGAAGCTACGCGTGGTGGCCGGGCATTGACAAACAAATCGAAGCCTGGGTAAAGACTTGCTGAAAGTGCCAAGAAGTCAGCAGTGCCCCACCTAGAGCAACTCCAACAGAGTGGGAAACCCCCCCGGGGGACGGGGTCCCACATCCACATTGATTTTGCGGGACCGACTAAAGGACACACATTCCTCCTAACAGTGGATGCCTATTCCAACTGGCTCGAGATCCACGAAATGAAGAATACTACAACGGAGTCCGTCATCCGAAAATTAAACAGGCTATTCGCAACGCACGGACTGCCAGACATCCTGGTCTCCGACAACAGACCCCAGTTCACTGTCCTGGCATTTGAACAATACTTAGCGGATCGGGGCATCCGCCATGCGCTAACTTTGCCAGCGCACCCTGCGGCTAATGGCAGGGCCAAGCGCATGGTACAATTTGTTAAAAAAACTCTCCATAAAATGGACTATGGGGACATTGATGAAAAAATAAACAGAATACTCCTACTCCAACACATCACTCTGCACAGCGTCACCAACAAGACGCCAGCTGAACTATTGATGGGACGCAAGCTCCGTTCTCACCTTGACCGACTTCACCCTTCCTACGAGCCAGAGAAACCCTGCGGATCCAGCGGGAAATGCTGTGAGTTCAAGGTAGGTGACTTAGTTTTTGCTAAAAATCTCTCCGGCGAACCATTATGGATTGAAGCAACCGTAATTCAAACCACCGGGCCCAGATCGTACCGTGTGCAAACCTGCGACAGAAAAGTATGGAAACGCCATATAGATCAGCTTCGCTCTAGGCTACAACCCAGTTCCTGCGACTCCTGGGACTCCCAAACTGAAGGGGGAGGGGATGTTGAAGAAAGCGAATTCGAGATGCGGGAGAGCAGAAGTGAAGGAAGTCAGCGAGCAGGCGCGATTAATGAAGAAGAGTCAGGGAGGGGTGTGGTCTCACCACAGAGGAATACCGCAACAGAGGCTAGCCCGCTAAGATCGGAGGACAACAACAATGACAGAATTAGCGGCACCGAGTCGTCCAGTGAGAATGAGGAACCGCTGGTATCAGATATGTCCAAAAATGTCCCACCGAAGCTGGACTGCAGACAGGAACCGGTGGGACAGCGCAAATCTAATAGACAGTTAAAACAACCCACATATCTTAGAGATTACATCACTGCACCCCTCAAACGGAACCTGGGGGGAAGGGGTGTTATGAACTAATAATAACGCTTAAATAAAGTTTATCAAAGCTTAAAGAAAAAGCAGGGTTCTTATCTTGCACTTCTGATTGGCCGATAATGGCGATATCGGATTGGTCCGTTCTGGGGAATCTGATTGGCTGTTAACGAGCCACTCTCATTGGTTCAAGGGTTTAATGCTTCCATGTTCTCATTGGTTAATTGGTCAGCAGCCTGCCCTATAAAAGGGCTGCTGCTGCCACAGGTTTTTGCTCTGTTCACGATGATTAATAAAGAGTTGAAGTTCACTGTTCTCTGCCTCGTCTCCGTTCCTTGCACCCATGCGCAGAACTTAACACAAACAATATACAAAAGTTCTGCCTGTTAGGTTAAATACTTTTAATAGGTGTGGATTTTTTAAATTAGATTTTTCTGCTAACGCAAACAGCAAATGGACCAGAAGTCTGTTTAACTGGCTTTTCTGTCTTCCCCCAGCCCCAAAGAGGTGGACTCTCTTGCTGCATATAGAAAGTTGCACTCTGTGATCTATATGGGGATGATTCTGCCTACATATAGCTGCTTTGGCCTTTGTTGTGTAGTAACCCCTGGTCTCCAAGGAGTTGTAAATTAGCTGAGAAAGGCCAGTTTCTCCCAAATGTATCATTACCAATTCCTAAGCAGTTCTCTGCATTCTACAAATCACTGGCATTTGTATAAGCTTTAAGAATTAGGAAGATTTACAGCACTCCACTTCCAGATAGGTAGGTGAGTGAACTGCTGACAAATCCTTCACTTGAAACAAGACAACTTGTAACACAGTATATATCATGCTGCTAGGTTTTGTCAGTTGCTTTTTTTACAGACCACTGTCTACTCTCTGGAGACTTAAAATCTTCAACTTTTTTTTAAAAAAAATAATTGTAACAGTCTAAACCAGGGGTGTCAAACTCAAGGCCCGGTGGCCAGATCTGTCCCACAGGGTGCTTAGATCTGGCCCGCGGGGTTGCCCTGGAAACAGCGAAGGCCCACAGGACCTCTGGGCGTGGCCCTCCCAAGCTCCATTTTCACTGGCAGAGGGTTGCAGGAGGCCATCCCAGCCTAAAACAGAGCTCAGAAGCCCATTTTCATTGGCAGAGGGTTGCAGGAGGCCATTGCAGCTGAAAACGGAGCTCCGGAGCCTATTTTTGCTGGCAGAACACTCAGACTGCGACAGGTGCCCCTTAACATGAGTGACATCATACCGGCCATACCCACCCATTGGTGGGATTCAAAATTTTTTACTACCGGTTCTGTGGGTGCGACTTGGTGGATGTGGTTTTGTGAGTGTGGCAGGGGAAGGATACTGCAAAATCTCCATTCCCTTCCCCACCCTACTAACCTGCTTTCCAGCTCCGTTCTCCTGTGCAGGGCAACCAAAGAAGACCCAGCCGATCAGCTGGGACTCGGGAGGCAGAGAAGAGATGGGGGCAGGAACAGTCAGAGGTGCTATTTGCCAGTTCTATTCAAAATTTCTGCTACGGGTTCTCCAGAACTGGTCCGAATACCATCTCTGCACCCACCCCAGCCCCCTGAAGTGAAGCACAACCCTGATGTGGCTCTCAATGAAATTGAGTTTGATACCCCTGGTCTAGACTGTTGGAACTTGAAGAAGAAGGTTAGGAAGAAAATTGACCTCTTTGAGATTTGGTGTTGGAGATGATTCCTGAGAAAACCATGGACAGCCAAGAAAACAAACTTAATGGATCATTGAACAAATGAACCCAGAGCTCCTCACTCAAGGAACAAATGTCCAGGATCAAATTATCCTACTTCAGAAAGATTAGGCAAAGAACCAGCTCTCTGGAAAAGCCTCTAACGCTGGGAAAGGCACAGGAAAACTAAAGAAGACAACCAGCAGCAAGGCACTGGGGATACCAGTTTATTTAATCCCAAAGGTGCTTTTTTCAGCTTTCCTGTTGTTTTTTGAAGACGTTTCGCTTCTTATCTAAGGAGCTTCTTCAGCTCTGACTGGATGGTGGGGAATGGAAGGATTTCTACTCCTTGCAGGCAGCTGGTCATTTCCTTTTAGAGAGTCAATGAGGCCACCTGAAGGTTTATCTGTGTCCTCAGGGTACCTGAGTAGTGCAAATGGTTCCTGTAGTCTGAAATTTTTCTGGAAATCCATTCATACTCCCACACCATTCAAAGGACGTTCATCCCAAAGTGCACAGCTAAAAGTCTAGGGAGATTCTCAGTCATCCAAGTCATGGTTGTGAGCCTCTTCATATGACCATGGGTCAAAATTTGCCATTTTTGAGAAGGACTAGGAGAAGGACAGAAAAAAACTAGGGGTGACATATTAGCAGTCTTCTAATAATTAAAGGGGTGTCACAAACAAGAGGGAGTTGAGTTGTTCTCCAAAGCATCTGAAGGCAGGACAAGGGGTAGCAGATGGAAGCTGGAATTAAAGAGAAGTTTCCTCTCAGAACAATTTATCAATGGACTGGCTTGCCTTCAGAAATTGCGGTGTGGATATTTAAGAAGAGGTTGGACAGCTATTTGCCCAGAATGGTATCGGGTCTCCTCAAGCAGAGGTGGCCTTCCCGAGTTCCGTTTTTGGCTGTGACAACCTCCTGCAACCCTCTGCTTGCAAAATCAGAGCTCAGGAGTGCTGCATGTGGTCCTCCCTAGCTCCATTTTCGCTGGCAGAGAGCTTGGGCCTCCACAGGCACCCCCAATATGAGTGATGTTGAGCTGGCCATGCCCACTCTGGCCATGTCCACCTGGCCCCCCCAAGGTCAAATACAACCCTGATGTGGCCCTCAATGAAATCGAGTTTGACACCCCTGCTCTAGGGAGTTACAGATATATTGCCCCCGTCAATCTGTGTGTGTTTTCTGTCAACTCATAAAACATTTTGTATACATGTTTTATGGTTGTCAACAGAAAGAAGGGGGGGGGGAGTTTCAAAGAACAGGCAGCAGTGTGGAATTGAAAGTACATTCCATTCATATTTTCTTCAAAGACTGATTAGATGGCTGAAGCTTCTCTGCTGGGCAAAAAACTAATTGGAGAGCATGATTGATGGCTCTTGGCTATGGAGGTTTTTTTTTCATTGGATGATACACCCAGAGGGGTGGGGGGAAAAGCAGGATCAAGGGTAACAGTGAATTACATATCTCAGAGTTGGCTATGCACAGGTAAATGCCGGACGTAGAATGTTACCTTCAAATAAATCTTCTTTAGTTTTGGGAGTGTGCTCGAGGCTCATGATTTAATTGGAGTAACTGCCAGAATCCTGACATCTTCATTTTACTGACCTCAGAAGGACTAAAGGGTTAGTCAGCCCTGAGCCCATCAAAATTGAACTCCAGGCTGTGGGCAGAGTTAGTCTGCAATGCTGCATTCTAACCACAGTGTCACCGTGGCAGAGGTGGGAGCACATATAGATCTGTTTAGTTATTACATGGTGCATTACTTTGGATTGCTCTCCTCTTAGATCTAATTAATATGTTGGCCGGATGCTATGGATTTACTCTTAGGCTTGTAATACTGCTTTCTGGTCTAACTGATAGAGCAGGGATTCTATGTTGTAAAGCAACAGTGATGGAAATGAGAGAAAGACTCAGCCTCCCCCTCCCGTCCTGAAACATTAAATTATTCTCGTGATCAAATGCTCTCTAGAGAATGCCAGGAAATGTTTTCTCTTTGTCCAAGTGCTCTGATTATAGGAAATAGCTACAAATAGAATATCTTCACTTGGATTGTCTCTCAATTCTTGAAATCCCTATTTCCCCCAAGTAATTACCATCCTCTAATTGGTTTTAAAAATAAAAGATGTATGTTTCATTGAAAACTGGGGCTCTGTGACTAAAGTTGAATAGGCACTTTCTGATGCAGAATTTCCTAAACTGATAAACACAAAAACTCGTGGAGTTCTTTCTGCATTGCCAAAATTTGTATTGAATGGATGGGGAGTCAGGATGGCTCAGGATTTTGGCAGAAGAAATATCATTGACACATACATGGATTTGAAACAAAAGCAACTTAATTTTGTATGGCGGGTAAGGCTGTTTTTACTGATGTATTGTGATGGAATGTGGTCTGGATTCCCAGGAGGGAGGGGCTGGATTCCAGAGGAGCAAAAGGCAGCATAGTTTGTGTGGGAGAAAGAGGGAGATGATGGCTCGTTCCTAACAGTTCTTGGAGTATGTTTTGTAGGGCAAGTATAGGTAATCCTCAACTTTGCTTTAGTGACTGTTCAAAATTACAACAGCACTGAAAAAAGGCAATTTATGACCATTTTTCACACACATGACCATTGCAGCATTCCCATGGTCATGTGATTAAAATTCAGGCACTTGGCAATTGGCTCATATTTATGACGATTTTGATGTTCCCAGATCATGTGATCACTTCTTGTGACTTTCTGTTCTGACCCACGCCCTTTTCTGACAAATCAAACACAATCCAAAGGGAACAAAAAACTTGTAATGCTTTTACAAAATAATTAGCTGTGATAAGCACAAGCCTTGCCAAACTGTGCTAGGCTTGCCAAAAGATAACAGACAAGAAATAATTTGAAAATCAAAAATGTTCAGATACAAACTCAGGATACTGGAATGTCCACGAGGCTGGAGTTTCAAAACTTCTTTGCCTTCTGCAAAGTATATTCATTCACAGCTGGTGTTTATGTTCTTGAAGGAGGATCCATTACCTTGCAGCCTTACTGCCAAGTTGCCCATGCTGTTGTAACTGCTCTTTCCTCCGAGCAATCCTTCATGCACGTGCACTTAACACAGGCTCCTCGGGAACCTCATCATCACTGCTGCCAGCCCCCACAATATCTGAAGGTACCAGTTCACTCCCAAATGATCCTGGACCCTCATCTGAGTCCTCGCTCTCCTCAGGCATCTGTACCTGCTGCCGGCTAACCACAACACCTTCTGACAAGCAGTCACTGGGAAAACCAGATTCACTTAACAATCTTGTTAATAACTTGATAACTTCAGTGATTCATTTAACAATGGTGACAAGAAAAAATGTAAAATGGGCAAAACTCACTTAATATGAATGTGTGTTGTTACCTGGGTGGGTGTAGATGTGAGGTTATTATTTTACTAATTTATTATTTTATTATTTTTCTTTTTATTATTTGTATTTCTTTTATATGGTTTTATATGTGTGTAAGCCTCCTTGAGTTGCCATGTGCGAGTATAAATTATTAAAACAAACAAACAAACAAATAAATAAACAACCGTCTTGCATAAAAACAAAAATTTTGGGCTCACTTATAGTCTGCTTTAGTTTGGTAAATACCTTGATGAACTTAGCATTCAATAAGGGCACACTGATATCATTCATTGATCCATCCATCCAACCCTCCATCCAACCCTCCAAATGGTGATCCTTTGAGAGCTGTATGCAACAAAATTTCATTTCCATAGGTTCAAATGCCTTTTGTCACTGAACATATCCAAACTATTTTTAGCACATGTAACTAATTTCTTCTTCTTCTTCTTCTTCTTCTTCTTCTTCTTCTTCTTCTTCTTCTTCTTCTTCTTCTTCTTCTTCTTCTTCTTCTTCTTCTTCTTCTTCTTCTTCTTCTTCTCCTTCTCCTTCTCCTTCTCCTTCTCCTTCTCCTTCTCCTTCTCCTTCTCCTTCTCCTTCTCCAACTCCTCCTCCTCCTCCTCCTCCTCCTCCTCCTCCTCCTCCTCCTCCTCCTCCTCCTCCTCCTCCTCCTCCTCCTCCTCCTCCTCCTCCTCTCCAGCCCATCCATCCTCCCTCCATACAAGGTCTCTATAGGTTCTTCAGAAGGACTTGTCTAGACAAGTGTCTTAATTGCTTCACTCTTCAAAATTTACAACCGGGTCAAAAACCCCAGTGAGATGCTTTCAAATGTTATCAATGAATAGGCCTCCTTTGATGCAGAATTATCACAAAAATGATCTAGATAGATTGATATATTGTACTATTTATTCTTTGCTTTCATCCTGGACTGGTCAGCAGACTCTTTGCTTTCAGAAGAGTTAGTATCCCTAGTGTTTTTCTATTAAAGTTTTGCTATTAGTGAAAGAGCTATTTTTGAAAGCTTCATAGTCAATAATTAGATCAAAACTTGTATTTGATGTATCCTATTTATACAGGCTTCAGGATAGAAGGAATGAAACAATTAATTTTTTTTAAAAAAGGCCTTTTCAATCCAAAAGTCACAATTTGCAGTGACCTTGTGCCAGAATCCATTACAACATTGTGCATATTAAAGAGTCTTTTCCCATAATTGCCATCGTGCTGGTAACATGAAACATATTAAGCATTCATGAATTTCCGTATGCTTGACAAAACACAACATAGGCTTTCTCTGTGCCTGAGAGTGTGGGAGATAATAGCTTTTTATAAGGAGATTTCATCAGGCTCAGAGATATTTCTCTTTTTAATCCTTTGTGTAAAACATTGACTTTTCTAATCAATTGCACAGGGGAGCAGAAATAAATCCTTTGGATTTGCTAGATTATATGTGAAATGCAGCAGGGAACACTTAGACTTATCAGTAAATAAACAAATACATAAATCAAGCATCAGGGAGAGGAAGAGAAAGAGAGAGAGATTGACGAAACTCTTTATATTGTATCCTGGCTTCTATCTCTATTTATTATTCGATTTCCAAACACAAATAGCTAAATGGAATTAAGTGGCTATGTAAGTACACGGGGACTGTTATGTGCAGGTGAGAAGGTGTAGCTGTACTCAATGGGAACCCACACTGATTTATTTTTGCAGTGGTGTGGTTGCATAGCTGGTGGACTGCTTTTGGAACACTGTTAGAAGAAATTTCCATCTGGTTCAATTCCAAGCCAGGAGAAAGGCACTGGAGACAAAATGGAGGTTGAAGGCTGATTGGAAAGATGGTCCATTTATTGATGAAGCAGAACCACCAAGAACGTTTGATTCTGGGCAGCTGACCACATGGAGTTGAGAGTGAGGTTTTTAAAAATACCTTCTCTGAGCTTTGCACTTGAGCTTCCTGTTCCTCTGCGGGAACATGTATTCTATTGGCTGTTGTAGGGGTTCTGTAGGGGTCACAGCTGGCTCTATAGGTTGTCCAAGCTCCCAGGTTTGGTTGAACTTTGGACTGCTGAGATGATTTAATGAAGAGGCTGGACAAAACAAAGTCAGTTGCCTTTTGAAAAAGCACCTTTGGGAATTTTGATGTGTTCAAACACAGGCAAGGCAGTATCTATCAGAAATACTTTAATTGGGATTCCTCCAGTTATTTACCTAAGTGGCCACTTCCAATGCTATGATTTTATGGACAAGGTGGCCATATGTAAAGTGCACTGTTGACTTGTGCTTTCTGTGAAGTGTAGATATATGATCAAGCAGGCAAGAAGATTAGAAATGCCTTTCCTTTCTGTGAAGATTCATGCAGATCTGATTGTGTAATCAACCAGAAGGTGGATGGTTAAGAGACTCTTTTCACAATAAGATGACATCTCTTTCCATCATCCAGTCATCTTGAAAAACAGATTCCCTTAATTTTCAGAGCTGCTTCATATTCCAAACTGCAGATCATTTTAATCTTTCCTTGTTCTTTCTCTGTTTTCTTTTTTCTTTTTCACCTCCTGGTCTTGCAAAATATCCAAGGATATCGTTTCTATATTATCCCCCGCTTTAAAACAGAAAAGAAAAAAGAAAAAAAAAAGAAAAAAAATCAACATAATCACATCCCTTTTGGTAAATTTGTTTTAGTGGTACCTACAGCAGCAGCCCCGTGCCAGCAGAGGGAGCCCAAGTGCACACCACACTTGCTTTGTGTGCAAAGCATTTCTCATTTTTTCTACTCTGTCCATCATACAAAAGGTTATTTCCACTATTATATATGCAAGAGAATATTGATGAGGAAAGAGTTAAACAGTACTTACAGAATGCTAATTTACCTCAGATACCTAAAGAGACTGAAAAAAATGTTAGAAAGCAATGTAACGATGATGGAGTTAATTGAAGCACTCAAGAAGCAAAATAATGGAAAGGCACCAGGCCCAGATGGACTTCCAGCAGAATTTTATAAAACATTACAAGAATCGTTGAATCTTCCATTGCTAGAAGTTATGAATGAAGTTATGTTAAAGAAGAAGATACCTAAATCATGGTCAGAAGCCTATATTATACTTATTCCAAAAGAGGAGGCCGACCCATTTCAAATTAAGAACTTTAGACCCATTTCTCTACTAAATGCAGATTATAAAATCTTTGCTTCAATATTGGCAGAAAGACTTTAAAAAAATTAAATAATTTTATCCATCCTGATCAAAATGGATTTCTGCCAAAGAGACAAATTAAAGACAATATAAGAGTAATCTTGGATACTTTGGAATACTATGAGGCACATCCTGAAAAACAAATGGCTCTGATATTTTTAGATGCACAGAAGGCATCTAATGTGAATTGGTGATTCATGTTATTACTGTTGGAACAGATGGGTTTTGCTAGAAAATTAATTCAAGCAATAGAAGCTATATACTATAAGCAAACAGCAAAGGTAATGATAGAGGGAGAACTGACAGACTCTATTAATATAAGAAAAGGAACAAGACAAGGGTGCCCACTATCACCTTTGTTGTTTATGTTAACTTTGGAAGTGTTAAACAGAAATATTAGAGATGAAAAGAATATAAAAGGAATGAAAATCAAAAAGGAAGAAGTTAAGCTGCAAGCATTTGCGGATGATCTGGTTTTCATCTTAGTAGACCCTTTAGAAACAGCATCAAAATTGATAGAAAAGATAAAGACATATGGAAAGGTGGCTGGTTTGAAAATAAAGATAAGATAAAGATTTTGACAAAGAATATGCTATTAAGACAAAAGGAAGAACTGGCAGATCTATTGAAAATTCAGGTCATGAATAAGATCAAGTACTTGGGGATATATTTGACAGTAAGATGTAGTACATTAAAAGAGAATAATTATATTAAACTTAAACAGCAGATAGCGCTAGATTTGGCGAAATGGAAAACTTACAACTGTCACTAATAGGGAGAATTTCAACAATCAAGATGAATATATTACCCAGAATTTTATATTTGTTTCAAACAATTCCAATTAGGCTTGGAAAAGACTACTTTGAAGATTTAAATAAAATTGTGTTGAAATATATATGACAAGGTAAGAAAGCGAGAATAAAGTTAAAACTTTTGCAAGATGCTAGAATTAGAGGAGGATTTGGTTTGCCTAATTGGGAGTTGTACTACCAAGCTACAAATCTGATGTGGGTTAAGGAATGGATAACACTAAGAAATACTAGATTGTTGACATTAGAAGGACATGATTTGTTGTTGGGGTGGCATGCTTTTTTATGGTGCAAAGAAACTAAAACACAGGGGTATTTTAGAAGACATTATATACGGGAGTCTCTGTGGTTAAACTGGGAGAAGATTAAAAGACAATGTTATTTGAAAATTCCAGTCTGGTTATCGACTATTGAAGCATTTTCGTATCCTATAATATACAAAAAGGAACAAACAGATATGGTGAAATATTGAATGAAAAGGGTGAACTTAAATCTATGCCAAAATTAGAGGAACAAGGTATAAAGATGAATTGGTTTTCATATGCGCAAATACATTCAAGGTATGATAAAGATTCTAAAATAGAATGTTTCAATGATAAACTGACTGACTTAGATAAGATTTTGACAGGCACTGATGAAAAGGTGATTAAAAAATTGTATGGATATTTATTAGAAATTAAACTAGAAGAAGAACAAGTTAAAGAAACTATGATTGCTTGGGGGAAGAATTTTGGATATGGGATCATTTTAGAGAAATGGCAAAAATTGTAGTCTCAAAATTATAACATGACAATGTCAACAGCATATAAGGAAAATTTGTATAAGATGTTTTACAGGTGGCATTTTCCCCTGACAATAATAGCAAGAATGTTTAGGAATAAATCCGAAAAATGTTGGAAATGTCATCAGACACCTGGCTCATATTACCATATGTGGTGGACTTGTGCGGATGTTAAAAAATACTGGACTAAAATCCACATGTGGTTGGAAAAAATGACAAAAAAACATATAGACTTGAAACCAGAGATATTTTTATTGGGAATTTTACCTGAAATATATAGTAAAGACTTGAAATACCTGATTGTAAATTTATTAACAGTGGCTAGGATTGTATTTGCTAAAAACTGGAAAAATGAGAAAATACCATCACAGGAGGAAATCATTAAGAAAATATTGGAATGTGCTGAAATGAGTAGATTGACATTTGAAATTAGAGAACAAGAGGATAAACAATTTTATAAAATTTGGGATCTTTTCTATCAATGGTTAGACAATAAAGTACAGTAATGAAATATGTAGACTTTTAGAAAATAATAAATATATAAAGGTGTACTTCTTTCTTATTATATCTACAAAATGATTTTAGGATAGATTTGGGATGATAATATGAACTGTTATAAAATAAACTAAGTAAATTATGGTTATCTTGTAAAACATGAATGAATAAAAGTATAGTCAAATGATTGATTAATAATGATATATCTAAGGTATTTAATTTTTGATTGACAATATGAGATTATATGTAATGTGATTGTAATTGAAGACTATGAAATGGAAGCACAAAACAATTTGTAAACCAACCGGCACACTGTATGGAACCTATGGAAGATAGCTTGATGTTTTTATGTTTTGTTTGTTTATGTTTGTTTTTAAAAAACCAATAAAATTAAAAAAAAAGGGTTATTTCCACTTAGCCTTTTTTGAACTTGTGGTTAAAAATTGATGCCAATTTGGATGATTCCAGATTGGTTTTCCATCTTTAAATGTTTTGAGTCTTCAAAAAGGAGGAGAATCCTTATTCATCCAGCACAATCAGGGACCAGCGCACAGTCACTCACGCCCTGGTCATCTCTTGATTATATTACTGCAATTCACTCTACTTGGGGTTATCCTTAAAGAGTATTTAGAAGCTACAATTGGTTCAGAATGCAGCATTGTGAAAGTGCACTGGTTACGGATCTCCTTCTGTTGTTCTGACCAAGGCTTCCAGAGACCGTAATTAAGCACATGCTTAGTCCAAACAAGTATTTTTCTATTTCAACGCTGGGAATTATATTCATTCCCAGACCATAATAAGTCCCAAACAATCCCTCAAGATAAGCACCCGCCTTTATCTCCTTTGAATTGCTGCCAACAACTAAAGTGCCAAATTAATTGTAAAAAAACCAACCGAAGTACAAAATCCACACAGAGCTTCAAGGTTTAATCCGAACAGAGCGAAGACTTTGCTTCGTGCAAATATTTCATCACCTTTGCACCTCCTTTATACCCTAGGGGAGGGGCAATCACCTCCAAGCCTTACTCCCAAATTGCCCCTTTTGTCTTAGCTGCTCTTGCCTTTTAGCAGCTCTGTGCACACACGCACGGGGAACAGGCTCCCCTTATTCCTCTGCCTCACTGCTACCAGACTCTGGAGGCTCTGGAATCAGCACACAACTCCCAGATGGTCCTGGCCCCATCTCTGCATCAGACGCAGGACCCTCATATGAGTCCTCTCCAGACCCCTGGACTGGTCCCTGTTCTTCCCCACTGTCCAATTCCTCTGCCATCTGCACAGGCTGCCAGCGAACCACATCTGTGTCCAATTCAAGATATCGATCATCACCTTTAATGTTTTTAAAGCATGCTGGCTGGGGAGTTCTGGGAGTTGATGTTCATCTGTCTTAAAGGTACCAAGGTTGAAAAGCTAGATAATAATCACATGTGATTTTGCCTCCAAGTCAAAATTGTTGGTCCTTGGTGAGTTTAAAATTCATCTGTGAACTTTCCAGCAGAAAATCCATACAAACCCACAAAGGATCATATTCTCATTTGCTGAGCTTACTGGCCTTTCATGCCTCCTTAATATTCTACTTCGATGAGGTGACCTAAAGTATGTTTTTTTTATAATGGGCAGATTTAAATGTTGGGTTTCCATGCAGCTTTAGTTATTTTAGTTAGTAATTTTCGCAGAACCCAGCCTATAGATTCACACTTATTTGAACCATTCACTGTACAGGCAGTCCTTGACTTATAACCATCCATTTAGTGACTAATCGAAGTTACAACAGCAACTGAAAAAAAATGACTTATTTTGATTTGAAAGCGGAGTGTAATCCCACGAATAATATGTTAATTTACAAAAGTATGGATTGTGCAGAAATGAATAAGCTTACTATGGAGTTGCAAAAGAAGGAAAAAGAGAATTCAATACGGTTTGAGAGAATCTATATACTTGGATAGATAACAAGAATAATAGATAATATATAATGTAAATATGAATAATGTATATGTGTACATAGATATGAATAATGGAAGATGGGAAAAAACCCGATGCTACAATGTATTGCAAAAATTGTAAACATGATTTGTGTTTTTTTTGTAAACTGTAAAACTTTAATAAAATTCATTAAAAAAAAAAAAGACTTATAATCTTTTTGCCACACTACCGTTGCAGGATCCCCATGGTCATATGATCAAAATTCAAACATATGGCAACTGACTCATATTCAGGGGTGGGCTTCAAAATTTCAGCAATGGGCTCTCTGCCCAGTTGCTGGCTGGGTGTGCCCATGCTGGGCGTGGCCTAGTCAGCCTCCTGCATCATGGTCGGGGGGTCGTTTTCTCCCTCCCTCAGGCTCATTTCTGGTTTCTGGAACTCCCGGGAGGCCCATTTTTCGTCCTCCTCAAGCCTCTGCATTTACTTCACCTCCAAAACAGGCCATGTGGAGACTCCTGGGAAGGGCGGTCAGGCTGGGAGGCACAGGGTGGGGTTTGGGGCTTAATTTTGGGCTTAATTGTGGTCATACATCGAGGATTTCCTGTATTGCTTCTCCTTCTTTTTTTTTTTTTAAACAAATTTTATTAATTTTACAAAAAACAATACACAATCCAGGCATAACAACTTGAAGAATCTTTTCTAATAATAATAATAATAATAATAATAATAATAATAATAATAATAATAATAATAATAATAATAATAATAATTAAAGAAGAAAGCCAATAGAACATAACTCCAAATTGTAATATCAATATTTACATTATCTATTTAACCTCATATCTTATCCAAGCTTCTCCTTTTATCCAAATTATATTTCTTGCTTATTAAAATTTTATTGCCTTTCATAAACATACAAAACACAAAACATAAACAAAACTAAAACATCTTTTCTGAAGGCTGCCTGATCCCGGGTTGAAACTCTCCACACAGACACAAATTCAAACATCATATTCACTTTATATATCCTTCCATATCTTATTATCATTTTCTTTTTTATATATATAAACCAATTTTATCAGTTTTACAAAAACAGTGCATAACAATCAGGGCATAACAGCTTATAAATTCTTTCCTAAAAAAATAATAATAATTAAAGAACAAACCAATACTTTATCTATTTAGCTTCATTTCTTATTCCAGCTTCTCCTTTTTATCCAAATTATTTCTTATTGATTAAAATGTTATTGCCTTTTATCAATATACAAAAAAAAAATAACAAAACCTTTATATATCCTTCCAAATCTTATTTCCATTTTCAATAACATTCTTTGTCTGTTCTATTTCCAACTATCCATTCATCTTTTTTCTTTTACTATACTTTCCTATACACTAACTGGAGTGACACCTTTAACTCATTACCCTAACTTAAAAGTACTTCATATGACAATTTTTCTTGGGATTCTGTTTAAAAGATTCTAAAATTACACAATAAATTTTATACTCTAAATACACATATAAAAAACACAATCTTATGTACCCTCCAGAATCCCTCTTTTATCCTAAATTAAATTCACCCATTGTCTCTGAATAAACTTTTTTTCTTTAGATCTTGCTTCCCCTCATTGAGGCTTCTCCTCCCCCCCTTTCTCTCTTGCTTATTCTTCTCCTTGCCCTTTTTACCCCTTTGTCTTCTCCTCCCTTTTCTTACTCCCTTTCCTTTGCTTCCTAACCTTGCCTCCACCTTTCCGCTTCTCCTTCTTCTGTGTTTCTCGCATGGAAAAATGTTCTTTCTGACGGCCACATGACTTGCCTTTGAGCCCAAAGAAAGCAGTCATGATTAAATTAAATACCAATGTTTTTCCCTGTCCCCAATTTCCTGTGCTTTATCTCCTTGTTGAAAACTGAATGGTTCAAGCCTTTTTCAGGCACTAACAGATATTTCTTTCTTTCTTTTTAAAATCCCCTGGTGTTCTCACAAGAGTCTATTAATCTTTACTATTGCTATTAGAGCATTCTAAATTTTGAAAGCTACTTCACTTGTCCCTAAGGACTTGCTTTTTCCCAGTAAAGATTTGCTTCTCCAGATTCAACTATACACAATACATTTTACCCGCTAGAGAGTGACTTCCTGATATTTATTTGCTAGAGAAGGGATAGTAATAGCACTTAGAATAATATACCACTTCATAGTGCTTTTACTGTTCTGACCTAGCCTTCACAGAAGCAAGAAACAGGCTCCCCTCAAAACCCCCCCTCTTTATTTATATATTGGGAATTAATGGCATTAACTAACAGAAAGACATGGGTAAGAGTCCTGCAAGGAGTTAACTGAAACAATAGTCCTTCTCAGCTCATTATGATAAATGCAAGGCTGTGAGCTCTCAGCCCGGAGGCTGCAGATTAAGTCAGTTCAGAGAAATAGACAAACCTCAGTTCTGGCAAGGCAGTCTTTGTTGCAGGAAACACACAAGGAGCAAACTTTCCAGAAATGTGAACTGTTGTCTGTGACAACCAAACCATTCCTCTTTCCTCCTGTTTATTCCCCAGCCAGGGACGGGCCATTCAGCATTCACTTTTGTTTTGTTTCCCGAGCCAGCTCGTTGTCCTCCATTGTTCACCTCTTCTATCTGCTCTGCACATACGCACATCTGGAACAGGCCCCAGCTGTTCTTCCTCCTCACTCATCTCTGACTCCAAAGGCAGCTGCCTCTCTGGCTGGGAAATGCCAGATGGCCCTGGCTGTATCTCTGTGTCCAACATTGAGCATCCATCAGAGCCTTCCCCAGGCTCCAAAACAAGGCCAAGTTCTTCCCCAACCACCTCATTGTCCGACTCTGCCACCAGCTCTGCTGGCAGCTAGCTGGCCACAATATTTACAGCCATCTCTAAGTGATTTAGATTGTCGGCCTATAACAATCTGGGTCCTCATTTTATCCGCTTCAGAAGGATGGAAGGCTGAGTTAACCTTGAGTTGGTCAGGAACAAATTCCTGGCAATGAGCAGAATCAGCCTGCAATACTGCATTCTAACTACTGTGCCACCATGGCTATTTTAATCTTTGGGATGCATCCAATTCCCAAGAATCATAGGAAAAATCATAATCAACAATATCAAAAGCCTTGGACATCAAGAAGAACCAAGAATGTAATACTTCCTCTTTCAATCTTCTGACAAACATCATCTATCAGGCCAACCAAAACAATCCCAACAGTATGCCCTGATGTTGAGGACATAGACATGCCCATGGGATTTGGGGTGGGAGATTAGAAAAGTCAAACTAGCCCCATTTCTTTGTTATGTATGTTGTGTAACATATAATCTAGGTTAAAAATATTTACACTGATCTTCCTTTGGTATGAGTGTAATATAAGCCTCTGACCATGTTTTAGATATCATCTTTTTTAACATAACTTCATTCATAACTTCTAACAATGGGATGCTCAATAATTCTTGAAATGTTTTATAAAATTCTACTGGAAGCCCATCTGGACCCGGAGCTTTCCCATTATTTTGTCTCTTAAATGCTTCATTTAGTTCCATCATTGTTATATTGCTTTCTAGCATTTCTTCAGTCTCTTTAGGTATCTTTGGTAAATTAGCTTCCTGTAAATACTGTTTGACTTTTTCTTGATCAATATTCTCTTGTTTATATAGTTGCCCATAAAAATCTCAAATAATTTCTTTTTTCTCCTTATTCCCATAACAAACTTGGCCTTGTTCATCTATTAACTTCAATATTTTTCTTGATTCCTTCTCTTTTCTCAATTTATATGCTAGCCATCTACCTGGTTTATTTGCATCTTCAAAATAATTCTGTTTAGAGTTTCTAATTTTCTGTGCCAGTTCTTCTTTCTCTATTAATTCCATTTTATGTTTGATTACATCCAGCTTCAATTTAATATCCTTTTTCTGTGGCATTTTCTGTAATTCTTTTTCAAGAATTTTATACTCATCTTCCAAGGCCTTAGAAGCTTGCCTTTTCCTAATATTCTTTTTTCTTGTATAATCTATTATCAAACCTCTAGCGTATGCCTTCATTGTATCCCACACATTTTGCGTTGAAGTATCTTCTTTTTTATTTTCTCTGAAGAAAAAAGCCAATTCCTTCTCCATCCATTGTGTAAAATCTTTCTCCTTTAAAATAGTATTATTTAATGTCCATCTCGATCTTTTTTTTTGTCCCTTCCATTTAATTGTCATTGGGCTATGATCTGCCCAAGTACTTGTTTCAATATTTGTTTCTTTAATATTAGATATTAGTTCTGTTGAGATCCAAATCATATCTAATCTGGACCATGATAAATGTCTATTTGAATAAAAAGTATATTGTTTAGCTTTAACATTTCTTTCTCTCCAAATATCTTTTAAAGTTAATTCATCTGTCATTTTAAAAAAAAGACCTTGGGAGAGCCTTTCTATTTTGCTTTGTTGTTGTTGCTATATAGTCCAGTTTATTGTCCACAATTCCATTAAAATCTCCCATCATAATTATATTAACATAGTCCAGTCCAATTATTTTCATGTGTAGCTTTTTATAAAACTCTTCTTGTTTATCATTCGGAGCATAAATTGCAATCAAGAGTATTTTTATATTATTGTCCATTATTTCTACCATTAATACTCTTCCATCTTCATCCGTGTAAATCAATTTTGCTGGAATAGCCTCTTTAATGTATAAAACCACACCTCTTTTCTTACATTGAGTCAAAGAAGTAAATATTTTCCCCAATTTTGGCTGTAATAACAATTGTTCATGTTGTTTTTTAATGTGAACTTCTTGTAAACAAATTATATCAAATTTTAATTTCTCTAATTTATGAAAAGTTTTCCTTCTTTTAACAGCTGAATTAAGTCCATTTATATTCATTGTAATCAGTTTTTTTCCCTCCATGATTATGCTTTATATTTAGGTCTAACAGCTCTCGTGGATCTCACTTCACGCTGTTCTTTATTATCCATCTGTCCCCCTGCTGCTCCTTTCTCTTTTTCAGTCTCCAGTTGTTCATCTTGAAACTCAATTGATAAAGCCTCTTTCTCTGCTTCCTCTCTTCTTCCTCCAAAGAATTCTGCATGGAAAAGTTCTGCTTTCTCAATTGAATCAATTCTATATCTCTGCTCTTGCCACCTAAACACTAGTCCTTCTGGAATCAGCCATCTATAATTCACTTCGTTTTCCAATAGTATTTTGGTCAGAAATCGATATTCTCTTCTCATCTCTCTCACTCTTCTGGGTATTTGTTTTAAAACCACAACCTCTTTACCCTTGTATTTCAGTGTTTTCTCTCTTACTACTTGTAATATTTGCGTTTTAATGGATTTTTTGGTAAATCTAATATGGACTTCCTTGGGTAATTTATTTCTCATCGCATATCTTGTATAGACTCGATATATCTCATCTATTCCATCCATCATCTTTTCCTCTGTAATTTCCAAAGCATCTGCCAAAATTTCTATCATTACCGCTGCCAAATACCCAAAACATGGTCAGAGGCTTATATTACACTCATACCAAAGGAAGAGACTGACCCATTGCAAATTAAGAATTATAGACCTATTTCTTTATTGAATGCAGACTATAAAATCTTTGCTTCAATCTTAGCAGAAAGACTTAAAAAATATTTAAATAATTTTATTCACTCAGATAAAAATGGATTTCTGCCAAAGAGACAAATTAGAGACAATATGAGAGTAATCTTGGACACTTTGGAATACTATGAGGCTCATCCTGAAAAGCAAATGGCTTTGATATTCCTAGATGCTCAAAAAGCATTTGACAACGTGAACTGGAGATTTATGTTATTATTATTGGAGCAGATGGGTTTCGCTAAAAAATTTATTCAAGCAATAGAAGCTATATATAATAAACAGACAGCAAGGGTAATGATGGAGGGGGAACTTACAGATTTTATTAATATAAGGAAAGGCACAAGACAAGGATGCCCCCTATCTCCTTTGCTATTTGTGTTGACCTTGGAAGTGTTGAATAGAAATATTAGGGATGATAAAAGCATAAAAGGAATGAAAATTAAGAAGGAAGAATTTAAGCTACAAGCTTTTGCTGATGACTTAGCTTTTATTTTGGAAGATCCGCTAGAAACAGCTCCAAAGTTACTGGAAAGGATAGAGGCATATGGAGAGGTGGCTGGTTTGAAAATAAATAAAGACAAAACAAAGATTTTGACAAAGAATATGCTATTGAGACAGAGAGAAGAATTGGCAGATCTTTTGAAAATTCAAGTTACAAATAAGGTTAAGTATCTGGGGATATATTTGACAACAAGATGTAGCACATTAAAGGAGAATAATTATATTAAACTTAAACAACAGATAACTACAGATTTGAAGAAGTGGGAAAACTTGCAATTGTCATTAATAGGGAGAATTTCAACAATTAAGATGAATATCTTACCTAGAATTTTATTTTTGTTTCAAACAATACCAATTAGGCTTGGAAAAGACTATTTTGAAGATTTAAATAAAATTATGTTGAAGTTTATATGGCAAGGTAAAAAAGCGAGAATAAAGCTAAAGCTTTTGCAAGATGCTAGAATTAGAGGAGGTTTTGGTCTGCCTAATTGGGAATTGTATTATCAAGCTGCAAGTTTGATGTGGGTCAAAGAATGGATAACATTAAGGAAACATAGGTTGTTGACATTAGAAGGGCATGACTTGCTGTTGGGTTGGCATGCTTTTTTATGGTATAAGGGAACTAAAACACAGGGTTATTTTAGAAGACATTATGTACGGGAGTCTTTGTGGTTAAATTGGGAGAAGATAAAAAGACAATGTTATTTGAAAATTCCAGTTTGGTTATCGACCATTGAAGCATTTTCCTATCCTATAATCTACAAGAAGGAACAAACAGTTAGATATGGGGAACTTTTGGATGAAAAGGGTGAACTTAAATCGATCCAAAACTTAGAGGAACAAGGTATAAGGATGAATTGGTTTTCATATGCACAAATACATTCAAGGTATGATGAAGATTCCAAAACGGAGGGATTTTATGATAAACAGACTGATTTAGATAAGATTTTGATGGGTACTGATGAGAAGGTGATTAAAAAATTATATGGTTATTTACTGGGAATTAAATTAGAGGAAGAACAAGTCAAAGAAACTATGATTGTTTGGGGGAAGAATTTTGGATATGGGATTGATTTAGAGAAATGGCAGAAATTGTGGTCTCAAAATTATAAAATGACAATGTCAACAGCATATAAAGAAAACTTGTATAAGATGTTTTACAGGTGGCACTTTCCTCCGACAAGAATAGCAAGAATGTTTAAGAATAAATCTGAAAAATGCTGGAAATGTCATCAGATACCCGGCTCATATTACCATATGTGGTGGACTTGTGAGGATGCTAGAAAATATTGGACTATAATTCGCATGTGGTTGGAAAAAATGACAAAGAAACATATAGACTTGAAACCAGAGATCTTCTTATTGGGAATTTTACCTGATATATATAGTAAAGATTTGAAATACCTGATTGTAAATGTATTAACAGCGGCCAGGATTGTATTTGCTAAAAATTGGAAGAATGAGAAAATACCATTACAGGAAGAAATTATTAAGAAAATATTGGAATGTGCTGAGATGAGCAGATTGACATTTGAAATTAGAGAGCAAGAGGATAAACAATTTTACGAAATTTGGGATCTTTTTTATAAATGGCTAGATGATAAAATACGATAATAGAATATTTAGAATGCTAGATAGTAAGGAATATCTTTATTTTGCTATTATTTTGCTATTTGATATTATATTTATAAAGGATTTTTTAGGATAGATTTGATATGACTAGATGATTTGTTATAGAGTAAACTGGTTTAAAGTATTGTTAGCTCATAAAGCATGAATGATTAAAAATATAGTCAAAAACTTCTTTTTTTAGTGATATTAGGATATATAAGTTTGGATTGACAATATGAGTTGTTATGTAACATAATTGTAATTGAGACTACAGAATGAATGCACAAAAATGATGAACCAACTGACACACTGGATGTACATATAAGAGTTGATGTTTTTATGTTTTGTTTGTCTTGTCTGTTTGTAGAAAATTAATAAAAACTTTTTCAAAAAAAAAAAAAAATTTACACTGATGTCCCTGCCTGATCATGTTTTCTTCCTTATTCCCCATAATTTCATTTGTCCTTTTTGTACCAAAGCAGTGCTTCTCAACCGTGGGTACTGTCAGGTGTGAAGAACTGGGACCACACACTTGTCCCAAAGTGTTGCAGTTAAAATGATTTATTGCTCATGCCTATATTGAATCTAGTCAACACTAAATTGATGCTAGAGCCAACAGAATTCAAGAGGGATTGGATTTGTGGGAACTTAATGATTCTAGGCAGATTTCTCACTTGATTCCACCCCCAGGCTCTGCTGTTCTTCTTCTACAGGAATTTTAAGACTTGTGGACTTCAACTCCCAGAACTCCCTCAAGAGTTTGAGTCCATACTTCTTAAAGTTCTCTAGTTGGGAAACAGTGCACTAAAGGGAGATGCCATGTTATTTGATGAGATAACTTTTCTTGAAGATCAAGAGTTACATCTTGGACTGTTTGGACATTTTAATGTGTACTAATCTAGTCAATTAGTAAGATGGACATTGTATGCCCTACTTACAGATAACAACCTTGTTTTCTGAAGTCCAATTAAAGTGAAAAACCAGACAAAGAAAGAATAAGTGGAAATGGGCAATGGTCTCCAATAACAACTAGAAAGAAATGACTTGGTCATGTCCATCCATTAGGGTGAGATATATTGTATATTGTATATTCAAATTGGTTCAGGGGTGGGATTCAAATTTTTTAACAGCTGGTTCTCTGGGCATGGCTTAGGTGCTGGGTGTGGCTTGGTGGTCATGTGGCTGAGTGTATATGGCTTGGTGGTCATGTTGTTGGCTGGATGTGGCCAACTCAATATCACTCACGTCGAGGCACACATCTCCTTGCCTGACCTCTCAAGACTGTGGGGATGCTGCAACAGTTGTAAGTGTGAAAAATGGTCATGTCACTTTTTTCAGTGTCATTGTAACTTTGAATGGTCACTGCACACAAGCAAAATACCAGCAAAGAAAGGGAAAAAAATTCCAGAGAAGTTCCTGAGACAGGAAGTCTAGTCCTGCCAAGAATGTAATAAAGGTTAACAGAGAGGCAGTATCTATAAGCAAACACCAGAATGTTTCCTTCCTGCCTTCCTTACAGGATTAGGCCAGTAAATTCTTCTAACAACCAGTTCTCCAAACTGCTTAGAATGTTCACAACCAGTTCTAGTGAACAGGTGCAAACTGATAGAATCCCACCTCTGAGTTGGTTGTATATCCCAGTTGGTTTCTGGAGAGTAATATTTTATACAGACATCATTTTTATCTTTCTTCATTTTAGTTTGCATTTTTCTTTGCATGGTCAAAAACCTCAAGGTAAAGGCCTCAGTGATACAAGGAAAGCTCTTCCTGTTTTTATGTCTGTCAAAAACAATCTTCCATCACACATTCTTGACTTACAACTACTTGTTGTGACTTTTCAAAGTTACAATGGCACTGAAAAAAGTGACTTACAACCAGATTTCACACATACGACTGTTGCAGCATCTCCATAGTCATGTGATCAACATTCAGGGTCTTGGCCACTGGCATGTACTTAAAATGGCTGCAGCATCCCAGGGTCATGTGATCACTATTTACAACCTTCCCAGATGGGTTCCAACAAGCAAAGTCAATGGAGTGGGGAGAGCCAGATTCACTTCATGACTGCATGAGTTACTTAACTACTGCGGCAAAAGTAGTTTTGCCGGAAAATTGGGTACAACTGACTTAAAACCACCTAGCTTAGAAATAAAAATCCTGAGCCCTATTGGGATTGTAAGTGGAGGATTATCTGCACTGTCATGGCCAATGTGATAGACATAAAACCTGGCTGGGTGACTTTGGGCCAGTTGCTTTCTCTCAGCCCAGTCCAGTTTACCTCAACTGGGTTGTTGTGAGGAAAACAGGAAGAAGGGAGTATTAGGTGTATTAGCCTATTTGAATTATTTATCAAAACAATAAAGGCGGGAAATAGATAAACAAAAGTTGAAGTTTTAATCACATCACAGGGAGTACCATTTTGACTTTTTTTTAAACTATATCTTAAGACATTCTTGTCTCTTTTTTCTTCCATCTCTTTCCCCCTCTCCTTGTTCTTCCCTTTTCATTCCTCTCATTGTCCTCCTGTTTCCCTGATGTATGCTACCTTTCTCATAATAATTACAACCAGGAAACATCTTTTGTGGCTTCACTGGAATAACTGGAAGTAAACAGAGATGTAATGGTCCAGAGAGGCATATTATTCGTCAAGCAAATAACATCTTAATCTAACTCAGGAAGACTTTATTTCTGTGGAAAAGAATTAGAGGCCTTTTTCACATGGCAGCCTTCAACAGCTGGTTTCCTGTGCATTAATTAGTTGGAAATGAAATCAGCTTAAGAAACCCTCTCCTTTGTTCCATTGTTTTGGTGACAAATATGGCTTGATATTTGGCATATTTGACTGGTTTATTCACCTGCCTCTTGCGGAAGGAAGGAAGGAAGGAAGGAAGGAAGGAAGGAAGGAAGGAAGGAAGGAAGGAAGGAAGGAAGGAAGGAAGGAAAAGGAAAGAAAGAGATGGAAAGGAAATGAGAGAAAAGGAAAGGAAAGAAGGAAAGGGAGGGAGGGAAGGGGAGGGAAGAAGGAAGAAAAAAAGAAAGGGAGGGAGAGAGGAAAAGGAGGGAGGGAGGAAGAAAGGAAAGAAAAGAAACAGAAAGAAAGGAAGGGAAGGAAAGGCAGGAAGGGAAGGGAGGGAGGGAGGGAGGGAAGGCAAGAAGGAAGGAAGAAAGGAAGGAAGGAAAGAAGGGAAGGAAGGAAAGGAAGGATGAATAAAATAAGAAAGTAAAGTAAGTAAGTAAGTAAGTAAGTGTTGGAAGAAATGTCCATCTGATTACATGACCATGAGAATGCTGCAACAGTTATAAGTATGAAAAATGGTCATAAGAGCTCTGGTGGTGCAGTGAGTAGAATGCAGTATTAACTCTGCCCACTGCCAGGAGTTTGATTCTGATTGGCTCAAGGTTGACTCAGCCTTCCATCCTTCTGAGGTCAGTAAAATGAGGACAATATGCTGACACTGTAAACTGCTAAGAGAGGGCTGTACAAGCACTATGAACTGGCATATTATTCTAAGTGTTATTGCTATCCCACTTTTTAGAAGAGTTTCATTTCCATCTCTTAAGTCGATTTCAAGTAGGGTCACTAGGAGACAGTTGCTTGTCAAAACAGAAGCCATTATATAGTGTTCCTCTGAGATCCCTTCTCTCTCCAGAGTTTTTCCATTATCTACATCGAACTGCTGGGGGGAGTTCACCATCAGATATGGAGATGGAATAATCAATATGCTGAGGAGAACCATAGCCATATGTTGATGATAGCCAATGATAGCCAAGTTAGATTATTGATATGCAGTGTACGTAGGTGTGCCCTTGAAGAAAACACTGAAACTACAAAAGATCTAAAATGTAGTTTCCAGGCAGGTTTATGTGACACCTCTACAATCACTTCCAGTAAATGTTGGATTTAAATTCAAGGGAATTATTATTACATCAAATTCCCTTGGTCCTTGTCTGCTTGAAGGAACACTTTTCCTTTTATTCTGTTTCCTGGAAAATTCTATCTTTATCCAAGGTCTTCTTCATCCAAGAACTGTGTACATTTAGTTTAACAAAGAGGAGGACTAGGAGTGACATGATAGCAACCTTCTAATATTTGAGGGGCTGTCACAAAAAAGGGGATAAACCAAAGCACCTGAAGGCAGGGCAAGGATTAATAGATGGAAACTTTTCAAGGAGAGATCCACGCTAGGACTAAGGAAAATTTCCTGAGAGTTAGAACAATTAATCAGTGGAACGACTTGCCTCCAGAAATGGTGGGAGTTTCATTACTGGAGGTTATTAAGAGGAGATTGGAGAGCAATTGGTCTGGAATAGAATAGGGTCTCCTGTTTGAGCAGGACATTAGACTAGATTAGAAGATCTTCAAGGTTCCTTCCATCTCTATTATTCCTAACATGTATGATGGCTGAGAAGAAGGACTGCTTGGCATAGATGATAACTGGGGCCTTTTGGGGAAGACTTCCAGTACTTTCCTTTGTTAGCTTGATCTTCCTCTTCTTGCCTTCTTTAGTTGTTGTGTGTTTGGGGTCTGTTTCCTGGATTTTTATTATTATGGTTTTCTTTTGGGGATTATTGCTTTCATGTTTTATGATAGTTGGTTTTCTTTTCTTTTCTGCTTATTATTGATCTGGACTTTTAATTCTGACAGGTTAGCTTGGCTAGGAATGTGCAGTGCATGAATACAATCCATCAATTAAAAAATGCATCTGGAACCTCATCACTGTCTAGGAAGATGCTCCAAGATTTAGTTCTGGTGTCACACAAAAGACTCACTCTTGGCTAGAGTCATCACCTCTGGCACTATGGTACATGACACGTGTGGTCCTCATCTGGCAAAATTCAGGTTTATGAAAAAAGAGCTGAAACACAATATGAAAAGAAAGCCAGGATGATGGCAGGATGACAGTTGTTTCTGTTTCTTCTTCAATGTCAAGAAATGGAAGGCACTGGTAAATACTGTTTCCCCCAGGCTTGTAGAAGGGGTTGGTGAGCCGCTGTAATACTTGTTTCTGCTATTTCTTCCTCTGGATGTATCCATCTTTTATCCTTTATCGTTCTAGATTTTTATATCATAAAACAGTCAGAGTGACTGGGACTTGGCTGTTTTTAAAAAATCTATATGTAAAAAATGAATGAATGAATGACATGTTTCTATCCTCAAGCTTCTCCCACCATTTTTCAATTACTACATGAGAGAATAACATTTCGGTGTTGTCAATCCACAACTTGTAGCAATTCCAGACAAGGAGACCAATGTAAAAGATGGTTGCATCTTAAATTCAGCAGCCTTCTTTTGGGTGATAACATTTTGGTTCCAAGCTATTTGATGGCTAGACTCTGGGATAAACTGTAGGATCATCCTGGGCATACTATACCCACACAATACCCACACATGCGCATGCACACAAATACACATGAAACTTCCTGGGAAAATTCTGATTTGTTATTGCACCACTGAAAAGAACCACATGAATTATAACTGTCTATTGGGCATCTGATTTCCTTTAATGGCTGTCACTGCATTCACTTATAGAAAATTAAGGGCATATTTCATCAGTTCTTTGAAAAATGGAAAGGAATTTGAAAAGGGAGGGAAGGACGGAAGGAAGCCCATCTTTTGCAGGAAAGTAATTGTTATCCATGCTACTGGGGCTAAAGATAGTATTTCCAGTTTCTTTTTAAAAGTAGCTAGCATTTGAATTTTAGGAAATCAGTTTGCAAGACATCTGCAGTAATATTTCAGGTTATGACAAGACAGGGCCTTCCCTAGAATTATTGTGAATAAGCAGAAAACCATAACTTACTTGCATACTTTCTGTTCTTTGTGCAAAGTCTTAGTTTGGATTCCTAGCATTTCCTCTTTAAAAGATAAGGTGTTCTAAGGATCTAGAACAAAACTTTGGGAAGTGGGGGAGGGAGGAAGCAGGGGGGGAAGAGAGAGAGAGAGAGAGCATCTTTAGCATTTTCACATGAATGGTTGAAAATGGATAACAGCAACATGAAATAAAATGCTATAACAAAATTATAGCATGTAACAAAAACTCAGAAAAATGAACAACAAAGTGACATCTCAAAAGAAAACTCCTAAAGTTACAATCCCATTCCAGCATGGAGTAATCTATGATTTGGTTGAGATGGCATAATGCATTCATCAAGGTGAAATTGGATTAGAGTCACCAGTATACACAGTGTGTGTATGTCCGTATGTATGCAAGAAAGTATTGCAGTCCATGCTCCACCCTTTTTGTGCAGGCATTGACCTTGCACACATGCACAAAGAGGCAAGGATTCAACAGTGAGGTGACAACTGCCGTATTGCCTGTTTTGACTGCTTTGCAGACACTGCTGGGCTTGGCAGTTTGTGGTTCAGCATGCTGCATAAATCCAAGCATTGATTTAGCTGATTGAATGATCTCCTTAAGCCATCAAGTGGTTAATTTGTTTGAGAATAGCACAGCAAACATATTGAGAACACAGCAAACATACTTTTTTAATGCGATATTAAACCTGTTGCTTGTGCCACCCTCAGGTTTTAGTGTGTCTGTCTATGGTGCTTAGCTGGCCCAGATGTAAGCTGGGTATGCAAGCTTGTAATAAATGAGATGATGTTGTAGTACAGTGTTTCTCAACCTTGACAATTTTAACACCGTAATCCCCCAGCCAATATGAGCTGTAAAGTGACAAATAAGGGTCCCATAGATAGGAAATGTAGATTACTACTTAAGCCCCTTGCACTACAGGATTTGGGTTTGGCTAGACTGAAGAAAAGAAGAATTAGAGGCGACATGATAGCAGTATTTTAGTATTTGAGGGGCTGCCACAAAGGGATACAATCAAGATCAAGTGAGGTACTAATACCACTCTATAAAGCCTTAGTAAGACCACACCTAGAGTACTGCATTCAGTTTTGGTCACTACACTATAAAAAAGATGTTGAGACTAGAAAGAGTGCAGAGAAGAGCAACCAGGATGATTAGGGGACTGGAGGCTAAAACTTATGAAGAACGGTTATAGGAACTGGGCATGGCTAGTCTAGTGAAGAGAAGGATCAGGGGAGACAGGATAGCAGTCTTCCAATATTTAAGGGGCTGTCACAGAGAGGAAGGGGTCAAACTATTATCCAAAGCACCTGAAGGCCAGACAAGGAATAATGGGTGGAAACTGAACAAGGAGAGATTCAACCTGGAAATAAGGAGAAATTTTCTGACAGTGAGAACAATCAACCAGTGGAACAGAAGTTGCCTTCAGAAGTTGTGAGACTTGAGACTTTCAAGAAGAGATTGGACTGCCAATTGTCCTGTTTGGGTGGGGGTGTGTGGACTAGATGACCTACAAGATCCCTTCCAACTCTGTTAATCTGAATATCTAAAGAGGAGGGGGTCAAATTATTCTCCAAAGCACCAAAAGGCAAGAAAAGAAAATGGTTGGAAACTAATCAAAGGGAGAAGCAACCTGGAATTAAGGAGAAACTTCCTAACAGTGAAGACAATTAACCAGTGGAACAACTTTCCTTCAAAAATCATGGGGACTCCATCACTGGAGGTTTTTAAGAAGAGACTAAGCAGCCACTTATCTGAAATAGTATAGGTTCTCGTGCTTGAGAAGGAGAAGTCCTGCAAAGTTCTTTCCAGCTCTATTCTATTCCTATTCCTATTATTATTCCTATTCTTATTCTTATTTCTATTCCTATTATTCCTATTCCTACTCCTATTCCTATGCTAGCTCATTGTTTCTCAAACTTGGCAGCTTTAAGACATATAGATTTCAATTCCATTTTTGGGGTTTAGCTTTGACTGATCTGCAACGGATAATTGTCATGAAGATATCCAGAAAGAAAATGAAATGCAATTGTGGCAACTCACAAACAGTTTGTACGACATATTCATTCCAGGTCAGTTGCCATTCTGTTTTTAATAATATTTTCAAAGGAGCATATAGGTTGAGGACATGTAGTCCTCAACCTATGACCAAAATTGAGCCCAAAATTTAGGTTGCTAAATGAGAACTTTGTTAAGTTTGCCCCATTTTACGATTTTTCTTGCCACGTTTGTTAAGGGAATCATTGCAGTTGCAATTAACACGATTGTTAAGTGAATCTGGTTTCCTCACTAATGTTGCTTGTCAGAAGGTTGTAAAAGGTGATCCCATGATCATAGGACACTCCAAGAATCATAAATGTGAGTCAGTTGCCAAGCATCTGAATGTAAATCACGTGACCATGGGGATAGTGGTCATAGGTATGATAAATGGTCATAAGTCAATTTTTTTCAGTGATGTCGTAACTTTGAACAGTCACTAAGCCAAGTGTTACAAGATGAGGATTACCTGGACTATCTTCCTTTTTAAGTTATGTAGAGATTTTGGAGTGAACGACACAAAATGCTGAAAATAAAGCTGATTTTTAAAGGAAGAAGCCCTGTGCTTTGTTTCAAGGGGCTGTGAACATTTTCATTAGTGCATTTATTTATTATTTATTATATTTTTATTGAAAACATTTGTATGCTGCCCGATTCCCCAGACATTAAAGCCTCTAGATTAAAAAAAGAGGAAAAAAATCATAATCCAGCAAAGCAAACACATTTAACGTTTCTGTGTTCCTGAATTTGGAAATTTCCTTCCAGAACAATGGATTCCAGCATCCTTTCTTCTGCAGAGTTATGATTTTCAGGTTCGCTGTGCTGACTCATGTGCTCGCATTTCATGCGCTAAGCAAAAAGGGTTTTTTTTTCTTTTTAAGAAAGCACAAATAAGCAAAAAGTGGAATGAAAGTCACAGCTCAGTGCTAGTGGAAAGATAGCCAGCTGGAGGGAGCAGAATGCATTTCTCGCTGGTGGGCATCAAAGGGCTGAATCAGGAGATTAAACCAGGAATAAATTTAGATGAGTCACATCAGCCACTTTCCTCGCTCCGCTGGTATTAGCTAGTTCAGCATCTTGCAATAAAGCTCGAATTTTAGAAGTGTTGCTTTCATAACTTTGCCTGACTCACAATTTGGCACCCTTTTAGTTTTCTGCTCCTGAGTCACCTTTCTTGCTCTGCCAGAAATCTTCAAGGATGGACCCAAATCTTGTGCTAGGAGAACATCATTCCCATGACACCATGTCTGCTTGGGGTTACGATGAGACCAAAGAAGTATTGTCTGGGAAGGATAAGAAGCTACTCAAACTAAAACTAGTGCAATAGAATATTTAAATGGGGGGCAGGGAGAACTGGAAAGACAGACTAAGAAAGTTGGAAGGGATCTTGGAGGTCTTCTAGTCCAACTCCTGCTCAAGGAGGAAACTCTATAGCATTTCGGACAAATGGTTATCCACTTGACCAATCTCTCCTTAAAAACCCTGAAGACCAAACCACAAGTCCTTACTTGACAGAATAACAGAGTTGGAAAGGACCTTGAAGGTCTTCTAGTCCAACCCCCTGCTCAGGCAGGAAACCCTACACCACTTCAGACAAATGGTTGTCTTCTTAAAAACCTCCAGTGTTGGAACATCCACAACTTCTGCAGGTAAGTTGCTCCACTGATTAATGGTTCTAACTCCCAGGAAATTTCTCTTTAGTTCTAGGTTGCTTCTCTCCTTGCTTCTTGCCTTGCCTTGTCCTGTCTATGGATCTCACCAAGGGAATTTGGAGCAGTGGCTCAATTGAGTAGTTTTTAATCATTAGAAGAGAATATTGGTAGCTCAGGGTTGAACTGTGGGGTCTTGGGTGCTCTCTGAGCTTTGTTGTTTTCTTAGAGATGCTTCATTACCCAACTAGGTAACATCATCAGTGCTAGAAGGGAGAGGGGTTTGCTCTCTGTTTATATAGTGGCTTGTACAAGTGAGTGTGTTGTTTTCTTCTTGGTTGTTCCTTGATTAGGCTCTTGTCTACTGTTGATTTTGTCGTTTTGTTGCAGGAATAAATTAAGCAGTGGCTTCTTGACTTTGTAGCAAATAAAAAAAGGCACAAAAGACACACCATACCTAAATACAGGTTAGTTTGACTGCCACTGTGCATAAAATTTCTGTTGCTATATGAGACATTTGTTAAGCGAGATTTGCCCCATTTTGCAACCATTCTTACCATAGTTGTTAAGTGAATCCCTGCAATTATTACGTTAGTAACACAATTATTAAATGAATCTGGCTTCCTCATTGACTTTGCTTGTCAGAAGGTTACACAAGATGTTCACATGATCCTGGGACCCTGCAACCTTCATAAATATGGGTCAGTTGCCAATGTTGAATTTTGATCACATGATTATGGGGATGCTGTGAAGGTCATAAATATGAAAAATGGTCATAAGTCACTTTTTTCAGGGCTGTTGTAACTTTGAACAGTCACTAAATGAACTGTTTGTAACTGCCTGTAGTCAAAAAGATAAACTGAGTAGGAAATATGACATTTGTAGGGTTATCTGCTAAATATATGTTTTGGACATCCCCTAACATGTGGATTCTACATTGGAAGGCAGGGGGTCATAAGTAGAATTCTTTGCAGTTTCTGGAATGGGATTAAGAGCTGCAGTAGCGCAGTGGTTAGAATTCAGTACTGCAGGCTAATTCTGCTAACTGCTGACTGCCAGCAGTTCAAGTCTCACTTTCTCTCAAGGTTGACTTAAGAATGTGCAGAAATGAACAGACTAACACTTGCAATTAAGTAGAAAGAACAAACTGAATATTATATGACATGGGATTTATTTTATCAATGGTTAAACAACAAAAATGGAAGTTAGAACCAGGGAAACAAAATAAAAAAGATATATTAAAAGAGATAAGCAAAAATTATGATTAATATGTTGAATATTACTATTTAATATTGTAGAATTATGTTGAATATTACTATTTTAATATTGTAGAATTAATGCTGATGTAATGAATGATGTTGCAAATGTTGATTACTGTTCATCAAAGATACTTGTACCAAGATAACACACTGTTTAACTGAAGATGGAATTGTTATATTAAAAATAAAAATAATAATAAAAAAGTGACTCAGTCTTCCATCCTTCTAAGGTGGGTAAAATGAGGACCCATATTGTTGGGGGCGTCATGCTGACTCTGTAAACTGCTTAGAGAGGGCAGTAAAGCACTGTAAAGTGGTATATAAGTCTTAAGAGCTCTTGGTCTTGGTCTTGCTCTTCCCCTCCCTGGTCACTGGTGGCACCGCTCTTCCCTTTGAGGTTTCCTTAAATTCCCTAACCAATTTCCCTTTTAAACTCGTAGGGTTCTTCTTCTTCTTTTTTTGGCCATGTATATGTATACATCTGAACTAGACTGTGGTATTTCTCTGTGTCATATACGTGTATGTATGTGGGTATATATACATAATGGTTATCTTTTGAGAGCTGAATGCAATGAAATTTCATTTTAATGTATGCTGATTAGCATACATATAATGTGACAGTAAATATTCTACTTGTTCTGTATTGTACATTAGCATTCTTGGAAATAACCGTTCTGATTGGCTAAGACGCGCGGCTACCCGATTGGCCGAGCAAGCGGCACGGATTGGCCCATTGCGAATCCCCCGCGATTGGAGGAAACTGATTGCGGGAGATTCAAAGCGGTGTCATTGGCTGCAGCGGGCCAGGGGAAGTTCTATATAAGCCACCGCATACCCGAGCCGCCCCGAGTCGATCTCAGGACCAGTAAAGAGCTGAAAACCAGTCACTGACTCCCGAGCCTTTTTCTGAGTGCCTACACAACACTACTCTACTCTACTCTACTCTACTCTACTCTACTCTACTCTACTCTACTCTACTCTACTCTACTCTACTCTATTCTATTCTCATTCCATTCCATACCAGCATCCCCGTAATTTAAGAAAATTTATGTATTTATATTTCACATTCCTGAACTGCCCATCTCCTTCAAACAGGGACTTTCAGCAGCATACAATAAATTAGTTTGTGTCCTGCATTGTGGGATAAGACAGAACAAGTGTGTAACGGAAGCTTTCCTGGGCCTCTTAGGTTTGCTTTCAGCTTCACAAATCTATTGCCTAAAGTTCACAGTTTAGAGTTTGCCCAAGTATTGGGACTCTTTAAATACACCTGGCTTTTTAGTGTACTATGCAGCCAGTTTCTAGGATTGAAGTCAAGGTCTTTATAGCAGCCCACAACTAAGAAAGCAACATCCTTAGAGTCAGAATAGGCAGGTTTATTTCCAGCGAGCAAGGGGTTTGGCTGCAAAATCTTGGAAACTGGCCATGTTTACCTTGGACCTCATTTATCAGTGGATACATTAAAGCAGAGCCTCCTTATTACCTTTGCTCTTCTTTGTTATTGTGTCTTGATTTAATGAGGAAGAAAGATGCTAATTGCTTGTTTGAAGCTGCAAACATATCCATCTGTTTTTGTTCTGCAATATTTTGGAAATGGCCAAAGAGACAGAGATTTCTATCATAGCATTCCTATAGCAGTAAAATCTCCTTTAAGTTCAGTTTAATGCAGAGGTGGTATTCAGCAGGTTATCACCAGCTATAGAGAACCAGTAGCAGAAATTTTGAATAGTTTGGTGAACCGGCAAATGTCAGCTCTGACTGGCCCCGCCCACATCTATTCTCTGCCTCCCAAGTCCCATCTGATTGGCTGGGTCGTCTTCTTCTTTTTTTTTTTTTTGGTAAAAGTTTTATTGATTTTAACAACAAACAAAAAACATATAAGACATAAAACATGACATAGAAAAAAAATAAAAAATAAAAATAAAAAAAATTATAACATTCTTCATAAATTTACAGTGTATCGGTTGGTTTACCACTCCCTTTTGTGCATTTTGGGAATCGTACCTGATATATATAATAAAAATTTAAAATATCTGATTGTAAATGTATTAACAGCAGCTAGGATTGTATTTGCTAAACATTGGAAGAGTGAGAAAATACCAATAGAGGAAGAAATTATTAAGAAAATATTGGAATGTGCTGAAATGAGTAGATTGACATTTGAAATTAGAGAACAAGAAGATAAACAATTTTATGAAGTTTGGGATCTTTTTTATCAATGGTTAGATAATACAATATGATAATAGAATATTTAGAAATCTAGGAAATAATGAATATATAATTTTTCTTGGTTTTGATAATTTTTAAGAATATTTTATTATGATAGATTTGATATGATTTTGATGATTTGTCATAAAATAATTCAACTTAATTATAGTTATCTCGCTTAAGTATGAATTAGTAAAATTATAGTCAAATGATTGTTCAATGATGATATTGGGATATTTTATTGATGATTGATAATGTGAGTTATTATGTAATATAATTATTCTGATGACTATGAAATGGCTGGGTCTTCTTTTGTTGCCCTGCACAGGAGAATGGAGCTAGAAAGCAGGTTAGTGGGGTGGGGAGGGAATGGGATTTTGTAGTATCCTTCCCCTGCCATGCCCCCCAAGCCATGTCCCCAAGCCACGCCCATGAAGCCACGCCCACAGAACCGGTAGTAAATTTTTCTGAATCCCATCACTGGTTAATGCCTCCTAGTGCCGCCTCCTCCTCCTCCTCCTCCTCCACTGCCGCCATCCCAAGTCTGTTCTTGCTTGGTTTTTTAAGAACAGCTACGGTTGGCTGGAAGAAATCTGTTGGACAGCTAATTAAAATGTCCAGCAACATAATTTGTATACTGCTTGTTTTGAAGACTATATTCCATCTTTCTTCTTTGTCTAATGAAATCTGAGAGAAATTATCTCAGTTGTTAGGGATGGGGTAGGAGAAGAACTTTTAAGCAGAAAGAGATGGGTAAAAAGGAAGTATTCTAGTCTCACAAAAATAGCACGTGAGATCCTTCTTTCAGTTTAATTATCCCTTAACTTCTTTAACTTCTTTGATTCAAAGAAGTAACAAGAAAAAAAAATCCATAAAAATTTCTTTGAGACACAATGGTTGCAATTATTTCTCCATCTGTTAAACATTGAATATAAAGTGCTGTCGTTTATTCTTCATGAAGGTTATTAATAAGGTGCGGAGTACAGAAACCATCTTCCAGGGTTTAAAAATAAAGTAACAAAGAAGAAACCAAGAGCTTTCTAGAATTTTCATTGCCAGACTTGAGCTCACTAGAATTCTTGAGATTCACCCACATTTCAAAAGAACAAAGTGATCAGAGGGAGTGGCAAAAGGATGGGCTGAAAAGTGCAATGAATCAGCCATTTTATCCCTAAACCAGGGTGGTCTTGAACTTAATTTCACTCTCTTCTTCAGTTTAGTTGCAAAAGAGCAGGGGAGAGAGAGAAAAGGGATTAGCTTTTGAGAAGAGAACCAAGAGTCCCAATATTTCCTGCTTGCTACACCCATTATTAATTCCATTAACTTTACTATTAACCTTCAATGTTGCTTCAATTAAATATTCTGGCAGAAATGGGACACTCAAGAGAAGAAAGGAAACTCATATATGATGACAATGTGGGTTGTCATCACCTCTTACAACTGAGACCGCACAGCCGTCCCAAGGTTATCCAACTGGCTAAAACCAGACTAGAACTCACAGTCTCCAAGTTTTTAGGTTGGTGCCTTTACTAGAATACCAAAGTGTTCAAAGGTTTAGTTTATTGAAGGGAGAGGGAGCCCTTTTGCCATTCCTCTTGGGTATCATTGTCAGTGAATTGAAAAGCTCAACATTGCTTTCAGTTAGAGCGGCCTCATTGAATGAACAAAAACAATTCAGCAATCTATTACTGAAGTTTCATTTATTACTGTGACTTCTGTGTTGCTTCAATCTAACATAATTCTATTATTAAAGAGATTTCCACTTTAGTGCTCCTTAGACGGGCTTTGACTTGCATAGACCTTCAACCAGCATGTGGGTGACTTGGAAATTGTGGGAAGTAAAAGCCTAAAGTCAACCAGAATTGGAGGGCAGTGGGCTGGAAAATTCCTTATTTATAGGGTCTGAGTCTGACTGAATGTTTTCAGAGTTCTGAGAAATATGGGAGGATCACACACACACACACACTTCACGCCCTGTAGTTTTTCAGAGGTAGGTGAAGTCTGAAAGGGAAGGCATTCTGCTAAACTCTCTCTTACTTTGATTTATGGATTTGTTCCAGTCAGAGTGGCTCAGAGCTTCTTTTCGATAAGGGCTAGAAGTGATTAGAAAGTAATGAACTATAGAAAAGGATCAGAAGATGCTGAGATTAGATCTTCTCTGCCGGAAAGAAGCTGGTGATGGAACAATCTGTATAAGATGTTCCTTTGGTGTCAGCTTCTCAAAAACATTGAATTATTCCTGTTATCTTTACATTTTTCTCCCCAAAGAACAAGATAGCCAGAATTAAGTTAAGGATGATAGGGATATATTTTCACACTTGTTTCTATTTTCCTCACCTTGAAGGATTTTTCTTTTCTATTCCTTAAGAGATCTTCCTTAGCTGCAGTATATTTTCCCCACGTAAGCCTCAACAGGGATAACTTTCAATCTTCAGACACGAGAATATCAACTCCCAGAATTCTTAGCAAATGGCCACGTAGCGGCTCAAGGTTGATTCAGCCTTCCATCCTTCTGAGGTGGGTAAAATGAGGACCCAGATTGTTGGGGGCAATAGGCTGACTCTGTAAACCATTTAGAGAAGGCTGTAAAAACACTGTGAAGAGATACAGAAGTCTAAGTGCTATTGCTACTTTAGGAAATTTGGGGAATTGAAATCCATACATTAGGGATCATCCAGATGGCAAAGTCTTCCCTGATGTGTTTCTCAGTCTTGAATAATATAGATTTCTCTTGTTTAAGAGTGCATTTTATTCACTAGAACAAGAGTCTTCAAACCTGGCAAGTTTAAGATGTGTGGACTTCACCTCCCAGAATTCCTGAGCTAACATGACTGGAGGAGGAATTCTGGGAGTTGAAGTCCACAAGTCTTAAAGCTGTCAAGTTTGAAGACCCTTGTACTAGAAGAACCTCAGGGCTGAAATAGGAACCATCCAATAGGGTTTGAAAGACATGCAAAGTGGCAGAATTGTATGGGAGCAAAAGTGAAATACCCAGCTAGTCAAGAATTAAAACAAGTCACAGACATGGTAGATGACAGCTGCCCAGAGAGAATAGGATCATATTTCACACTGAGCACAATTAATTTGGATGAATAGAATTCTTAGAGATTCTTAGAAATTTCTTCCTGCCCAAAAAGATGTTCTGGAAGTTGATGGTGGTGATTGGTGATGATGATGATAATGGTGGCAAGAAAAAATAATTGATGTTCAATTTCTACAAAAAATGGGGGAAAGTGGATGGCAATGTCTTATAACTGGAACATTAAAGAAAAGAAACTGAAGGCCTGATTTTGTCTGTACAAGAGCAAGCAATCCAAACTAATGCAATCAAGACAAGAACTTGAAAAATTGTCGAATGATTCAAAGTACAGATCATGCAAAGAAGGTTAAAAAAGCAATAGATCATCTACTCATGTGAGAAGATCACACAAAATGATTATAAACACCAGCACAACGCAGACACAAAATGATTCACTGGAACATCTGTAAGAAATGTCACATGGCACTACTGAAAAGTAGGTGGGAACACAGAGTTATACAAGTAGTCGAGAAGGTGCAGGTTACAATATTGTGAAATTTTCAAATATAGATGGGACAAAGTCTTAGCTCATAACAGACCAGATTAAATTATGGTTGAAAAGTAGAAAGTGAACAATTGGTGTGGCAATATCAATGGATAGACAAAGAATTGGAAAGGATCACAAAGTATCAAATTTGAAAAATTGGAGTTGAGAGATTATGACATAAACCAGCCATGATGGTCTCAGTGGTTATTGGAATACTAGATGCCATACCAAAAAAATCTTGGATGGCATTTAGAAAATCTGTCATTGACAAAATTTCCATCTGTCAATTACAAAAAACCACACTGCTTAGATCCACACATATATTACGCTAATATATTACAACCTCCTAAGTTTGGGTAGAATTCAATGTGGTATGAAGGCCAATACCAGCTAAAGAACTGGCAGTGTGAATTCACATTGTTGTGAGTAGATAATGATGATGATAATGTTATCAGGATCATCAACCACCACAATAAAGGAATTGTTAATTCATACTGCCTGGTGCCTCAGTTCCAGTGCAGAAGGTGGACAGTTTTGAATTAGAAGACTGAGAACCTGAATATTTAGATTTAAGATGCTGATTTTAAGACCTTTATGGCTTAGGACTATACCAGTTCTTATGTTTCTGTTTTATTATCACAAGATGGTCTTTGTAGGTCCTAAGTCATTGACTCCCATGTTGAGGTATGGTGAGTAGTTGCATAGCAGAATGCTCTCTTTGTGGTGGCCTCCATGTGGTGGTGTGCTTTCTGCATGGCATAGATATGATTCCTATCTTGTATTTTCTTAATTCTCAATCATCTTTAAATAGCTTCATAATTTAAATGCACATATTACAGGGAAGCTTTTCTAATGGATCCTCCTATTCAGGGGTGGGCTTCAAAATTTTTAGCAAAGGGTTCTCTGCCCAGTGGTGTGGTGTGGCCATGGTGAGCGTGGCTTAGTCAGCCTCCTGCACCACGATGGGGTTTGTGGGTTTGCCCTCCCCGGGCTCTGGAGGATTTCATTGAGCTTCTAGGAAGGTGAAAATGCCTCCCCAGGCTCCGGAGGTTCTCTGGAAGCTGAAAACAGGCCAATTTCTGGCCTTCCCAAACTTCTGGGAAGCCCATTTTTCACCCTCCCCGAGCCTTTGTGTGCGCCCTGCCCTTATCTGCATCCAAAATGGGCCACATGGGGACTCCTGAGAGGGGTGGGATGGGGTGAGCGGAGCCAGCCAGGAGTGAGATTTGGGAGTTCTCATAACTACACAGAATCATAGCTAGGGGCTGTCCTGAACCCCTGCAAACCCTCAGCAGCTCACCGCTGCTCCTGCTGTTTATGCTTTTATTGTTAGAGATTGTGCTCCAAATCACTGTTTCAGTGTTTAATATTTTTTAAAAAATTGCAATTCAGAATTGTTGCAAGCCCCTTTGGGGGAAAACCCTGCTTAGGAGAAAACCCCACTGACCCTAAACAAAAGAAATAAATAAGCTTAGAATATAGATTCATAGAGCTAGAAGGGGCCTTGGAGGTCTTCTAGTCCACCCCCCCTTGTTATGTATGTACCATAGTTAATAAAGTATGAGCTTGAGGTAAAGTGCAGGGTTCTGGCCCTGTACTTCTGATTGGTGTTAGGCGGCCAGATCGGATTGGTTAGTTCTGAGGAATCCAATTGGCCCTTAACAGAGGATTATTATTGGTTTAAAGAGCTAGCGTTCATAGCTCGCTATTGGACAATTCTCACAAGGGTTGCCTATATAAGGCAGTGTTCACTGTTATTGTTTTGAGAAGTCACTATGCAATAAAGAGCTGAAAGTTCACATTCAAGACTGTCTCCATTTACTCCAACCCATGTCCAAGTATATAACACTGGTGATGAAGGTGGGATTTGGAGACATCTGAACCTAAGAAGCCAGGAAGCAATACCGAGCACGTGATAAGACGACGCCAACAATGGAACCATGTCCGGCAGCATTGTCCCACTCGCTCCATTCCATCCAAACCAAGAGGATTGGGAATCCTACATGGATTGCTTCCAAATGTTTCTTGAGACGAATAATTTGAAGGACGCCACACCAGCAAAGAAGCGGGCACTGTTCCTGACGTACTGCAGCCCATCTGTATTTAAAATGGCTAAAGCACTCGCCAAACCTCGAGAAGTGAAAGCCATGAGCTGGGACGACCTCGAACCCATCCTGAGAGACCATTACACGCCAACCGTGCCTACACTCGTGAGACGTCACGAGTTTTATCAGAGGAACCAGCAAAAAGGAGAGAGCGTGGCCGACTTCGTGGCGGACCTCCGGAATTTAGGGGGCCTCTGCGGGTTCGCCGATTTAGAAGAAGCACTAAGAGATCGAGTAATTCTGGGATTAGATGCACTAAGCGTGCAAAGCAAGCTGATGGCGAAAGGCGACATCAGCCTTGCTGACGCCATTGCCGAAGCCACGGCTGCGGAGGCGACCAAAAAGTCAGCTGCACAATTAAGGCGAAGCCGCACTCCGGCAACACAACTGACTGGCGAAATCTTACCCAACTCAGAAGGGAAGCTTACAACAACGCACCACGAGGACCTCTCTTCGTCATCAGATAGCGACGAAGAAGGGGTCCATCGACTGCGGTCCGACTGGGACCCTCGCCCTAAGCCCTTATGCCCTTGCGCTGGCTGTGGAGCAAACCATGCCAGGGCCGAATGCAAATTCCGCGACGCACTCTGCCATGAGTGCGGGAAACAAGGCCACATCAGCCGGGTCTGCCGCAGCTTACCAGGACCCAGCCAGGCCTCAAAAGGGGCCAACTATCGCCAATCGACAGGAAACCGTCCTGTAAGGCGGGAACCAGTAAACCACTCTTACCGAAATCGAGTTTTGCAAAAAGAAGAGGCTCACCATACTATCACTATAGGTCACGCCTCAGTTTTGGACACTAAGAAAATTCGAGTCACGGTAGTCATCGAGAACCAGCCTTGCCACATGGAGGTCGACTCGGGATCGTCCCTCTCGATGGTGTCTTGGAAGACACTCAAGCAACTTATCCCCACAATCCAACGCCAAGACCTCCAATTTCAACGCCTCATCCTCAAGGACTACCAAGGAAATCGAATCCCCGTGGTCGGGTCCTGCCGAGTCCGAGTCTCCTTCAAAAAGCATACAGCATACTTACCTCTAACGATCATCGACAGAGATAGGCCTAGTCTATTAGGCCTCCAATGGTTCGCGCCACTCGGCATCGAAGTGGCTGGCGTGAACTGAGTCGGTGGTTGTGAGTGGGAGGAAGACCTTATTTCTGAGTTCAGCGACGTCTTCGCGGACCGTTTAGGCGAGTATAAGGGGACCCCAATCTCATTTAGTCTAGATCCAAAAGTAGCCCCAATTCACTTGAAGCCCCGTCGAGTTCCATTCGCTCTTAAAGCTAAGATCGACGAACAACTCGACAAGCTAATTGCTCAAGGGGTGTTGAAGCCCATTGATCACTCTCCATGGGAAACCCCTATTGTAACACCCATTAAGCCAGACGGGTCAATCCGAAGTTGTGGGGACTACCGGGCCACTTTAAACCACGCCCTACAGCAGAATGCGTATCCAGTTCCGGTGGTGCAGCACCTCCTCCATTCTTTGGGGGGCGGAAAGGTTTTCGCTAAATTAGATTTAGCTCAAGCTTATCAACAACTACCAGTGGATGAAAAGATGGCCCAAGCCCAAACAATTGTAACACACAGAGGTGCTTTTAAATGTACTCGATTGCAATTTGGGGTTAGTGTAGCCCCGGGGATATTCCAAAGCCTCATGGAAAGGTTGTTACAGGGAATCAAGGGCGTGGTTCCGTATTTTGATGACGTATTAATTGCAGCTCCGACCAAAAAAATCTTGCAGGATCGTTTGAAATGTGTTCTAAAAAAATTCCAAGAGGCAGGACTTAATGTGAAAAAAAACAAATGTCACTTATATACTGACAGTGTTGAGTTTCTAGGGTATCGGATTGATAGCCAGGGCATTCACCCTACCGAAAGTAAATTAAAGGCGATAAAAAATGCTCCCAGGCCACGTAACAAGGCCAATCTCCAGGCGTTCTTAGGCCTCATTAATTTCTATAATGTATTTTTACCACACAAGGCGACTGTTGCTGAACCGTTACACCGGTTATTAGATAAAAAAGCATTGTGGGTATGGGGTTACCGGGAAGAACAAGCATTCCGAAATGTTAAAAAATTGCTCACATCTGACTCTGTACTTATGCAGTATAACGAGACTTTACCATTAATTATAACCTGCGATGCCTCACCCTTCGGGGTGGGCGCCATTTTGAGTTATGTACTGCCTAATGGGAACGAAGCCCCTGTTGCATACTTTTCGAAGACTCTTTCACAAACAGAGCGGAACTATGGACAAATTGATAAAGAAGCTCTCGCAATCGTTTCAGCTGTAAAGAAATTTCATGAATATGTGTATGGAAGGACATTTACCATTATAACTGACCACAAACCGTTGCTAGGGATAAACGCTAGGGACAAGCCAACCTCCTACATATTATCCCCTAGAATGACCCGTTGGTCAGAATTCCTCGCTGCTTATAATTATCGCCTGCAATATTGCCCGGGGAAAGCCATTCCCCACGCTGATGCATTAAGTCGAGCACCGCTTCCAGAGACTCTTGACGATCCGGCACCAACGGCAACCACGTTGCAGATCGAAACACTCAACTCACCGCCTATGACTGCCCGAGACATCGCGAGAGAAACCAAACGAGAGCACACCCTAGCTCGAGTCCTAGGCTGGGTAGAACGCGGATGGCCATTGGACCAAGTCCCAGATGACTTCGCGCCGTTTAAAGCAAGACAGACTGAACTTTTTTCCCAAAAAGGCTGTGTCATCTGGGGCGATAGAGTCGTTGTCCCAGAACGACTCCGGAAGACGCTGCTACAAATTCTGCACGAGGGCCACCCCGGCATCGTGCGGATGAAAGCGCTTGCACGAAGCTACGCATGGTGGCCGGGCATGGACCGGCAAAGCGAGCAGTGGATCAAAGTGTGTACCAAGTGCCAACAAGCCAGCAACGCCCCACCAAAAGCCATGCCTACTGAATGGGAGACGCCACATGGACCCTGGTCCAGAATCCACCTGGATTTCGCGGGGCCAACTAAAGGATATACCTTCCTGCTGACAGTCGACGCATACTCCAATTGGTTAGAAATTCATCGTATGATGGCCACAACTTCTGAGGCAGTGATTAAAATCCTAGATAGACTCTTTGCAACCCACGAATTGCCTGAAGTCCTGGTGTCCAATAATGGGCCACAGTTTACGGCACTAATGTTTGAGCAGTACCTCGCTGACCGCGGCATCCGCCATGCGGTTACCTCACCTGCGGACCCTGAGACCAATGGCTGAGCGGAACGCATGGTCCAATTTGTTAAAAAGACTTTGCAGAAAATGGACTATGACAATATCAATGACAAAGTCAACCAAATTCTCCTTTTGCAACACATAACTCCACATAGCGTCACCGGCAGAACTCCCGCGGAACTACTGATGGGATGAAGACTCCATTCCCACCTCGACCGGTTGCACCCTGCTTACGAACCGGAAAAGCCAATAGGATCCAGTGGCCGCTATCGCACTTTCCAGGTAGGAGACCGCGTTTACGCACGAAACTTATCAGGCGATCCATTATGGATAGAGGCAACGGTAGTGTGAGTGACCGGCCCCAAATCCTATGTAGTGAAATGCTGTGACAATAGACTGTGGAAACGGCATATCGACCAATTACGGTCACGACTCACAACGGCCAGTCAACAACTCCCCCATGACCAAACCGAGGGGGGGGGGAGGTACAGAAGAAGATGACGTTCCAGGAAACCTGCTCGAAGGGAGTGACGAATCAAGTGAAACTCAGGAAATGGAGCAGGAAGGAGAATTGTTTGCACTGCAAGAAATTGCACCTGAGCAAGAAGCAGAGCCACTGCCAAACAACAATCTACCTCAACAGGATTGCAATCAACCAGTCCAATGAAAACCCGAAAGACTCAAAAGACAACCGTCCTATTTAAAGGACTATATAACTTACACTGTAATTTAAGAAGCCAGGGGGAAGGGGTGTTATGTATGTACCATAGTTAATAAAGTATGAGCTTGAGGTAAAGTGCAGGGTTCTGGCCCTGCACTTCTGACTGGCTGTTAGGCGGCCAGATCGGATTGGTTAGTTCTGAGGAATCCGATTGGCCCTTAACAGAGGATTATTATTGGTTTAAAGAGCTAGCGTTCATAGCTCGCTATTGGACAATTCTCACAAGGGTTGCCTATATAAGGCAGTGTTCACTGTTATTGTTTTGAGAAGTCACTATGCAATAAAGAGCTGAAAGTTCACATTCAAGACTGTTTCCATTTACTCCAACCCATGTCCAAGTATATAACACCCCTGCTCAAGGTAGGAAACCATATATCATCCCAGTCAGTTGTTGTCAATTAAAAAGAAATACCTCTAGTGATGGAGTACCCAGGAGGCAAGCTGTTCCATTGGTTAATTTTTGTCACTGTCAGGAAATTTCTCCTTACTTCTCGGTTAGATCTTTCTTTAACAAGCCTCCACTCATTTCTTCTAGTCCTGCCATCAGGTGCTTTGGAGAATAGCCCTCTTCTCTGTGCCCTCTTCAAGTATTGGAGGACAGTTGTCACATTCCCCCTTAATCCTTCTCTTCGTTAGCACAGACATCCTTAGCTCCCGTAATCGTTCATCATATGATTTAGCTGCCAGACCCTTTATGATCTTGGTTGTTCTTCTTTGCATATTTTCTGGGGTCTCAGCACCATTTTTTGTATCGTGGTAATCAGAGCTGTACACAATATTCGGATCTCGGAGTCCTAGTGGACAACCACTTAAATATGAGCCAGCCGTGTGCTGCAGCTACCAAAAAAGCCAACACAGTTCTCGGCTGCATAAACAGAGGGATAAAATCAAGATTACGTGAAGTGTTAATACCACTTTATAATGCCTTGGTAAGGCCACACTTGGAATACTGCATCAAGTTTTGGTCACCACGATGTAAAAAAGATGTTGAGACTCCAGAAAGAGTGCAGAGAAGAGCAATAAAGATGATTACGGGGCTGGAAGCTAAAACATATGAAGAACGGTTGCAGGAACTGGGTATCTCTAGTCTAATGAAAAGAAGGACTAGGAGTGACATGATAGCAATGTTCCAATATCTCAGGGGCTGCCCCAAAGAAGAGGGAGTCAAGCTATTCTCCAAAGTACCCGAGGGCAGGACAAGAAACAAGGGGTGGAAACCAATCAAGGAGAGAAGCAACTTAAAACTAAGGAGAAATTTCCTGACGGAACAATTAATCAGTGGAACAACTTGACACCAGAAATTGTGAATGTTCCAACACGGGAAGTTTTTAAAAAGATGTGGGATAACCATTTGTCTGGAGTGATGTAGGGTTTCCTGTCTAGGCAGGGGGTTGGACTAGAAGACCTCCAAAGTCCAACTATTCTATTCTATTCTATTCTATTCTATTCTATTCTATTCTATTCTATTCTATTCTATTCTATTCTCCAAGTGTGGCCTCACTAGTGTGGTACAAAGCGATATTATCTCTTTTTGTGTTCTCGATATATAGCTTTATAATTTTACAACTCAGTTGGTGGTACCTGACTCAACAATAGTAACTGGGAAAGGAATCTAGATTTCCTAGTGGACCACCACTTAAATATAATCCAGCAGCATGCTGCAGCTACCAAAAAGGCCAATGCAGTCCTAGGCTGCATCAATAGAGGGATAGCATCAAGAGACTGAATAATTCTCATCCCAGGGGGTTGAGAAGCTGTCCCATCTATTGTGATTGTTGTGTATGCAGCGTTGCCAGATTCAAAATGTAAAATTATCGTACCCAAGACTCAAAATTATCGTTTTTTTGAGAAAATTATCGTACATATAGCAAACTCTATATCTCACAGGAAGTACCAACTGTAGGCATATATCCATGTGGAAAATGTCCGAACTGAAGGCATGAAGCCATAAGATACGATCCCGCAAAACTTACGATCAGCAATAAACTACCTCAATGGGCCTGACGCGCGCGACGACTAGCTGACTCGACTCGTACTCGTACTTGTACGTAGCTCGTGAGCGAGCATGTATCACGTATGCACAAACTACACGCGCGTACGCACACACACGTGATCTAGACTCATGAAGTTGCATGAACCCACGAAAAGTACAGTCACGAGGCACAAAAAAGGGTCAAAGTAGGCCAACTATCTTCTTAAATTGCCAAACTGTAAAATTATCGTACATTTGACCTTTTTGGGAATTATTGATCGTACATCGTACAGAGGGCCAAATTATCGTACAAATACGATAATTATTGTACGTCTGGCAACACTGTGTGTATGTACCATAGTTAATAAAGTATGAGCTTGAGGTAAAGTGCAGGGTTCTGGCCCTGCACTTCTGATTGGCTGTTAGGCGGCCAGATCGGATTGGTTAGTTCTGAGGAATCTGATTGGCCCTTAACAGAGGATTCTTATTGGTTAAAAGAGCTAGCGTTCATAGCTCACTATTGGACAATTCTGACAAGGGTTGCCTATATAAGGCAGAGTTCACTGTCGTTGTTTTGAGAAGTCACTATGCTAATAAAGAGCTGAAAGTCACTATTCAGAGGCTGTCTCCATTTACTCCGACCCATGTCCAAGTACTTAACAGTGATGGCTCCTTGATTTGCTCACACTAAAATCTAAAAATGCTGGTGTTCAAATTGTTAGTCATTCCTTGGGATCTCCCTGCTCCCTCTATTTTTTTTCCTCACTTCTTAACTGATTCAGGTATACTGATCAGTGTGCCTTCCTGTGCACATAGTTTCCTGCAGGCGCTAGTAAATCTCAGCACACATAATTTAAAACAAACACTGCATAAGAGCTTGTAAAATAACAATACACAGCAGCTTTAAATTTCCCAGGTGTCAAATGGAGTCAGTTGGCCTGGCAGAGCTCCAACGCAGACCTATGAGCTGCTTAGAAATTGTATGTGTGATGTGTGCGTGCCTATACCAGTGTTTTTCAACCTCAGCAACTTTATAACATGTGGCCTAAATCTCCCAGATTTCCCCAGCCAAAACAGGGGAGTTGAAGTCCACGCTTCTCAAAGTTGCTGAGGTTGGGGAACACTGGTTTATACAGACATTCAGATATGATTTGCATAGGATGATGATGACGACAACAAGGAACAGCATGATGATGATGTTATCCATTCAGTCGGGTCTGACTCTTGGCGATTCTGTGGGCTAGGTTTCCACATCTTCCGATCTTGCACTAATTGTTTTGAGTTGTTCTATGCTCTGGCTAGGGGATGCGGTGGCTCAGTGGCTAAGATGCTGAGCTTGTCGATCAGAAAGGTTGGCAGGTCAGCGGTTCGAATCCCCAGTGCAGTGTAATGGAGTGAGCTTCCATTACTTGTCCCAGATTCTGCTAACCTAGCAGTTCGAAAGTGTGATGAGCCAGAGTGGGACACAAAACAAACACACTCATAAAAATCCAGTGAAGCCCCTTTTATTCATTCACTTTGCTTCTAAGCTCTAAATATCCTTAACGGAAGACAAAAACCTCCCACACAAACAGTTACAAGTAGGAGGAATAAAGCAACACAAACCAGGCAAGATAAGGGCTGGAGGATGTCCTCAGGTAACAGAACACACACTGGGAAGGATGCCAAACTTAGAGAGGAACCATAAACTAGAGATATTTCCATGCTTTGTTTCCAGCGTTCACCTGTGTGCATGTCCGTCCTCTTATTCAGTTGTCACAGCTGCAGCCCATGAAGAGGATCTCCTCCTGAGTAGATCACATATCTGAGTAGACCACATATCTCCTCCTGAGTAGACCACATATCTCCTTTATCCTCTCCTCCCTGCATGCCCTAGGATGGAGAGGGGATGGGCCTGGGTCCTCCTCTGACTGCTCAGCCGGCCTCTGCCCTTCCCCAGCTTCCTCCACAACCTCCGGAGCCACACTTCCACTCCCTGTCGGCTGTTCCTCCTCTCCCCCAAAGTCAGTCTCCACCAGGGGCATGACAGAAAGCATGTAAAAATGCAAGTAGAAAAATAGGGACAACTTTGGTGGGAAGGTAACAGCATTCCATGCACCTTTGGCGTTTAGTCATGTCAGCCACATGACCATGGAGATGTCTTTGGACAGCGCTGTAATGGAGATGAGCATCAACCCCTAGAGATGGAAACAACTAGCTCATATGTGCGAAGGGAACCTTTACCTTTATCCTGTGGCTGGTGTCAGCTGGTGTCCATCCGTTGTGTTCTTTGATGGCCTGGCTTCCTTTTACCGCTAACTTTATCCAAACGTAATTGATCTCTCCAGTGAATTCCGCTGCATGATATGACCAAAATAAAAGAGACACGCTTTTGTGATTATTCCTTACAATGACATATCTGAGGCTATGCAATACAGTCCTTGTTTGCTGGTCACCTTTGCTGTCCAAGGAACAAGCAGGAGCCTTCTCCAGCACCACAGTTCAAACAAATTGATTTTCTTCCTGTCTTGCTTTTTAAAGATCTGTACATAGACAGACATATGTGCATTCATTTTCTGGATATGAAATGGAAGGTACAAATGTTGTGTCTCAGGGAATGTAAAGAAAAACACTTATAAGAAGTCAAAAATTCAAGGTCCAAATCCAATTGGAGTGACACTGACCTCTGATTATTGCAAAAACAAGTGTGTGCCTAATGAATGTTGACCAAAAAGTTGGTAGTAAGGTGACTGGGTCATCATCTTCATTCCTGGGAAGCAATCACTACTATAGTAAGGCACATGGGATGACACCATTCACACAAACTTAGAACTGTGCAATGCTTGTTACTCAGTTCCTATTAAGCCACCCTGGGAATAGGTTGAAAGCATATCTAAAATTTGGACCTCTACCCTCACCTTCAAGAGGTTGTGATCTTCCACTTCCATCTAAATGGGTGAAGGAGCCTGATTGGCCTTTCAAAACATTTGAGGGTAGACCATTTCAGACTAAATGAATACAGTAATAAAATTGGTTTTCAAGAGATGTAATGCTAAAATGCCAGCAATTTTCAGTTATTGGAGTGAACCGTTATAAAGCTGGGCACATTATCAGGAAGAAATGTTAGTCATTAAGTGAAAAGCCCTGTGTTCTAACTTGCATTGTATTATAGCTTTCACCCAAACTGGATGGGTGAAGGGAATCTGTGAAGGGCAGAAAACGCCATAGGCTTGAAGACAAGAAACCTGATCACAGAATTCTGTGAGTTGAAGTCCTCCAGGCTTAACATTACCAAGGTTGGACACCCCTGATGTAAAGGAATTTCATTTATATTGGCCCAAACTGTCAATTAATTTTCCCCTCCCCTTCTTTATGGTAAATATGCATGCTGTTCATTAAAAGAACTGCAATTACTGTAATGGCCATGCATTACAAGGAGACAAACTACTTAATTTTCGTCTTCCAATTTAAATGTAATTAGAAGCTTCTTCATGATTACAGCTCTAGTTTGTCTAAGGTTCTGCTTGTGAGTGTGTGTGTGTGCATATTTGTTTTTTGAACCAACACTTGCCAAAATGAATGTGTGAGTCATTTAATTTATCCATCTTTTCGATAATTAAGATGCAATCAAGGGACCTTCAATCTTACTATCAAATACTTGTGTGGAGTCAGAGGTTCAGTAGTGAAGATGCTAAAAGCTGTGAAGATATTTGGGGACTCATCATTATGACTCAACAAGTCATAATTTGCAGAATCGGCTATGATCGGCTATTGTTTACCATGCAATGAGAAATCACCATCCTGGTTCAGGGGCCAGGAATCTATGATTTAGCAGATGGTGGTTACCTGCAGGGAAGCCAAGGGTGACTTCAGCATTAGAACATTGTGATGGGACTCCACATCATCTCTACAAGTATTATGACATCACATGCATGCCCCAAAGGGGTGGATCTTGCAATGTGACATTTCAACTCTACTTTCACCATTTAGCAGGGTATGCTATGGATCCCATTGATTAGGGATATCTGGTGGCACCACAATAAAAGGCCTTCACAGTGGTGGCTACTTTTCTATGGAACATCATTCCCCCTGCAGTATGATTTGTTGAAGGATCCAATTTGGGTCAGTCACCAGGACCAGAGGCTTAGTCTTTTGAGATTTTGAATGAATGAATAAATGAATAAATAAATAAAATACACAAGAGGGGAAAGAGGAGCCATGTTATGAAAAGAGCATTGCAGAAATGGAAAAGTTCAAAAGGGTATGAGAGACATGGGAAATCAAGAGGATAACAGTACAGGGCTTACATGTAAGGTATTCGAATGATGGCCTATCTCCTATTATATCCACCCAGCCCACCAGAATAGGAAGGCATGGCATGTTACGGGTCCTATATGGTGGACTACAAAAAAAAAGGGCTTTCTCAGTGGTTGCCATTCTCTGTATGACATTATGGCGAGAGAGACGTTCTGGGCTCCAGCATAAGTCCAAAAGCTTGGAAAATTAAACCTCTGCATGACTGACCCAGATTGAATTCTGCAACATTTTATTTATTTATTTTATTTTTGTCAACTGCTTGCAAGATAATAGGTATAAGTAAAAACATAGTTATGAATACATGGATACATATAAGAAAAAAAATAAAAATAAACAATAGGACAGGGACAGTAGCCACGTTGGTGCGCTTATGCACGCTTCCTGGGACACGTATATTTGCCTTCATTCATGAGTATCAGAGGTGGTGTTCAGCAGGTTCTGACCAGTTCGGTAGTGGACATTTTGAGCAGTTTGGAGAACCAGCAAATACCACCTCTGACTGGCCCCGCCCCCATCTATTATCTGCCTCCAGCTGATCGGCCGGGTCTTCTTTTGTTGCTCTGCACAGGAGAACAGAGCTGGAAAGCAGGTTAGTGGGGTGGGGAGGAAATGGGGATTTTACAGTATCCTTCCCCTGCCACACCCACCAAGCCACGCCCACAGAACCAGTTGTAATTTTTTTTTGAATCCCACCACTGATGAGTATGATTTGTCCCCATCCTGTTTCATTTATCAAATTTCTAAAAGGCCCTAAAAATATGGGGACCCCCAAATGGAGATGGAGCCCATCAAGTAGTTAATTGGATTGTGTTGCTGCTGCCAATGGGTGAGGTAGGATTTTCGGGGGTTTTATGCTGTGATTTTAACACTGTAAGCCTATGTATATATTGAGCAATCATACAAATTTAACCAAATACAGGAAATAAATAAAATTCTGACACTAAGAGGGGGCATCATGGCTATCTCTGTTGTTCCTTGATTTGCCTCTGGAGTTGCAACTCAGTTCAGGTTAGTGGAAATATTGCCCCAAATTTGGTGGCCGTGGCCATATTGCTCCCATAAATCCCCAGAATAAGGCTAATTGGGTGGCGTTGTGGCAGCCCTTCTTTGGAATTACAAAGTAAGCTGCAAAATAGATCAGTGAATTGCACCAATGCAAAAACAGAAGGCTCAGCTTGTTGAAAGAACTATAGCAATAGCACTTAGACTTATATACCACTTTACAGTGCTTTACAGCCCTCTCTAAGCAGTTTACAGAGTCAACCTATTGCCCCCAACAATCTGGGTCCTCATTCTACCCATCTCAGAAAGATGGAAGGCTGAGCCAGCCCTGAGCCTGGTGAGATTTGAACTGCCAAATGGCAGTCAGCCGGCAGTCAGCAGAAGTAGCCTGCAGTACTGCATTCTAACCACTGTACCAATGTGGCATCTATATTTGAAACAGCTTATCATGACTGGCTGTAGCCACCCTTTACATTTCTCATTGTGTCCCAACTCCAGTTTTACCAGGGGCAAATGGGAAATTAAAAAGGTGGCTACGTTCAATAGCAATACACTTATATATCACTTCATGGTGCTTTACAGCCCCCTCTAAGCAGATTACAGTGTCAGCCTATTGCCCCCAACAATCTGGGTCCACATTTTACTGACCTTAGAAGGATAGAAGAGTGCGTCTACCTTGCTGCTAGCCAGGATCGAACTCCTGACAGTGGGTAAAGTCAGCTTACAATACTGCATTCTAATCACTGAACCACCACTGCTCATTCAGCCCAATAAACCAAGTTGAGCAGTCATATTAATCCTCTTTGCTAAAGAAGCTGAAAAGCAGCTGGAGAAAAGAATTAAAAATCTACACCCTTCCTCAAACAGAAGTTTCTTTGCCAAGATTAATAAACCAGGCATTTAGAAGGCAGATGTGGCAGGCTATTATTTCAGCTGAAAGACCCATAAAACCTAGAAAAGAACCAGTCTGTAAGAATCCAGATGACCACTAGGTGGCAGAAGAGAAATGAAGATATCCTTGGCTGACTCCCAGTGGCAGAATACAATTTTTGCAGCCCGGTTTTAGCAGTCTTTCTGAATATTATGTCATCTTTCCACTGCAGCTGTGAGCGATTCGTTGGACCTGGTGCACCAGTGTGCTGTGAGACTTAATTAATGTTTGAAGACACTCAAGTTGAAAACCTGGCATGGTATAAAAGCCCAGGAAATGGTGATCATTATTGCTCCTATTTGCATCTGCAAGCTGTAATTAGCCATGGACTGTGTTGCAAGGCACCTGAATAATTCAAACTTTGAGCGAAGAAGCAGCTTTTCCTTTTTAAAAAATTCATAAACTCGAGCCACAGGTATGCTAATAACTTTTTTTTAGTCTCTCTTTCTAGACAATCCGTAGTATCAAAAGAAAAAAAAAATGTCTCCAACTGAATTTCAAGGTAATTGAGCTAAAAGAACCATTTTACCCTTAGTCTGAAGCTGTTGACACTGGTTGGTCTTTTGACAAGGCAGCATACTATCTGTGTAGCACGTGCTAAAACAGGGGAGAGTAATTTTGTGGATCCTGTCCAATAGGACAGTCCTGGCCAGGGGTGGGCTTTAAATAATTTTGCAACCAGTTCTCTGCCCAGTTGCTGGATGGGCGTGGCCATGGTGGCCATGTCATAGTCGGCCTCCTGCACCACCTTGGGAATGAAAACAGGCCATGGGGGCGCGTGTTTTCACCCTCCCCAGGCTCTGGAGGCTTTCCTTGAGCCTCCAGGAGGGCGAAACGGCCTCCACAGGCACTGGAGGCTCTCTGGAGGATGGAAACAGGCCATTTTCCACCCTTTTGGAGCCTCAGCACAGACCCTGCACTTATTTGCAATCTAAAATGGGTTGCAAGGGGACTCCCGGGAGGGGTGAGAGTGGGGCGGGATGGGCATGGCCAGCCATGAGTCACCAGAACTACTGGTTTGCCAAACCAAATGTAAAATTAACAACCGGTTCGCCTGAACTGGTGCGAATCAGTAGCAGCCCACCCTTGTCTCCTGGCCAATAGAACCTCCTGTTTCAGGAGACTACCTGGCTTTCTGTGTTTCTTTAAACATGATTGGTTGATTATTTATGTGGCATCAAGGCATTGTTGATTCCTAGTGACTTCATAGGTAGATTTTTTCCATAATGTAGTTTCCCTAGCTTGGTCCTCCAAGAGTGCACCCCTCACTGAGCTTCTGGTTTCCGGTGCATGCATGCATGCCGGCCACCTGGTCTGCTGGTTTCTGGCATGTTTGCACACATGAAGACCAGCTGGCTGGAGCATATGCGCCTGGTGGAAACCGGAAGCTCAGCTTCCCGGAGCATGCATGTGTGCTGGGAAGCTGCTCTTCTGCTTTTTGGCGCTACCGTGCAAGTGAAGACAAGCTGGTCAGTGCACATGCATGTGCTGGAATCCAGAAGAGCAACAGATGATGGCTGGCATGCCCGGAGTGATGGCTCTGCATGCCACTTCCAGCATGTGTGCCATAGGTTCACCATCACGGGTCTAGACAATCACTTTTCTGAAATAGTATAGATTCTCCTGCCTAGGCAGGGGGTTGGACTAGAAGACCTCCAAGGTCCCTTCAAGCTCATTCTATTCTATTCTATTCTACTCTACTCTACTCTACTCTACTCTACTCTACTCTACTCTACTCTACTCTACTCTACTCTACTCTACTCTACACTATTCTATTGCCTTTCTTATTCTATCCCCTTTCCTATTCTATTCCTTTCCCATTCCCATTCCCATTCCCATTCCCATTCCCATTCCCATTCCCATTCCCATTCCCATTCCCATTCCCATTCCTATTCTATTCTATTCTATTCTATTCATTTTTTTTGCAGATTGATTCAGATAGTGTTTTTAAATTTCAGCAGATCCTCAACTTATGACCACAAGTGAACCCAAAATTTCTGTGGCTGCGTGAGACAGGAATTGTGAGTTTTTTAGAATCTTTCTTGCCACAGCTGTTAAGGGAATCACTGCAGTTGTTACATTAGTAACATGTTTGTTAAACGAATCTGGCTTCCCCATTTGTCTCCATTGTTGCAAAAGGTTGCAAAAGGTGATCACATGACCCCAGGACATCGCAACTGTCATAAATATGAGTCTGTTGCCAAGCATCCGAATTTTGATCATGTGACTACAGGGATGCAGCAACGGTCATAAGTTTGGGGAAATAGTCATAAGTCACTTTGTTCATTATTGTAACTTTGAACGATCACTAAATGTAGTGTTGTAAGTCGAGGACTACCTGTAAACTGCTTGTTGCTAAGGCATGGGTCTTCAAACTTGGCAAGTTTAAGACGTGTGGACTTCACCTCCCAGAATTCTTCCTCCAGTCATGTTAGCTCAGGAATTCTGGGAGTTGAAGTCCACAAGTCTTAAACTTGCTTAGTTTATTCTAAGGGTTCATCATGAGTTTTTGCCTGTCTCCCATCTCAGAATGGTAAATAGCAGAACTGCCAATATTAATGATAGGGAGAAGTTCTGTGGTCCACTAAGAGTGGATTCATATCTACAACTTCTGGTCGTCTCTTCCGAACTCTCTTCTCCTGTGATTTTTTCACTTGGAGAGTATCTTTTTTTCTTTTCTTTTTTGTCCTTTCCACTTATTGCTTTCACCATGGACTATCAGGGGTCTCCAACCTTGGCTCCTGGAAGCCTGGCGGACTTCAACTCCCAGAGTTCCACAGCCAGCAAAGCTGGCTGTGGAACTCTGGGAGTTGAAGTCCGCCAGGCTTCCAGGAGCCAAGGTTGGAGACCCCTGGACTAACTGGATGACAGTTAAAATTATTTTATATCAGCATCAGTCTGAGAATGATAATTGTTTAAAATATTGGAACAATAATCCGGATGCCTTGAATTCCAGTTGCTGAAAGTAACAGTTTCTAAGAGCTTGGGCTGGACACTGGAGTACTAAATGCCCACTGCAGTCCTAAATAATAACAACAGCAATACTAGCAATGTTAATATGCTCTTTGAATCAAACTGTCATGCCCCTGTCGGAGTCTGAATCTGAAGAGGAAGCTAAACAGCTGACAGAGAGTGGGAATGTGGCTCTGTTGGCTGTGGAGGAAACTGGGGAAGGGCAAAGTCTGGCTGGGAAGAGCAGGAAAGAGGTAGAACAAGGGAGAGGGGGTTCAGAGGAAGATCCAGCCGCACATCCTCTTCATCCTAGGGCACACAGGGAGGACTGGAGAAGAGAGCAACGTGGGTTGTGTGGCTTATGGGGGGAGGAAAGGGCCCTGATTCCCTTCATTAGCCACACTTGGGAAGAGAGTTTAAAAGAGATGCAAGCTGAGAGTGGCATTTGCTGGGAGCAAACGTGAGTTTATCTTGTGTTGACTTTGGTTATCTGCATTCCTGGGATCCTGCCAACTGGGTTGAATTACTGCTGTTCCTTGATGTCTGGAATTCTTTCTCCTGCCCTGACAGACTAATGCCCTCATCTTGCCTTGATTGGACTTATAGTTACATTTTTTGTTGACAGCATTTTGGACTTGAATCTCTGCAGCCAAAGGCTGTTTCTGCGAGAGTTTTTCTCCAGTCCAGAAACTAACCAGGACATTGGGGACAAAGTTGGGACAAATAAAGGGACTCCTACTTATTATTTGACTGTATTGCCTTTGTGCCATGCCTCGGGTCAGCACACAAACTTTCCAAAGGATTGTACAGAACAGATTACAGGTAGTCCTTCCTTAGCAACCACTCATTCAACAAGTTACAAAGACACTGAACAAAGAGCCTTATGGATGGTCCTCAAAGCTGCAGCCATCACAGTGTCCCCCATATGATTGCCATTTGGGTGTTTGGCAACTGGCACACAATTACAACAGCTGTAGCATCCCACAATCATATGATTGCAATTTGTGACCTTTACGGCCAGTTTCCAACAAGCAGCAGTAAGTCACATGTTGAGGTTACACAATGTACTCCATGTTCACAGGTAATTCATTTCATGACTGCAAGTGGAAATCATGTTGTCAATCAGCATGGTCATGTGATTGTTTTTTTTTTTTTTGCTTTACAACTCCATTGATTCGTGATGTACTTTCTGGTCCCAATTGTGGTTGTTGACTGAGGTCTGTCTGTCCAGGGAATGTAGATCATCTTTATCCCTTCCCCAAAATGATACAGTTACATAAGCATTCCAAAATGATGCTGGGCAGAAAGTGAACTTTGAATCCCAGGGACAATGGCATCTGTTCATACAGGAGAAAGAAGAAACCTCAACACAGCCAGGTGGGGTTTCCCAAGGATTTGGCTGCTTTAATTTTTCAGGGGTTGGAGTTTGCTTATGTTCGTGTGTTCTGCAAAATGCTTCTCTGAAATGCTTGCACAGCTCTAATAAATAATGTGCTCCACAAAAATACCCGTAATGTGCTGGAGGCAAGGGAATTTAGAATGGAGGAACTTGAAGCTTAAAGGAAATTACTTAAATTACTTCTATATTATTTCCTAGCATTACATCCACTTTTCTAACTCCAGTGGGTAGCTTATAATGCTACTATCAAACCACCAAGTCCACAACATTGGTTCACGTTATTAGTTAGGATACCACCGCTGCATGTGGTAAACCAAGTGAAAAGTACGAACAATGGTTGCAGGAATTGGGTATGACTAGTTTAATGAAAAGCAGGACTAGGGATCACCTGATAACAGAATTCCAGTACCTAAGGACCTGCCACAAAGAGGAAGTGGGGGATCAACCTATTCTCCAAAATGTCAGGTTTCCAAGTGATGAAATCCATTTAAAAAGAAAAGAGCAAAGCCCATCTTCCAAACCAATTGGCAAAATCTGTTGTAATTCCAGATCTGACACAATGCAGAATTACACCACATAATATTGGAAATTAGAAACAGCCCCCCAAAATCACATTCCCCAATAGAAGTAAATCAACATTGCCTGGTGTCATCAATTTCCACCTGCAGGTCTCAGCAAGGTCAGCTTTCATTCCCACGGGAAGGAGAACCACCTAGCCTAAACAATTCTCCCAATTTCCACTCCTCCCACCTTAGGAATGTAGCAAGCCCCAAACCCTTCCCCCCATAACCAGCAAAGAGAAAGAAATAAAAGGAATATATAATAAGGCTAAATAAAATGGCTACATATATATTAATTTCAGGCTTGACACAAAGCACCTGAAGGCACGACAAGGAGCAATGGATCAAAACTGATCAAGGAGAGAAGCAACCTAGAACTAAGGAGAAATTTCCTGAGTATTAGAACAATAAAACAGTGGAACAACTTGCCTCCAGAGATTGTGGATGCTCCAACACTGGAGGTTCTTAAGAAGAGGTTGGACAACCAGTTGTCTGAAATGGTTTTCTGCCTACATATAGTAGCCTGAATGTAAAGAAGATGTGGAACTTGCACCTTTAACCCGCATGTAAATAGGCAAATAAATAAGAATCATGCAAGTGATAGTATTCCATGTGATTCTATGTTGGACTTTAAAGAAGCTAGATAGAACACAAGTATTGATCTTTTGAACACTGATGTTTAAAGAGATGTTTGTGAAGATGGTGGACAGCCAAGAAAATATAAAACATTGAACAACCAGGTTGGAAGGGAGCTTGGAGGTCTTCTAGTCTAACCCCCTGCTCGAGTAAGAGACACGATACCAATTCAGGCAAGTGGTTGCCTTGTGTCTTCTTGAAAACCTCCAGTGATGGAGCACCCACAACTTCTGGAGACAACTTGTTCCACTGATTAATTGTTCTCACTGTCAGGAAATTTCTCCTGATTTTTAGGTTGGATCGCTCTTTAATTATTACTTTTTGTCCCGCCCTCAGGTGATCCGGAGAATAAGTTGATCCCATGTCCTTCTCAGTGTTTGACTAGACAGACCTAGTTTTCTCCACTGTTCATTGTACAGTTTTCCTTCCAGACCTCTTATCTCTTCTCTGTCCTCTTTCTCGGGACTCAGCAACAAACCGATGGCTCATCAAACAAGTTGACTCAGAGTTTTCCTTTGAATTACAAATGACCAGGCTAATGTTTGTGCATGTGTGAGATCAAGTGGAAAGTCACAGAAGTGGCTTCTCTTCTTTCCCTCTTCAATGCAAAGCCAACAGTGAAACCTGAGGTTCAGGCCCAGTTTCATAAAAAACATATATAGTGCCCCACTCTGCTCTCAAAGCCAATTACAGGCAACTCGCTATTGCAATATTAAAATAACTGGACCTCAGGTGGAGAAAATATTTATGTTTTTAAAAAAAAAAAAAAATCTGGAAATCACTTCTGGATTTTGTGCTTGTGATGAAAAAAGAAAAGAAACTTTTTTTCAGTTTCTCTCCATGTCTTTCTGTCCCTAACTTGAGTCCATCCACTTTAGAAAGCCATGGTGGTACAGTGGTTAGAATGCAGTATTGCAGGCTGATTCTGCCCGTTGCCACAGTTTGATCTGGACCAGCTCAATGTTGACTCATCCTTCCATCCTTCCAAGGTTGATAAATTGAGGACCCGGGTTGTTGGGAGCAATATGCTGACCGCTGAGAGAGGGCTATAAAGCACTATGGGCCAATATATAAGTCCAATTGCTATTGTTATTGCTATTCACTTTTCTCTGAGTTGTTTTCTTCTCTCTCCTTCCATCTTTCCCAGTATCAAAATCTTCTCCAAAGACCCAAGTCTTCCCATAATGTGACCAAAGTAGGATAACTTGAGCCTGGTTATTTGTGTTTTGAGTGACAACTCTGTAAATGTTGACTTCGTTTCAGTGTATTGGGATTTAGTACATGGTCCAAACACAATCTTTTGCTTCAAAAGTATTGTGCAATGTCCTCTAATTTGAGGTGGAGGTGGCAGATCCACCTTAGGGCTGTTAATGAATTCCACTTCCATTGCTTCGTATTGAAAATTAGAAAGAAAGTCAATTACCAATTCTGGAGGGTCAAGAGCCACATATCATTTTAAGGTGGCAGATTACCCATCATCATAATCCAATAACAACAATGACAATATGATGGTAAAATATTTTAAAATATTCGGTATTTTTATAAAAATAAATCATGAAACTGAACAAAAGAGATTAATGCTTGAATACATGAATGTGCTAGAAAGTGATTTACTGTCTCAGCTTAAATTTACCTGCCTTTGAATGAAACTAAGTAGTCAGGTATAAAATGTACTTAAAAGCAACAGTGACCTGTGCAGAGCGAAATGAAATTCTCCATAAAAGGGCTGCTTCCCCAGCATGAAAGAATGGCTTTCTAGTGGCAGATAATCAATCATTGGTTTTGGGTTTTTTTGTAAGTTTTATCTGAGTTTTCACAAAAAGAAAAGAAATACAAGTGAAACATCTTTTTTGAAAGCAGCATAATCCCGGGTTACATTTCTTCATATAGACACAAATTTAGGTTCATGCTCATTTTTATATTCTATTCCATATCTTATTACTATTTTACATTTTCTACATAGCTTCTCCCCTCTTTTAATTTTCTCAATTTTATTTTATTTATTTCATCTCAATTCAAATCATTATATTTATATTTTTTGTCTGTCCTGTTTCAATTGTCTATTCTCTTTTCTCATTAAACAAAATTTCTCCTGTAGTTACTGATTGGAGTATGATGCCTTTATATCTTTCCCCTAAATTATAACACTCAATATAATACATAACTTCCATTTGGATTCTGCTTGGTACATTCTTAAACTACACACTGTATTCTTGAAAAAAGAAATTTTTTTTAATTGTATAACATCATTAAAACAACAATCCATTCCAATTCAATTCTATCATTAATATTAATATTCTTTAAAATCTTAACATTTTTCACATTACTTTTCAAATAAATATCATACTTCTATGGGAACAATTATAAAGTTTCCGCAGTTAATTCCCCCCCACTTATATTTTATAAAGCATTGACTAATTAAAATGTTCCCGTTTCTTCCTAATTCAATTTTCTCATTTATTTTATTTCATTTATTTTATTCACAAACATTTCACTAAGTTACACTAACTATTTTATCCCTTTTTTTAATCATATGTTGTTTCCAAGTTTTTAAAGTTATTTCTATTACAAATATAACAATACAATCTTATGTACCTTTACAGAATCCCTTTTTCAGTTAGATTTTCACCCATTATCTCTAAATAGGTCTTGCTCTGGACCTTTGTAAC